>PUFA01000031.1:13465263-14090284 GCA_003508835.1 Eonycteris spelaea | reverse complement strand
GAGTTCTGGTTAAGGCTCTCATCCACACTAGTAAACTCCATTTCAGTATTCAAAAAGGAAAGTTATAAATGCCATAGGACTGACTTCATTGTGTAATATAGAATGATGACCTGTTAATCAAAGACCGCAGCAATTTCATTAAAACAAATTATCTAGTAAACTGAAGTATAAGAAAATGGAAGTAAGATAGAACAATGGTTTATTTTTCTTCTGCCCCAGAGCACCCTAGAAGTATTTTGCTTGTAATGGAGTCTCAAACTGATGTTTATTGAATTAATGAATATTTCGCTGCTTGAGGTGTTTTAAAATTGTAGTGAGCCAAATTGACCAGAAACAACAACATAAGTATACTTAAGTACTTTTTAAACCTATTATATATGTGGATAAAAAGACCTACTTCTTGAATAAAGTGTCAAAATTATCTATCAGATATTGTTAAATGTCACTTATAAAACTTTTTAGTAAATTAAATATGTCAAAAATATAGGTTTCGATCTCAGAGTACTCATAGATCTGTATAAATTAAATGTGTTAGGAGTAATTTAAAAAATGTGGAAATCTAAGTAAATACCCACTATTTTCTTATAAAAGATTGTTCAATATTCCAAAAGCAGTAACAGCCAACAATTGAGTAAGACTTAATGGTAAAACAGCAGTCACATTTACTGAAATCTTTGCTCTGAATCAAGCATTTTTGTACCAACAAACGCTAATACAATGGTTTTAAATAATGAGTACAAACCAATCAGCTCATGGACTGAGGAAAATACCTTTGCCAGATGACATGTCAGCAAAATACATTATCAAACTTTAATAATGTAGTTCTTTCCAACAGCAGTTAGCTTAATTTGAATTGCAATTTGACTTCTCTCTTACTTTGTGCATACTTAAGAATTCATGAAGTATATACTACAGATTAGGGACTGTAAATTCTGGAAGGCTTTAAATAAAGCAATAAATAATTGTGGTGCACATTCTTAAAATCTGTCTGAATTATTGACAAATAGCATAACTTCAAGAATGCAGACTGCTCATAGTTCCTAGCAGCAAGCTAATATAATAATTAGATAAAAGAGTTAAGCATGTATTTTATCATGTGATATACGCATGAGGCATTTCTAAATCGTGTTGGTTTTTCTTTAAGTTTAATAAGATTTGAGTGAGTAGTATTTTCATTAAATAGATTACTAAGTTAATTAAACATGTAGCAAAGATTCTAAATTTAGAAAAGCATGAAACATTAGTAAGAGATAGTAATGTGCTTAGAGGATCCCCTCTTCCTTTACTTGGAGAGAATGAACTCTTTTGGGTATACAAGATGCCCTTGGATATGACCGATGCCCTGAACAGAGCATAAGATTGGGAGAGGGGCAGATGCTGACTCTTTTCACTATGACAGATATTAGGCTGGCTTCTTGGCCAAGTTAATTAAACTTTCTTAGTTCTAATATCATCATATACATATAGAAAAAAAAGTAATTCCCATTTTAGTCAATAATTATAAAGAGGAATTAATTCATACATGTAAATTTTGTACCACAATGTGAATTATATTTCTGGTGTCCATTAATACATGCCACCTTACCCACTTTTTGTCACTTATATTTTCTATATTTCAGATGAACCACCCTTTACCAAATATTATATTTAGTGCTCATATTTCTGTATTCCTCTCTGTCCTTAACAGATAAAAACAAGTAATTGCTTGCATATAGTGTGATTAGTTATATTGTTACTTCTCAGTGTTCCAAAACATGAAATGTGGGAGGCTGGGAAATGAAGCTGGGGATGGTAGAAGATAATTTAATGTGAAGAATGAATAGATTTCAGAAAATACTGGCAAAGACCATACCTGATGGCAGAGGTACATGTTTCCCTCTGAACCCGTAGAAGGCAGAATGTTTGGATGGAAGCACAGGCATGTAAAAAATGGAGAGGATTAACAGTAGCATTCCAGTGCCTAAAGGTACCTTCAACCAAGGTTGATGAGAGCACAGGATCTGATAGAGAATGTGGTTGGCCTAACATAGAATTTTCTCATTAATTTCCACAGCAGTTGTTTTCTCTGCATACTGTGTGCTCATGCAGAGACAGCTAAATCAGCTAACAAGGGCCCTGAATTGTATTGCTTGTACAAGCTCAGAAATGGACCTCCTGGTTTTTTTACCTGCCAGTGAAGATCAAATACTTTGTTGGGTATCAGGGAATCTGGAATGGAGACTCTTATTCCTAAAAGCTGCTACTATTACAGGATTTGCTCTGCCAAGATACATGGGATTAAAATTGGTAAGAGTTTTCTCTCTGAACCAATAATTTTCAATACATATATAGGAAGATTATTATTCTACTGTTCCAAAGTACTTAGGTTTAACAGAAAATAAATTAGCTTAATAGCCTTTGTAATTACAAGAAGAGTTCTGTAAATGCATCTTCGCTTGTGCATGTATAGATTAGTCCTGTATTCTATATAACTGGAAGTACGTAATTGTGGCCAGTATGTTATGGGATAAACATTAGGCCCTGCAAATATATAGGCCCTGCAAATATATATATATATATATATATATATATATATATATATATATATATATATATATATATATATATATATATATATATGTATATATATATACACATATATATATATATACATATACATATATATTTTTTTGCAGTTCTTTTCAAAGTAACCAGCATCTTCATAGATTCACAACATTTATTTTATTTATTTTATTTTACTAAAATCATTGAAGTGACATTGGTTAAGAAAATCAAATAAGTTTCAAGTGTACAATTCAATAATATGACATATGTATATTGCATTTTGTGTTCACTACCTAAAGTTAAATTTCCTTCTGTCACCAAATACTTGACCCTTTTAATATTGAAATAATTTGTCTCCATATGTAAAGTATCCTGAGACTTAAGGACTTAAGGGGGTTATCAGGCAGCGGATTTTCTTGTAAATAAATCAAACATCAAAATACGAGAGAGAGAGAGAGCGCGCGCGCATGCGAGAGTGAGAAAGAAAGAAACAAACAAACAAAAAAAAAAAAAAAAAATCAAACAATGAGTCAATGACTTCTTGCCATGCACAAAAAATATCTAACAACTTCATTTAGACATACTTATGTCATATATTATTTAATGATGTATCACTCTTCAGTTTGAAGGTAAAACTTCTATGATTTAAGAAAAATCTAGAATATAATATGTTTACCACACTATTTGATTTTCTTGAAATCTTTGGGAAGTATATTGGGTCCCACTAAAAGAGGACAATTTCAAAATACTTCATCTTTTAACTCTGTGATGGTTGTCACAGCAAAGGAATTGTTTTAATAAAAAGTTCAGCCAAGCCAGCATCACTTCTCAATAGTTCGTACATTCATCTCTTCCTGACTCCCTTGAACATTCCACAGAGCTGCAACTCCAGAGCCTTTATAGTTTCTTCAAAACTCCATCTCCTGCTGTACCTCTTTACCCTCAATATATTTAAAAGATGACACAATCTGCTACATTATTAGGACAAAGCTATCAAATGTGACTCTTAACTCTTGTATTTTCTTCCATCATATCTGTATCTTCATATAGTTTCTCTTCTACCTATTCCAAAACAGGACAAAAGACTTTTCTTTTTCTAAAGGCTTGCCCTGTTGTCTTGAAGTCGGGTGCCATCCTCTGGACATTGTAAATTACCTTTAATCTTGGCTGTTACTTTCTCTTTTGAATAAATGCATTTGGGAGTAAATCAAAACAAGAAACAAACAAAATAAGACACTACTGCCAATTCAAAATATCTTCTTTTTATTCTTCTTTAGCACTAAAATTCCAGAAAGTAAACCTCACTTTCCACCCCCCCCCAACTTTGTCACACTCCTCATCTTATCTTGATTTTTTACCTGTCCTTCTGGTACCTATAGTGATCTCTAGGCATGGTGTTTTTATTTGTCCTGTTAGTACTTTCTAAATTATATTAATCTGTTCTCTCAAGCCAGCCCTTGCTTCTGACTCCTTGTTTCTCCCGTCATACAAATCAAAGTCTAAACATACTTTAACTTTTCTCTCCTGCTCCTTTGCTAATTGTTAACAGCCCTGCATGGCTAGATCTTCCTTATGTTTTTGAAATGTATTCCCTTATTTTCTTTCTTTCTTTTTTTTGCTGTTGCCACAGCAATAGTTTAGGTCTTAATTTGTTCATTGTTCCTATTGCAGACAGTTCCTCATTAGTTTCCTTATTTCTATCTTCTGCCTGCTGCACCTGCCTAAGAAAGTAACTCCAATAGTATTCCTCTTCTGCTCAAGTTCTTCAACATAAACAATTGCAACTCAAAGACATTCTAACTCCTTCTCAATCTACAAGGCCTTCTGTGATCTGGCTGTAATTATCTTTGTGGGTTTAGCAAACTCTGCTTCCCTATAATTAATCCCTGCTCCGACCATAAGAATTTCCTGGTTTCTGATGCTTTGTTTGCTCTTGCTCCCTTTTGTTTCTTGTCTTAACAAGAAATAGCCTTTTCACCAGGACACATGTATATAACTTTGGAAACACTGGTGCTTTTACCCTTCACTGATCTCAGTCAAGGTCTACTTTTCACCCTGCAGGCCAGGGGACGCTGTTTTGCACCTCTTAAGAAAATTTGTATTTTCTGCCTTCCATTTTATTTATATAAAATTATTGAGGTGCAGTATTATGCATGTGCAATTTCTCCTACTATCTTAAAATTTTTGTGAGAAAAATAGCTTTCCCATTTTTAATGTTTCATATGGAAAATATTTGTTTAAGTAAAAATCAGTTTTCTAAACAAAATCATTTAGAAAGATTATCTGAGCATACTGCTTCTAAAATCACAAGACAATTTTATTTCATTTCAGTGTATTGGAATTGAAAGTTTCTTTTAGGTCTTTCTTTTGTTTCATCTTTTGTTGTTGTTATTCATGGAATCATAGACTACTTTATTACCTTCTAAAACAAACATTAGCATTAATCTTTATATTTTGTACTATTGCCATAGTTGATGTATATCTTGTCTCTAATGGAGTATTCATTTTATAGATGCTACCATATTTCCTTGATTGCAATAATATCATTTGTCCTAAAGTCACGGTATAAAGAAAATTAACAGAATTCGATTACCTGTTAATATGATCTTGAAAAGTTAAATAATTCTGACTATATATTTTTAATATTTATATCTATAAAGTTTTTTTTTTATCTACTTACCATTATGGACCTATTATTCAAATAGGCCATAGTCCCCTTTGTGAGATATCTTTATTTTATTATTTGAATTAATGTCTTATCTATTTTGAAAACATCTAAATTTCATATGAATTAAATGTCATAGAAAATAACATATTTCAGAATAAAACAGAACAGAAGTGGTTAAAGGATTTAAAGTAGTTAATACCAGGTACCTCCATAAACTAATAACTTTCATTGGTTCTTATTTGGTTTCTAAGTATTCTGACAGCTAAGAAAGAAATATAAGCATGTTGAGTTAAATGGTGAATGGATAATTACTGACCCTATAATCTGTACTTGGCAGGAATGTGAGTTTTGAGCATCTGATTTAAAGAAAGCCACAATCAGATGCAATGTTGCCTATTAGTATAAATGACATAAAGCAATGTATAGGAGATACCAACAAGTGAATGAATGAAAAAACAAACTCTAGGATTTATTTTAAGAGGTTGTGGAAATATTATTCATGTGGGCTTGTGGTAATTAGCTTTACATAGTTCTAACTTCTAAGCTTTTTTTTTTTTTCACACCTGAAGTCAGGCGCTTTATGAACTAGCATTGTATTTGGCAACTAATGGACACTGATATTAGGAAAAATCCTAAAGAAAGGCAAATACACCTCACTGAAAAGCTCATTAGTAATACATCTTATTTGATTTGGGAATATCTATATGCATTTCAAGCAAAGGAAAAAAAAAATCACACATGGAGCATTAAGTAATTAACTTAAAGGTGTAAATGGATATATATTAAAGTAAGGGATGTGTTCAAAAGATAATTTCAATTACCTTACTCAGAACATTTCTTTTTCAATATTATTGTGAAATGTTTCTGATCTCATATAAGAAAAATTTATAGGGGATACTAGCATGTCAAACTGGGTTTGATTCAAGGGACAGTTGGTGAACACTACATTAGGTATGGTTTGTAGTCTAAGAGAAGTTATTAGTTTAGAAGATTTACTACCACAGATTGAATCTTACATCTCACCAGAAACCCAATTTATCATCATACATTACTTTATCAGACAACTCCACAAGATAGAAAAAATATGCTGCAGGTTTCATTAATTTTTTGGCACATGTGACTGGATTCTAAGATATATACCCTCAACATTAACATTTTATTGTAAACTGACTTTATTTCTATCAGTCCACATAATACAGGACTATATCTCTAATAAAAAAACACACTTTATCCAGTAGAAGGTTTTTTCTCCTTCTTAAATTGACTGCATTAGAAGACAGACTTCAATTTCTCTCTCCATTTCCCTAGTTATCTTAAAATGTAGAAATGTGTGCCAAAGGAGGAAATTCTACCTTACAGTTTTTTTAATTTGTATCTTGATAAATTTAATTAGAGCAAATATAGTTTCTTCTCATGAAGATAGAATACTTATTTTGACTTCACTCTTTGGCAAACATAAACACATCTATATAGTGGAAATTTCAGACTTGAAGTGTTAAGTTCAGTCTCCTGCTTCCAGATGAGACAATTATTTTTTGACAATAAAGTCAAAATTACTAAGTACATACTGTTGTTAAATATTGTTTTAAGCACCTTATCTATATAAAATAATTTAATTCCCCAAATAACCCTATGGTGAATAATTATTATTCTCATTTTTAAAAGTTTAAAAAATTATTTATCACTTAATATAGTTAGCATTTTCTTTTTTTTAACCTTATGCTTCTTATAAAAAGAACATCAAAACAGATCTGTGTGTATATGTTCATTTCTAGCACATACATTTGCATAATGCTTATCAAGATAGGCTAAGTTATTGGTTGTACAAAATATAGTAAATAATTTGGATGTCACTATGTACTATATTCTAATAATTAATATATCTCTTTAACTGCTTCTCATTGTAAACAATATTTAACAATTGCTTACAGGCAGAAACAAAGGCTTATTTATAGTCACCTTGTCTTTTCTCTTTAAAATTTACTTTTAATCTATAAATTTTAAAGTAAATTTATACTTTTTACAATAAACCTGAAGTGCCACTGATCCCATTTCTCTGTTTGCTACCAACTTCCCTTCTCTTTTAACCCCTACTATGCTATTTTGCACATTTGTGAGGAGGGGAGACATGAGCAAATCTGAGACCCCTCACTAACCTTCCAATGTCTTCAGAATCATCTTGCAGAATATTTGGATTACCCCTTCCCTAAACCTTCTTGAAAACCAAGATAATACCAAATTTATCCTTAAAGCCCAACCACTAATAGTGTTTACTTGCCCTTTAGATTTATATAATCCTGTAGTACTGATCAAATTAAACAGCAAGCACTACTCAAATCTGCAAATTTCTTTCACTCTGTTTAATACATTCTTTCCTGGATTTTAGGTTTGGTCTCATAATAAAAGAATGGTGACTTTGCCAAAGAACAATTAAATCTTAATAGAAAAGTAGATTGAAGAAACATTTTGAGTTACACTTACTCAGTGATCAATAAATGGCTGCATTCAAGGTATGCTGACTGAGGACACAGACTCAAATCAACTAGATTTAGCTAATTTCAAAAACTGGATATTTTAGAATTCTGTCAGAAAATCACATATAGTTGGTGATTGCATTGGTTCCTCAAAAATATTTAGCCTATACTTAAAAAAAAAAAAAGAGATATTTTTCAGTTCTTCAACTTTTTTCTTTCAGTAATTTTCTCTGTCATCAGATATAATTTGTCTTATGTCAACAGACAGATTTAGCCAACTGGTAGCTGATGATTATAATTGGCTAATAGATAAGTAAACATTAAACAAATAAACTAGAGACTACCTCTTTGTATAATACTTATGCTACTACTATACTTATTTGCATAGGCAAACAGTAAACAGAGAACACCTCTTGGTATAATAAATACTAATGCTACTAATGTATTTATTTGCCTTATATTTATTGGACTCAAATCACTTATATATTGGTACACTCTGATTTGTTAACTTCTTGTTGAATGTGGACAATATTGACTGGAATTGCAAAGATTTTTAGAATATTGTCAGTGCCATTCATTAGTGGTTAAGTGGAAGTGTAAACAAATGATTATAGCAAAGGCTAAGCCTGATGATAAGGGTACATCAAAGTGTGATGGGGACACAAATGGGAATACTTCTGTGGAAACGATTGGAAAGTTTCCCAAGAAATGATAACAGTTATACAGGAGTTTCAATTATAAATGTAATAAGTCTGTTGGATGTCAAAGAAGAGAAAAGCATACTACTAATAAAAAATATATATATTTGAAAAGCAAAGCAACCTGAAAGAACCTGGCATTCCTAAGAAAATTCAAAATATTCAGGATGTCTAAACTACCTGATGCATTGGAGGGAAAAGAATGAGATTATGCTGGTCTCATAGTACTTGTAGAGAGTAATTGGAGATCACATCAAGAAGGAACTGTCATCCTGTTTCAGATATGGACTTTTATGTGTGGAAAACAATGGGATAAATGTAAGGCAACCAGTATAGAAGACTTTAATTTAAATGCATCACTCTGGTAGCATTATGCAGTAGGGAATAAAAAGGGCAAGAAAGCAAAAATTTGGGTTGCAAATGATGAAGACATGAACTAGATTATAGATTTAGAAAGTTGGCATGTGCATATTTTTCATTCTTTAAAATGTTTTGCTCTTTGAAGTTAAGCTTTAAAATGATGTTTCTTAAAATACAAGTACTAAATGTGTGAACATAACGATTCAGGACTCAATGGTTTCAACTCTAGGAGTTTATAGTCCTCTCTCAGGATCCTTCTAGTTCTAAATCAGTACCCTTGGGACAACTCAGCACTGGAGTTTGGGGTTAAGGTAAATGGATCTAGACATACTTTCTGTTCCTCTGTAATCTTAGTATTTGTTTTAATTTCAGAAACCGTTACCTTCCCAGAATGATAATCTGTTAAAATTGGCCTCCCCCCGCCTCCATCCATATTATTGGATGTTGAGGTGAAAAGCCTACCTGACCTTGATTGCTTATTGTCTATTTCTTTGGAAATTCTACAGCCATGATTAATGAATTTGCTACTTTTTTTCATTTTAGTCCCTTTTTACTAGCCTCTCTACTGCTATCTTGTCCTACTTTTTCTTTGTATCACATCTTGATTTTTTTTTCTTTCTTGTCCATTTATTTTCATTCATTTCTCCAGACCACTCTGTCTTTGCATATGATTTACCAGCAAGTTTCCAACTGTTGCTTAAAATATTTCTCTGGATGGAGTTTTCATATATGTACTGATGTGATTTATACATCAGTATTTTATAACATTATATTTTGAAGAAGTTTTCTTTAAAAATTCAGAGTAGTAACTTTAAAACTCAATGCAAATGACAACAAAAAATAAAGCTGTGCAGTCTTGGGAAATATTGTTTTGACTTAACAAGTATTTAAGGGAACACCTAATGCTACAAACCAAAAATATTTTTGTTGTAGTTTTCTATGATACACTCAGTGTTAGTTATTCTAGTAAAAAAGTATTTCTATGTCATCACAGTATAAATCATTATTATATTATTAATAGTAATAGTAGTAGATTTTCCATCATTTGTGTAAAAGCCTGATTAGGATATTTATATTAGTAGACCCCAAATTTATATTTGAAACTATTACATTACTTTTATAAATTTATCCTGAAGCTGCTATTTAAACACACACACACACACACACACACACACACACACACACACACACAGGTCAGTACTTGGAAATTTTCAACCCAAATTATAGACTAAGATAGATTAAAAATAAACAACACAGTGTAAGTACATATATCAAGCAAAACACATACTAGTGAGAAAAAAGTTGATGTCCACCACCTCCACCCCCTTCACCTGCTCTCTTTTTCACTCCCATACCATCACAGAGAAAATAAAAGGCAGGGTAAAGAAAGGAGGGTTGAGGAGAGAAGAGAACATAATTATGGAAAAATTTTACCTCGGAGTCTGTAGCTTTCTTGTTTTGCTGTTTATTTTGTTCTTATTTTATTTTATTTTATTTTTTAAATTTAGTGTATAGTTATCATATTTTGTTTTGCTCCTGGTCATAATGAGTTTCTGCCTAACTTAGTCAAAGAATTGAAATCATAGAGTTTCTCATCCTATGTTTTACCCTTAAATATGTGTCTTAAGTCCACTGCATTCTGAAGAAATATTTCAGTGTGACTTTGACGTTAACTGACCTATGTCTTTGTCTTTTCATGTTAGTACTTTTTTCTGAATAAAATAAAAGTAATCTTGATGCAGGGTTTTTGTTGTTGTAGTTGTTTATTTGTTTGTGTATTTATTTGTTCACAGCTAACCATAACCAAAATGCCAGTTTCTCTAGACTTAGAAAGCAATGACAGTGCTTGGACCATGCTATTTCTCCCTAACTGGGTTGTGAAAAATCTTCCAGGGTAAGCACTCAACATATTACTGCCACAAAACATGCCAACCCAGAACCAAAGCCTCTGTATTAGGTGACTATTGCTGTGAGATAAATGAAATGGCTTAAAGCGTACTGTGAGTTGAGAATTTGAGTTAGGTGGCAGAGGAGTCTCCAGCAGCAAGAGAGGATGAGCTCCAGTGGGCGAGTATTTTTCAAACCTGTGTGTGTCACGTTTATCAACATTCCATTTAAGAGCCAAGTCATTTGGTCTGTGTAGTCAATCCCAAAGTCTCTGATGGAAGGGACTACAAAAGTCTTGGATGCAGAGATGGGTCTCATTGGGCCATTATTCTCACATTCTTACATGGCCTCTCTTCTGCCATCTCTTCTAGCTCAGAGGAATTGTGGCCATAAAGTAGTGAGAGCTATCCATCACTCATAGGGCAGACAAACCTTTCCTGTACATGGTCATAATCTATGTTCTCTGTTATTAGGAAAGTCTGAGCTAGTGAGCTTTATAATAGAAGATTCCAAATGCATTTATTTTGTCTTCTCCAATATGCCAACCACTATGCTAAACTGTGAATATAGAGATCTTCAAAGAGATCCACATCTATTTTTTAAATAGGAACTTGAAATAAGTAGATATAGTAACTGGTAAACAAAGAAAAATAAAGGAGCCGTCACCTTAATTAAATGTGAAATTAACTAGTTGTCAGAAAACTTGGAAAAACGTTGACTTGGGGTCCAAAGATCAATAAATTTCTTGAGGTTAGGGACCAACTCTGAGTCCTCTTAGTTTTCTCAATGTCTAGAGTGGCTTCTGCAATAAAACAGACCCTTGATAATTGTTGATTGAATTACAAATGAGGCATAAAAGAATGTGAAAAAGAATTACTTAAAAAATGGAATACCTTTGCTGAATCTTGGCCCCAGCACAAAATAATAATAATAATAATAATAATAATAATAATAATAATAATAATGCTTTTAATAAATCACTTTTTTTGAAACGTGGCTTTTTCTTTCATAAAATAGGAATAACATCATAGATACATATGATATAGATTAGATAGATGACAGATAGAGATGGATGGATGATAGGTATTTTGAAATGAAAATGTAATAATCTATTTAATAGATAAAATTTTTGCTAAAATGAAAATGTAATAATCTACTTAATGATAAAATGTTTGTGAGGATAGAAACCATGCACACTTATTTATTTATTTTTTTTAATATAACTACTGCTAAGCACAATTTATTGCATTGGAGATGGGTTCAATGATAGATAGAGAGAAGTTTATTTCAACACACACATGCAAATATTTATACCATTCAGTGAAATAACCCTCAAACCTTAAAAGAAATTCTCAGTGCCTGAAGGATAACCAAACATTAATTAGTCACACATAATCTAGTATTCTTGATGTAACTTCTAATACCCAGCTGCGTTAATTTTGGGATTAGAATTTCCATGCTGATTTTGTACTCCACGATCTGAAAATAAGACTGGAAATACTACATTAGTGCTGATCAGATTTAATTAGCAACAGCTTAAGTAGTATCTGAAATTTCAGAAGAAGAAAATCAATTTGGAATACTTTGAATACATTTGTTCGCTCAATCTAATTTTGTGGAATTTTAAAATCTGACCATTACTGATTTTTTGATTCATGCTGTTTGTTTTTTTGTTTGTTTTTTTTATTTTGTTTTTTTCAGAGTGACAGATATTTTCTTTATCCCTTCTTTGTCTTCTTCTCCTTCTCCTTCTCTTTCCCCTCCTCTTTCTCCTCCTCTTCCTCCTCCTCTTCCTCCTCCTTCTTCTTCTTTTTGGTTTCTTTTTAAAAATAGGCTTTACGTTTTTAGAGGTGCTTTAGGGTCACAGCAAAATTGAACAGAAGGTACAGAGACTGCCCTATACCTTCTGCCACAACACATGCAAAGCCTCTCTCATTATCAATATCTCTTACCAGAGTAGTGTATGTGTTACAGTTGATAAACCTACCTTGACACATAATGATCACATAGAGTCCACCTAAGGGTTAAATCTTGTTATTGTACATTCTTTGGGTTTGGGCAAATGTATGATGTTATGTGTCCATCACTATAGTATCATGCAGTGTAGTTTTGCTGCTCTGAAAATCCTCTGTGCTCTGCGTATTCATCACACTCTATTCCCTAACCCCAGGCAACCACAGATATTTTTACAGTTTTCAATGTTTTGCCTTTTCTGGGATGTCATAGAGTTGGACTTATATATATAGTCTTCTCTGATTGGCTTCTCTCACTTAGCAATATGTGTTTAAGTTTCCTTAATGTTCATTCATGGCTTGACAGTTTATTTCCTTTTAGCGCTAAGTAATATCCCACTGTCTGCATGTACCTCAGTTAATTCCTCCATTCACCTATTGAAGTAATATCTTGGTTGCTTCCAAGTTTTAGCAATTATGAATAAAACTGCTGTATATATCTAAATGCAGGCTTTAAAAAAAAACATAACTGTTCAAATCATTTGAGTTCACCTTGTTTTTTTTTTAAATGAACTTTTAAAAATGCTCCCTCTAAAAAAGAATTGGCTACCTATGATTGAAATGTGGATTTCAAAGGTGTTTCAAATTTCAGACAGTCCCATAAGAATCACTGATGATTAAAGGAAGCAATTATATAGGATGGTGGTTCCTGGAAATGTATCAGTCTTTAGGGAAACACAGGAGCTTGTAAAATTAGGTCATGATGATGTGCTGAGGAAGTGGTTATTGCACATCTACTTATCTCAGCAGTTAAGAAACTGCTTCAAAAATGACTACCCAGTTAAATTCAGCCGACACATTGGAACTTAACTGACAAGTTGGCACATATAAGTAGACATCTTGCACCCACATTTAGTACATGTTTAGTTTCCTGAGTATATTGGCTCTTAAACTTTATTTTCAAGGTCCTCCTGAACCAAGCTTCAGGCGGTGATAGTTTTCATTCCTACATGGCATTCTTGAATGCTTGACAAGCTCATGGACAGAAAACATCTGTGTCAGTATTTTTGACAGAGATTCACCCAAATAAAACAGGAAACTATAGTGATGAGAAATAAAATCTTAAATAATTTAATATTTTTCTTAAATTGATTAGACATAGGCATTGGAAGAGATTAATATAGTTAAGTCAATTCATTATTCATATATAAAGTGCAAACTATGTCAAATACTAATTCCTAATGATTTAGTCTGTTTCCAAACCAGTGTGTATTAGTTCTTATACATTTTGGCACAAAATGTGGTATGAAGTTTGAATGAAAGACATTTGATTGTGAAGGATGGGGCAGAACACCCGTTCCTTTCTATTAATTTTTAACAAAGTGAGAATACTGAAAACAATTTACATTGTGATTTTTATTTGTATGTATACACACATATACATATTCAGATAGAAGATAGATGATAGATAGATAGATAGATAGATAGATAGATAAAGAATCCATTCTGCATCTTGACTAGAGACCTGTCTTTTAAGAAAAAAAAAAAAAAAACATTACATTCATTCTCTTGATGTATTATCACCTTCAGAAGTGTCCTGAAAGAACGGGTTAGTGAAAGTGTCTAGCCCTTTATTTATCTTAGAAGGTAGATAGTACAAAAATGGTTAATTCTGTTTGTATAATATATATGTGTACATACATTTTTAGACACAAAATACATGTAATTCTAAAGGTTTGAGCACATGGAAAGGAAAGCCAACATCATATACTATCACTATATGAGCCTTAAGCTAAAAAAAAGTTGAAGTCTTTTTTGAACACTTGATTTATTTTGTATGATTAATTTTACAGCTCATCTTTTTCTTTTTGTTTTGACTATTAAATGCATGTGAGCCAACATGTGTAACTCTCATTAAATAATTATACAAGATAATAAACATGTGCATAAATATTAGCTCATGTATGTTTATACAGTTATCCATTTTTTCCTACAGTATTATGTATATTTAAGCATCTTCAAAAAATTTTTTGGAATAAGCAAAGTAGAACATAAATAAAAATAATTTAAAGGAATGATTTATAATAGCGTCCTAATGCAACAATGCAACTTGATAGAGCAAAAAGAGCAAAGCAGGAGGAGTAAGGCAAATTTGGACTGAAAATTTGTCTTTGTCCAATACTAGCCATAGGACCTTGGGCAAGTAATGTCACCTTTCTGTCCTTCAGTTTCGTTAAAAAAAATTGAAGATACTAGACAGTTTGTTAAAATGAGTGTGAATGTGCTTTGAGAAGCTTAACATGCTGTATAAATGGTGTAAAGTTCTATTAGGATACTTTATTACAGTGTTATATAGACCACACTTTATGGAACATTCAGGATTTTTACTGGATCCTGTTCATTTGCACTGTTAGCATTGGCTAAAATTGAGAGAACAGTCATTATTTTTGTTCAATTTATATAGATTGTACTTTTGAAGTTTAGCTTTAAATATTGCCAGCTTACAATGGCTTCCTTGGATCCTTGGAGCAATAAAGCCTTTTCTTCAGGAAATAATGAGCGAAGCCATCTTTCAAAAATATCCTCATTATAGATTCTAATAAAATTGAATAATAGACACTTTCCAGCTTTTTTTTGCTCTCTGATTTTTTCCCTTCTCAAACTCTTACTCCCTGTCCAGCACTTGGAAGGAAGTATACGGTTTGGTCATTATTCAAAAACTCAAAGATTGGATCCAAATATTAAGGTGCACTAAAGTAGTACAAGGACAAGCACCATGTTTACTGGGAATCATAATCTAGCCAGATTTGCAAAATTCACAAATGTGAAAACAAAACAAAACAAAACAAAAAACAAAGACTACAACAGTATGTGATGCCAGTCTCATGAAGAACAAAAAATAAATTCTTTCAAAATAAATTGCAGAGAAAAAAAGTTTCTCCACCAATGAAAACCATGGGGGAAAGTGTTGTTTCTATGTGGAATAATACTTTCTTCCTGAAGCTTGAACAATCATTTTAAGTATAGCCTTTGTTATGATTCTGATAGTATTTACTCTGAATGAGGACATGTTATAATTGATAACGCTAATCAACATGTACAAATAAAAAGTCATCCTTTTTTAAAAGAAAGAATAATACCTTCCTCTTAATTTCTTTAATATTTTCAATACTTATTAATAAGTATAAATTAGTATAAAATAGTAAAGAAAATCAATCATTATTCTCTAATTTAGATAATTCAATTATCATTTTAAAATTGACTATTAATTTTGGTTATTAATTAAAGAGCACTGCTGACATGTTGTCTAAATACTCTCATCTAATAAGTATGCATCATGCTTTCTAGTTTAAAGAGTGCCCTGAGGTACATTTTTTTAAAAAATGCAAGTGTTTTTACCTTTATATGGGTGATTGAGATTTGTAAGGAGTTTATTTAAACATATTTTAGATATGCTGAAGACTAGATACTAAGAGATACTAAAATGTCATTAATGTGCTGTGTAACATAATAGAGAATCACAATAGCTGGATAGATGGTGATTTTTAGTCATGAAATTTATACATTTTGAATTAAACATGCAAAGAGTCATCTATTTAATGACATTTTGAAACATTTTCCTTAATATTATATCCCAACCATGCATTAGATGTTTAATTAAATACGGAAACAGTTTTAAATTCAGTTAAATTTGAAATAAGTAATTGTGCTCTCACATCATTACAAACATATTTTTGTGGGCTAGGTGCTATAGTTAAGAGCTTTAATATGACTCTTCTCTATCTTGACATTTAAAATGTATTCTTGAGTTTAAAAGTTGCATATTAATTGTGTTTGTCATTTTCTGAACTACCACAGGTGTCTTTGTAATTAAGAACACAATTTTTTGCATGTGTTTAATTGCCAATGGCATGTTAAATAAGTATGTAATGGATTAAAATATAGCATTCTGATGCATCATGAGTTTAAAATATCTCATAATTTATTTATTTTACCAGTAGTTTTTCTTAAATTAATAAAAAAGTTTTTAAATATCAATTTCAAAAGCTTGGTTTAACATAAATATTATTACTATTATGATCTATCATCTCCTAAACATAGAGTCCAGGGGCCAACTTTTAGTTTCATATGTTAAGTAATTATAAAATTATCATCTTTTCTTTATAATATTTTATTCTCTCTCATTATTTTTATCTATTTCCAAATAGCCGAGTAATCAGATTCCATATTCAGGTATTTTCTTTCAAACTTCCTCTGTCTTTATTAATGGCATATGCTCCAATGATTTTAAATCTGATGAACATACCCTCAAAATTTGGTGACAGGCATTTTTTGATGAGGTAGCATCACAGATAAGTGATGTTACAATATGAGAGCATTATTTCTTCCAAGGTTAAAATATCACAATAATAATGTAATCTTCATAGTTGAAATGCAAAGAACAGTCCTATCTGGAATTGAGGAATGAAGTTACAACCAGCTTTACAGTGAATAATACCTTTGAACTGTGTCTATAGACTAATAGGTATTTGTTTTATAAACCTTGATAACAGAACCAGAAACTATCTGTAACAAGATTCACCAAAACATTTGTACATGATAACTGTCAGCGTATATTTTTTTTAAAAAAAATTATACTAGTGAAGACACAGAAAATGACATCAGAATACATAAATGTAATGTGTAGAAGTATGCAAAAGTAAAGGAGTAGGAAAGATACGTGTCTTTTTCTATATAGACCTTCAGATGAGTGAATTGCAATGATGGCTGATTTTTAGCAAGTGACATCTTCCTGAAGAAAAGTACAAAATAGACATAATTGTATCAGAACACTTTAAAATATAACAATACCCAATGCAATGTCATTATTGAAAATAAAAATAGGAGGAGCTGAATTAGTAGGATGGACTTATGCAAGGACATGGCAAGGAAGGCAAACAAATGTTTTCAAGGGAAGGTTGATCTGATGGCAAATGAAAAGGGGAAGAGGTTGGTCCCAATAAAGAAGAAACGTGAGCAAATGTATTTTCTCAGGCACCATGAGCAAATATAAACAGGTATGAAATCAACCTGGCATCTCAGTAGGAAATATGAGTAATTTCAGCATTCATACAGAAAGGAGGCGTGTGGATGAAGGAGTGTCTAAGAAGGTGGCCCTGCAGCATAGAAGGCAAAATGAAAGATCAAAAGGTCCTCATACTAGTATAAAACATTTTAAGAGCATTATCTTTCTAAATGACATTTTTATTTTTCAATTATAGTTGGCATACAATGCTAAATTAGTTTTAGATGTACAGCATAGTAATTAGACATCTATAATTTACAAAGCGATCACCCCAATAAATCCAGTACCCCTCTGACACCATACATAGTTATTACAATGTTATTGACTATATTTCTTATGCTATAATTTATATCTCCATGACTACTTTGTAACTACCTATTTGTAGTTCTTACCCTTTTTTTTCCCCTTTTTCATTGACCCTCATCCAGTCCCTCCCATCAGGTAACCCTCAAAATGTTTTTTGTATCTATGAATTATTTCTGTTTTTGTTTGTTTGTTTGTTTGTTATTTTGTTCCTTAGATTCTAAATGTACGTGAAATCCTGTGGCATTTGTCCTTCTCTGACTGACTTACTCTACTCAGCACAATACCTTCTAGGTCCACGAAATATCTTTTTCCATTAATTTACTTTCAGTCTGAAGTCTCTTGTAGACAGCCTATATAAGGGTCTTGATTTCTTATCCATTCAGCCACCCTATCTTTTGATTGGAGCACTTATTTTTTTTTTTTTAATTTGAGATACTTGATAGGTATGTAGGTATTGTCATTCTTCATTCATATTTGGAGATATATAATATATATATATATATTATATATATATATATATATTTTTTTTTTTCTTCTTAAAGAAGCCCCTCCAACATTTTCTGCAATACTGGCTTGATGGTGATGAACTCCTTTAGCTTTTTCTTATATAGGAAGCTCTTAATCTGTCCTTTGATTCTAAATGATAGCTGTGTAGAGTAATCTTGGTTGTAGATTCTGGGTTTTCATCACTTTGAATATTTTATGCCAAACCTTCTTGCCTGCAAAGTTTCTGTTGAGAAATCAGCTGACAGTCTTATGGATATTCCTTATAGGTAACTAATTACTTTTTTCTTGCTGCTTTTATGATTCTCTCTTCATATTTAACCTTTGGAATTTTAATTATGATGTGTGAGGCTCTTTATGTTCATCTTGATTGGAACTCTCAGCACTTCCTGTGGTTGTATGTCTATTTCCTTTGTTAGGTTAGGGGAGTTTTCTGTCATTATTTCTTGAACTAAATTTTCAATTCCTTACTCTCTCTCTCTCTTCACTTTCTGGCACTCCTATGATGTGAATGTTGTCATACTTGATGTTCTAGAGGCTCCTAAAACTGTCCTCATTTTCGGGGGGGATTCTTTTTTTGTCATTGCTGTTCTGTTTGGGTGTCCTCCACAACCCCATTCTCTATACCGCTGATTTGATCCTCCACTTCATCCACTCTGTTGATTTCCTCTAATGTAACCTTCATTTCATTTTTGACTGTTTCCCTTTTATGTTTTCCAGCTCCAGTTTTTGTGTTTATGTTTCCTATATCTTTTTTGAAGTTCTCATTGAGTCCATCTCCTCTTTAAGTTTATCGAGCATCCTTATAACCAGTGTTTTGAACTCTGCATCTAGTAGATTGCTTGTTTCTGTTTTATTGAGTTCTTTTTCTGGAGCTTCATTCTGTTCTTTCTTGGGGACATGTTTCTTTGTTTCCCCATTTTGGCTGCCTCCCTGTGTCTATTTATATTTATTAGGTAGGGCTGTTGTGTCTCCCAGTCTTAGTAGAGTGGCTTTATGTAATAGGTGTTCTGTGGGGCCCAGTGGCCCAGTCTTTCCTGGTTACCTGAGCAAGATGCTCAAGTTGTGTCCCTTGTCTGGGTTGTGTGTGCTTTCCTGTCATGGTTGAGCCTCGGTTGTTGTGTGCAGATAAATGGGAAGTATTGACCCTTGGGTTATTGGTTGCAAGGATTAGCTAGTGAGGAGCTGACCTTATGGAGCAGGATTCACTTTAGCAGGGTTCTGATGCCTGCCCAGTTTGCCTTTCGGTGTATCCTCCTCAGAAGCACCCCCGGGTGGTGCTTTGGCTCCAGTGCTGGTTGAAGCAGTCCACTGAGTGTGCTGGCTCTAGGGCCTCCTGGGGGGGGGGGTGTAGGTGTAGGCTAAATTCAGCTACAAAGTGGACACTTCTGGGGCCACCTTTTAAGAGTCACCAAGCTATTTGCCAATGGCTGCCTCCAGTACTGAGCGAAAGGTGCCTCGAGAGGATAAGCCCAGAACTAAGAGCTTGGGGCTGCTCAGCAAGAGGTACAAAGCACATCAAGGCCAGATTTTTCTTTGGGTTTTCTGAGCTTTTGAGACATTTTCGGAAAGTCCTCAGAAAGAGCCAAGACAGGCTATCTGTGTGGAGTAAACCATTGGATGCCACTTGGGCAGCCTAAAAGTTGGAAGAGGCAGAGTCTCAGGCAATTTCTTGGGTGGAACAACCTGTGTTGTCCATATTGATGGAGATTTGGATATGGAGGCACCTACGTCTGCACACTGGGAGTGTGTGGGGAGGGATTAACATAGGAACAATGGATTCTGCTAGCACTTCTGTCCAAGGGAATGCCGCACCTACAGTCCTTTCCCTGAAACCTGACCACTTATTGCGCCCCCCCCCCCCGCCGCCGCCACCACCATATGTTTCTTGTGCTCCCCGAGCAGCTGCCCCGGAACTGGATCTGAATCTAGTGAATCCATCAGCAAGTAAGTCCAAGCGCAGGCCCTTTAAGAGGAATTCCTGCAACTCTCACAGACTTCTGTCTCACTGAGCCACAATCTCTGCTGGTTTTTCATCGCTAGAGGTTGTGGGGACTTCTCTTCCTGGCACTGGAATTTAGGCTGGGAAGTTATTTTAAGTTTTTTTTCTCTGCTTCTGAGAAAATTAAACCTACTTGGGTAGATGCAAAGGTAGCATAGTTAGCATATGAAAAGCTGGCTCTTATTTTGATTGATGCACATTTCCAGTTGTTTCTGCATCAGTGGAAACATACCCTTTGTCAGTATCAAGCTCCGCTGCTAACTCCTCAGCCTCCTTTTTAACTAAGGATGGACTTCTTTAAGACTTCTGCTAAAGAGGTGGATATAAACGGATGGCTTTAAAACAAAGCAAGCCTGACCAGTTTCATAGGAAAATGTATAATATTTCTGCTTTTGGTGAAACTACAGAGTTTTCTAAGAAAAATTGCACAGAATTATACACAAAAATCCTTCAAAGACTCTTAAACTATTGAAGAAAATAAGTGCAATTAGGCAACTAATAGAGGAAGCAAGAGTAAGGACTTCATTAAGAAAAATTATGATCTCTCTCAGGAATGAGGTTGCTCATGAAATGAGAATTGAATTTAAGAATAAAAAATGAGGATAAAACTCCTTAAAATTGTAGTTTTATTCAATGCCCTAGTAAAGATGAATTTTACCATAAAAAAAAAGAGTAGATGATTTTAGCCGTAATGCTAAGCTAAAATATGGAAAGCAATATCTATATGAAAGTGACATATATGCAGTGATCTCTTGAATAATGGCTTTAGTGTTTTTATTTTCTGTTATAAAAATGCAAACAGTGAACAGAGGCTATAACAAGAAACAAGAAGGACTCAGTTATCCCAATTTTGGGAATTTATCCAAAGAAATCCAAAACACTGCTTTGAAGGGACATATAAATCCATATGTTCATTAAAGCATTGTTTACAATATTCAAGATATGGAGGTTGCCTGGGTGGATTAATGGATAAAAAAGTACACTGGAATACACTGGAATATTACTCAGCTGTAAAAAGTAATTGAAATCTTGCCATCTGTTACAACATGAATGGACCCAGAGGATATTGTGCTGAGTAGAGTTAGTCAGACAGGGAAAGACAAATGCCATGTAATTTCACTCACATGTAGAATCTAAAGAACAAAACAAACACAACAGAAACAAACTCAGATATAGAAAACATTTTAATGGTTTCCAGATGGAAGGCATTTGAGGTTGGGGAGAAAACAAGGGACTAAGAAATACAAATTGGTAGTTACAAAATAGTTATGAGGCTGAAAAGTATAGCGTAAGGGATATAGCCAATGATATTGTAATAACTATGTGTGGTGTCAGAGGGTCCCAGATTTATCAGAGTGACCACTTTGTAAGTTATATAAATGTCCAATCACTATGTTGTACACCTGAAATGAATATAATATTGTATATTAAATGTAATTTAAAAATTTAAAAATATATATTAAACAAAACTTTGGAGATTACAAAAATTCAAATAATGGAATGATTCATATCTAAAATGCTTATATTTTGTATATAGTCATATGTATAATTCTGTGTATATATGTATACATGCATTTATATGTGCATATGTGTAATGTACATATATATTGTTCAATATACACATACTAAATGTCTACAAGGAAATAGCACAACAAAATAAGATTAGCAAAAAAGTAAATAAAAATTCTATATGAATTATGATTGTAATCACATATATGGCATGTGCTTTAATATATTTTAGAATAATTGAGTCAGCCTGCTATTACTTTAATTAAATTTTTTACACCTTCTTGATTAGACAGCTAGTTTAATGACATCTTCAACACTTTGAGCTGTGAAGTGTGGCTCATTTTAAAGTTCTGTAATGAGAAGGAAAATGTAAATCTGATGAACATCTCAACAGTATAAAAGAAAGTTGAGTTTTCACTTGTTCAAAAACAACAGAATTCAGAGATGATTAGCATTTGCTTGAAACAAGTTTAGCATGAGCATGATGTAATTAGCCCTGAATTGGGTAAAATCCTCAATAAGGGATTGTACTGTATAGGGAGATATCTCATTGTTCAGAGAGCAAAGTAATATATTACAGATGAGATTGTCTGTGTGTGTGTGTGTGTGTGTGTGTATGTTTTGCTGTATATTACATAAATAATGTTATATAGGTGAACAAAGAGAATATTCTGGTGATTTTGATAGGTAACACAAGAGGAAAATATTCATCTTAATGGGTTATGAAGCACAAATAATACTGGGGATAAGATAAAGTTAAATTTTTCTTTATTTAACACTTTAATATTTCAGTAATTTCTTTATAAGGCAAAAATTTAGATAACTAATGAGCTGAGTATAAGCTGTCAGCAAGCTCAGCAGTCATTTTATATTTACTAGAAAATTATTATTGTCTCTAGAGATGATTATTTACATGTTAAAATATGAAACTAAATGTAGGTGCTCTATGTTCACTTTGATTAAGCTAAAGAGTGAAAAAAAATCACTTTGCTTTGCATTTTAACTTGGAATTTAAGACTAAAGTACTCTAATACATGAATCTATACTATTTTGGTTAGAATAAGACTATTTGGTTAATTATTCACATTATGCTAATAAGTAATTTGTGTCATGGATAGATTTTAAGAATACCATGCTATGTAAAATAAGTCAGATGTAAAAAGTTAAGAACCATATGATTTCACTTATAAGTGGGATATAAAACTAAAAACAAGAAGACAAACAAACAAAAACTCATAGACATAGACAACAGTATGGTGTTACCAGAGGGAAAGTGGGGTTGTGGAAAGACAGAAACAGGTAATGGAGGTCAAATATATGGTATTAGAAGGAGATTTGACTTTGAGTGGTGAATGCACGATGCAATATACAGATGATGTATTATAGAATTATATACTTGAAACCTATATAATTTTATTAACCAGTCCCACTATAATAAATTTAATAAAATTATAAAAGTAATTATTAGAAATTTCAGGTTGCATATAATGAGAATGCATGCACAAGAACTAACAAGAATATGGCATAGTAGATTTTTTTTTTAAATTCTAATGGGTCCTCTTTGTTGACACTTCATAAAAGATGATCAAGAAATAAGTCTAAAGTTTTTTTTTTCACTATCATTAATAATATCTTTCCCAAAATGTATGTTTTGATTAAATATTGCCATTTTATTTTTATCTCAATCATTTTAATTTTATTTTTGTATAGTGTTTATAATGTCCATAATTTGTTTTAGAATCACCATGGAAGTTTGCTCAATTATATATATATATATTTTTTTTTTAAGTGTATCTTCCACAAATTTATTATAACCCTGGTAGAGTAGATAACAGCAGGAAAGTTCAGAGAAAAGGCGAGACCAGAGGACTAGGAACAAAACACCAGAGTATCGGTGTCACAGAAGACAAAATAACAGAGGGATTAAAAGGAAGCAAAATCATCTTTGTTGGGTACTGATGAGATATCACATAATTTAAGGCATAAAAATTGCCTGATGGATTTTGCATTATGTAAGTCATTGGTGATTTTCACACATGTAGTTTCTGTATTGTTGTGGTTTTATCTGTAGACCAAGAGAGACCCCCCCACATCGGGCCATCTTTTGTGTAGACAAGCTAAGAAAAGAAAACTTCAGCATTAAAGCCAGACTTAATGATGTTCCTGACCACTTGCTTTCTAAGACTATATTAGTCTAGGTTATCCAGAGAAATAGAAGCACTAATGTTAAACCAAATATCTTGACACTCTTGGCTCAGTCAAGCTGACAAAACTAACCATTACTGTCCTCATATAAATCATTCTAATGTAATGAGAGTGTAGGGAAAAGCATGGCAAGAAAAGCAAGTGAGAGCAAAGGCTACTTCCAGAAGGAAGCCAACCCTCTTTCCTTGTCAGCATGGTGGGAGAAAAGTGAAAAAGGAAGTCACTTCTAGGAAAGCTTAGAAATCTAACGGTGCCCGTCTGCCATGTAGTTCTGATGTCCAATTAATGACTCATCCTTTAATGTAACTTCCTTCCTTTTTTATTACAGCTGTTCTTCCTTTTCCCTCCTTTCCTACAACTGACATTAATGGTTACCTACTATGTGGTAGATACTCTCCTGGGCCTGGGAATAAAGCAGGAACAAAACAATGTTCCTGTGATTATGGAGCTGACCATTCTGTGGTAGCAGTGGGAGAGAACAAACATTAACCAAATAAATAATTATTATTTAAAATTAACAGGTATGCCAGATGGCGATGAATACTGTAGAAAAAAAGCAGGAAAAGGGAATGCAAAGTGTGTGTGTGTGTGTGTGTGTGTGTGTGTGTGTGTGCGCGCGCGCACGCGCATGCACATGCGTGTGTGCGTGCTTGTAGAAGAATTTTAAGCAATGTGGTCAGGAAAGGCCCCACTATGAATGGTCAGGTAGAGCCCTCACAAATGAATCCTACTTTTTGTTTAATTAACCAAAGGCAAAGGGACACAAAACATTAACCAAGGGCAAAGCATACATTTTTCATTTATAACAGTGTGTTAAATTATACCACTGTGGAACATATAATGTTAATATATTTGTCTTGAGCTAGATATGAGCATAATCATGCTGCATTAATAGATTTAATGCTTTTAGACACTGAAGAACTTCAAAGATTTATAATTATACCATTATTATGCCTCTCTATTTCCACTGCCTTTTAAAACAATGGCAAGCACCATATATTTTATCCTGCCTTGTTGTTTTAATAGAAAACAATCTACATTACTTAATCATTTGTCTTTCATGATTTCTATCCCATTTTTTCCATTTCTCTGCTTTAAGAGACGTCATTAACTAATCTCTTTAACTCCATAAATAAGTAAAATGATATAGTCACAGTGTAAATGTTTTAGAACTTGGAAAAAAAAAAAACATTTAGAGTCATTTAATGAAGTCCTGAAGATATGATAAATCTGAAGTGCTGCTAGCAAACTAATGGAATACTTGAATATTCAAACAGTGAAGATTAGAATTCTTCTCTAATTGGGATTCAGTTCATGTTGGCTGTCTTAGAGCAGCTGGTCTCAGGTCCTAGTATTCCCCATGTTTCTTTATGAGGTCGGGTCTTCCTTGACACTGTCACCAATTTTAACTTGAATTCTTTCTTTAAAAAAAAAATATTAACTAATGGCATGTATTACCAAATGCTTCAGAATCTAAACGCAGCCTTTCATGTGTTATTATTGATGTGTTGTTATGAGGCACATAAAAATTGTCATGTTTATTGTTAACGATAATAGTTACTTTTCAGTCTAATTGGTGAAATCATAATAACTTAGCATGTTATACTTACCCTGCTTATTAATTACACTCACATTCTGAGTGTATTAAAATTGTAAAGAAAGAGCACAGGGGTGTCTAACCAAGACAAGGGATTCCTCTGGGGTCACTTTGAGATCCCAAGGATGAGGAAAGTAGTAAAATTCAAATAAAATAATAAGGAACTCTTAAAATAATTTAAAATATTCCTAATTTTTATAAGAAGGTGGCCATATGGATGGATTATTAGAATATAATGTATTTAAAGGTTTCTAATTTTTTCTTATTAGCACTTGATTGATTAGGGCTGAACTATCTACATTACAGCAACATCATCTGTGCCTGGGAAAGGAATTCGTGCTGTATATGTGAAATATTTCTACTTTTGCATTAAAAAAAAAAAAGAGTAGATGGAGCACAGAAACATCTACACCCACACAGTTTTTACTGTTTTCACTAACATAAATTTATTATAATTCTATTGTCCTTATCAACAAGACTTAAGTATTCAAGGAAACTTTTGCCCAGGAACTTAAAAGTTGTGGAAAACTTAATTGTTTCAGGGTTTTCTTTCAAAACTCATTTAAATGAACATCAGGCTGAACAACTTATCGATGGTATCAAACAATTATTTATTTTTGAAGACTCATTGAACCTTCACATTGAAAACCTCATTTCACTTCATCCATCAGTCCTAAATTATTATAGCAGAACCGTTGTCTTGTTAATTTAACCACTTCACAGAAGAACCCACTGTAAGCCAAATGCCCAAACCTCATAAATATCCTGACCTTGGCCCTACTGAGGCATTTGTTTCTGAACTCAAGGAATTTATTTTGCCTGCATGTGTCAAAGTCAAAAGACACAGACAAGAGTTTGCAGCAAAAAAAAAAAAAAAAAAAAGTAGAGGTTCATTTAAGGAAATGGTGCCAAGCCTGGAGACACAGGTGAGCTAGTGCTTGAAGACCTGACTCTCTAATGGCCTCTAGGGAAGGGATAGATTACACAGGGGAAAACTCATTAGTCATGGTAGCTAAGGGAGTTGGAGTCCTGGGCTCTACTGATTGGTTGGGATTAGAATAGGAGACAGTTGATCATTGAATCGGTTCTTGATGTCAGTCATGGCATAGTTCTGTCTGGTTTCTGTGGTCAGCAGATATGAGGCTTTGTTTGATACTGCCCTAAGGGTTGAATGATTAAGGGAGTGATCATACACTATGCAGAAGGATAAGGATAGAAGGCAAGCAAGTGAGCCCAATTTGAAGATCAATTTGAATCAGGGAGAAAGAAAGAGAAAAAGTCATTTTAAAGAAGTGAAAATTTGCATGGTTGCACATTCCTAAGCCTCTGTCAAGGAGGTGAAAAAACTCACTTTTGCTCTATTCATAGTTTTGTAATATTTTCTGGGAGCTTATAATTGACAAGGATAAGTTTGAACCATATTGTCCATTAGCACCTTGCTTTAACTTAAGTGGTTCTTTTTCTCATCACTTTCTTTTTTCTCCAGTATTATTGAGATATAATTGACATATAACAGTTATATAAGGTTAAGGTGTACAACAAAATGTTTGAAATTTGTATATATTATGAAATGATTACCACAGTAAGTTTACTCAATATCAATCACCACACATAGGTATAAGTTTTTCTTTTTCTTGTGATGAGAACTTCTAAGATCTACTCTTTTAGCTTTTCTTTTCTTTTTTCTTATTTTTTCTTCTGGTAACAGGGCATATGTTTTAATTTTCTCAAGAAGGTGATGCGTTCACATTATCTGCAAATTTCTTTAACACTCAATTTCTTTTCCAACTTCTTTAAAATTCATCAAAATCTTAATATTGTTTATCTTTAACATTTCTATCTTCAAAATGTTAAATATTTTGAAATATACTCTTTTTTCTGTCCTTTAGAAAAAAAAAAGAACTTTATTATCTTTAAAGATTAATCTTGGAAATGCACCCCAGTAAAGCTATTAAAAATTAATCTTGGACTTGTGCTACCATATTCTCCTGCAAAAGTTTTCTCTCTCTCCCTTTCACTCCCTCAGTTCTTCCATCTCTCACTCTGTGTTTTATCTCTGCCACTCTACATTTTCAGAATGTTCTCGATAATATCCTCTTTTTTTTTTTAACAAATAATCATTTTTCTCCTCTCTGAATCTTCCACTTTTCCAGATCCTTTTTGTAGTTGAAATTAATATTGCTCACTCAGTTTTTATTTCATAACAAATAATTGGGAGAAACAAGATCTACATATTTCGCTTCCATGTCTTCATGAATGATTAACTATTTAATACTTTGCAATTTGGTTTCAAACCATGCCACTGCACCAAAATCACTTCCAAAGGTAATTGGGAGCTTTCTAATTGCCAAAATCTAGTAGTTTTCCATGTTTTTTTTTTTTAATTTTAAGAACAGCAACAAGTAAACAGACAAAAAAAAAAAAAAACCCTCTTGTTCAGCATTCCCTTGATGAATTTCCCTCTTAAATGCCTTTCTTAATACTGGTTTAAGTTTTGGAAACATTAAAATGATGACCATTCCAATGCAAATATAAAATCAGTAAGATTTGTTGACTAAGTAACTTACTTTTCCTAGGCACATAAAATAGAGCATTTCTAAAAATGTTAGCAATAAAGAAGATTATATGTGTATATGTGTGTGTATGAGACCTTCTGTTTCCTTAGGAACACTGTGCATACACATGATATATTAGAGCAAAAGTTCACATATACATTATCCCATTCAGTCCTTGCAACAATACTGAAGTGTACTTATTTTTAACCACTAGTTTATAAAAGATGTAGCTAAGTTATAGAAAAGGTATTTGATTTGTCCAGGCTGTATATTAAGTTCAGGAATTAGTTTTCAGATTCTTCTTATTTGGCTTCAAGTCTTTATTTGAGCATTTTCTGATATACACTGCACAGTTTTACATGAGTAGAATGGACACTTGTCATTGATCACCTCAAAAATTATAAACTTAATTTTTATAATACCTACCCAAACACATTATAATCTTGATACACAACATTTTTTCAATTGAGAAAAATTTAATGACTTTTAATTCATCTATATTATTGACTAGCATCATGAACATTTGAATTAATTTTTATCTCAAGTTTATTGATAAATATGTGACAATGTGTAATATTTAAAAGTTAATTTCAATGCTTTTCTCTAATTATCCTTATGAAATATCTAATAACTCTGAGATTTGTCATTAAGAGCCACTGGAATTCCTAACTCTTATATAAGGTCTTATTGAACCAATATAGGGGTATTAAGGTGTCATTAATAGCTGTAACAAAGAAAACCAAAATTCCAATTGCTCGAGCAAGATACAGTTTATTTCTTATCTGTTTAAAAATTCAGGTACGATATAGCAAATTTGCAAACATCTATAATCCAAGGGGTAATATAGGACTTTAGCATGAGGGCGGCTCAGCCAAATTTAACACATTCTCCTCTAAGTCACTGAATAGTTCCATTCTGGAAATCAAAGAGCAGAAGTTCAGAGTCAAGGATTTCCTCTCAAGCAATTGAGATACATATTATATAAACTACATTTCATTGACAAGAGCTTATACATTTAATTGCAGCTTTCCGAGGTAAACTGGACAATTCTGTTCCTAACTGGGAAGTGAAATACAAGTTATAATTACTTTATTATATAAGGAGTGAAGAGTTTGGTGGTCAACTAGCAAGTTCCTTCAGAATAGATCTATAATACAATTACTCTTCATTAGATGGTTTGAAGATCTATTAAGAACACAAAAATGATCCATTTCAGAGTATATAAAAGTACACTTAAAAATCTGCATTATCTAATTTATCTTTGTCATGTCTGTCTACTATTAATCTTATCCTAAACAATATTGTAAGTAGTTTTAAAAAAGGTAAAAAGCAATATTTTTATTTGTTTTTACCTTATGCCAGGCTCTGTGCTAGTGCTTGACATAAATTTTCTTGGTTATTGCTTACAACAGTTTAAACTCCAGAGTTTCAGTGAGTCAGTAACTTGGGAGTTGCTTGGCTGGAAAATTTGGGCTCAGTGTTTCTCCTAAGATTGTAGTCAAGATGTTGCTGAGGTTGCAGTCATCTGAAGGCTCCGGCAGGGCCAGAGAATCTGCTTCTAAGATGACTTACACACATGATTGCTAGCTATGCTGATGTTGGCTGTGTGGCAAGTCTCAGATTCTCTCTATGCGAGCCTCTTTAAAATATACTCAATTGAATATTGTGGCCTATATCCAATCTCTGTATTCTTTATTTTTGTTTTTTTATAATCCTTTAAAAATGTGAAAATTATACTTAGCTTGCTGGCAGTACAAAAACAGGTAGCAGGACAAATTTAAGCCATGGGCTGCAGTTTACCATCTTTCTGTCTATAGTCTCACATATAATTTAGTTTCATATTATTAATCTGCATATACTTATCGAGTGGCTTACAGTCAGTGTACCTTCTAACTGCTCATGAGTATGATGATAATAACGATATCTAACATATATTGAACACTGAAATAAATGTGCCAATAACCTTACAGGGCATTTGACATTATTTCTGTAATTCTCACAATGGTCCAAAATGTAGGACCATTTACTCAGAGGGGTAACTGAGTCTTGGAAAGATTAAGTGACTTGCTAAATTGGGGTGCCAAGAACTAAACCCAGGTCTTTAGGCAATAAATACTGTACCACTAGCCTACAAAGAGTAATATTATCTACTTCTCTTCATGAGACCTGTTATATACTCAGCAAGATGAAACAAATATCAACAGAACTGCTTTAATCAGTCTAGAAATGCTGTTATATTAAGAGGGGAGGATAAAATGCTGTCAGTCTAAATGTCTTGCTTTCTCATCTTAGCCCCAATTCTAGCTGGATAAACTTGTGGTATCATCAAAACTTGCTGAGATTCTGTTATCATCTTTGATAAGCACTCTCTTCTTGAAGATGCTCTTTATTACAAGTCATTTGCTTTTTACTTCTTTATGGACATAATGAAAGATAACGGCCTTACTTTGTGGGTTAGCTCCGAAGTTCACATGCCATTCTTCTAAGCAAATGGCAAGATTTAAACTAGAAGACTTTAGCCATAAGCACATAAGGTAGAGAGAGGAGAGGGAGAGGGAGAGGGAGAGGGAAAGAATGAGAATAAGACTAGAAAGTGCATAGGTTGGGAAGACTTCATTTGTGGTCTAAAAATCTTTACCAAAAATTTATTTATTCATCCCAAACCAGCCCATTTGGTTGGGTGTCACTTGTTCACTGAGAAATGGAAATCACAAGGGAAGGGGAAGAAACCTGAACAAAGTCACCAGGGCAGGGAAATGCATTAATTAAATCATCCCTAAAGCCAGAGATAATTTTAGGAAAACAATTCCACTTAATTTGAGGTTCATTGGTAGACTAAATGGTAATGGTCTTATTTCTCTTTCCATGTGTGTGTATGTGTGTGTGTGTGTGTGTGTGTGTGTGTTATATGGGCACGCACATAACGGCAGATCTGTAATGTAGCACATTAAATAAAACAATCTTTTGAGAAATCAACCTCTTCCATTAATTTCTCCATCGAAAAGGATTACCATGAGTTGATCAGTTATATCTATTTATACTTTGCTAACACTTAGAAAATAAATCATTTACAAGGTCTACCTTTCTAGCAGAAAATATATTTTTCTTCTCCTTTATCTAGTGGATCATTACCATTTAATAAGAAAAGTTTATATATATATGTGTGTGTGTGTGTGTGTGTGTGTGTGTGTGTGTGTGTGTGTGTATCAAAATAGGCCACAAATTTAAACATACTGGTTTAGAAACTGCATCATCAATAAACTAAGTTTACTAAGTAGATTACTGTTGACCAGATCCCTGGACATTCCTGACAACTTTCTAACAAGGTACAAACCTTATGCACTTAGAGCTGAAAATTTTTCTACATAAAGAAAACATTTTGGTGAGTTGAAAGGGTATTTATTAAAGCTGTTTGCAGCTGCCATCTGTTAGAAATGGTACAAACCAGTCAACTATTTTATTAGATAGACTATAGGTTTTAATCCATTTTTTGTTTTGTTCTCACGTTTTGAATAAATTAAAGATTATTTGTAATAAAATAAAATTCAGGAGCATATGAATTCTGAAGAAAATGGAGATATTCTAACAGATTTGCTTAGATCTGAGTGTGTGAATGACATTCTTCATACATGTATTAACATTCATTCAATGATACCGTATGCATTTTAAATCTATAATCTAAAACCTTATTAGATAAAATAACATGGTCATATAAAGCAATGTTTTAATTTTAAACTTACAGGTATGAATTAGAAGTCCAAACTTCCTCCAATAAAGAAGTTTTCCCTTATCTAGATAAGTTTGCCATCTAACAGAGTCATTTTCTCATCAAATGAGGAGAAGTTGGGTGTTGAAATACTTGTTTAATGGGCATTGTCAGTAAACACTAAGAAATATATTGATAGATAGTAGTGGTTATGGTCTGATGATTGTGGTGAGAAGATAATTGAGTATTGTCCATTTATTTTACCTGCTGAGGCCACTGAAGATGACTAATTATTTCTCTAGGAAATCAGTAACTGTTGACAGCACCTATCTTTTGCCATTCCCACTCACCATGGGGAGCCTGCAAGATCATGAGATCAGAATGGACTTCATGAACAACTTTAATAATTTTCAAACTCTTTCTACCATTCCTTTTCTTTGCTCACCCATGCTGATGTGTGAAAGCTGGCTCTTATCTATGATTTTGTGTTGATTAAACTGAAATCACCTTAGAGAAAATTGAAACACACACTAAGAGTGAAAATTCTTCCATCATAGATATTTATAGCTGAAATTTCTCTGTATGTGCAGACCTGTACACACCACCAATGTGTTTCATATCAGTTGAAATATTTCATTTTGCCTTTTTTCTCTTGTAATAGAATAGGTAACATTGGAAAGGGAATTTCCTTATCGAATATAAGTAGATTTTTCTACCTTCCAAAATCAGAATATTGTCAGGATTTCATACAAGGCACATACAGTCTTTTTGTATTTACTCAAATGAAGACTATGAAACCTATGTAGACATGAGAAAAATATGTTTACTATTTCTATAATTTCCCTTTATTCTACTATAATATTATATATATATGTAAAATCTAATTTTATAATTAAATTGGATTATATCATAGCTTAAAGGCCCACTTTATCAGACCAAGAAAACCTGTGATAAAATTTAATTTTATAAGATTGTTATGGCAACTGCTGAGATTGTAACTCTTTACCATTTGTAAGTGCCAACTATTCTTATTTCACTTTTATTCAAGATTTATCAGGGGAAATAGTAACATGTTTTTCCTGAAGAATTTATTTTAGAATATGTCATCTATTAGCAAGAAACATCGATCTCAGCTAATATAAGGTAGAGTTTTCAAAAGTTATGATTTATTCTTATAATATACTCATATTAATATATAAGTTAATGCAGATTAATGTCATTAATATGCTGTGGTACACAACAGCTGAGGATAGTGCAATCTCGAATTATATATTTTATGCTCTTACATTTTTTACATTATCTGTTCTATCCTCAAGCAGTTGTTTTAAATTTAATTTGAATAAAATCTCACTACTAATCAACTTAATTCTGATTTGTTATAATTGTTTTTTCCAAACCATGTTACTTTTGAGTTTATTTTTATTTACTAGTTGAAGTTATTCTAGTAGGTGAAATTAAACTATTGAGCTTCTGTTTATTGCAGTTATTTGTAGATATACACCTGCTATTGGATCTTTATAAAATTTCTGTTTCATACACTTTTTTAATCTTTAAATATGATTGTATAATTTACTATAAGTGATTAAGGAGGTCAGAACTAGTCAATTAGAAAAGATGAAAAAAAATTATATCAATTGCTTTTATTTCATTTTCTTGTTTAGTTAATTAATTATATTACTATATTTTGTGCTGTGGCAACTGTGATTTTCTCTATCTCATGCCCTGCTATTCTGGTTGCAATATTATTACCTGTTTATTTTTCCTCATCCAGATCATAGATATTTGCTCTTCTTGTTAATAGGTATATAGAAAGTAAAAGTAAAAATTCCAAGTCACTTAATATCTGTCACTTAAACAAAAGGATTGTTTTTAAATAAAAAGTTACTCATTATAATGCAATCATCGAAAAAAGATGCATCATAGTTTTTGAAGGCCTTAGAAGTATTATGGGGTCTCGAGATTAAAAATAGTGATCTGATATCTTAACATGGATTCCTCTTAGCACTGACCCCAATTTCATTTTTTGGAAGGTTGATTTTTAATTTCTTCAACACTTGCCTGCCAGGCATATGCCCCTGGTCAGTTAATCATTGGTTAATTTAAGCATATGATACAATCTCTCTTCTGATTGTTCCCAAGTAAAGAGAGGTCATGGAGTAAGGTCAGTACCAAAATGGCTCATGCCATTGCCACATAGTTGTGGAGTATGAGATTGAAGTGTCATCTCATAGTTACTGTTCTCTCATTTAGGCCAGCCAACTCTCCTTGGTACTTTAGAGCTAAGGAAGAAAGTCAGATCCTAGCTTATTATGTCAGAGCACAGGTTAGATTTCGCATAGACCTGATTTGCAGATGTGTATTTGATCAGGGCTAAGTATGTAAATTGGCTTAGGAATTATGGAGCTTTTCTTATTTCCTGATATGAAAATATCATATTATTAAGATTTAGTATTTAATAGTTATTCTTTTCTTTAATATGAATTAATATTCCAAATGAGGAGCTAAAACATAAAATAATTTCCAGAATTTTATACTCAAAAATTAGTACTTGCCATTTATGTTCATTGGTTGATTTTTGACACATTGGAGAGACCCTCTCAAATTTAAAGTAAAGCCACATATGCTAATAAATATCTTTTGAACATTATAGTAATCTCAAGTGTTGAATTAACATAAGTAATAAAGTAATAAGTATATATTTTGAAAAAAATATATATTGACTGAAAATAAAAATAATCAAAATAAGAATCCATGCCAATAAGTCTTGATTAACTCCCTGCAGTGGTTATTTAATGTTTTGAAAAAAACACAAAAGTTTGAACTCTCTCTCAAAACATTAAAAATGCACCTATACATATAGTACACAATTTCACAAAGAATATGCTGGTGCCTTGAACCTGAAAATTGCCTCTTACCACCCTCCCGTCTCAGCCCTTGGTTGAGAACCTCAGCTCCACCTGTTAAAACTATTTAAAATTTAAAAATAAAAAAATATATATATTTAAAGTGACTAAATATTTATAATAAATTATGACTTAATAATTCCTTTATGTGCGCTTAATTTTTCATTTACTCCTTTCAGTTTTGCTATTGAAAATATCAAGATTGTCTTTAGCAAATCAGTCTTTCAATATTTTTTCTGATACACACACACACACACAGTTTGACTGTTTTTGTGTTTTTCTTTTGTTATTCTGTTATTAAAAATTATAGATTTATCTTCATGTGTGTGATTGTGCATATTGATACTGATGGATTAAAAGTTTTTAGATTGATGTGGGCCACTTAGCCTAAGAATTTAGTTTTAGTCTGGTTTTTCCTCTGTAGTGTCTAAGGATTAAATAATTGATCTGCTAAGAAAGTGGGCCATTAATATAGTCAAAGAAGCACACCAATTCAAATAGATCTAATGTCTACATAGTGACATTATAAATGTCTAGAAGCCTACTCCTCAGGCTCTAAGGCAATAAAGCCTTTCACAGTTTTGAAGAAAAGACAGGCCTTTGGTATTTTCCTTAGACTGGTTCACTGGAGATCTGAGAAAATTAAGTTTCAATAAAATGAGATGAATTTAAGGTAGATTGGAAACTGTCAGAGATAGACTTAATGTGGTTGGAAGAAATGATTTATCCGAGTTAACAAATATGGTATTTCATTTATTTAGTTTAATTGCTTTACTCTATGTAAATTAAGGGAAAAGAATAACTATTTTCTTGTGAGGGGTAATATTACTTACAACTTTTATGTTCATGTACCCTGCAGTAATATAAAGATATTTTAGTGTGACTTTTATCACAAGGTGCTTTTCCAAAATCTTCAGCTATTGGAGAAATGCTTTACATTGCTTTATGGATCTGCTATTTTTTCATCTTAAAATTAAAATTTTAATCTGATGCCCAGTTGATATTAAAACATCTCCAAATGTGTTTATGTTGTGATCACAGAGTAAATGTGCCCTTTAAAATATATCTTAGAGTTTGTGATATAATTCCCTTTAGAGTCCCAGGAAATTCTTTGGAGTAGTGTAAGAGTTATAAATAATTTTCATCAGTTTTTCAACCTTGAGATATTTTTATGCATTCCCATACAATTATTTATTGTTTGCATTTGTCTGTCAGCCAATCCAAAGATACCTAAGTTATATTTAAGATTTATTGCTTTCCAAAACAATGGATAGCCAATGATGTGCTCTATAAGGACATAGATACTTTTGAACTTGATACCTATTTTCCTTTGCTTTTTCCTTCTTTCAAACCTCAGCCATCTTATATCTCTGACTTTAAATTTAAGGAATTTTTATATTTCATGTGAGATGGATTTCTTATGGGGTAGTTAATTCCAGTGCTGTAACTTTAGAATATGCTCAATTTCTGAATTTTAACTTTATATTTAAGACAACTAGATAAATTCCAAAATATTATCATTAGAAATATATTAAAATCTTAACTTAATTCAAATTCACGGCTCTAGAAAAATTGGCAAATGTTGCATAATTACATGTGCCCTTATTGACGCAGGACACATGAAAATTTATTTTGTAAATTACTCAGAGCATCCTTTTGTAAATAAACAAAAGAAGAAATTCTACATGATAAATTATCCAAGACCTATATGTCTTATTTTTTTTTCATTATTATCTATCAAAGGAATTTTTTTCTTAATCCTCCCAATACCCATAAAATTTAAAAACCACAGATATACTATTATATCACAGTTATATAGTACATATCTGTTTATACAATGCAATTCTGTGCATAGTTACCAACCATTTTCATATCTAAGATTTGTCTCCTCTAAGAACCAATATAATCCCTTTGAGGATGATACTGGCCCCATTGGGAATGTATGTCCTTGACTATCTGTCTAGAGATTTTTTTTTTTTCAATTAATGTCTGCTTGATAGATTTACCCATTTAGGGATCACCTCAGATAAATTACTGCTGGTAAAATAGAACCTAGCCTCAGTCCTTGAGAAATTTATTATTTCCAGACATGATATTGCTATTTAAAATAAAATAAAGTAGCATAGATACAAGTGCAAAGTAAAATGGTTCAGACAAAATTTAATAAATTAGGAACAGATGAAGGTCATTTTTAGGGAGAAAGTTAAACCTTCCTGAAATATGAAAATCTGGAGTTGGATTTCAAAGCATGTGATAATGGAAAATTATTGATGATAAGAGTCATCAGGGGAGGGATACAACACCATGATAATTAGATAGAAAATAAACATTAGGCACATTGACAGGAGCGTAAGCGTTATGGGAAGGAAAATTAGTATACAGAGTAAGGGATCTCATGGTTAATCTTAAATACCAAGTAGAGTGTTTTCTATTTAATATCTAAGTTAAATATCTAGGCCTAAAAAATGAACAATACTAAGTTTTTATTGGGTCTCGACCTAATTGGACATTGTTTTCATGGGCTGGGGGGAGATAATCATAGCTGCGGCGAATACCCTGGATATATGTAAGTATGTACATGAAACGAAGATAGGAACTGAAGACAGGGATGGGACTTCAAAGAGATATATCGGCATCATAGAAGAAACTTTTAGCTCTTGATTAAACTACCAGATCATTGCTTATGAGGAACAAAATATATAAATTTCTTATATATAATATTAATAAAAAAGAAGGAACTAGAAAAATAGATTTGCAATTTTTAATTATTTTAATAAGTGTAAATTTAAAATTAATTTGATTTAGAAATTTAATTGAAATTTTAGTTCAAGGAGATTTTGACTAATCCATTCAAACTTGCTAAATTTTCATCACTATTCCATTGATGTATCTTATTTCACTTTGAGTGATACAAAATCAAAAGCCTATTTTTTACAGATTTTTTACTTTGATCTCCCATGAATGCATTTTGAAGTAGCTTCAGTACATATGGTGTTAACATTGGATTACCTATTACTACTTTACCAAAAGAAGGATTTACATTAGTAAAAATAAAAATAGTTAATTAAATAGTCAATCAAATGAAGAATTATGTTCCTTTTGAAATTTAAAATACCCTTAGTATTGAATAGAGAAAAGATATAGTAATAACTACATTAAAAATTAACATTTATTAAAAACTTTATTTGCTCTAAGTATTTAATGTGTGTTATCTCCCTGAATCCTTACATTTGTCCTTTTAGGGAGAATTGTTCTCATTCTCCTTTTAGAAATAAAATGACAAAATCTCAGAGACTTTAATTGACCTGCCCCAGGACATAGCTAGTACAAAAGAGAAGACAAGAATTGAATCCATTCCCTCTGGCTTCTGTGAACATACAGTTATATAGAGTTCTGCTCTATAAACTAGAAAATAACTGAGTTTTCCTCTAAAATGTAATTTTTAGAGGGATGATATTTTTAAAATAAAATTGTGATGTCATTGTCCTACTTGTAATGATTTAGGGGCTTCCATTGCCAACAGAATAAATCTAACCTTCTTAAAATTACACACAAGACCTGTAGTGTTTTAATCTGACCTATTTCTTCAGTTATGCATTCTCCAGCTCCAACACACCCTCTTCTCCCATCATTAGTAGGTTTTACCCTAGAAACACTGAACTATTTTCAGTTCCTTGAACATGACATGCTTTTTCTTACATTCTCAGTGCCTGGAATAACTAACTCCCACATATTGTCTGTCTAAATATGAAGACCTAATCAGTCTTTAAAATTTGTTCAGGTATTGCTTCATCTCTAAAACCTTCCCTGAACCAAACCCCCACCCAGGCAGTTAATATCTTAATATTCCCTGTATATCACTGCCTAATGAATTATATTATCAATAGGTATTGTTACCCCAGAATATGTATACCTTTGTGAGTCCTCTTAAGGATACTTTCATGTAATTCTTCTTTTACATCCTCAGCATTTATGGTACTGCCTGAGGACACTATAGGAACTCAATAATGTTTGTTGCATTGAATGATAATTTTGAAAGTGTTTATGGTTCTTTTAAACACAAAAACATATACTTCAATTTTAAAGTCGTATTTTTGCTTAAGATCATTACTATGTTTCCTCTGAATAACAACATATAAGTTTTCAAAGTATTTGACATAAAAGTGTTTAATAGTGGAAATTTTAAAATGGAAAAAATAGATCTAATCTTTTCTCACATTCCATCCAGTTATTCATTTGTCTCATGTTTGCATGTTCTTTTCTAATTTAAAAATTTCATAATCTTTCAATTTCTTATACAGGTCTTGATGAGTATATTCAATTTGATGATATCACATTTTTTTTTACAATGATTCTTTATTTGAGATAAAAACATCATCTCTGCAGGAGCCAACCATTCACAACATCACTAGAGATTATGTTCTATGAGAAGCCCTGAAGAAGGGAAATGTGGACTTTATTAAGCACTCTTCTTGTGCCACACAATGTTCAGAGATTCTCATGTGTGAGATAATATATACTGTGGGTAAGAGCCGAACTTTTGGCTTGGGCAGCCCAAGTTCCAGTCCCCTTATTTCCTAGCAGTGGGAACTTAGAAAAGATACTGACCCTATGCCTAAGTTTTCATCTATCTCAAATTAATATTTTATACTATCTTCTTCATAGAATTGTTGTGCTAGCTCTTTGACAAGGTCTTCATAATAAAGACACAATATGCATTAGTGGCTGCTGTTGCTGTTACCCTCATCATCAACATCGTCATCACTAATACAAATTACTTTCTCTGATTCAACTGTGAAGTTGATTGAAAGTAGGCTTTTCCATTGGATTATAAGCATCATCATGTAGAAAAATGTTTTTCATTCATCTTTATATCCATAATACCAGCTTCAATATCAGATACATAGTAGATGCTTATAATGACTACCCTCACTTCCGTTGTCAACTACAAGATTGGAGGTCCCCCAGACCATCTTTATGCTAGATAATTCATAGGATTGATCAGACTCTTTGAAAGCTGTTATGCCTATTGTTACAGTTTATCACAGCTAAAAGAGCAGAGTCCAGGGAAGTCCCATGTGTCATGCTGCCAACTGTCTTCTCCCAGTGGAGTCGTGGCAGTGCTAATTTCTCCCAGCAATGACATGTAACAGTATTGCCAACCAGGGAAGCTCGCCCAAGCCTTGATGTCCAGGGTTTTTATTGGGACCTGGTCACATAGATACGATTGGCTGCCTCCGGTTTCCAGCCCTTTCAGAAGCTGAACTGACCTTGCATGTCTCTGAGCTCCCAACATTAATCACACCATTAGAATAGACTATTCAGTGTTGTCCAATAGGAGATAGAATAGGACAGTGAATCCAAGAATTCCTATCTGTAAATTATGTTAATAATGCTATGCTAGGTAAAGGAATTTTTCACTATGAACTGAGATAGAAAAGGCTATCACAAATCAATATATATATTTTTTACAACCCCTGGCATGTTTTGTCCTTAGGCCGATGCATCTAAAATGTAAGAAATAAAGAACACAAGTCATTCCTAAGGCCCATTCTTTTTGATGTTCTTAGGCTACAAGAAGAAAATTGACCAGAACAAAACTGGAATTACGAATTAACTATACTATAATTTTCCCAGCTGGAGTCAAAGAACACTTCTGTAAGCCTTTCCCTAAAGCTATAGCTAACATCTCATGGAATATGGTTTTTAGGAAACTCTGTCTTCACCTAATGACCCAGTTTCCCTCAAAACAGCATCTGAGAAAAAGTTGAAAACTATAATTCTTAATTTACTCACTGAATAGATGCTCACTTTCTTGAACCTCCAACAAACACTTATTTTGGGCAACTGTAATATGCACAGGTATTTCCTGGTTAATATATATGTTGCTAGGGAAGCAGAAAGAGGCCAGAAATACACACACACACACACACACACACATATATATATATATTTTTTTTTACTTAAGAGATGTTCGAGCAATGCAAAATCTGTTCTAGCTCAGTGAATATTTAATTTTACCTGCTGCTAATAAATATATTTAAATAGTTTCAAAACCGTACCAGTTATAATTAATTCACTATCGTTTTTGTTGTTGCTGTTGTTGTTCCCTCTTCAATAACAAAAGGACTGAGGTCAGAATTACATATAATAGGCTACAACAACAAAAACAACAATAATAACACTAGGCACCAAGTTCAGAGCTTTTATGCCCTAGTTACTTACTGGGACATTTACATTTTGTTAGGCTGGCACAATAAATGTGTGACATTTGGCTTTGTACGGAAAGATAGCAAGCTGTTATCCCTATGAGGGAGGGGTGTATTCTGGACTACAGTTATCCAATGTTGGTATTAGGGAAAATGGTATATATTTCTGAGCTACTTACAAGGTTACCCAATACTTGCCTGTAGTTTCCCCAGGTATATGCTAGGCGTGTAACCTGCAGTTATTAGAAAGATTATTTGGCTGTATGTATTAAGAGCTTGATTACAGTGCCTCAAGTATGGAGGAGGTACCTGCAGTGTTAGCTATGTAATTTTCTTATCAGCTCCCTTCAATCTATGCCTGCCTCCCTACTGGGACAATTTATAATGCAATGTAAAGTAATGAACAGTTACAGTGTCCCTGGGGAAAATCAGCAAGTTCTACTCAGTATTGCATTATAGACAATTGTTATGTGTACTTCCCCATTAGTCAGGTTGAGCAGACATAAATGAAATCCACAGGTATTTCTCAAATCTAATTAAGACATCATTTTGTCCTTATTTCCACCAAATCTTTTACTAAGTATCTAAGTGACAACCATATACATTGATTTTAATTTCATTGTCTTTGTAATTCTTTCCCAAGAATCTGGCAGAGGGATTAATAGGATTAAAGCTCATTTTGAAAGAATTGGCATGAGACTAGAACTAGGGGACAAAAAGAAAGGATGATTAACAATTTAGATAATTAGGTCCTAAATAATCAACATGTTTTACAACATTCCTCAATAGTGTGATTCTAGTAGAATGGATATCTTGAAGAATTACATGGTTTATTGCCTAGCCAGCTCCCTCAACCTTCCCCAGTATCCTCTTTTCTCAAAGCATAGCTAATTCCTCTGCCTTACCTGTAATCATAAGATTTCATGGAAATTAACATTGCTATATCTGGGGTGAAGTTTAGTGACTCCTTATTTTCTCATTAGATCACATTTGTTTTAATTGAAACTATTGTTTGTAAGTAAAAGTAACTACCTTGAGTTACCTAGAGTAAAAAGGGAGAAGGATATCCCCATATGAAAGCTTTTAATGCAGTAGGGATGCTGTCAGGCTTGTGAGGGATTGGAACCAGAGATCATAAAAAATCTAGAAGAGCTGGGAAATTATTCCTCTCTCTCCCTTTTTCTTCATCTTCCTCTCCCTTTGCTTCTCTAGGACCAGTGTTTCGAGGGCTTGCTACTCAGTACATAACCAGTTCATTGATTTCTCCTGGGCATTGCGCTGTTTTCTTTGTTGTTTTCATCTACACTTTCAATTATTTCACTTTAATCAATTCTAGAAAGAACTAGGATCTCTATGCCCAATATAATTCCTAGGGTTGAGACTTTATTAGGCTCTCTTGGGTAGGTTCATGTGTATGACTATCAGATATTTAGCTGTGAGAGGCTGACTTCAGTATGTGGGATGGAGGAGCAACAGTCAGTGATCAGTTGTGTACATATTTGCCTTTCAAAGCATTCATATCTTTGAAAAGAATCAGATTTTATTTTTTATTGTTTCACCTGAAACCTGATGCAATGCCTTCTACTGAAGAAGTGACTCGTTTTTTAAGTGATGATAGTATTTTGAAAAAAAATAAATGGCCAAGACCACAGCGTTTAGAAAGCATGCAAAGTTAGCAGTTCTCAGACATTTCTCAGCACTTATCAAAGAGTAGAAGAGCATGTGTATTGATAAAGTGCAGACTGCAGCACCCAGTGTCACTGAGAGCTGATCAGTACAATTGGTGGTATATAAGTGGGGTCAGTAAAAGCACAGTGGTGTTCATTAATACTACATTCTGTCAGCAACATGTAGGGATTATATGTTTGGGATAACTATCTTGATAACTAAAATATTCTACATTACTCAAGTATTTAATTTTTAAAAAGTCATATTGACAGTTTATCCTATTTAGCTAACCAGAAAGTCAATAAAATCTATTAAATTATTTTTCAAATTATATATTTTTTTTAAAAGGTAAATAAATTCATACCTTAGGTATCACAAAAGGCTATTTTAGTAAAAGCTATTAATCACATGACACTGTCACCATTAGGTTGTATGTGTTAATCATTTAGAGAACTATTAGAAGGATTATCTGCTTTTAGAAATGTATTGGTGTCATAATGGTTAATGGTACTCATTCTGTTTTATGCAGTCTCATTTGATTCATGTTAAAATTACTTTTACTGATGAGGGGAGTGAGGCTTAGACGTGTTAGATGACTTTTATAAGGTCATACGGTTATTAAGTAATAATCTTAGCTTTATATACTGTTAAGTAATAAAAAAATAATTATTCATTGGTTGCTCAGTTCTTTAGGGTAGGTGGTTGAGTAAGTTATTGAGATCTTAAATTATAACTGATTAACTAAACCTAGTCTTTACATTTTCAGTTAAATTTAGGTCAAAATAAAAAAAAATGGTGAGGATGTGGAGCAAAGGGAACTGTCGTGCACTATTGGTGGGATTGCAAATTGGTGTAGCTGCTATGGAAAACAGTATGGAAGGTCCTCAAAAAATGTAAAATGGAACTATCATATGACCTATTAATCCCATTTCTGGGTATTTATCTGAAGAAATACAAAGCACTGATTTGAAAGATATATGCATCCCTATGTTCATTGTAGCATTATTTACAATAGTTAAGATATGGAGGCAACCTAAGTATCCCTCAATAGACAATTGGATAAAGAAGTTGTGCATATATACAATGAAATATTACTTGGCTTTACAAAAGAATGAAATCTTATCATTTGTAAAAACATGGGTGGACCTAAAGAGTATTATGCTAAATGAATAAACCAAAGAGAAAGACAAATTCCATATGTGGAATCTGGAAAAACAAACAAACAAACAAACAAATAAAAGCAAATGCACCAATACAGAGAACAAACTGATGGTTGTCAGGTGGGAGGGGTTGGTGGCCTGGGTGAAAAAGGGAAAAGGATTAAGATGTACAAATTTCCAGTTATAAAGACAGTCATGGGGATGTAAAGTACAGCATAGGGAATATAGTCAGTAATATTGTAATAACTATGCGTGGTGTCATATGGGTACTAGACTTATTGGGGTGATTACTTCATAAATTATGTAAATGTTCAACCAACTATGCTGTACACTTGAAACTAATACAATATTGAATGTCAACTGTACTTGAAAAAAATCATTAAAGCAATAAAGCAAAAAAAAAAAATGGTAGGTTCAAAGAAAAGAGAATTTTACTCACATAAGACAAATTTAACAAATAAACATCTATTTAAGGACATGCCAAGAGGAATTATCAGATTTGTTTATAACAAATGCTCTGGAAACAGTGAAGAGAATAATTAAAAATTCAAATATTGCAATATTACTGAAAAAAGGGACTGTGGTAGAGTGTATTAACTGGAAAATGCAGCAAAAAAAAAAATCTCTATTCCATATAATTTTATAAAATAGGGCATACTTGGTAACTCAATCAATAAAATCCACAGGGACCGCTTATTCATCCTTCAGGTATATCAAATACTATAAAGGCTTACCTCTCTTTCAAAGCAAATGTGTATGAAAAATCTGCATTGTCTTTTATTACTAGTTTGGTAATTGTAACTATGAAAAATTGAACTTGAAAACATTCTATTAATCAGGAAAAAAAATTGGCTATGTAAATAACAAAAAAAAAATCTAAATTAGTAGTTTAACATCTTCCTAAATTTAAATTTTTAATCCTAGAGAATTCTAGAAAATCCTCAGTTCATTAACTCTTTAGTAAGATAAAACATAAGAAAGGATTGCTGAATGCAGCAGTATTGATTAGGTGTTCTTTATCAATCCCAACATGTACTAACACTTAAAAATACAGGAATAAATAAAAGGAAAGTATAAAACTGACTTTACACTTTTCTTTCCCCTTTTCATTTTCTTTGAAATCGAAGGGAAACCAATGTAATGAATACAAATCAGAACCCTAGAGGAAATGGGCCTAATTTATTAACCTCATTTATGAGATAGATCATATGAAATATATGCATACAAGTAGCTTCTGCTCTCTGTGTTTCTGGCCAAAAAATTCTAAAAACAAACAAACAAACAAACAAAAAATATCAGTTGTTCTTTTTTCTTTCATATATGTTTTACCAGTGATTATGTCCATTCTCTGCAATGCTTCACCACTGTCAGATTTTTACCTTCAGATTTAAATGTTTTATAATGAATACATTGAGCATAAAGAGAGAACAGCAGATTTCTAATGACTATATATGTTGTACTGTAAACTTTCAAACCTTGTTTGAAAGCAAAGAGACGAGTATCAGTGGTCCAACGTGAGAGCATTAGTATAGCTGCCATATGACTCACCACAGAAGACCCAAACTCCTAAAGCTCCAACACTGCTCTGTCCAGAATCCAGCAGACATTGTGATGGATCCCTGTATTATACACCAGGTCTTGCCTACTTCTCCACTGTAGGCCTTGGGAATGTGTTCTAGTCTTTCCAATCCAGCAAATTGCTATACTTCCCAAACAAAATATGCTGTCTCATACAGCTAGGGTTTGTCCTTCCACATGAATGGACTTCTTTCAAATCCTGTGTCTGTCTCTCTGGTGAACTCCTACTAATTCCTAAAGCTTCAAATTAGATCTCACATCCTGGAAGAATTCAGAATGCTCTTCATGGACAACTATAAATACTCTCTGTAATTCCATGAGGGCATTTTCACTCTGTTCTCTTTTGTATCTACATTCACTGTGTTCTTTGAAGGGAAAATTTTGCCTTGCTCATCTTTATATTCACTGTATCTTGCAAAAGGCCGAGATGGTAAATTCTGAATAAATGTTAAATGAAAACAGTGAATAAAGGCATAGCTGGGAAACAATTATGTAGTAGGGATTTCGTTGCTCGAGTTGGTCTTTTTCAGAGTGGAGCTGACTCCTCTTTCTATACAGTTGTGGGGAGTTCTTATCTATTGCTGCGATATGAAATGGCCAGTATTTAACCATCTTGACTTGCAGAAATAGCTACTTTAAATAGTTCAAATAATACCACTTAATCATAGAATTAACCCGGTCCTTATATGGCTAGTGGCTAAACACATACAGTGGATATAGATTTAGTATTCATGATTAAGTCTTTACTATGTCCTAGAAAATGGTCTAAGTTCTGAGGATACAGCTGCGGCTAAATAACTGTAGCTCCAGGCCTCATGGAATTTGCAATTTAGAAGAGACAGAAAATAAACAGATACCCAAGTAAATAATTTAAATCCCATAGTGAAAAATACAACAAAGAAGAAAGAAAAAAAAAAAAGGAAATAAGAAAAAGCAAGGGAAATAAGAGGTAGAAAGAATAATGTTTAAGGAAGCCTTCACCAGCAGGTTATAATCTGAGCAGAAACCTGCATGAGGTATGGGGGTGAGCTTTGTGATGACCTGGAGGAAAAGCATTCTTGGTAGGACAAACAGGAAGTACAAAACAACAACAACAAAACAAGATGGCATGTGTAGCAGTAAAAAAAATGAGAAATTGCCAAGAGTGAGATCTTGGTAAGGATTTTGGCTAGTGGCCTGAGGGGAGCCATTGCAGTTGGTGCACAAGATCAAAGATGATCTGATTTATTTTGAAAGAGATCACTCCAGCTTCTAAATGGTAACAAAACAGTAGGGGACAGGGAAACCCAAGAGATTCAGATAGTTAATAATGTTGGATGAGGGTTGTAGCAATGAGAGGTTTGAAAAATGGTCAGATTTAGGATATATTTTAAAGGACTTGCTCACAGGGATTTGCTACTGACTGTACAGGCATTCATATCTGTCATAGCTATAAAAAAAAGGAACAGCCAGTGACAGATGAGAATTGTCCTGGAACTGTCTGTTACAGCTTAGTGAAATGTGGAGTTTCACTGGCATTCAAATCTAGGCAGATGTTCTCATGTTACACATAAACCATGTAACAGAAGATTCACATCACATTAGGGCATACTATGATTATGATGGATCAAGACAAAAGCTAGCCATTCTTTAATCATACCCAAATACAGATAAAGACACAAATTTTGTCCAAATTACAAAAATGACCAAATGTCCCACAGTCCTGCTGTGTTGCCACTTTATCAACTATAGATTTTGTCCTGCTTTGTTCCTTCTGTCTTCTAGATAAGAATTAAGATACCTAAGATTAGAATTGCCCCTGTTTTCTGACTACATCCAATCCAGAGAAAATGCTTACTTTATTTCTCCAAATGATTTAACATAAGTCCTGATACTATTATAAGTCTTTTCGAACAGCCTCTTACTGAGACATCCCACAGTTCTACATCGTGAGCATTCTTCTCCATTGCAGGGGAAATAAACCAAACTTTGATCAACTATATCATTCCTGGTGGCCTTTGGCTTGGGGCTTTGACAAATATTGCTGGTAGACCAATCATTTTATAACACCTTGGGAAATTTGTTCTGTTTTAAGCCTGAAGTCCAATAGCAAGATTCATATTAAATCTTGTAGAAAAATATTTAATTTTAGGCTTAAGTCTAGTGCCTGCAGGCATGAATTATATGAATAAATCAGATGAAAGCAGTCTACTCCAAGAAATTTGCTATATTTCTGCAAGTGTTTAGTCCCTAAAGCCCCTCTCATCACTTGTTTTAATACCCCAAATAGGAAATTATTTTCTCATCTCAGAGATCAGGGCCAAAAATAAATGCTATTTAATTATTATTATTATTATTATTATTATTATTATTATTATTATTATTAGGAATTCCCTTAAACATAATGGTCAAACATTCATCACTCTGTCGCTGCTACCTTGGTTTTCATACACAGTGTTTGCATTCTCTAGAAAATCCCTATTTTGGCAAACCCTTAGGTGGAAATAAGTCTCCTTTTAATAGTTTACTATGAAGAGTATTTTTCAACTGCTTGTACCCACCTGAGGAATCAAGGTCTTCACAGGTTAATCCAGAGAAGGAGAGATAAGGCAACTGTCATCCAGCTGAGTCTAACTCAGATTTCAAATATGTCAGGATGTGGTGCATTGCATATATAAATGAAGGTGATGTGGTAGAAGTCAAGGGTTTAACAATCATCTCAGATACATTCTATGATTTTGGGTGTAAGTCATTTAACCAGTATATGTCCTTATCTGTAACGCAGAGAAAATTAAATGAAGTATAGAGCATATGAAATAATTTATTCAATTATACTGTATCTAAGCTATATTCTATATGTTTTCCTTACAGCTAGAACTATGTTTATTTTTAATGTTTTTTCAATTAATTTATCTAAAATTAATTGTAATTGTGAGCCACATTCAGTTATATAAAAGAAGAAAAATAAATAACTCAAGCTCATAAAATATTAGCTACACAATGACTGAAAAAATCCATGGATCCTCTAAATTAATAACATAATCACTAAATTAAAATAGCTCTTGTCAGCAATATAAGTTCCACCTGTTTTCTTCTTCCGCAGGTGTTCTCAAAGTCAAATGAAATTAGACAAAAAAAAAAAAAATCTGAAATAGGCAGCTGCCACAAATTTAAAGTTAGACCAGAAAATGAAAAACTAATTGAACATAGGATTTTGCAAACAATTTTATGATGCGTTGATTATAATGATGTGGTGGTGGAGACAATGATTTGGAGAAGTCAAGGGTGTAGAGTCAGAACAGACTCCAAGGCCATGTGCTGTAATTTGGGGTGCAAGTCTTTTAACCGTCCAAATAGTGATTTCTTTATCTATACTAGAGAGGTTAGTAAATACACTGCAGAAAATATTAAATAACATATATGAAATTTTTTATCTATTATAAAACATTATGTAAGTGTTTAGAGAAGAGAAGAGTGTTGGGCTGTGTAATAAAAGGTATAGCTAAGCGTGGTGCCAAAATGCTCTGTGTGGATTTGTTCAGTGCACATGTTTAGCTTGAAGAAATTTCAGTTGAACTGGATGTTTCAAAAAATAGTTTTTAATGTTATTAATGTTAATGTTAATATTAAAATAGTACTCTGGTAGAAAGTAAGAGATATAATTTTCAAAATGTCAGATCTATTTCTAGGGAGTAATTTAGGCACTGAGAGAATCTCATTGTGTCAATAATATTTAAATGATTCACTGTTATTTGTAAACCTTTAATTGTGATAGCTAGCCCAAAATAATATGTGAAAAACATGTTTATATGGTTATCACTCTGTTTAATAGGGTTTATAGCCTCTATGTACACATGACAGCTGCTGGAGCAAACCCTCAATTAATTTTACATAACAGGAGCAATTTTACACAATTACTTGAAAATTTTTGGCCATGTTCCATTTTTCTGACATAAACATATGGGCCAAAATCACAAGAAATGATTACTCCAATGGGACCTGTCATAATAATAGTTACATTATAGTTAATATTTTTTCCAGATTAAATCTTTCAAATTCTATTCAATCTCACTTGATGTTTAAAACATATTCATATGGATAATATTATTATTAGAGCTAACATTTATTTTGTGCTTATTAATTCTATACTCTTCTAAGTATTTTAAATGCATTACCTTCTTTAATCCCAGCACTTTCTAAAGAATCGTTTCCAAACTTATGTTTCCTGTTGGGGGAAACAAATTTAGCAAGGTCAAATGTCCAGACTGAGGTCACAGTGGCCGCAAATAAGCGGAATAGGCAAGGTTCTCACCCAGGTTGGTTGGTGTCTAAAGCCAATTTTTTTAACCACAGGCATCCAGTTTTTTGTTTTTTGTTTTTGGTCACTATTCAATATGCTATTTGTGAAAGTTAAAGTCGATACAAGATTTTTAAACTATAATTATAAATTATTTCAAAATGCATGTATTTATTAGTAGTGGCAATTAGTAAGATCATTTAGACACCATCAGCTATTTTTTGCTAATTATCCATTTAGACATTGATTCCACAAGTATTCATTAAATGCCTCTTATAGTCAAGCCTCTGTGCTTGAATTGACATATTTAGTCATTCCTCCTGCCAAGAAATGCAGACGTGTATTCTCTAGTCAGGAAACATGTTTCTTTTTAATCATTTTATCTCAGGATGTACTTCTACCCATTTGGGAAGAAAATACTTACAGTTGAGCCTAAATTCTATATATAGCTAATATCTTTGAATGTTTTAATTCTACTTCTCTTGTTTTCTTCCTATTCCCTTACATGACAAATGCCCATGTTATAGCATATCATACTGCATTGTAATTTCTACTTATTTACCCATTGACTTTTTAATCCATTAACTCCTTGAGAAGAGATATGATATGTTATTTAAATTTATGTTTCAGAATGCAGATTATAATCATGTTTAATGAATTGTATTGTGTGAAAGAGTGAAAATGAATGAACAAATTAATAAATGAAATTTCAGCGTATACCAGAGAATTTAGGATCAATGCCTAATAGAATTCTAGAGGAAAGACACAATGTTTTTATTACTGTATTCACCAGATATTAGTAACAACTAGCTCAGCTGGAAATGACAGAAATTGCCTCAAATGTGCTTAAGCTGTCATGCCAGGTGAGTCCTTTCTGAGGCTTCCACCTGTCATATGCCAGGGCTCAAAATAAATTGCACAATAACACAAAGTATGTATGGTTAAAGTAATAGGATTTACTAGGAAATTTTATTTTAGGGGTCAGTAAGAGGAGAAGGCCTGGTTACTCTAATCTTCAATATCATTTCCCAGGGAGATGAGATAAGGCCAGATCCATCCTTGGAATTCTATCCTTACTAAGTGCCCAGCCAGCCCCAGTAAGGCTCACATTGGGAAGTTAATGAGAATTCTCAGGGGACCTGTGCTTCTGGTCTGACTGAAGAATCCTGGCATGTACATTTTACCAATAAAGCCTGCCCCTTAACTCATGGTTAGCCATTGTGCTAAGACACCATAAACTATAAGACACCAACTATAGAAGATGTAAGAAAAAAAGTAAATGTATGGCTTATGTCACTGACAAGACCATAGACATTAGTGGAGATTTTATACAAAGAGTTAGAACACTGTTTTTTATAGCTGCTGTAATAAAGTATGGCAAATTCAAGGCTTAAAACAACACAGATTTATTATCTATCTAGAGGTCAAGAGTACAAAATAGGTCTCACTGGGCTAAAATCAAAGTGTAGGTAGAGCTGCATTTTGTTAGAGAGGTTTTTGTGAACAATCTAGTTTTTTGTTCATTTGTTTTGTTTGTGTTTTGCCTTTTTCACTTTCTGGAGGCCATCAACATTCCTTAGCTATTTCTTCTTTCTGTCTTCAAAACCAGCAATGACTGATGTAATCATTCCCATACCATATTATTTTGATGTAGACTCCCCAACATCTGTCTTCCATCTTTTAAGGATCCTTCTGATTACATTGGCCCCACAAGGCCAGTCTTACTACTTTAAAGTCAACCAATTAGCAACCTTAATTCCACATGCATCCTTAATTCCCTCTTTCACTAACATAACATGACCATAGGTCCCAGGGATTTTAATGTGAGTACCTTTGAGAATCCATATTTCTGCCTACCACAGAGGTGACTCTTTCCTCTCTTCTTCTTATGCCTCTTTTATTGTATTAGGTTTTATTGTTAAGTTCTTTGAGTCAGCAAGATGGCTGTCATCAGCTAAGAGGCTACAACCTTCTAAGTTCAGGTTAAATCATGGAAGGAAGAGTTCTCTTCTCTCCACTAGTGTGAGCTTGGTTTCTGAGTTTTTTTCATGTGCATAGTCTCTGTAGGCAGTGAAATGAAATACTCAAAATGAAATACTCTTTATCCTCAGACCTTAGGCAGACCTTCACCCTATATGATATAAATTTAAGATGGGGTAAGGCCAAACATAGGGAAAGAGGCTTTTAGTAGTATGCCAATTAGGCTGAATAAAGGGTGTGGGGAAGGGAATCAGGAGACCAAAATGTCCACTACATAGCAATGTGTGTGTGTGTGGGGGGGGCGGATATTTTGTCTATTTGGGGTAAATAATGTCTCTCCACATGTCTGTGTTGGTGGTCTGCTCACCCAAGATAAGTCATAAATATAAACCCCCTATAAAATGTGGATCTTAGTTTGTTCCTATGTGATTCATCATATATAACATATTTTAAATTCTGCATGAATAAAACCTCTTGTGAAATAACAATTGAATTTCATGCTTTAGGTTTTTAGATGAAAACAGTTCAAAAATCAGGTCTGTTTATTTTTGTAACTCTCAAAGAAAAATAAAATGGACTTCAAAGATAAATACTTATACTAACCTTAATAGATATATAGATAAATAGTTGTATAAAGATACTATTTTAACAAAATAGAATATGTGATCTCCTCACCCGTTTTCTTTTTCATGTGTGAAAACTTAATTTTCTGTTGTAATTATAAGATAGTAGTGTCCCTAGGCTTTACTTTAAAGAAAACAAACTAATTCACATTATTAGCCATTTATCAAACCACCACAAGGGAATTTCACAGTGTGCATTCCTTGTATAATAATGATATGTGTGCCAAGCACCAAGCCAAACATTTCTCATGTGTTTGCCATTTTTCCTTTATAATGAACTATAAGTTAAGTATTATCTATATTTTATAAGCAAATAAATTAAAGCTTAGAGAAATTAATTTGCTTCACATTACATGGCATTTAAGTAGATTCCAGGTCTTTCTGACAAAAAATAAAAATAAAAATAAAAAATAAAAGACCTTCCGTAGTCTTCAATAATGATATTTCTTAATTTTAGGGAATATAATTGATTGAATATAAACTTGGAGTTTATATTAATCTAACTTACATTAAAAGTCGCTGAAGTGCACCATCCTTTTACTTGGTCCCTCAGAATATAGATTAATATTTGCTTAATAAATAAATGAAATATGTTATGCTTCTGTCATTCACAGATTTGAGTGGCCCTCTGTGAAGAACATATGCTAGCGGTTACTGGAGGAAATAACTATTAACTAGACTCTAATTCTTCTTGAAGAGTTTAAATTTAGTGGGAGAGATAAGATAGACACACACACACATACACAGACACATATATTTTACCATCACAAGAGAGTACTATATTTTCACAGTGAAAAATACAAAGAACTTCAAAAGAGAAAGAGACAGAGAGAGAGAGAACAAATCCACTTTTGGCTGGAGTGATGACCTTTTTGGAGAAAATTATATTTGTTGTTAATTTTGAAGGACACTAAATATTTCTTATTTCAGTGTCTAGAAATGTGAGAAGGATCTATGAGAGTTTGAAAATCATCCCACAAGATTAAGACTGGTGAGCAACACAAGTGGAGAAAGGAGAAATAATGTCTTGAGCCATCTACATATTAAACAGAGAGAAGAAAAGTCAAGAAAATTGGTCTTTGGGACAAGACTGAGTTAAAAACCAAGGGGAATACACATTTAGGATTTAGAATAAAAGTTTAAATTATGACTTAAGCAACAAAAGCAACAGTGTTACTCTCCAACAAAAAGATTATACTTTGGGATTTTTTAAAAAATTCAATTTATCTCTTTAGGAAGGGGAAGCAGCCCTTTTTCTGACAAATTTAAAGGCTATTTCTCCATTTTCTTTCAAAGCTAATACATTCATATCATGTATCTATGCTTGCAGGGGTTTTGCCTTTAAATCTTATGTTGATACATTTTCTATTTCTTTATATTATTATTTTGCTAATTCTATAAAATTTGTCCTTAATTCTCAATTTTTTCCAGCAAACGTGTCGTCCTCTCATTCTATTGATTAGGATTTGGGCCATCTTTTCTGACTTTTTAATTTTATAGGGATGTACAGTTCTTGATTTTTTTAAAAAAAAATTATACTTCAGTGTACTTTTGAAAGATATAATTTTACTTAAAATATGTATTCTTGATTCTTAGAATTTTGTTCCTATCGTTTTATCACACAGAATGGAAAAGCTATAGGAATTCTAGGAAATCACCTGGTCCAGAGTAATAAAAATGATATCCACACTCTAACGAAAGTTTGGAATGATATTTTAAAACCTCCTTGGTAGGCTAAACCTGTGGTTAATATCTTTAAGATAGATAAATTTTCCATTTTGTTTATGCTATAATTATTATGTGTTAATATCTCCATTTCCAAAATGGTAACAGCTAATACATACTCTTCTGGTACAATCCTTTCTATTATACTAACTTCTGACTAGAGTTAGACAGTTGAATGCCTATGTAGCTTTCAAAATCTATAGAATGACTATGTCCCCCATTCTTATTACTAAACATTTTGTCTTGTTATTTTTAATGAATTGTGACTCATAAATTGTGCAGATAAAACACATGCAGCATTGTAACTGTTAATCCTCTGCTTTGATAATCTGATGTCATCCACTTTCAACATGCGGGGGAGGGGGGAAGTGAATTAAAATAAGAATAGCTGAAGATGTAGACTGAATTGAGTTCCAAAAGCATGGTTCTTCTCACATGAAGTGAAGTGTTAGCTTTATCATATCTTTTACATGGTATTTATTGTGTCAAGGAACTCTAGAAAAAAAACAGTAGATGAAGCATGAGGTGTAGTTGCGTTCCTTGAAATGCCTTATAAATGAGAAAAAAATTACGACATGAGCACTAATGTTTAAAAATTACGCTGACAGATATTTTACTGATAGTGTAATTTTAATAAAAGTCAAACTTAAAGGAATTAATTAACAGACATTTAAATGATAAGAATATTTTTTTAAATCATCTGAATAAACAGAGAGTATTTAGGTTGAGGATAATGCCTAGCGATCAATACTAGAAAGTTCATAGTTTCTACCATTTGTACAGTAACTAAATATAAACCCGAACAATTTTGTTATGTTCATAATGTGTTTGCATGCACCATCTTTGTATGACATTTATTAAAAACAACAACAACAACAACAACAACAAAACATAACCAATGTCTTGAGACATCACCGACTTGTAAAAACAAATGTGATCATATTAATAGTAGTAACCAAATATCACTGCCACTTGTCACCAATTTATTCAAAAGCTCAGCATTGCTGGGAGAACTGTAGAATGTTCCTCTCTCTCCTCCACCACACTTCCATACTAGGGGCCCAGATCAGAGCCTCTCAGAGGCTTTTATTGAAAACAAAAAACAAAAAAAAAAAGAAAGAAAGAGAAAGAAAGAAAGGAAGGAGGGAAGAAGGAAGGAAGGAAAGGAAGGAAGGAAGGAAGGAAGGAAGGAAGGAAAGAAGGAAGCAAGCAAGAAAGGTGGGGGGGGGAAGTGAAACAAAGATAAAGCACCATTATAAAGCACTTAGCATTTTGTTCAGGGATGATCATCCTTGACAAATACCTTTATTTTTTTTCACATGCTAATCAATGGATAGAAATAGATATCTTAAGGTTGCCTATCCTACCAACTTTATCAGACTTATTTGTCTCAATTTTGTTTCAATATGAGACCCACTTCCTACTGTATATACTGGTATGATGGTTAAGAAATGTATTTTAAACAAAGTATCTAATATTCATCCTATAGAAATCTAGCCATGGGTATATGATGGTGAACATGTCATAATCTCTACCCTATTCTGTTTTACTGCATGAAAGCATTAATACTCAGTTCAGATTATGGTTCAATAATTCTTCATACACTAGGTGATGTTTCAGTTGTAGAGTAAATATGGTAATGGCTAGTTAGTTCTTGTGGAATCTAGAAATTTCAGGTAGACAATTACAATACAGAGGCACTAGAGTGAAAAGTAAAGTAGAATATTAAGGTAACTAGAAACAAGTCAATGAAGCTAAATTGATGTTTATGTATTTGTTAGTCTACAGGAAGAAGGACAGCCAAGAGCTTGGGAGTGAAAGACTTTGAATGTCTTATTAGAAATGTGAGGATTTATGTGGAGTCAATGAAATTAAATGACAGGATCAGACTTTAGGTATTAAAGAGATCAATCTGGCATTATTGTAAAGAACAGAGCAGCTCAAACTGAGACTTGGAGACCAAATAAATACCAGTTTTGGAAATGACAATGGTAGTGAAGTAGAGAGATTAAGTGAATTGTTGAATTTGAAAGATGAAGAAGAGAGAAAGAAATATTTAGGTTTCTTAGGTGTGAACAAGGAAAATGGTAATACTGTTTCCTGAGATGAGAAACAGAAGAGTTAATTTTATATATACAAATTTCTTGTTGTAACTTTTGTATTTAGATTTTTTTTATGTATTCTAAATGGGGAAACCTAAGGACAACAGAGATTAATTAAATTATTCTTCTATAACCCCACTGGCAAGATTTCTAGCTTCCATAGTAAATCACTTCTGTGTTACATAAGATCTACTATTTTTCGTCCACACTAATTCTATACTGATATATATAGCTAAAAAGTCACACAGAGTCAAAGAAGCTTTAGAAGATCACTCTGTATGTGATAAACAGTATCCTGATTTCCTGAAAGAGTTAATGTACTTGCAAAAAGTGAGAGAAGAATAAAACGATCCCTCTCCAGTACTAATATGTGCTAGTCTTTTGTAGCCAGATAACAGATTAGATTAACAGAACTGAAAATAGATACTTCGTGTGTCAGACTTTAGAATCTCAAGGAAATGGTTCTACAGGTCATACTGTCAAGACCATAACTCTGTGCTGTAACTCTCTGTAAATCTGTTTGGCCCATTTCACTATAATGAAAGTGTGGTAGATAACAAGCCAGTTGGCTGCAGCGAAGCACTTTATTGAAGACTTTTATAATATAGAAATGATGAATCTGTTTTACAAAGGGAATTTGGTGGTTAAATGAATTCCTGCGATTACAGCAAAACCTTTTATATTTCTTAGGGAGTTAAAATACTTAAAAAATTGTGGCAGTTTAAGTGGAAAAGTGTCTTATAACAAAAAGAAAAATACTTTTTTCTTTTTTTATAAAGGTGAAGTGTGGCTAGACAATTTAAAACAAGAAAAGAAATTATTTTACTGAGTGGGTAATTGTTCATGATTTGCAATTGGGAACATTATGAAAAGTAATATTAGAGTCAGAGATACTGTGTTATTTTTGTATTTTAATTATTTTTATTTAGTTAATTTAAATTCAGCATTTTACATTTATCAGTTTGAACTTTCTACTAATCTTTCTATTTTAAGCAGCTTGTGCATTAAACAAAATATATATATATATATATATATATATTTATATATATATACCATATGTCAATCCTCTTTGGAGTAACTGTCTGAGTGTGAAATCTACCTGTGAAAAACTATTTTCAATGTGTGAAGTGCATCTTTCAAACTGATAAAGATGATAAAACTATTCTGATTATGGCATAATGGACCTGCCACAATGGAATTCAAATATGTTTGGTGCAGAATATCTGCAAATCAAATTGTAAAGAAAGGAAGGTTGTTGAAATATTTGAGTTGGGATTATTAGAGTCTTAGAAATAATTTTACAATGTTTATGTTCATATTTCAATCTTCAAACTGTTTTTATCAGAACTTACTAATGCATTTTGTTTCCATGAACTTTAGAACATTCAGTAATTTCTCAGTATCATAAACATCCTAAATTAAATTGGATTAAACACAAATTTCTTTTTGAATAAATGCTATGAGATATGTACAATGGTATTTTTTCTTTCAATCAGGTGATAGTAGAGACACATTGTGATATTTGGTGAAGGATATCTTTCCTAGGGTGCATAGTTTTCAGGGGCCTGCTAAACCCTTCTTATGTAAGGGAGCTAAAAACATTGTTCCTAAAATTCAAGTGGATACAACACATTTGAAAACAATATTCAAAACCATCTTGCTCTCATCTTTTGTTCTTTGGTGTTTATATTGACCCAGAACTAAGTGTGTATGATTTGTTCTCATGGACCATTGATTGCCACAGACTATCCATGAAAGCTCAAGTTTGCATGAAAAAGAAAGGCAATGTTTTCCTTATTAATATCATCCTTTAAGAAATACACCATTTCTATGTTTCTTTGTGGTTCTCAATAAAAATGGATTAGAAATCAAATTGGCAAAATAGCTTTACCAAAAGAAGGAAACAAAAGAAAATAATAAGTCTTAGATTTTCTCCCAGTCTATAGCCATGCCATGAACAAGCCTGATTCTGGCTGACCTTGGAAGCTAAGCAGGGTCAGACCTGGTTAGTACTTGAATGGGAGAACACCTAGGAAGACTAGGTACTAAAGGCATAAAATAATAAAATAAACATAAAAATAAGGAAATAAATAAATAAATAACAAGGGATTGTAAACTGACAAAGTCCTTGCAATCTGTGAGGTCAGCCAAGGGTTGCCTCACCAAAAAAAAAAAAAAAAAAAAAAAAAAAAAAAAAGTTTTTTTGCAATATTTTGTCCATGTAAAAAGAAATGCTGTGATCAAAAAAGAATCAGATATAGAATAAGTTTTCTATAATAACACACAGGTATTTGGGAATTTCTAGGTAGATTTAAGAGCAATTTACCATGTAGTTCAAACTATATTACATTCTTCTAATGTTCTTAATAGTAAACAAACTAGAAACATGGAAAAGTTGAATGAACTACTCTCAAAGTAATGCAGAAAATAATTTGTGTGGTGTTTAAGCAAATACTCTAATTTGAACTCAGTTACACTTTTAACACAATATCAATTTATTGGACATAAAAAATATCTCTATTTCTGTGAGTATTTCAAGTAAAATCTCATGTATATAAGTTGAAAGTTGGATTACTTGCATAATGTTGACAAGTTCATATCAAATAAGCAAAAATGATACCTGAACTGAAACTCGAAAAATAATTGTTTTTGATGATATCCATAATTGAGGTAAATATGAGAAATATCTCTTCTTACTGAAAAACTACATGGGCCTGCAATTAAATGGCATAAAAAAATAAATCACTTCATTAGGTCATATTGCCCTAAGAAAATAAAGGGAAATTTTTCTGTCTTAATGCCAATGATAGGTGTTTCTAATTAGGATATCAGGGCATGAATTAATATATTAACTTTTCTTAAATAATTTTATTTGTTCTATAAGTTTCCTTTGCTCTAATTTCCTTGTGCTGTGTATATTAGTCCCTGCATTAATTAGGATAGTCCATAGTAGCTGCACCATCCAGATCCAAGGCTTCCAGGACTGATACAGCAGGAAAAAAAGAGCATGCAGTGAATGATAGCCATGTGTAAGTAAGGCATCCCTCCTCCTGTTTCTCCCTCAACCGCAATTTGGCATTCATCCACAGACAAAAGTGCCTTTGTGGAGCTCTGAGATCTAGGACCATATGCTAAGATTCTAGGGAAGAGTCTTACTCACCTATGCGTTTAGTGATAGGCATACAGAACTCAGTCCTGGCTATGGATACTGCAATGGCCCATGAAACATCTATAGCCCTTCTGGGCTGTAGTCCAGGAGCCACTGGAAAACTCCATCTTAACAATCATTCACAGACAAGAGAACCTTTGTGGAAGTTCAGGTTTCCAGTGGAGAAGTTCCAGCATACTATTAGAACAACAACTAACAAACAAAAAACTAAACTAAAAAAATAAGCTTGGACATATTGAGAGAATAAGACAAACAGGTTGACTCTACTTATGTTAACTGTTCCCCAAAGCAGTACAGCACAGGACCAAGAGAGATCTCAACCTGTGATTTCTCCCATAGAGAACAGGGAGAACATGTGGGTGAGCATCTGGCTTCCCCAGTTGTGAAGGATGCTGCCTGAAAAGCCCATTTCTCTTTTGCCCCTTCCAGAGTACTGAATTGTGAGCTGCATCACTGGGGTGGGGTGGAGGAGAAGGAAGAGGCTAGGTGAGCAGCTGATAGGACTCTCAGAATTAAAGAGATATGTAGCCTACTTACTGTTGTGTTGTGGACTTCATTAAGTAGCCCACATGAGCTGCCAGAGATACCTAGCGTGTGGATTCCTCCACTGGCTCACGGGTACCCCCAGTGCCCCTCACCACACACACACACACACACAACCTGTGGTTGGCTCTTGGTGTGAGCTCTTGATAGCAGCAAGAGTGAACTTTGGCAGATGTCTAGTGAGCATGCACAGAAAGCTCGCCAGAATATAAGGACTAGGGAGAGACAACAAACTTGAACCACAGTTCAAGGAAAACAAAGGAGAGGCTGTCAGCCCTCAGCATGCTATGTTACAGGATCAAGGCATACCAGCTTAAGAATTCTACTAGAAGAATAGGCAAGAAGCTTAGATCAGATATGCCTTGAGGAAGTCTAAAAAAGCCTCAGAATTCCTTGCAGAGCTAATGGATGTTTTTTCCTCTTTTGAAGAAATATAGTGAAGACTGGAAGAGATGATTGTTACTTCAAATGGAAGACAGCAACCACAGCTTTAAGGTACATGAAAAATAAAGGACACATGGCACAACAAAAAAATCACAATAATCTTCTAGTAACTAATCCCAAAGACGTGGATCCACAGTTTATTTGATTAAGAATTCAAAGTAGCTATTTTATGGAAACTAATGAGCTTTAGGCAAACATAGAAAGGCAATTTAACAAAATAAGGAAACGATACATGAACAAAATGGAAAGATTAACAAAGAGGTAAAAATCTTAAAAAGAGAACTAAAAATATTCTGAAGCTGATTAATACAATAAATGAAATGAAAAATGAAATATAAATTAAAAGAACTACGAATCAAGGGAAAGAAAATAATTAGTGAGTTAGAAGACAGGACTGTCAAAATTATCCACTCAGAAGAGATCAGAAGAAAAAGAATGAAAAAGAGGGAAGAAAGTCTAAGTGACCTATGGAATGCTATCAAAAGAAACAATTGCAAATTAGTGAATTTCAGAAGGAAAAGAAAGGGAGAAAGAATAAGAAATCTTAGTTTAAAAATAATGACTGAGAACTTCACAAATCTGGTGAAGAATTGGAAATCCAAGTTCATGAAGCTCATAGGTAACCAAACACATTCAACTTGAAGAGATCCTCTTCAAAAATATTATTAAAAAAAAAATCTGTCAAAATTTAAAACAGAGAAAATCTTAAAAGTAGTAAGAGAAAAGAAGCTTGTAATTTATAAGGGAACACCCATAAGGCTATCATTGGATTTATCAGCAGAAACATCACAGGCCAAGAGAGAGTTATGATATATTCAAAGTGCTGAAAGAAGGGGGGGAAACTGTAAATACTTTACCTTGCAAAGCTCTCCTTCCTAATGAGAGATAGATAAAAAACCTTTCCAGACAAACAAAACCTGAGGGAATATATCATAACAAGACCTACCTTAAAAGAAATCCTAAAAACAGTTATTCAAGCTGAAATGAAGACCTGAGTAACATAAAAACATATGAAAATATATAATATGTTGGTAAAGATAAGGATATAGTAAAATTCAATGAATATAAAGTATAAAAAAAAGAAATTATAGTCTATAGCCATGCCACCCTGAATGTAGCCGATCTCATTTGATCTCAAAGGATAACCAGGGCCGGGCCTGGTTAGTATTTGGATGAGAGGCCACCTAGGAAGACCAGGTGCTGTAGGCATTAAAAAAAAAAAAAAAAAAAAAAAAAAAAAAAAAAAAAAAAAAAGATAAGTCGTGACATCAAAACTTAAAAGGAGTGAAAGGATAACGTTTTTTGTATGTAATTAAATATAAGTTGTCAGCTGGAAGCATCACACTTCCTGATTTCAAAGTGTGCTACAAATCTATAGTAATCAAAATGGTATGATGCTGGCATTAAAATAGACAAGTAGACCAATGGAACAGAGAGAGAGCTGAGAAATGAACCTCACATATATTATCAATTAATATCTAATAAGAGAGCCTATGGCGCCCAATGGTGAAAGGGCAGTGTCTCCAATAAATGGTGTTAGAAAAACTAGATTCTCACATGCAGAAGAATGAAATTGGACCTCTATCCTACAAGAATTGCCAAAATTAACTAGAGAGATTAAAAATTTAAATATAAGATTTCAAACTGAAAAACTACTAGAAGAAACTACAAAGGAAAATAACATTCCTTGACATTGTTTTTGGCAGTGTCTTTTTTGAATATAACAACAAAAGCACAGCCAGTGGAAGGAGAAATCAATAAGTGACAATATGCCAAACTGAAAAGTTTTTTTACAGTAAAATAAACAATCAATAAAATCAAAAGACAAACTATGGAATGGCACAAAATATTTGTAATCCATATTGGTGTCCAAAATATATGAAGAACTCATATAACTCAACCAAAAATCAAACAATCTAATTTTTAAAAGTGGGCAGAACTAATATATATATAATATATATTCCCCCAAAAATGCCATTTAAAAAAAAAATAGCCAACAGGTACATGAAAGGATGCTCAACATCACTGATTATTAGAGAAACATGATTCAAAACCACAATGAGATACCACCTCATATCTGTTAGAATAGCTATTATCAAAAAGTTTTGTGAAGAAAAGGGAACCACTTGTGTAGCCACTATCAAAAACAGTATGAGAATTGCTCAAGAAAATAATAACAGGACTACCATATGATCCAACAATTTTTCTTTTGGGTTATATCCAAATCAGGATCTTGAACACACACACACACACACACACACACACACACACACACACACACACGCACGCATGCACGCGTGCGCGCACACACACACAATCAAATAATATTATTCAGCCATGAGAAAGAAGGAGATCCTAGCGTTTATGTTAACATGAATAGATTTCAAGGGCATTATGTTACATGAAATTAGGCAGAGAAAGACATATTGCTGGTGATATCACTTATATCTGGAATCTAAAGAAGCTGCTTTCATAAAAACAGAGTACAATTGTGATTATCAGGGGCTGGGGGTAAATGGAGAGATGTTGGTCAAAGGATACAATAAAGGTTATGAGATGAATAAATTTTGGAAATCTAATGTTGCATGATGATTGCTGTTAACAGTACTCTATTATATACTTGAAAGTTGCTAAGAGAGTATATCTTAAAAGTTCTCACAACAAAAATGAAATGATACTTATGTGTGGTGATAAAGGTGTTAGTTAACCCCACTGTGAAAATAATTTTGCAATGTATAAGTGTATCAAATCAACACCTTATACACCTTAAACTTACATAGTGTTACATGTCAATTATATTTCAATAAAGCTAGAGAAACAAAGAGAGAATACAGGTAGATATCTATACTTAAGAATATCTGATAGGGAATGACATGCAGTGATCCCTCCTTATTCATATTCAGCAAGTGGATGCCTGAAACCACAGAGAGTACCAAATCCTATATATACTATTTTTTTAATGATAAAGTTTAATTTATAAATTAGACAAAATTAGAGCTTAACAACAGTAACTAATAATAAAATAGAAGTTATAACAATGTAGTATAGTAAAAGTTATGTGAATGGCTTTGGGAGCCTTATTACGAAAAATAAAGGTTAGTTGAACACAGGCACTGAGATACCATGATAGTCGATCTGGGAGACACTGCTAAGTGATTAATGGGAGGGTAGTGATACAGTTTAGATACCTTGGACAAAGGTGTGATCCCACATTCAGAGCGAAATGGGGATGGACAGCCTATATTTTTATCATGCTACTCAGAATGGCACACAATTTAAAACTTATGAATTGTTTATTTCTAAAATTTTCTGTTTCCTCTTTTCATGTGGCAGTTGATCATAGGTAACTGAAACTGCAGAAAGTGATACTGGATAAGGGGGACAACTGTAATTTATTTGAGCCCATCACATATTAGCCATAACTGGTTTCATAACCTCTACGTAACTACAGTGTACGTCAAGAAATGCAGGGAAGCAAATGCATTTGTTGAGCATCATTTTCTCTTTCATAGTAGGTACTCGATAAAGAGTCTTGATGAAAATGTTGTGCAAATGAGTATATTGTATTGCAACAAAAGGCAGAGAGCCAATATCAATGAAGTCCTAGAGACTTAAAAGAAGGCTCATTAGTATGCAACAAATTTGAAACAAAAGAAAGGATAAAATACAAATTCAAAAGAGAGTAAGACAAACTAATCTCAATATTTAGATAATTTCTACAAATAATTGCTTCACATTTTGAATGCTGTCTCTAAGTATTCTGAGACTATCCAAGATTTTCAGTCACTTGGTAGAGAATCTCAAAGGTTTTTGAGAGTCTATCATCTCATATAACTTCATGTACTCTTCTCCTTGAAGGAAAAGTAACAAAGCAGAATTATTCATTGGGGATTATGGTGATAAAATATTCACAGTTCCTATTAAAGTAATAATGTGCCAGTTTTTAAATTACTGAACTATTCTGTTTGTTATTTCTAAGGGAATCTTATTAGCAAAGATAGAACACGCTAACATGGTTTTGCTCTGGGATTCATCACATGTCTGACTGGAGAGTATTTAAAAATATACTTTGGATATCTCACTTGCAGTAAACGGGTTGAAATGACAATCAAGTAGTCTTGGGGTTATAAAATTCAGCAATGCACCAGCAATGCACATAATAATGTAGATGGTAAAATGAAGTAAAAGGATCAGAGTTATGTTTTCAAAATGGGTTTAATAATGTATGCACAGAGTAACCCCAAAAGCATTCTGGAAATAATTTTAGCACACAGCATCATTTTGGTCCAGCAACATGATAATGCAAGCCCACAAATCTACTTAGAATGAAAACTTAGTCACTTGCCCATTGAATATCCCAGACTTAGCTTTGATTTGGTAATATCTCATTGAGCAAAAAAATTAGTAGTCTAATTTTTTTCAAATTTTTTGAGCTTCAGTTATTTATTCTGTCAATTTATATAAAGAAACCAATTGGTATAAACAACCCAGACCTGTAGATCTGTAGTTTCAAAAATTCAGAAAATAGTTTAACTAGTTCAATATTTCTTTAGTTAATATAATTGCCCATGTTACTTCGACCCACTATTTCACAGCATTTTCAAATTATTGGTCACAGAGAGAATTTTCAGATTTTAAAATTTTGGTAAATGTTTATGTTTAATAAAATCTCACAAACCTTTAGTACTGATCTAAGTAGTCATATGTATACCAAGAAAAAAAAAATATTAGCTGATCATAAAAGATGGATGCCCTTGTAAGGAACCAAGGATAAGTTTCTTTTTTCTTTTTTCTCTTTTTTTTTTTTTTTTCCCAATCAAGTGGGCCCTGAAACAAGGTATGTGGTACTAGCAGATGTCTGGAAAATAAAATCACAATTTACTACCGCCTCTCACTTCCTTAGAATGAATAGGAAGGAGGGAGAGTGTTATGAAGCAGCAAGATTAAGAGTTCAGGTTTGCCTAAACCAGGTGTTGATCTAGCCATCTGTAGAGTCCTGAGAAATCTGAGGTCTGGCTTCTCTGGTCAAGGGAGTGGCAATTATTCTGCGGGCGGGTTCCAGCAGGTGGAGCAGCATGAGTGTGGACCCGAGTGCTTGTTTTTTACATTAGTCTTTCTCTGAAAGAGCACCAGGGGGGCACCTTTTGTATAACTAACCTGTTGAGTCATGGCATTTATCAAGAGCAACCATATATTTATATACACAATCAACCTCTAGATAAAGCAACATCACTAAAACCAACCACAATTTTAACTCTTACTATATTTGCCCACAAATTCAAACTTCGTATTCTAACACAATCACATCACCTTGTTTATGACTTAGAGCCCATAGCATCAACTAATTTAAGTGTACTTCTGGTTACTAGAAAGAGAAACTCTCTTATAAAAAACTATTTACTTAGAGCTCATAAGCCCCTCAAGCATTAGTTGTATTGAAATACATTGTAACCTGAAAATTAAATTCAGGGTAAGTGCTGAAAACAAGGAAAGTTTTTGAAAACATAAATAGGTTTTGGGTAGAGACTAAATTCAAATCAGTTCACCAAATGAAATCTTATATTTGACTATGAAGATGAGTGCTTTTACTGAGTTTAATCTGTAGGTTAACCTCATTTTTATTTTTATTTATTTATTTTTTTAGGCAAGGCAATCCTTGGTTGACCTCACAGATTGCAAGGACCTTGTCAGTTTACAATCTCTCACTTATCTATCTATCTATTTATCTGTCTATCTGTCTATCTATCTATCTATCTATTTATTTATTTTTTTTTTTTTATGCTTACAGCACCTGGTCTTCCTAGGCGGTCTCCCATCTAAGTACTAGCCAGGCCTGACCTCACTTAGCTTCCAAGATCAGACAGGATCGAGTTTGTTCAGGGTGGCATGGCCATAGACAACCTCGTTTTTAACTTAGTAGATGTGTACTATCTATATTGAATTTTTATAAAATTTATCAAATTTAAATAATAAAGGCAAACATTAGTATACTCTTACTTCTGCCTATGGGCCTATGTCTAGCCACTTCTGTAATGAAATTTTATGTACGTAAACATTAATGGGAACTTCAGTTTAATGAACATTCATGAAATTATAAAACTTACATTCACTCTTTTGTAACCTGCCACTGTGTGCTCACCATGAGACAGGCACTGTGGTAGGTACTGGGCATATAATGAGACATGCAAAGATTTAGGATAGGCAGCAATGCAGAAGGGAAAAGGAAAGTGGCGCAGAGATGAAAAGTTAATGGTCACAAAGTTGAACTCAAGGTCAAAAGTATAACCAGAAATAAAGCCTTCTTTTGTTAATAAGTGCTATCACTACAATTTAGATAAGGTATAATTATTTGAAAAGCCAAATTTCATGAAAATATTGAGGTAAAAAATTTCGAAAGCAAAAGGAATAATTAACAGAAACATGAGGACATGCAGCATGCTTTACACTCTTATCAATAGCTGTCAATAATGTAAACACCCAAAGGACTGAGGACAATAATTCAAATAGTTCAACATATAATTACACATTGCTATGACTAATAAATATACAAGATTACATATCTTATGAACAGAAAACATATTCATTACATTTCAAAAAATTGTTCATATATTAGGATGCAAAGAAATCATCATAAAATTTCCAAAATACAAAAGACAAACTTTTAAATGTGTAACAAAGAAGTAAATATCAGCTACTCATTTTTTGAAATTTTAAACATTTTTCTAAGCCATTATTTAGTCAAAAGAAATAAAATAATTTGTTATTCATTAATTCATTCACAAGCTAAAAGAAAGAAAATTAATGATACTATTCTAAATCAGAGCCTCTAGGATGTAACCAAGGTTCAATACAAGGAAAATTATACTTAAGCATTTTCCATACCAGCCAAAAAAGAATGAAAAGAAGTCAATTTCTACTAAAGAAACCAACAATTCAACTAAAGAAACAAAAAAAATAAGTGGGTAGGACAGACAATTTTCATAAAGCAGATGCAGTAATACATTTCAAAATGAAAAAAAAAAAAACCCTGAATAGGGTATTTAGATCAGTTTTTCCAACAATAATAAATTAAAAAACAAAGCCACAGGTAAAACTTAAATATTAAAAAGTAGGTGCTTTTACATTTATGAAAGAAATTTACATTTTGCACACACACACACACACACACACCTATACAATGAGGTTCCAAGAGTTGCCAAATTGTCTCAAATTGATTTTTACCATAAATGTTTTGCTCCTAATAATTTCTCAAAATATTTTCTCTTTCATTGATCTGATAGTTGTGAAGAGTATTTTTCCCTCAAAAAGTTGGTTCTCTTATAAATTACTCTCTTTAGGATAATGTTATATATCATTAATATAGTTTCTTTCTCACCCAAATAACTAGCAGTCAGCTCAAACTAGCTTAACTAATAATGAAAAAAGAGAGCATACATCTGGGAAGGATAGGTTGCACACTTTGCTTTAGACAGAACTATGTCCAGGACTCAAACGCTTTGTCATCATTCTCTTGCTTCTTCTTTCTTCCCATTTTTCAGCTCTGCTTCTAATTTTGTCCTCTCCTGACACCACTGGCTTGCAACCTTCTCATCCTGCCCACCACTTTGTATGGTAATGTGGGTGATAAAATGGCTGCTAAACCATTACTGTCACATCCTTCGACTAAGAGAGAGTTGGGTCATATCTGTGACACAAGAGAGAAAGTAGGTAACATAATAGGAACTGGAACCAAAATGGAATCAGACATTTCACCAGCAACACTGAGAGGTAGAAAGTAGCAGGCATAGAATTCTGCAAAGGACACCATATGTTCTTGAAATATTCAAAGGAAATGGTTTCTATCTTAAAATTATATTCTTAGCCAACTTTTGGATCAAGTAAAATGATCAATTTTCTGTATGTTGTATTTGCAAAATATATCCAGTGTGCATCTTTCTCAGGAAGATGTTCTGAGATGTCCTCCACTATTAAGAAATAGCAAACCAAGAAAGAGGGGTAAGTGGATTCAGTAAACATCATAGGACAGAGAAGAAAATTCCAGGATAATGATAACAGGAAGTCTTAAGAGGACAGGTGTTCAGTAGAGCTAGGGAAATAACTAGTTCAGATTAGAGAAGGAGGATAAAGTGTTCCAAAGGGATGTATCTAAGGGGATGGGGGTGTAGATAATCAAGGGAGTTTTAAGTGGTTATCAGAAAGCCTGTGGCCAATTTATTTTTAAAAATAAGATTTAAAAAGGGAAAAGCAGGGAAGAAAATTTGTATAACAAAAGAAATAAAATTCTAATATGCAGTCTGTCTCAGCTGTATGAGATGTTTAGTCAATGCTAATAGCATAACAATGAATAGTCACCTGACCTTATTACATCAGGATGCTTTACTGGCTGAATAGAGGTGATACATATGTGGGTGAAACTGTATAAGATATTTAAATATTTATCTTACATATTATGCATTAAGTCTATAATATTTAACATTGAAATTTTTTTGAAATATGAGTATAAGCCTATCTCTCAGAAATATGGATATATGGATATAAATATGTGTGTCTAAATATATACATATATCCTAAAAACATTGAAAAGTATGGTCACCAGAAAGTGTGAATTGGGTTACATAGTTGGATAGGGGGATTGCTGTTTTCATTGTAATTTTCATTATAAATTTGTTTTAAATGCCTTTATTTTATTTTGACAAAAGTAATTAAATTAATTACTTTTAAAAAGAGCCAATTTGTTCTGCTATTTCCACTAACCAGAAATACTACCAGCAAAGATCACATGGCTACCTCCTCTGAACACTCTGACCAGGGGGAGGTGTTACTGATTAGAGAGAAACTCATTATATGTCTGCATTTGTAATTGAAGGGGAGAAGATAGATCTTTTATTAAAAGATAGAGGTAAACTAATAAATGAGTCCTTTCAGACTAATTCAAAACAGAGGTGCTTGTAGGTGGAGATGTTTACTATTTAAGAAAATGTGCTGGCTTCTTAATATATTAAATGTAATTTAAACATAGTATTTTTTAAGGATTTCTATAAACAGTTAGATAAGTAAACCCTATTCTGTCTACAGAAATTTTATAAGTAGACCTCAATGCAAATTGAATCTTGTTTTAATTATTGGTTTGATTAGTCCAATTTTAACATATTTTAAAATTCCACATAAATGTGTTCCAAGGCCAAACATCTGGAAGTTTAGTAGAGAACTATTTGATTTTTAAGTTGACATGAAACAATAAGCATTGTACTATGTCAGTGAATAGTTACACTAAAAATAGAATAGCCTCAAGAAAGTAAAATATTTTGTAGTGTTAGAAGTTTCCATTAAAAATTAAACTAATACATTAATTCTCTGTTGAAATTTTTAGTGAGGATGGTTATGTGGCTTACTAGTGAACATGTATTATGATTCTTCCTTTCACTGATTACCGTAATTTTTTGTAATGAGAAGAAAAATGTCAGAGGCTATAGAACATGTGAGAAACAATGAAAATAAAGAACATTCTGAAATATGTGACTTGACAACACTCTGCTGGGAACCAGCATGGTGTGGTGGTTGGAGTCTCTCCTTCAAGTACTATCTTTCCCATTTTCAGCTGTAGGACCTCAGTCAATGTACTTGATCTTTCTTTGCTTTAGTCTCAACACATGTAAAGCAAGGACTTTATTAGTGTCTGCCTCACAGTGTGGCTATCAATATTTGATGAAATAATATATGTAAAATATTAAGATAATACTTATCACATAATTAAGCACTAGCTGCTAGTAGCTCTCATTATTATTGCTCTTAATCCTATGCTTCCTTTTAATATGACTTTCTGCATGTAGTTTCTTAAATCTTAACAAAAATTTTGTTCATTTGAAAAAATCTGAAGTACTTAATGCGTGGCTGCTATTGGTGATCAATTTTCTATCTTCAGTGTCTTATCTGGAACCCTTTAATCCTGTGAAACATTCCATTCATATAGACAGAGAATGGGGATAAGGGAGGAAGCAGTCAGTTGTTTGCAGTTAAAGGCAGAAAATTAAAGGGGCTGATGATCAGAATAATAGTGTTGCAGCAATGTGTGTGTTTTAAAAAATCATCTGGAATCATTATTACTAGCTTCATTCTTATATATATCTTCAAACGTGGCTTTCAAAGACATTTTAGGTGCTTCTTACTAAATTGCAGTTCTTTATAGAAACAACAGCCAGATCTCACCTGCTTGCTTTGTTTTCTTTCTCTCTTTCCACTCAGCTCCCATAATTTCACCACACCACCAGGACAAGGACACACGAGTCCAGGCTCCTGGAATTGAAGCATATCTGTTATTTAATGTTTGAAGTTTTAGAAAAATAGATGAAATGTGGTAATTGAATACAGAACAAAGGATAATGGGATCCTAAAACATTAAAACTGCTAAGAATTTTAGAAAGTATTTGCTAACACTCAAATATTTTCAAAGGAAAAATAGTCTGTACAAGTTAGAATGGCTAGTAAATGGTGAAAATGAGAAATAGTCTGTGGATCTTTTAAAACTAACTTTAGCATGTTTTTTTTTTTTTTTACCATGTTCTATATCAAAGTTGAGACATATAGTACTATGGCCTTAATTCTCTTGTTTATTTTTATCAAGTATAATTAAAAAAAAAAAAACCACACACACACACACACACACACTTTCTCCACAACAACTACTAATTAAGCCACTAAAAAGGGTAAGATAACTCTATATTTTTGTGATTTACTCTTTATCATACCCTCAGGTGTCTTATTTTTTTTAATGCTCAAGGAAATCACTAATTTAATTAGGTAACAATACTGATGAAAGTTCCTACTATGAATCCATAAATTTCTGTATCACGATGTGTCCTATGTTCTTTCATTATTGTTTCAAAAAAGGTCTAAATTATGCCTAGGTTTGCTGTATAAATAGAACATGATCATATGTCTGTATAAAGATTAGTCTAAGCTTAACTATAATGATCTTTTGGTTACTTACTATAAGTAAAACTAATATCTAGTGACCACAATCTAAGAGGGAAGACATTCTCTGACACTACTCAATTATAACACCCTCTGCTCTTTCCAGTGTATCTCCATCCTGCATTAAAACCATGTAACTTTAACAGTGTTGCTTTCATAGAAGCACTACTAATTGATCAGTTTAAACAAAATCTATTGGATTGAATTATTTTCTTAGAAAGTGGAGAGATCATGTTCGCTTTTAATTATGTGTTATTTCATTTTGGTAATTGCACTTAGAACAGAAATGAAGGGAAAACTGGTATATGTGTGTGGGGGGGTATAAATATACATATATGCATGCGTGTGTGTGTGTGTGTTTGTGTGTGTGTGTGTGTATAATTGTATCCAGAGGAGACAAGCTATCTCTGATTCTTCCATTAGATATTTGTAGAAGATTTTTTAGCACCTGGTACCCATGAGCCAGGTGACTTCCTATTGGATTATACTTACTTTCATTTTTAGTAAATAGTAAAATGAGTCTTTAAGAGCCACATACATTAATAAAAAACATCATATATAGAATAAAACCAATTTTTTATATTAAATAAGAAGACTTACCAATATATCAAAGCCCGTGCAGTCACTAAGGCTATTTTTGCTTGCACTCAAACCACACATGTCTGAGGCTGAAAATATATTTATCAACACTTGGTATAACCTTGGTTTATTTCTAGGTACAGAGAAAATACTACCAAATTGAATAATGATAATGATAATAATGGTTGTTATTAATTGATCACCAGCATAGTGCTGACATTGTATTATATATTACATATCTTATCTCTAATAATCAAAATATCCCTGAGAGCAGATATTCTTAACACCATTTTACAGATAAGTGAGTTAAAACAAGGTTTAGTATTATCCTCTAGGTTTCAATCAAGATCTGTCTGAATTTCAAACAGATACTCTTTCTACTCCATTCTACCTTTCTTGACATAAAATAACACTTCTGAACACTCTAGAAGTTAGAGGAGAGGAAAATAAACGGAGTAATAATGGAAAGCTTCTGGGGGGCAGTGAGAAAAACTGGTATACTCTGATCTCCCCACCTCAATTTCTCCTTTTGTTTCTATTGATTTATCTCATTATCTCTTCCTACTTTTTCATGGATTGCACTTTTATTTTCCCTCTGGCTTATTATTCTCCTGGTGGATTCCAAGGGGTGGGACTTCTATCATTATTTCACTTCAGTAAAATATTTGTAGCCCTTATATCCATAATGCTGCTTACCACCCCAGGCAGTAGCTGGCTCAAAGGAGACCACAGTAGATAAAGGTGTAAGCAAGTGGGTGGTCATGCCCTTTCTTCTTCTTATTATGATATCTCCCATTGAAAGAAAGATCAAGATGATAATTTCGAGACTTTAAGAGCTTTTCATGAGATAAATGTCAAGAATCTCTATGTAGGGCTTTGGCTCAATTGAATTTTCTTTTTAATTTTTCTCTAAACTTCGCAGTTCAATTAAATGCTCCCATAATTACTCTGCATGATTCCAATTGTTGATAAGGAAGAGCTACTACATATTCTAAGCCTATTTCTGTCAAAAGGTTAGAATTTATAAGGCCTGTGCCCGTTTTCTGCTTGCCTTTTTTCTCTTTCTTGAATAAAATAAGCATACAGAAAAGTATGCAAATTATAAGTCTGTAAGTTAATGAATTACAGCAAAGTGATATCTGTGTATTCACTACCTAGATCAAGAAATAGGTCTAAGAAGATATCCTCTTGCTCCACACTTAACAGAACACGTTTACTCTTTCCTTCAAAGGTCGATATATTTAAAATTCGCAAAGTCAGTTGGTTAAAATAAATTATGAGGCTTTTAATACATTCATGTATGTGATACCAAAACATGTTGCAGGTGGGCAAGAGTAAGTGTGAACAAGATAGGACATGTCTGGATAATGCCGAGTTACGAGCATATGCAGGCTTGGTACATCACTTACTCTACTTTTGAATATGCTTGAAAATTTTCATGATTATTATTATTAAAAACATCAAAAATGTAAAATATAACAATTTTATATGTTGTCTCAGCAGACATCAATAACAGCATCATGCAATCTTAAGTGCAGCCACTCACTACTTTACGCTACAGCTCTCTACTTTGTTCATCTGAAGATCCCTAACCAATACATTTCCTTCCATTCTCTTCCACTTATGGAAGAGGGTGCCATTCCACAATCTCTGGCTGTCTTGGGGAACGATGTAGTGGAGCGCCAACAGTGTGAGTTGAAATAGTGCAAATGTCAAACTAGTGCTGCATCACCATCTAGAAGTCGAGATGATAACTGCAGACTTCTTCACTTTAATGAGTCAGTATAAACTCTCAGATTCGAGTATACAAGAGCTGTTCATGTGAATGTGGAGAAAATAATCTCTTTGCTATTGTGTTATCTCCAATTGAGTTGCCAGAAAGAGATTAGAGTACAAAGGAGGAACCACCTGTATTTACAGATGGCATGGGGAAGCATAAATCACAGAGTTATATATCTGCAGCACTACAGCATGTTTCTACCAAAGACGAGCCTCCCACATGTCAGACAAACCACCTACACAAGGACAACAGCAGTGTCAGTGTTTTTTTAGCACATTCCTGGTAATGAAATCCATGTTGAACTCAACACGAATGGCTTTTCTTTTCTCTTGGCAGTCAACAGCCTACACCAATCTGCATTTGACTGTTTAGTTTATTCCCATGCCTGGGTAGGCATGGCTATGGGAATAGAGTAGAAAGTATTCTTGAGATTTATGAGACCATTGATATATTTTACTCCTATGTTTATGCTCACTATAGATAGCATCCTTTTTTTTTCATCCAAAGAGAGAAATCATTGACATAAAGGTGTGTAAGATGAAATGGCATACTCGTATTTAATTATGATTAATAGTATTTATATTAATTATTCAATTATTTATGTCCAAAATTATGAAGTACATTATTAATGTAAAATCATTGCTTAGGCCCAATTATTTGTTTTTACCTTTCTATTCAAACTATATATTGAGCTCCTCTTATATGGAAACCAAGGAATTTCTTATGTGCTAGAAGGCCGTAATGTAGAGTGATTCGTACAAGGTACATTTAAAGTACAATAGAAAATTAGAATGATAAAGTTTAGTCTTCTTAGGAAGGTATGGAAATGCTTCATGTATAAGCATCATCTTGAAAAGTTCAAAACAACTGTTAAGCTAAAATGTAGACAGAGACATTCTGGACAGAGCAAAAAAGTATATATTAAGATTTTAAAAGCATCGCTGAAGTAAGAAGTTTATATATCTTCATGGAAAAGAAATAGTTGATACTGTGGCTTGAAACAGTCTGGAATTAAATTAGAAATGGCTTTATATTCTTCATTAAATAGTGTGGTCTTAAATCTATAAACAGAGAGTGGACAACATAGGTCTTTAACAGGTCACAACAGTGTCTATATGAGTTTCAAAAAAGCAGGTCTGTTGATATCATCAAAGAATAATTAGAGAAGCGGAAGCCATGAGAAGTTAGGAGAGTGCTACAAAAGTCCAAAAGACAGATAATGAGGACTTTGGCCAATGTGGAATGCTGAGGTACAACTAATATTAGTTGGCGTGCAGTTAAAGATGATATGGGAAAAAAGAGAGATTATTGAGAATGTCTTTGAAGTTCCCAATTAAATTAATGAGCAGACAGTAATATCACTAACCAACACAGGATTTCAGGGGAAGGGACATTTTGGGGCAGGATTTTGACATGTTTACTTTCCATTACCATTGTACAAAGGTGGGTGGAATGTCTAACGGACAATTAAAATACATATTTCTGAAATTCCAGGGAGCTAGAAAAATATAGATATCATCTGGTGATATAGGTAGTAGATTAGTTTATTGTAGCAGAGCATGTTCAATGCAGAGTAATGTGAACCCAAGGCACTCTGTTGAGGAAGAACGCCGGCCCTCGTTTGCTCCCGCCATGCTCTGCTTCCGTTGGCACTCTTGAAGTCCTCAGTGTTTTATATCTTAATTGAGTATTTATTTGCCACTGTTCTGTTTGTAACATTGTGTGTCACTGGAAGAAGTCTGATTCTTGAGGTTAATTGAAAATCTGGTTTAATAAAATCTTCTTGGTTCTCTGGAAATTGTATTTATTTTCCTTAGAAATTGTTCGAGTAAGGTATGGTATGGTGTAGTGGTTAAGATCAAAGGCCCTGAGGCCAGACTGTATGGTTTTGAATCCTGGTTATTCCATCAAATCTGTGAGACCCTGGGTGACATGTTTAATTTTGCCTTGCCTTAGTTTTATCACCTATGAAATAGATATAATAATAGTACTTACTCATTAGGGTGTTTTACATATTAAGCAAGCTAATATTCATATAACACAGAATATTATCTGGAACAAATTGAATGCAATTAAATAAGGACGTTTGCTAAGTAAATATTGATTACTTTATTTAATAATTTCTCATGGCCTCTGTCAACATGTATGAAAGGAAAGAAATCAAATCCGATGTCTTCATTGCAAAAATATAACGGATCACTTTTCTTATTAGTTTATTTTGACAATTGTTGTCTTTTTGAATCCTGAAATTATGAGTGATTCCAAAAATATCTAAAAATGATGTAGATTTTTTCCATTTTCATCTTAACTGTAAGATAGCTTGACTTTTCAAATTGTTAAGTGTTTGTTTGTGTTTAATCCATAGGAAAGGTCATAAGAAAAACATTGACAGTTGGAGACATCCATACAAAGAGTCACAGTATGTTCCCCAGTAAAGCTTGAAGAATTTAACATCCCATGTGACAATCATTCCAGTAGCAGTGAAAAATGTCACTTTTCAGTTTGTCCTAAAATAATGGTAACAGTGTAAATAAGAAGGGGAATGTGTAAGAAAATGGAATGATCATTCACATAATGTTTATATTGTTACTTGTTCTGACTTTTAAGTCACTTAATGAAATTGGAAAGTCACACCTATCTGTTGCTTATAAGACCTTGATACTCAAAGAGTGGTCCCTATTCCAATAGCCTTGTCATCACTAGGCTTCACCCTAGGCCCTCTGAAATACAATCTGCATTTTACTAAGATTTCCAAGTGATTTTGTAAATATTAGAATTTGAGAATAATGGAATGAGGACACCTGGAAATCAGTAATTGGTTTGACAGTAAATAGGGCTGTTGGAGAATAAACCAAAAACAAAGAACCTTCTCTCTACCTCCACGTCATTGAATTTCTGAAATAAACCTACTTTACAAGTATAAAATTACCCTTATTTTTATTCCTCAAATATTGATTAATAATCTATTCTGTGCTGGTCACTTTTTTTGATTCTAAAGATATAATGGTGAACAAAATCAGCAAAGTTCTTTATACTCAAGCCATTAATATTTTAATACCTTCCAAGAGAGCGGGGCGGGAGGATTCTTATTTAAGTGTAAGAATTTAAAAGTTAGGCGTGTATACACACACACACACACACACACACACACACACACACGTAGAATTTTCCCTGAAAAACTTTTACATAGTTACATTGCCCAGATTCATTTGCTGCTTAGGTCATGCTCATATTCTTGGACCAGAATGCCTGGGTTCAAATCCTGTCTCCCTACTTAAGGAAAAATATTCAATCTCTTTGTTCCTCAGTTTCTTCATCTGAAAAATGAGGAAATTGTTAGTGTCTACATCAGGATATTGATTTAAGGATCAGTAGGATTATATATACATAGCACACAACAAGAGCGGCCTGGCATTTGGGAAGCAGTATGTAAGGGTGAGAGAGTATTACTGTTGTTGTTAGAGAAATGTTATTAGTGGCATTTTTTCTCATCTCTGAATATGAGTTTTGAAGAATTAGTTTAAATTTTGTAATATGTGGAAAGTCTGTGGTAAACCAGTTATCAATAGATTTTGAATTGGCCAAAGTCAACTAGATGTTAATGGACTGAAAACCTGGACAAGAAGATACTGACTTTTGAACCCTTATTTGTTTGATGCATTTTGCATAATTAGAGGTAATATGTGTGTGTGTGTGTGTGTGTGTGTGTGTGTGTGTGTGCTTTACGCAGAGAATGTGTGCATGCCCATTTAATTTACTCTGAACCTTGATCATGTGTCTAAGCTCTTACTTTTTAAATCTTCCCTATTAGTAAAGTTTGTTAATAAATGAGCAGGAAGTTAATTCTTGCTTAAATTGGTTTGCTTTTTAATCTTTCCATGGATTTTAGTGAAATCTCTCCAAGTGATGACATGTTTTAAATGGTATAATAAAACATAACAAAACTGGTGAAGCCATCTAAGTAATAACATAGTTATTCTATTCATAAGTATTTTTTGTGCATGTAGAAGTGCAAATAGGATGTCTATCAATTAATCTATATTTATTATTTTTTCACACATTTGGAATATCTATTCCTAATGCAGCCTTTGCTTGGAATCAAAGAATAACATAAACCATATATATAGTATATACAATTGTATACAAGTTCACCATGATCAAGGCTTGGCCAACCAACCCTCACATCTCTTGCCTCACTTCCACTTGGATGCTGTGCTACTCAAAGCATAGCATTTCATATCTTACTCCCCATGCACTGTCTATAATAGTGGTTCTCATAAGTGCAGCTTGAGGATGAAAGCTTTTCAGTGGATCTTCGATGTAAAACTGTTTTTGTAATAGTAGAGAACAATATGCTTTTCTTACTCTCTTTCTCTTATGAGTGTATAGTGAAATTTTCAAGAGTCTACATGTCACAATAGATTGAAAGCAAATATGAGATTTCACCTGAATACCATTAAGTCAGACATCATAGAGTTTTTTGTTTTTGTTTGTTTGTTTTTTAAGTAAAATAATGCTACTCTTCTCACTTTCTTGTCTTAAAAATAGTTTTTTGTTGAGAAAATATTTTATATTAGAATTTAATAACAGAATTTAATGAGTTGATAAAAATAAATGTTTTAAAAATGCTCTTCATTTTAATTTATTTACAATAGATATCATTAGACAAACATGTAAGCAAAAGCTTTTGGGGGTCCTCAGTAACTTTTATGAATATAAAGCATTCCTAAAATGAAAACATCTGGTTTACATTATTTCCTTGGCATGAGTGGCACATGGGTGGAGGTTTGCTTGACAAAGTAATCATTTCTTTCCCATGCTCTCTGACAATTCTATAATCTTCCTAAGATTTTTCCTTGCAGGGTGGAAGGGAAGGAAGGTGACCAAGTGAGCCAAAGAAAATATGAGATGCTAAAGTCTCCTTTCAGGGCAATCAGGCACGAAGTATGGCACACAATGACATGACATTATTTCCGGATTTAGTAAAATAAATAGAATAACATAACTAATTGAGAGTGATTGTGACTGGTTATGTGAAGTACTTGAGGGAGCCTCTTTGAGTTTTAATGAGTCCAAGTCCATTGAATTTTATGGCAAAGAATCTGAAGCCAGTGTTGATAGGACTTGTTCAGTCAGTTGCCTCTTATTAACCAAAGCAAGAATCAGAAATCAAGTTTTTGGTCTCTAGTTTTATTGTACTGCCATGTATCTCACAAAAGTGAATATTTATCCAAGTTATCATTAGGATAAATTATGACTAAATTATATAGAACTCTATGCATAATGTTACTATTCTGAATAAAAGACTAGAATATAAACTAATAAATCTAGAAGGAACATTGAAAAAATAAAAAATGCTGCTATTTTTCAAAAGAGTAGATATAGGGGTTTAACTTTAACTTTTAAAATACATATGCAGTTCTCCCTGTAATTTTGGCAAATTATTCCAATAGCCTATAACACCCTTCACTTAGAGATTCTAAGAGGCTTATAATTATATCTTAACTTTTTAAACCATATCATTATCCATTCAGTTAATAGAGTGCATTGATAAAAATCACAGTATCCCCTGGTGTATACTAAAATTGTGAAGCAGAATAATATATGCAAATTACTGATAGAGTTAATATATGTTAACTATTTTAATTACATTGTAGAACTTAGTTCACTGCAACACACACAATTATTTTTAATTATAAAAACAGATATTTTGGAGATTCATGTTCAATCCATTACACTGCTAGTTAATACTGCTTTTCTTCATTCTTCTAGAAATAAATTTAAGAAAACATATTAATAATTTGTGCCAGAATGATTTCCTTACTGAAAGCTTATGTATATTTCAATGTTAATATTCTCCAAGATTTAAAAGCTACTGAATGTTTTCTGAGTCTTATTTAAAATACATACTTATTACTAAGAGATGGTAAGGAAATTAAAAGAAACAGCTTAAAGGTATAATATTTACCTCTGGGGAGCAAAATTGGGGGAATAAGTAGGCGGGCAGTAACTTTTTTTTAATTATGAGCTTTTCTTTATTACTTGATTTTTTGTCAATATGTATTACTTATATTAAAAAAATAAATGTAAGAAAATGCACACATACATACAATGGAAAACAATATTTACCCATAGTTTTTCTGACACTTCATATTTCTGTTATTTCAATTTATGTAGAAAGAATGGCTGAACAATGAATGTTTGACTGTTAAAGACAGCTCTAATAATAAATAAGCCTAAGAAATTTCCAAGTTCTAGAAAAAAACTACTTTCTTCATTAGTATTATTTTTTTCCATATCATTATATTAAATACAAATTTATAATATATACAACATAAGGGCAGCAAAGTCACATCTTTGCCAAACACATTTCAATAATAATAAGACTATGATGTGATTTTCCGTGGCATAGTGTAACTTTAAAAGTGGTCTATGCATCCAATTATGCAGTGGTCCCCAACTTCTTTGGCATCAGAGACCTGTGCTCCTCTGAGAATCTAACGCCTGATGATCTGAAGTGGAACTGAGGTGATGATGCTAACACTGGGAAGCAGCTGCAATACAGATGATATTTTGCTTGCTCAACCACCACTCACATTCTGCTGTGTAGCCTGGTTCCTAACAGGCCAGGGCCTGTACTGGTCCACAGCCCAGGAATTGGAGACCCTCGGCCCAGTGTCCACCAACACCGATCCTGAAAGTTATAAGCCATAAGCCCTAATACAATACTTAACAAAAAAACAATATATTGCATGATAGAAAAATTCACTGCTCAATGAAGCTCAAAAATATATAATGCTGGTAGACTACTTTATTTAGTAACATTATCCTACTATTAAACAGGTAGTTCTATTGTGCATAGAATGCAATTAAGTTAATAGATAAAACTTCAGATTAAAGATTGTCTGTTTATGTACTGTGTGCACTTTCTTAGTGTACACTGTACTGATGTTGGAATATAATAAATACAGGGCATTTTTATAATTTTTATATTTAAAATTATTTTTTTTGGAAAGATTCTTATATTGAACACAATGCTAACACAAAATTTTCAGTTAATGCACAGAAATCGTAGCTGTTAACTAGGAAGGTTTATACATAAAAGAGCGCCAAACTAAAGTGAATGTGCACTTTAATTGGAAGTAAAAATACTTTGCTTCTGTGATCAGTAAAATTATAATATCCTACAAGAAGGAGATTGTAAAAATAATTAATAAAACTATCACATCACACATCGTTTATTTGCTATCTTTATTCCAAAGAGTTTTGTCCTCAATTCTATGCATGCTACTTTGCATGATTAAAATTGATTTTTCTGTTTGGAGAAATTCTGGACAAAAATACAATCTTTTGATGAAGGTGGACATTCATCCATCATACGGAATCTACTTATCTCACCATTCTCCTTTGTCCTCTTCGCTATACATTGCTTTCTCAAATTTTATACATTAGCTTTCTAATGAGGTTTTCTCATCCAGTTCTCCACTGTAGTTGGGGCTTTGATGATAGAGCATCTAGAAATGTATCATTATTGTTATTGTGTCAATTTAGGCGATATTACTACATCAGTTTATGCATGGAAATATCTTTCTGAATTCTTTTCACACTACTCTTTTTTTTGTTCTTTAATATAATTAGGCACTACATACAAACCTCTGATTAATGAGAATACCCCAGTGGTCTCATGGCTTCTTCTAGATTACAAGTTATTTTGTTGTCAAGGAACTTCCTTTTTTATCTTTGCATATACTCAATGCCTTTATTAAGGCTTTGTGCATAGTAGGTATTTTTTAATTTTTAAAACAATCTCCTTTTTCCAAGTGACATAAAATGATGTAGTGATTACTTATATAAAATTATGCTGTGATTATTTATAATCAATATATATGAAACACTATGTGTCAAGCTCTGCTTTAAGCACTTTGCATTCATATTAGCTGATTTAATCCTTACAACAACTCCCTGATGTAGATATTAATATTATCCCATTTTACAGGAACTGAGCAAAGAGGGTAAATAATACTCAGAGCCATATAGCAAGTAAGAGCAAGTTTTTGAAATCAAGCCATTAGGCACTAGATTTTTTTTTTATATATACTACTACCATTTTTTGTTAAGTCATCAATCCCTTTGAAAATACTTACTTCTAGTAGAGAGTTATTAAAAACTTAGTTTTGTGATGTCCGAATCAAATCAAACACTCACAAAAAATCAAACTCCCTCAAAACAGTGTTCTCAAAAGTGATTGGTGTATAGTATAAGGTACATAAAATGAACCACTGGAAGTTGAGAGAAAAATATTAACATTTCTGCTTTTATTATATTTTTAGATCATCCTTTCTTAATTAGGAGGGTGTTTTCTTTCGTTTTTTTTTTTTTTAATTGCAAAACCTAATATAGTATGTAATCTATTTATTGATTTATATATAAGTATTACATAAGTATTGGTAGTGCCTGATACTTCTAAAAGATTTTTATGAGCATATGAGCTATAACATTTGGAAATAATCATCTTATAAAAACTACCCAGAATTTAGAGAAAAATGAGATTTAGGGTAATAAAACATATGTCAGTCTTTGCTAGAATATGTAAGAATAGTTGTGTGTGTGTGTTTTTTTTTTCCTCAGCCTTCTTTCCTCATCTATATAATGAGAATATCAAGTACTGTTATAATTTTTTTGTGTGTGTGATGACTAAATAAATAAAATATGTGAATTTTTATAAAGCGTACATCTACAGAACTTCTGAGTACTCAGTTATTACTCATTAACACTTTGAAATGGCATTGTGAGTATCTGGGACAAACCCAGATGAGAGAAATTTTTGTGCAGAGGATCTTCTGGGCCCCTTTATAGATAAGTCATCTGGCTGATCTTTAGCATGGCTGGCATGAAACAGACACTTTCTAGGAGACAAATAATCTCCTATAGGCACCGTCTCCACCAGATTACTTCCTTCTGCTGGTGTTTCTGAAGTGCATTAATAGGCTTTTAGGAAGATGCATTTGCCTCTGGACAGGAAAATTTGAGTTTGGTTCAGACAAACAAACAAACAAACAAACAAACAAATGAAAAGGAATAAAAAGCAGTTTTTTATTTAAAGGTCTGCCTTTGAAAATCAAAATTAATTGAATTAATAATTTGAGATGTGACTAAATCCAAGTAATAGATATTAATATTTTTATGAAAATGTCAACACAATTCCCAGTACACATCTTACTGTATTTGCTAATACCACTGTAGATTTAGGTTAGTAAGTATAATCAGTAAATTTCTGATAGAAATAGTAACTAATATTTTAATATCTCAAATCTGCATATTATTTAAGAAAATATATTAGTTTCTTCCATTTTCTATACTTCCTGTATTTAAATATAGAATGTTTATAAAATATAGCAGTTCACATAGCATGTCTTTGAACCTGAGAAATCTGAGTACTTGGATATTTCCCAAATTTATTTGACTAAGAAAACATTTTGGATTTTGTTTGTTTATTAATATAGCAAGAAACTAAATTTAATAAATTAGATAGAAAATACCAGGATACAGATTTCTCATTCATAAGGTCTTCAATAACTGAAATCAGTTGATTAGAAAATGGCAAGGTAGAAATGAGAATTTTGGAGATTTCTATTTTGCCAAAAGGAATTAGCTATTTTGCCAAAAGAAAATTTACCACAATATAAATTTAACTATTTATGTAATTATAAGATACTTGTTTTCTTTATTATTTTACTAAGAGAAATAACATATTCATAAGCATTTCAAGAGAAAATGTACATTGATTTAGTGAATGGATTTTTTACTTTCATTTTACCATGTGCCTATCATGTAACAATGAGACACATTAAGGTCAGAGGAAGGTACCATAATCACAGCCAAAATTATGACATCTAGTAAACACATGAAGCTCACATAGCACACATCATTCCCTTATCCTCTCCTCTACCAGAATTCTTTTATGTACTTCTCACACCCCTCAGTGCAAAAATTACATGAAGATAGAACTGACAAAGGAAAGAAGACATACTGTCACACTATATGTGGCATTATATTTTCTCATCTTCATATGATTCCTTCAAGCAATATGACAGACAACGTATCTCAAACCACCTCCCAATACAAACTGGAACAAAGCAATTACTTAATTAAATAAAATAAATGTTCTTATAAACTCATAGCTGAGAGCCAAAGAATTTAAGGAAAATCTCTGATAGAATCCTAAGAAGAACCAAATGTGGCTATTCTATTCACATTTGTCAACCTCAGGAACCTAAGGACTCGAGTTCTAAAGGTTTGAAAGAGGGCAAGAGACAATATCTGTGGAATCTGAAAATTCTACCCTAAACTAGATTAACGTTCATGTATACTCAAACAAAAATGTACACGTTCATACATTAGCATTTTACTAGTCAAAATTGGAGACATTTTAAATTTGTATAAACGTAAATGTCTAAAAATATTTATATGTACATAAATTGATATCCATAAACAAATATATATGAGTAGGTGAATTTCCTAAATATAAGGCTGAGCAAATTGCAAAATCATTCTTAAAGAATAGTACTATTTATATATTATAACAGCTTAACAATATTATTTCTCACTTAGAAACATTTGTGTATATAGGAAGAGCATGGAGATTATGATAATGAGGTGGCTAGTAACCTCAGGGGTACAAGGATAATATAGTTTCAGAACATAATACAGCACGTTTTCATTTTATTAATAAGGTTATATATTTTTAAATGGATTGTAAGTATATTGAAGTTCACTTTATTATTCTTTATGTCTCTGTTATGTGTTAGATATTTAATAATAAATAAATAAATTATTCAGTTCATCTTTGAAAAAGTCTTAGAGGACTCCTAATAGTCCATTTAATTTTAATAGGTAAGGGTAACTTTCCAATGTAGCATAGAAAAAATTTACCAAAACATATTTTCTTACAAATGATTACATTTTTTCTTCTCTTGGACTTGAATTTCAAATAACTGAATTGAGAATTTGATAAATGATATTATATCATAAGGTTATCGCAAACTTTAATTTTAAAGAGCTTGCTTTTGTTGTGTGAGAGGTAAAGTCTTGAATTTAAAGAGCGTAAGGTTATTTGGACTTTCTATTCTTATTTTTATTTTTTGAGAGGCTCTATATTATTGACTTTAGAATGCTTCTTGTGGAAGTCTTCACTTATCCCCAATGCTCCCCAAATCCTCCCTTGCATGATGCTGAGGTTGAAGGGAGCGATGAGAGTTTGTTGTATTGTCAAGGAGAAAAGATAGTAAAATTAAAACAGTACTTATTATAATGATATAAACAAAATGGTTCAATTAATATTGACTGAAAATATTGTTAGAAAGTGAAGTAAACAAGCTCTCGTGTGTTCAAATGCCTACAAAGGAAAAGCATAAGGTTTTTTCATTGTGGCTCCATCAGTGTCATTGAAATATTACTGCACGTTTGTTTTTTGTTTGTGTGTGTTTGTTTCCGCAGAGACTCTTTTAGTGCAAAATTTAGGACTACCTCAACAACATTAATATGCACATGACTTCACCTCTAAAACTCTTATTTTAAAGCATAGGTTTTTAAAAGAGATTTTTAAAGGGAAAATTTCAAATCTAAAGTTATAATATAGCTCGGTATATTGGAAATGAATTTTTCAAAAGTGATTATATTATTTTGGGTTCAGGTAAATTAGCTGTTAAATTGAATGGAAATTGGGTTTTCAGATCATTTTAAAGATCTCGTTAAAGGAAAATTACCATATGTACCTTGCATCTCGTACCACTCTGGGTGGCTTGTCAACTTTGAGAGGGTTTTACTCAACGATAAACACTGTTGAATATAAGTTAGTCTTTCTTTCATGATACAAAAGCCATCTAAAAATATTGCAGCAATTAAGGATCGTTGTTATGGATATCATACAAGAGAAGCAGAGAAATAAGAATTAGTATAGACTTTTCTGCTTAAAATCCTATGTAAAATAGTTCTCTTCTATTTTGTAAACTCTGTACTTACCTTAAGTCACTTAGATAACATATTAAATATAAATACAGTGGCTAGAGTAGTAGAAATAGCAATGCCATTATTATATAACAAAATACTAATAGATTATGAGAAGTTTATATCTAATACCTCAAAATGCATAAAGAAGCAATATATTTGATTACATATACTCTTAGAATTAAAAAGCTACACACTCACAGATATGTAGATATTACCTCTTGCAATCCATATTTCACTTCTTTAACCTTACAGGTAAGTCAATTGTCTATTCTATATTCAGGACCTCAATTGCTCTGTCTACAGAGGTGTTGTAAAATTTCTACTTGAATAGCAATGAATCATGTTAATTCAGCTCTAGTCAAATGAAACGTGGTAGAGAGGATGGAGGGTGAATAGGAATGAGAATGGTCAAAACAAACGACTGCGTATAAGAACCTGCTCATCTGAAGTGATGCATTTTTATCGTGTTAAGTACTTCCAGCTATGAAACTAGAATTCAGATCCATGAGTGTATGTATAATTATAATCTATTGATAATAAATCAGAATAAAGCCATGCTTTTATTTTAGTATACTGTTTTCTTATGCATTCAGTGAACACAACTCAGTTAAAAAAAAATGAGGTGAAAATGGATCTCATGCTAAAGATTAATGAGGTAAAAATAGGTTGATGGAATAGGAACCCACCTTATTCAGTCCTCTTTCCACCTCGTTCTGTTCTCACATTGAGGCTTAATGAAATTCGGTTTACCAACCAATGCTTCCAAAATTAACGTATCTAACAAATGCTGACTCAAAACTCAGTCTCTCTTGTAATCTTTTCTCTAGAGAAAGTTGCTGACCCATCTATGCAGGTGTGCATTTTAGACCCTCTGCCTTTACTATCAAAATACCACCAGGAAGATGAACATGTATATTATTTAGTATGTCTTTTTACATTTTCCTAAGACTCCAAAGATCCATTCCTCAGAAAGCTTAAGAAATTAGTAAACAAAGGGAGAAATATGAGGCCTTTTTTGCAAATGTGAAACGAAATTTTAGGAATCCTTTACTTCATAAATTATTCAAACATCTGGGAATTGCTAACCACTGATTTCCCAGTATTATTTCTTGAACAAATTATAGCTTTTGATCCAAGCCTCTGCATAGTGAATGGCTAAGGGTCTTAGTCATGACTGAAACCTGCATGGCCATTTAGTACGCTGCAATCACTTCATGGCTTCAACACAACATCCTTTCTTAGAGGCGAATAAAAAGTTCTATTTGAACAAATCCAGTCCTTTATTTAGAGGTAGTATGTGTATGACTCTTAATCTCCATCAAATTATAATTGGACACTGAAAGATTAGTTATTGTCAGCTGTGCGATAGGCACTGCAGAGAGGCAGGAAAATACATGGTTCATTGATTTTAATAATATTCAGATAAGCCACTCCAGATAATATCATGTAAAACAAATATCATACAATATAAAGGAAATATTTTAGATAACAGAATTGTTTTGGAATCCCTACTTCCAAGAAAAATAGACTTGGTTCTGAATGTTACTTCTTAGTGTATTTGACTGTTATTACTGTAAAAGGAATTTCCTTGATGTTAATTGCTGAAACATTTAAAAACTTGTAAGGCTTTCAAGATGCATCTATAATTAAATGCAGAGAGGGTGGAAGTATGTTCTGTAGACTTAATGTAATAATCTACTTATTAATCATAAACTGTTGCTAATCTATATTGTCCCATAGCCTATGAATTTGTATCACCACACAAGGTAGTTCCACCTGTCCACCTGTCTTAACAAGCTTCATTTATACTTACCTTTTCATTATTTGAAAGATAAAAGAATCTGAATCCTGAGTTGCTTCATAGCAACATTATCCTGGAAATTTTTCAGTCTTATTAAGGGTAATTTCTAGTGACATCTAAATCTCATCCAAACCAATTTTTTCCTGTCTAAGTCCTCATCATATTAAAGATATACAGGTTTGTTTTCTGTAAGTGACACAACCATATTAAATAGCACACCCTTCTTGGAAAAAAATGATAAGCTGGACTTCATTAAAATTAAAAAGTTTACTTCGTGAAAGTGTCAAAAAATAAAAGATTAGCCACAAACTGGAAGAACATATTTGCGAAAGAAACATCTAATAAAGGACTATGTCTTCCTAGGTTCAGACTACTGTAACAGAATAACACAGACTAGGTGGCTTAAACAACAAACATGTATTCCGCACAGTTCTGGAGGCTGAGAAGTCTAAGACCAAGGCAGAAACAGCTTTGGTGTCTGATGAGGGCCTTCTTTCAGATTTCAGACTGGTAAATTCTCATCATATTCACACATGGCAGAAAGAGAGCGAAGAACTCCTCGGGTACCTTTTTAAGGGCACTAATACCATTCATAAGGACTCCAGCCTCATGACTCATTACCTCTCAGAGCCTCCATCTTCACATGAGGAGTTAGGATTTCAACATATAAATTTTAGAAGGACATAAAAAATTTAGTCCAGTGCAGACTTATTCAAAAAATATAAAGAACTCTTAAAACTCAGCATAAGGAAACAAATAGACTTATTAAAAGCTGGGCCAAAAATCTTGCTAGACACCTCACCAAAGAAGATATGCACATGGAAAATAAGCTCATGAAAATACTTTTCTACATCATATTACATCAGAGAAATGCAAATTAAAACAATAGTGAGATACTACTGCACACCTATAGAATGGCCAAAGCCCAAAATGCTGATTCTACCAAATATTTATGAACATGTAGAGAAACAGGAATTCTCATTCATTGCTGGTGGCATGCAAATGGTACAGCTACTTGGGAAGACATTTTGGCAGTTTCTTACAAAACTAAACATACTCTTACCATACTGTGTCTAGTAATCATGATCCTTGGTGTCTGCCCAAAGGAGTTGAAAGTCTATTTCCACATAAAATTTATACATGGACATTTATAACAGTTTTATTCATAATTGCTAAAACTAAGAAGCAACCAAGATGTTCTTCAGTATGTGAATAGATAAATAAACTGCAGTACATCCAGACAATGGAATTTTATTTAGTGACTGAAAGAAATAAATTATCAAGCCACAAAAAGATATGGAGGAACTTTAAATACATATTACTAAGTGAAAAAAAGCCAAACTGAAAAGACAACGTACTGTCTAATTGCAATTATATAACATTCTGGAAAGCGCAAAATTATGTCAACAACAACAACAACAACGACAACAACAACAACAAAAACAGTGGTTGGAAGGGGTTGGAGGGAATTAGGAATGCATAGGCTGAGCACTAAGAATATTTAGGGCAATGAAACCGTTCTGAATGATAATATAGTGATGAATATATATGATTATCCATTTGTCCGAACTCATTGAATGCATAAGAGTGAGTCCAAATGTACGGTATAGTTTGTAGGATAATGATGTATCAATGTTGTTTCATCAGTTAGAATAAATGTACCATTTTGGTTGGCTCTGGATGGGCATGTTGATAATGGGGGAGGCTATACATATTTTCTGGTAGGGGAAGTATGAGGAATATGTGAACTTTCCACTAAATTTTGCTATGAACTTAAAAAATAAAAATCTATTAAAAATTTAAAAACACCCTCAAAGAGAAGACAGTTGTTCTTTATTCCCTACATTAAAAAGATACTGAAACTGAATGAAGGATTTGAATAGCTATTTTTCTCAAAGAAGATACACAAATGGCCAATAAGCGCAGCAGATGCTCACATTATTAGCCATTAAATAAATGCAAATCAAAACTTTAATAAGATACCATTACAGATCCATGAAAATGGTTGCGATTAACAAGACAGACAATAAGTATTCTTGAAGCAATTGGAATCCTTATACATTTGCTTATGGGAATATAAATGGTACATGAACTTTGAAGAAAAGTTTACAAGTTCTTTAAATGATAAACATAGATCCAACAATTATAATATACCCCAATTTTTCTCCTAGGTATATATCCATGAGGAATAAAAATATATGTCCATAAAAACTGGGCACAAATGTTTATAGCATAGCTGCATTTCGTACTGGGAGCTCTAGGGGAATATCTGTTTCCTATGTTTTTGTTTCTAGAGGCTGACTGCATTTCAGATGCACACTTCTATCGTCAAAGCCAATTATGGAAATCACTGGTAGAGTCTTTCTCAGATGATATCACTCAGATTCTTACACTCCTGCCTCTCTTTATCACTTAAAAGGACCCTTATGATTACACAGGGCCCACCTGAATAATGTAGGATAATTTCTACCATCTCAAGGTCAGCTGATTAGCAATTTAATTCCATCTGCAACCTTGATTCCCTATTTGCCATTAGTCGTGTCCTGTAACATACTCACGGGTTCTAGGAATTAGAAGATAAACATCTTCAGGGGGCAATTATTCTGCTACCAAAATGCAACATACATATGATGCTTTGTTCAATTGTAGGCTTGAAACCTATATAATTTTATTAACCAGTCACCCCAATAACTTTAATTTTAAAAATACCTTTTTTTTTACATTTTTATCATTTCTGAGTGGTTATTTTAAAATTAAGCCTAAATTCAACAATTATTAAAGGAGGATGACTACTCTTTCGTGTATGCAATCATAAATTAATTTTTAAAAAATACACAAAATATTTAGAGACATGGGAACAAATCCATAATCTATCAAAAAGAGAGGTTTATATATAAGCTTTTTTTATATGTACATATTACAATTTAGTAATTTATTTATTCATTTGGGAATAACATGTTGGAACATAAACTACTATGGTACCCAGAACAGTTTATCTCCAAGGACTGGAATTAGAGCTAGAAAATAGGAATGTGTGTGAATACATGCATATGTGCACACATGTTTATGTGAATATATGCACATGCATATTTATGCTTGTCCACATTCTAGTGACTGCATTTGACTCTTGTTAGGGAAATTTTTTAAAGATTTAGAAATTAAAACAATAATGTACTACGTGTTGTATACAAATGAAGGTAAGCTATTTTTTATGTTTTAATAGTATGTGCTATAAGGTAGATTTTTAGTAAGGGATGAAAGCTTTCTCTTGCATTGTATAACTGACCAAGAACAAATTATTAAGAAGGATTCAGAGACCATATTGTTGCTCAGAGGGAAAGAATTTTAACTCTGGTGAAGTATTATGCATGAGGCACTGTTTTAGCTCTTGTGGTCTGTGCTTATCATTCCTGTTTGACATTAAATTGGTAAAGTTTTATTTTATACTCCAAACTCTTATTTTCTGACACTCTTTTTACTCCAAATTAAACGATGCTGTTAAAAATCTACGTAACATTTCATGTTAAGAAAGTGGATCATAGGCATATATGATTGACAATTTTAGGTAATTTTCAGTTTGAAGCTCAGACTGGTCTTAATATTGCCTCATAAAAATAATCCAAGACAAACAATTGACCTGGAGAAAAAAACACAATGTACTCATGAAAGGCAGAATTGGTATGAATTAGTCCCAGTGAATATCAATGGAGCATAAAGAGGCAGGACCAAGGAAGAGAAGCAAAAAGCAACTGGGTGAGAGTTGGGGCATGGGTGGGGGTGGGTGAGTGGTGGGGGATGTGGGGAAGGGTTCTGTAGCTCATGAGAATATAAATGAATCAAGACTAGTAGAGTAAGTATGTGTTATAGTGAGGAGAAAGAGGAGAATTTTTTTCCCCAACACTAAGTTTTGGCCAAGCAAAAGATATAAGCATTTAAATGTTTTCTTTATTTTAATGACATCAGAGTTATGTAGAACATTAATGCAAGATTTCAAACAAATTGATAGACAGACGAACATAACCAAATTCAATTAGAGCTAAATAGTTGCTGTAAGGCCTGTGTACAAGCAGTCTGTGGGATTATAGTACCTCTCACTTTCAGATGTTCATTCTCTTCTACTTTTGATTTTAGCTAATGTAACAGAAGGATAAGAAAGCAAGATACTCTACAGACATGAGCAAAAGATGCTCTGTAATATTATCTTCAACTCCAATCATAATATAAGCACTGAATTTAGAATGGAAAAAGGCAATGGCTTACCAGAGAACTGTTTAGTTCTAATTCACTTGTAGTTTAGAATAATATTATCATCTTATAAAGCTATAGAGTATGTAGTGTATGCTTTATCAATTTAGTCAAATTAATGTATCATACATTTCATATTTTTCTAATTGTTTTACTGTTTTTATATACTAAAACAGAATATAAAATATTAGAATTGATGATAGCATTTTAAAGAACGAAGTAGGAACTTAGGATCAAAATGCAGAAATAAATATTTCAATGTAAAGATTGGTAGTAGTCCATGAAAAAAAATATGAAGAGAAAAATTAGAAGCAAAATTCATTTCCTGGCTCTTAGTTTATGCCATCCAAAACAAAAACTGGTTTTCCCTAAAAGCAAAACATGTGTCTATTGAACTTCTTATTCCCAGGATTCAATACACTATGTGATTCATTATGAGGACTCAATTCATGTTTTAAATGCATTAATCAATCAATCCATTACTATCTAGATTGTTTAAAAATTTAATATAATTTTGTATTGTCATATGTAAAAGCTGTTAAAAGATTACTCAAAATTATCAAAATACATTTTCATGTGTAGATTGAATTCAGAAATATGATCATTTATATTCATAATAATAACTTTGATTAGTTTCTTTATCCAAGAATAACTATTGAGTACTTGCTATGAGTCAGAAACTCTGGTGGGTGATTGGAATTAATCAGTGTACCAAAAAAAAAAAAAAAAAAGAAATTAGTATTTTTGGCTTTAGCCTTCACAAACCTTTCCATCTAGGAGAGGTAGGGAAAGCCTAATAGGGCTCAGAAACAGAAAATTGCATAATTGTACTGTAATAAGGTTGATGAGAGATTAACTGGATGAAATAGTAGCACATAAAATAAAACATATAAATATGGGACAACAGAAAAAGTATGGCATCAGGGAAATTTTTTTACATGATTCTGATTTTTGCTTGCTTTTTAAAATAGAAAAAGTATTTATAAGACAATTGGGGGTAGGGCTAGTTAAATGGAAAATATGAATATTATGAATATACTTTAAAAAAAAACAGTCACACCATATATATCATTATGCCTTTTGAAGAATTAACTATTTTTTTTTATTTTTTTCAGTAAAAATTTAATCTCTAGTAGAAAGTATACTAGTGAGTATATATCTAGTAGAGGGAAACACACACACATTACATGCCTTAATGAAATTTACAGTCCACAAGGTTACTTAAATTACTTTGCTTTAGTATATGAATGTCTCATATTTACTAGATAGTTATGGAGGTATATGTTGGAATTTATTACATACAAAATATAGCACATTGAATAGAAAAATGAAAAACAAACAATATTATACTTTAGGTAAACATACTTCTTATTTGGAGAAAAAAGATTGACTTTTTTAAATGGATTATTTAAATAATTTGTCATAAATATCTATCTTATGGTTTCCCAGACTAAAAGTTAATTGATCCTTTGTTTTTCTATTGCTACAAAGATTCAGCATAATCATTATTCTTTACTATGTTGAAGCCTTTGTCATTTCTGAATTTACACATATTTTTTATCTGAAATATATAGACATAGGAAAAGGCTGGTAGCAATACTGAAATCTTTAGAGCATTTGAGTGCTTATTTGCAAACCTGTTAAATGTCTTTTACATTCTGCTTTATTAAAAATGATGACTATATTCTTGAATAAACAAAGTAAATAAGTAAAGAAAATGTGCCACCTTTAAGTGGAGCAGAATAAAGTCAAAGGCACACTCATGAGGTGGACAGAAGTCAATATGACCTGATGGACTCCTAATGAAATGCATGTGAAGTCCATACTAATTAGCTTATAAATCAGACTGATACTTGAGTTCATTTGGGCCAGAAAGACTACCTACTGTCAAGCAATCAAGCACTACCCCTTTAATTGCAATTTATTCCAACAACCAGAATTTATTGATCCTAGCGTACACTTATGCCACAGCAGTATCATTATTTGACTTTATTTTAACAGCTTCAAAAGGTTAGAAAGTAGAAACCACTGTGAAAGAGATCATTAAAAAGTTGAGTTGCTAACATTGCTTCATATTCTATGTGGAGTAATATTACTATATATCTATATTTATCTATCTATCTGGAGAAAAAAGAGGAACTAGTATTTATTAAGCACTTAATACGAGCTAGTGCTTTCTTAAACCAGGTATTACTTAATAGTCACAAAACATATATAGAAACAAAGAAGATCAGTATTATTTGCATTTTACAGGTAAGCGTCTCCTTAGAGCAGATAAGTAAATTTCCCATAACTTTAATATTTAAATGTTAAAATCATCTATCTGACTCCAAAGCACATGTTTAATTTCTCATATGATTTCTTGCAAGATTTTTGCCCACTGGGCCTTTCTATGATATTGTGGTGATCTTGACACACTTTCCTCAATATTGAAAGTGTAAGTACATCCATATGAGTTTTATGCCCAGTACTGTCTTTAAAACACAAAACATCAATATCTGATTATTCCCATTTGTCAGTTGTATTGACCTGTATAAGCTAAGATTTTTTTTTTCTTTAAGCATTAGAGTTGTAGAATTTCACAACTAATTAGGCAATGTACACAGCACACTTGGTAAGATACTTTTATAGCTTCAACGAATCTTTAAGAAATAGTGAATATTAAGAGTATCTTAAAATTTGATCTTTTATTTTCCCCAAATTAAAAAGGCTACCTGACTTGATTTAATTTTTGACAATTAAAATTGCATATATTTAAAGTGTACAAAATTATCTTGATAATATGAAACATATACCAATTGTGAAATATTCACCATAATCAAGCTAATTAACATACCTACCACCTCATATTGTTAGCATTTTTGTGTGCTTGTGTGGTGAGAACACTTAAGATTTACCATATTAGCAAATTTCAAGTTCATACATTATCGTTAACTATGGTCACATTGTTGTACATTAGATCTTCAGAACATATTTATATTACATAACTGAGCCTCTGCATCCCTTGACAAATATCTCCCCATATTTCACTCCTCCCAGTCCCCGATGAACACTATTCTATTGTCTTGTTTTTATGACTTTGACATTTCGTATTGCATATATATTGAGAACATGCAGTATTTGTCTTTCTGCATCTGGCTTACTTCTCCTTGCATAAAGTCTCCAGGTTTATCCATGTTGTCACAAATGACAGACAGGCTTTCCTTCTTTTTAAAGAGTGACTAATATCCCTGTGTGTGTGTGTGTGTGTGTGTGTGTGTGGTCACATTTTCTTTATCCATTCATCTGTTATTATAGAAAACAGGATGGAGGTTCCCCAGAAAACTCAAAATATGACTACCGTATGATCCAGCATTTCAGTTTTGGATGTATGTCCAAAGGTTATGAAATCAGTGTTTTAAAGATATATCTGCACTCCCATTTTCATTTCAGCATTTTTCACAATAACAATGATATAGAAACAGCCTAAATACCCCTTGATGGATAAATAGATAGTTTATCATTTCTGATATATACTTTCTGAGTAGACTTGTATGGATGATTAGCTATCAAAATTCTTTATGAATCCTCTGTAAATCTCTGACTACATTCAAGCTGGGTTTAGTCTGGCCTGCAGTAAGAAACCAAAAGGTAGAGACCCTAAACTTCCTCTTCCTGTCATCCAGAGTAGCTCTGCTTTAAAGGCCTTCATTTTCGTACTTCCATAAAATTTCATTTATAAAATATGTAAATAAGCTAGGAAATTTTAAAACAATTACATCGAAAAGCATGTTTCTAGTCCAATGTCATCATTTTTGCAGGTGAAGAAATGGCGAATCAAAGAAGTAAAGGACCTGTCTCAAAGTCACACTACTAGTAAGTAATATCTGCATTATCTAGAATGAGAATTGGAGTGTTTGACCCAAGTTCTATCCATTTATAATAACTTTCTAATTTCTGACAGAATGTTGAAAACTCTGTAGGAAACTCTTGTTTTCATCTGTGTTTAGACCAAGTATATTCAGTGGCACTAATTGTACTTCACCTATGTTCATTTCTCCTGTACATTTTGGAGGATACTTAGAAAATGAGTTGCAGGATGCCCTTTTTAAGAAGAAAGAGTGTAGCTCATGAGACATTGTAGCGAAAGAAGAAAGCTGACATTCATTTGAGGGCTTACCGTGCCCTAGGTGCTTAACATAAATCGTCCTATTTAATCTTCACAAAAAGTGTTGTAAGAGATATGATTTTATTCTTATTTTAGAAATAAGCTAAACTCTAAGTTGGTCGATAAGTACATAGAGTCATTTAATGTCAGAACTAGTTTCAAATCTAAATCTCAAGATCCCCACTTTTTGTGTTATGCAATTCTGTACTTTAACAAACAAAAGCAGAGATCAATACAAGTACGTTAATTCCAAACTAGTGTGATATAATCAGTTGTACAACATGGTTCATAGTTCAAAGTGCTATGAGAAAAATAAGTAGCAAAAATCAATCTGGATTGACACTGTAAAGGTTGATATGCTCTTACTATTGACTCCCAACTAGCAATTCTTTGAAAGCTGGTTACTATAAAGTCATTAGATATAGTGATATTTATAAATGAGTGGGAAAATATTGGCTACACGCATATATAATGACATTACAGGCAAAGATTGATAATTTGTCAAGACAGGTCAAATGAGAATTTTAAAGAGGTAGGCTTTACTAGCACTTGAGATATGAAACGATTGTTGAACAAAGTAAATGTCATTTGGAGTTGGATGGGATATAGACGTGTGGTATTGGATAATATTGTCTTTCAAGAGATAAGAATCATGGAGGTGGAAATGAGTAGGTACATTTGGTAAATGGGTATAAGCTAAATCAAAGAATATAACTACAAAGAGTGTGTGAGACATTATTTCAAAAATTTGGGCTGAGATTCACTGGTAGAAGTTTTTGAAGCCTAATCTAAAAAATTACATTTTACTATGTAAACAATAACTAGTCATTGATGGTGTTGGTCTCTTGTTATTATTTTTTGTTTGTTGTTCTAATTTGTGCAATGCTATAATTAGAGCTGTGTCTTGGAAGAATTATGACAGCATTATGATGGGTGGACTACATGGGTGAAAAAACAGGTGGGAAGACTAAGTAGGTATGCAGAAATAATGAGGGCAAATATCTCTACTTAATTTTTATCTGTTAAAGTAATACATTTTCCTTTCCAGTGACTGTAACCAATCAGACTTCTATACCAACTTTGAGGAGGAAATGTTACTGATCTCATATACCATGTCTTAGATCAATCTTGCTTCAAAGAAGCAAACATGAAATTTCATAGATTAAATATCCATTTTTCCTCCCAATTAAATTTTTCTTGATAAATACTCGTTGAATAAGTAAATAAATCTCTTTTCAATCTGCCTATCTACTTTGAAAATTTCTATCATGTGAGGAGGAGGATAAATGTCATGAAACTTTTGTTTTGTTTTGTTTTGTTTTGTTTTTAATTCTGGAACCTTATTTCACCCTAGAGGAGAGGCTTTCTGAGTGAAAATTTTCCTTGTGCTTTGAAGATCCCTTTTTACCTAAAATTTGCACTTTAGATGGAGTAAGGGAAAAGTAAGAGATTCTTGTTTTTCTCCTAAGGTGCATAAACAAATAGGAAGTAGCTGTTATTCGAAAGCATTTTATTGGGATAACAAAGGGACAACAATGAAAAAGCCTTTATGGAAATTAAGGATCATTTAGCTTCCTAAAGGTCAACCTCATGGTTTGAGCACCCTTACCTAAAAGCTCTCTGTCTTCCTATTAGATAAACAATACAGGGTAACTCCTGTCTTTAATGAGTCTTAAACCCTTTCCTCATTTTAGAACCCTCCCTCTTCCAAGGCTTACATGCATCCATTAAGGAACCTGAATTATACCACACTATACCCTGCTGTTTCCTAACCAGTATCTCTCAAGTACTGGCAACTATGCTCTGAACAATTTGCTTTCTTCTTGCTCAGTTGAGTTTATACCTAACAAACCTTCTTCAGAATTTTTCTGTCTTGCATTACATTTTTGATTCCAAGTCCCCTTTAGGAATGTACTTTATTAATTTATATGCCTTTGCCTTATAGAAAATACATTTGTTGAACATATTCCTTCTATACTGGATCTCTGCTGTGCTTTCTTAGAGGAAAAAAAAAAAAAATTTCTCCTGCTCCAAATATGGGCTACCCCTCTCAAAGGCAACACCTTTGCCTTAGAGATCTTTTTCGCCAAACTGATACACATTAACATTCCTGAACTTCTAAGAAAGCGGCATTTTGATGTAGGGGCTATTCAAGTCATTTCTATATATAAGATTTGACATTTTGTTTAGCTGTTTATTTGTAATGAAAGGTGAGTTAGAGTTTTTGGTTGGAAAGGAAAATAGCACTATACCTTTATTATAGATATAATAAAAGTCAAAATAGCCCAACCTTGCAAGGGTTTGGTGTGAACACTGAATATTTGTAGTACTGTGTCTAGCACACAGAAATATTATTTGTTGAATGAATAGTGCATTGTTGACTTGTAACTGACAGATTATTTTTTTTGTCTGTTTCACTTGTCTATTTGTGAAAGTACTTTAGCCTATCATTTAAATGTTACATTGATATGGATAGAAATCCAGCATTAGATTTTAGGCAGCTTTCTTAAGAAATAGTCCTCTGCTTGCTTGAATGTCATTCATTAGCCAAAGAGAAGGTTTGTGCAGAGACTGACACCTGGTCACCAGTTGTGCTGACGTAGGCATGGACATGACAGACATGGCCTTCTTGCCATTATTTCCTGGTTATGACAATGACACTGTTAACAAGACACAATGGTATTATTCCATTTATAGTTTTCTTTTTGTACATTCCAAATTGGTTTTGGGATAGAAATAGAATGTTTCATATGATAGAGATATAGCTTACTTCATCTGATATAGAAACATTAGGAGAAATAGTTGCTTTGGTCCCCAAGATGATAAATGAACAGATTTATAGTACTGTGAAAGCTATAATGAAAAAGGACTGTTATAAACATTTTTTCATATAATATATGTCATTATGTTATAGGAGGTAGTTTTGCACAGGGATCAAGAGTATAGATCCTGGAGAAACATAATATATATACTACAATGGGTTCTATTATTATTTTTTTATGACCTTAGAGAAGTTTTCCAATGTTTCTGTGCCTCAGTTTCTTCCTTTGTAAAAATATCTAACTCATAGAGTTGTTCTAAGTATTACATAAATTAATGCATGTAAATTTTCTGACACATAACCATATATTATTAGCTCTTGTTTTACATATTGTAAAAAGTTTGCTGATTTAGTATTATTATAATTATATCTAACACTTGGTTTCTTGAAATCCCTAAATTATAATGGGGAAAAAAATAAAGCACAAGTCCATATACAGTCTTGTTTTATATTTAAGTTTGCAAGGGCATGGCAAATTTAAATATATGTTTAAAATGTCGTTATGTATGTTAAAAATTTAATTGGTTTGCTTAGTGCATAATCATTTATACTCTGCCTAATGTTTTCCGTATAATTTTCCTATTCAAATGCATAATAGGTATGATCTTTGGAACTATATTTAAATCCCCTTGGAATATGCCATTAAGAAGAGTAAACCATGTTGCATTGGTAGTATATCTATAAATTTATAACTAAATTTATTAGCCAAGAAGGTGAATTTGTGCAGTGTCCTCCACATTTAATAAACCAAAAACAGAGCACTTATTTTTAAAGATATAAAATCGAAAAGGAAAGATCTCTTGTTAAAAGCAATTAAATAATTTAGCAAAATTCAGTATATGTCTGTATTTGCCAATGTTTCAGTGTCAAGCCAACTCGCCTGGTCTACATTGTCAAATGGCTCCCAACTTTGCCTTTGAACAGATATCCTTTATTCAGAATCTCCTGGACAGAAACAATTTCTATATGGCACAACTGGAAACATTTTATCTTTTTCTCTATAGAGAATGGCCTAGATTTCTGTCTTCAAATTCCAAACCCCCAGTTATCCTTTACATCTGGTTTTAATATTACTTCTCTGTTTTCATCAATAGGATGACTCCTCCCTGACCCTCCCCCATACTTTAATGTCTTGTTTCTGATATAGCTCTTGTCAATAACTGTCCTACCATTATTCACCAACTCTTTTTGCTTTGTTGTGTTTTGTTTTGTTTGTCACCAGTGAAAAGGAAGCTCTTTCACTGGTTTTCCTTAATTTTTTTTTTTTTTTTAATCTATCATCTGAGACCGATATGAAGATTGTCTGGACATAATTTTCTTACCTCTTGGAGCACCCATGCCTATTGACTCCAGTTCTCCTTGTTAAATTTTTACTTGTGACTGAATTTTGACCAATGGAGCATAGGCAAGGTTATATGTCCCACTTTCTGGCCCATATTAACCTCCCACACATGATTTTTCATTCTCTTTCTCCTCCTATGTTAACTTTGGAAGCCACTATAATCATTGGTCTCCCCAAACTCTGCGTTTCTTTTTTTCCTTTTCTGACTACTTACTAATCTCCTTCCATCAGACTCTTGGATTCAGTCTTGCTTTCACCTATTTTTGGCTCTCTATTGATTAGAGTTCTGTCGTATTCAGTTAGCATTTCAAACATTTGTTTTAATTACAGAGAGAGGAAAAAAAAAAGAATGATGCCCCAGTAACCTTTTGCTGAGGGTTGCACTTGTTTATTTGTGCTTTCCTATTGTATTTCCATGGACTTTTTAAATGTACTTTTGAGAAAGTTTGCTAGGAAGAGGGACCTATAGAATTCTAAGCTCTGATTTTAAGTGAGACTTCAAAGCAGGAATAAAGTTAAGGCACATGAAATGAGGTTATTGAAAAGAGAAGGAATATAGAACAAAGGATTTTGTGTCAATAGCTTAAAAAAGTTTCATCATATTCCTGGAAGGAAGAGGACAAGTAAATAACATTAGGTAAGTCCTGGGGGGTGGGAAAAAAAAAAAAAAGAAAAAGAAAAAGAAGAAGTTTGAAAGTATTTCCTTCCTAGGGGAAAGGGTTTTTGAGTTAAGGTGTAGCTATATTGACCTATCATAACCTCTTTTCATGGTGTTTATTAGCTAAATCAATGAGTTACCTTCAGACTTTCTCCATCTCCAATCTTTAGTTCGCACTGACTTTTGCCTAAAATACTTAAGTTTTAGTACCTGGACATCAAGAACACAGTATTTCCTGTGCCAACCATATTTGTGTTTTTGTTTTGGTTTTTTAGTTTTGTTGTTGTTCGTTTGTTTGTTTGTTTTTACCACATAAGCTGGCCTGTTTAGAAATCCAATATTTCATTTTGTATGTTAAAAATTAAAACAAGTAAGACTTGGGTCAACTTTGATATAATTTCTGTAGCAATAGTGGAGGGAGGGACTTTTTTTATAAAAACAGAAAATGTAGTTATCACAGTATTTAATACATTAGTTCAAATGTTGAGAAGGCAGAAAGGTTCAGTCACATGCACTGGTATAGGAGTTGATTTTATAGCAAGCCCAGAAACCTGGATAGGGCAAAACTCTACTGTGCTGGAAAAAAGATCATTTATAACAGTGTTATGTTCCTTGCTATGATTTATTAGGAAAAGCAAACCACTTCAGAGTAAACTTGTTATAAAATAGTGTAGCATTCCTGTGGCAACTGAAATTTCATTGATTAAAGGCAGGCTGAATTGGAAGATAAACAATTATAGCAAAATCTTTGCTGAGACTGAGTAATCTTCATAGGTATCCCAGAGTACCTATGGAAGTGGCAGACCTTAATTAGAGAGGCTGAGTTTAGTGTCTCTCCCTAAGATTTTACCTTTTTTAATGGAAGCAAATGTTATCTCTCTCCCAGCCTCTCTGTATCCTACATCCCTCAAAAATGAAATTAGAAAACAGCAGATTTCACTTCATCAAGGCAGCCAATTAAATGGCTGTGGGTGTCTGCTTCAGTGTCGTTTGTAGAAACAATTGTATCATTAAATTGCTGAAATTGTAGTGTCAGCAGCAAATAGAGCAAATAACTGCCAAAGGAGGTGGGGAGGGAGGATATGAACCGCACAACTACTTTGATGTCTTCCTGCCCTTCTTTCCCATGTCTATTGCTGAACAAGCTGCAAACAAAATGTAAGAGAGCAAAGGCTTGTGTGTAGGAGCCTGGGTGGCTTCAGCATCCATTTCTGGAGGCTCACACTGATTTCTTCTGTTCCCACTTGACACCTTAGGCAGACCACGCTAATCAGTGTTTCGGAACACAACTTCCACTGCTCTGCCTCTTTTTCTCCAATTAAAGTTCATGCATGCACACTCTCATCTACTTGAAAAAAAAAATCCATTCATTTATTTATTCAACAAATACCTATTGAGCTCCTTACCTTGTGCTAGGCGCAGATCCAGGCTAAGATGTGTCAGTGAACAAAACAGGCAAAACCTCTGCCATTAAGGAGATTGCTTGGAGGGAGTGAGAACAGATTATATACATCATAAATCTGTCAAGTATAGAGTGGGTTAAAGGAAATCCAGATTCATGGGATTGAAGTTTTTCATCACGTAGTCAGAAGTTTGGGAGAGAGTGTTTTATGCTGTCCTGAGAAACTCATGGCACAGTGATTTTTGATCCATCCAGCTCTGTCACTTAGTAGCTTTATGATCTTGGGAAACTTAATTTATTCCTCAAGATCTCAGTTTCCCCATCTCTAACGTAGGGATATTAGTACCTATTGAGTCTTATTGTATGTAAAGGACTTAGAACATAGTACGTAGTACTATGCAGTGCATGTAAGAAGTGCAATGTGAATACTCATTATTTTGTTCTGAAAAGAGTATATGCATAGATTTACAGACATCTAAATGTAAAAACTCAAAGATTTTTGTTTTTTCCTCACTAATCTGAATGTCAGTTTTTGATCAGGAAAATTCAGATAATTTCTACCATTTTAGAGCTGTTGTTAAAATTATAAGAAAGTTCTTATTGTGTATTCATAGGAGATTCTTGTTAAATGTCATGCCTTCTCTTCTAGACCCAGTTGAAATGCTTTGACATCTTCTCATATTATCTTAGCTAGTGACAATCTTAACTTGCCTAATATCACTCGTGGTACTTATTACATACCAGCTTGCTCTTTATTGCATTTCTCCATTCTAAAACATCATAGATGATTAGGAGTACACTGTCAATTTAATAGTAACTTTTCAGGGACAAAAAACTAAACACTATCACATTAAATGCATGCATCAATTATATGGTGTACCCTGATTTTAAAAGTTGAAACATAAATGCATTATAGAATCAAGGAAATATGTTAGTTTCTGTTTGTATGTCTCAGTGCTTTTTCTATGTGATTAACTACTCAGAATCTGTAATTCTTGGTATCCTTCTCTTAACCCATTGCCTTCCACATTGAAAGAGCTCAGTAATATTTCCTAGGTGATTGAATGGATGACTGTATAGTTCCTTGAATTAAAAAAACCTGATTTAAGTTTATACATGAATGTTGAATAAAAATGGATCATGATTTTTCAGGTAAGGGACATTCTTCATTCAAAATTTTATAAAAACAGTAAGGATATATATAGTGAGGCAATTTTAAAAAAAACTATGCATGAAGAACTTAAAAATGTTTATTAATGTTGATTGTATGATTAGTTAGGACTCTTGTTGATTGCAAGTTAGTGAAACTCAATTTGGACTAATGAGTAAAACTGGGGAGTTTTTCCTATAAGCATACAGGATTTTAGAAGCATAGTATGGAACTCAAGAGCCAGAATGCTGATGCAACTCTGACTGCTTCACTTTAGCACCAATTTATTTATGAATCATTTCTTACTGCAAACATAACACTCCTAGCTGAGTGGCATGAAATAACCTGTGTGTCAGGAATTCAGACGGGGCACAGAATGAATGATTTGCTTCTGCTGTGCAGTGTCAAGGTTTTAAGCTGGAAGACTTGAGCAGCTGGGTTTAATTCAAATAATTAGGGGCTGGCCTCTCTTCTTTAAACACCGACAGCTTCCTTCAGGCTAATCAGGCTTCTCAAGGCCCTTCAAACTTTCTTCATTGCTGGGCCCAAAGCCCATGCCACAAGGTTTAAGTTTTTATCGTAATAAAACTCATCTTCTATACCAATGTCTGTATTATTCAGTGTTTAGTCAGAAAAGCAGAATTACTATGAAGATATGGGATAAGGCATTTATCACAGGGATCTTATTGAATTTTGGGAGCCAGAGGGGATGTTTATATAAGGCTGTTTCCTCTGCATGTGATGTTGAGTCTGAAGTTGCTGCTATAAGTTGGTTGGGCTATTTATTAGTCAGGTAACAGTGAAGTGGAGGTGGGATAGTATGAAACTAGAGCCCACGAGGGTAAAGTGGAACCCATGAAGATAAACTGCAGTTCATGTCTTTCTCTCACCACCACTAACGGTGATGATACCTGTGGCCTGCAGGAGAAGTCGGCAGAGCTACATATGTATTTAACTCAAACTCTTGAGAAGCTGAAGAATCAGCAGAAGCTTAAGGAGCTGCATGCCTCGGTACTACCCTGTGTCATTGAGTTAAGTCAGCAGACCAGGGTATGTGCAAGCCACCCCAGAGCCTGACATCCTCCACACACCGTTATGGAGAAACATGGCTATCATATCTCTACTTGCTAAATCATGGGCATATTCTCTCATAGCCTAACTGGAAACCATAAAGGGAATTAATTTCTGGGAAATGTAGTTCCAGTTTCCTTAAGATAACTCAATAGAGGACACTGCAAGCAGTGTGCATCTAAAATCTTTAAAATGTTCAGTTCCATTTACTTATAAGCTCTTGAAGTTGCATAAACCCAATCTGGACAACTGAACAACAACAAACAAACTAAAACAAAAACAAAAACAAAAAAAAAAAAGAAAGAAAGAAAAAGGAAAAACGATGATTGTTATAAAGATACAAGTTTCATATGTTATCTTCCAAAAGCCAAGTTCAGGAATGCAAATATGCCTCAGGAATGAATCTCTGTGAGAGTCCACATCATACTCTCTCTCTCCTCTTTGTTACTGCTTTTCTCTGTAATTTGGTTTTATTTTTCCCTTTAACACCAATCATGTTTCCCCTGTACGCTCAGTCTATATGTTGGAACACACCACCATCACTGCTTGAAATTTACCTAGTGGAACCACCCAGAGTAGATTAAGGTCATTCTCTCAGTCCCAATTAAAATATTTCAGAGGAGTATTGACAGAGGGCAAGTTCACGTTTTACATACTGACATTTGCATCTCAAGTATGTGGATGAAATAAGGAAAAGTCAATTTCTAGAAAAAAAAAAGTATAGGAATACTGTTAAACAGATGTCCTAGTATCCAACTTTTGTCCCTAATTCACTGACCTGAAGTTACAAATATCTACGGTTGTTATTTTTTCAATACTATCTAAAATATCAAAAACATGGAAAATGTGACTATCCAATAACCACTTAAGTGAATTGTTATACCATTTAACATAATATTTCATGTACTTTAAAATGGTTATGAAGTTTTAAATGATATAAAAATACATATTATATCACATTAAATGCAAAAAGTATGTAAAATGGTATATTCATTGCGAACTCAATAATGCATAAGAATATCATTATAGTAGTTGTGTCCACATTGTAAGCTTATTTGTTTTTATTTTCCCAACTTTTATACATTACACATACATACATTTATAATTTAAAAGCATTCACGTAAAATAGCTTAACCACTAGACATGAAGTGCGCAGTGTGCTTGCTGAGTTGTTTCCAATCAAAACCAAGAGAGAAAGATCTGATTACCCTCCCATCCAGAGTTCAAGTAGAGAAAGCATTAATTGACTTTACGATCTTATATGCTGTCTAAAGACGTGTTGAATGATTAGTTTACAACATATAATAACCTTTTAAATATTCTAAAATCATAATACTACTCTCAATCCTAATTCTTCGGAATATTTAAAATTTTCTTTTAAGCCCCTCTTGACTTTCTTGAAATAAGTCATGTATTACACAAATAACAAAAAGAGCAATGAGCACCAAAAGAAACTTTAATCAAGTCAGATAAAAACAACCAGTGTGTTTTTAATTTATTAAATGATAAGTGATATGAAGTTCACAATGACAAATTCATAAATGTAAGACCATGACCATTAAAATATTTTGAAATATTAGGAAGGATATATGGGAAACATAAAAGCAAAGTTTATAGTCATCATTCTTCAACAAAAGCAACTATTAATTCCAATATATTAGGCTAGTGTTCTAAATTTGTTCTTTTTCAAATACTTGTGAGATTAATAAAATATGGTTTATTTTTATCATCGGAAAGCAGGAATCTGACTCTGAAGAGCTAATACAGCATCCTTTTTTCACAGAGCAGCCATATTCTGTAGAAGCTAGCAAACAGTTCATGCTATTTTAATGAAGATGCAAAAGAACTAGGCTGTTCTGAGAACTTCAATCAACATGATATTTTGATCTATCTGAGTTACAAGAGTGAGATGTCAAAAAATTAATAATAATAATGATAGAAAGGATGAAAAAGGAACTGCCTTCTGATTTTAAAGTTCCATTAAATTGAACTTGTTTTCATATTATCCCTTTTTCCACTGTAATTAAGTAAAAAGTATTTTACTGCTTAAAATTGAATTTATTCCCATATGAAGGCCAGACTCACAGATTATATAATCAAGTATTTTTCCTGATACCAGTCATTCTTGAGACTTGACCCCAAGTAAATCATTTAAAGTTCTGTAGAAACTGTTTAGACAAAAGCCGTGTCGACTTGATTGCAGGAGATAATGAGACTTTGTGTAAGATAATTTTTCCTCTTTTCTCTGCACTTGTCTTAAGTTACTCATGTGTTCCTATGGGTAGTGAGGTTTGCAGTAGGTGTGTGTTTTAAATGTGTGTGTGTTGGTAAGATGTGCATTTTAAACAATGAAATTCTTGTACTCTTAAATCTAAAAAAAAATGTGAAAAGCCTCTCTCCTTCTTTTTCTTCTTCCTTCTTTTCTCCTCCTCCTCCTCCCCCTCCTCCTCCTCCTCTCCCCCCCTCCTCCTCCTCCTCCTCATATAAGGACCTCTATGGTCCCTGATATAAGCTCTCTGTCTCTGTAGATTAGCTACTACTTTAAAAGCAAAATAACTCAAAAAAAGAAAATCTTTATTTAATTGGCCTTACACAGATAAGGAAAAACTTAGAAATCCTAAGGAATATTAAGAGCCAAATATATTTATCAGGGACTGATCTAGCCTGGGGCCATTCCAGAATACTATATTAATAATGAGGCACAAACAAAATTATTCATTTTGTATGTGTGTTTCATAATGATATATATCAAATTACACCTGGCACTTTAAAATGCTTTTGTACAAGACTGTAAAATCAAAAAAGAAGAAGAAAGAAGAAAGAAAAAAGAAGAGCTTATTGATGTTTGAATTTCCACAGTTATATTGTATTACAAAGAAATTTTAGATTGAAGGTATGGACATTGCATTATAAAACTCATTTTATTGATATTTCAGTTACAATCTTAAATGCAAAGTTGACTTGAGTACATTTTTAAAGTTAAAAAAAGAATTTAAGCAGTGTAGAATGCATGTTTCTATTATGAAATATTATAACATACACAACGCTTAAAATATATACCAAAAAATGAAAGCAATAGTCTCACAATAGACTTTAAAGGAAATTTTCTTTTTTGTACTTTCCATATTTCTTAAAGTTTCAAAAATTATTATATTTTACTTTTATAATTAATAAGCTAATAAGACCAAAATATGAGACAATTTGAAAATGAAAAGTGAATGGGAAGTACATTGTGAATTCTATTAAGGAATGAATATAAGCAAAGTCAGTAAAATAATTTCATTTATATGAAGTTGAATTTGTCTTTAATGATCAGTCAGTAGTGGAAAATTTAAGCTTCACAAGTACTTATCTCTCTGAGACCAGAATCTCAATACTATGGTTGAAAAACTGGTTTTCTGTAGACAGATATTGAGACTTGAAGAAATGTCAATCTATCTGTAATATATTTTGGTGAATTTTCTTATGAGATTTATAACAAAAAGAACAAAATTTAACTTTGGAATTGGGCTTCATTAGCATATTTTATAACATCTTATTGATTTTTTTTAAGTTTTGATTTCAAAGTTCTTTACTATGAGGTACTTTAAACTTTGTTTAATTAATAAGCTATTTTTTCACAAAAAGAATATGAAATAAATGCTTTACAAATATAATAAGTCAAGTCTCTGTGCATAATCAATTTCTAGCTGGCCAAGTAAGAGAAGAGGTCCTCATGTTGGACCTTACCTTTTTATTTTAATTATTTGGCACCTTTTTACTAGGGAACACAAAAATTACTGAGTCTAGCTGACTCATTTGGACTAAAAGTTTTGCAGATTTTCCAGTCAAACATGGTAGATTGCTTTTTCATTTTCTTTATTTGTTTGTTTGTGTTTTTTTGTTTTTTTTTTTTTTTTTTAGCTTAGAGAAATGAGAATAATTATAGAAAGAGAAGAAATACGTCTAGCTTAGAATTAATCAGTGGATCAGATTCCAGTTTGGACAAACTTTCCTTTCTGCATGTTCGTTCTGATATTCTCTTCAATGTGAAAAGAAAATTACCTTAAAGCATTTTTGGTGTGCAGTAAAAAAAAAAAATAAAATAAAATAAAAAAAAAATATATATATATATTAATAAAAAATAAAAAAATAAAATTATATATATATATTACATGCTAGGTTGTAAATTTTCATATTTGCTTTTCCAAGTTAAACTAATGAAAAAATATACACTTACTGTTTCACGAGAGTGGTACCATACATCAATAGTCTACATAATCATCAACTTTTTACGCTAGCCAAATTCTTCCTTTTGTCATTGTATTGAAAAATCAAGCGACAATTAACTAATTATTATTAAATGTGAGATTAATCTCCTAGGTTCAGAACAACGTACTTGGTTTGGAGTACACTAGTACACGTTTTTTGAGTGCACCCTTACTTTCCTTTGAGTTTCTTATCTAAAGTTTTCAAAGTAGCAGCAATTTCAGCAATGTAAAAATAAATCCTGAATATTGCTTAGCAGTTTTCAGTTCCTTATTTATCGATACCTCTCTTTTAAATAATGAGATAAACATAATTTACTATTGTTTATGAAGATTATAGGGTTAAAATTGTATATAACAGGAAAAATAGTAAATAGTGTGTACTTATTCATAATTTATCTTCCCCCAAAGCAAAATTAATGTGTCCAGAATAGAGATTTAAGTGCTGTATATGTATAACGTAAACTTTTTTTTGATTATCTAATATGTATTATCCTTACACATTTTGTTGGACATTACCAACAAAATTAGCATCACCTGGGAGCTTATTAGAAATTAAAACTCTCATACCCCACCCAAATGCACAGAGTCATAATCTGCATTTTAGCAAGACCTTCAGGTGATTTGATGCATGTTAAAATTTGAGAAGCACTACTCTCGGGCACCATTTTGCACTGAGTGCTTGGGGACAAGGAAGGAGTACCTATTTGGAATCTAGAACCACTCTGGCCTAAGTACCAATTTTACTACATTGTACCTAAATGACATGTCATTTAAGTAATCTTAGTCTTTTTCATAAAATGTGTTAATAATAATACCCACCAAAATTTATTGTTATGAGCCTCATTTAAGTAAATTACAGAAAGGTGTTTTGCATATTCAAATTATAGATATTGTTAGTATTATTTGAAATTTGTCTTGTTGAATTGGATATTTTATTTTTTTAATTTTCCCAAGGTGTTGAGTAGGCCACATGAATATTTCTAATAGCAGATACTGTTGGTGAGGCCTTATTATTGCTACAGTATTTCAGAGGTTCGAGGTACAAGTTATGTTTGCAAAAGCTAACAATGGTCAGATAAAAAGACATTGAATGCTTCTTTGAAGGAAGGGATTCCCAGAAGTGCTGTCTTTGATCAGAGCAGAGTTTGTCTCAGAAAAGGTATTCCATTTGATGGAATACAGTTATCTTGGAGAGATGCTTATAAAAGTCATTGGAGAAAACAGATTCATCTGAGTAAACAACCTGATCAGCTCAATCAACCATGGAATCAATGGCATGACAGTTATCTCAGACAGAAACTCTGCATATTCATTTAATCGTGCTAGTATTAGCAATAACAGCCTCCCTATTGACCAAGCAGGAAATATACCTTGTCTTTGAATTTTTTTCTTGCCATGAAGTCATATCCACTTAAATAGATTGATTATTTTTTTCATTAAAAATGAATGATATTTTCTAAACTAGCATGGTTAAAATCATTGTTCACACTATCATCAGGGAGACATTGTGAGAGATTTTAAAACTCTATGTTGATATTGGTTTAAACATTTTTTTTTTCCTTCAACTAAAAGAAGAGATTATCAGGGTATCTAATAATCGGACATTCTTCCTATAAGAGATTGTTTATTGATAAACTCCGTTTGTGAATGTTGTATTTCCTCTTTAGAGAAGCATCGATCAATTCCCAGGTTTATAGGAGGGCTCTCATATTTTACCTAAAAATCTTGGAAAGTTGAGAGAGGAGGCATAGTAACTTACCATGAGCTTGCTTGGTTTGTTTATAGAAAGACATGGATCAATATATCTACCCATTTAAATGTTTCTAGTTCTTAATTCAAAGAAAGGCAATCATCCAATTTATTTTGAATTTCTCTTAAAAATTCATACAAGTGCATTCTCAGGACTATTTTTTTGTACCCCTTAGAGAATAGATACCTTTCCATTCTGTCCCTTAACATATAGTTTTAAAATATCTTTTTGGTGGTTAACTGCAAAGCTCACTTGTAAACCTGTGTGTTCTCTCTGCTTTTTGGCACAATATAAAATCTGTTTATTCTAGGTTTGACAGATTGACCTTAGACAATAGAGAAATCTTTATTTTATAATTGAAATTGTATGATTTGGGCATTAGTTTGTAACCTCCTGACTCAGCCTGCAATGTTTCCCAAACACAGCTTATTTCATAACTAACTTTAGCTCTCAGTTGTTCTGAGGTTTTTATCACTTTTATTTTTGCACGCAGTTAGGATGTGCCAACAATGCACTAGTTCATCATGCATAATCTTTTTTTATGGGTCTGTCATACATTAAAATGTCTGCAAGATGTTCATATTCATGTTTGTGAAGAGTACATGCTGGTCTTTCAGAAAATGATCAAATATTTAATGGAGTTTTGGCTTGAGCTTGTTGGAAACAGTAATTCAATAACCCTTACATAGTTCGTTCAAAGCATAAGTTTTCCTCACTTTGTCTCTTGATATGAATGTATTTTGTTTCCTATGATATATAGTCTTCACCATACTACCATTTCTGTAATTATATTTAAGATTTTAGTTACATTAACATGCATTCTTAACTGATATATGTTCCTTTTTTTTTTTTTTTGACACATTTATTTCAAGGCTAAAATACTTAAGACGGTAAACTGAATTCATCTTTAGGAAAATTTGGAACATTTAATGTGTGATATTGTGTAATGTTTTCTACGTGATCCTGCGAATGCCTTAGGAGCCAGCTAATTTAGTCAGTGGGGTCTTGAGTCTAAATATCTACCTATTTGGATGGCAATCTCAAACATTAATATTTAGTACATAGATGTCATCCTACCATAATTCCTTTTAAGTTATTCAATAAGCAAACAAATAAAATAGTTGTTTTTATCTTAATAGTCAAATATTATGTCTCTACTTACTCTACCCCCAGGTTTAAGTTCCTTCAAAGTCCTCTAATTTCTCTGATTTGGGATGAAGTTTGTAGTTTTACAATCTGTTTGGTCTTGCTCTATCTCCAATATAATATTCTTTCTCTTGTCTTCCAAACCATATTACATTTCTCTCAGTTTCTTTGATGCCCGAAATTTCTTTCAGGCTCTTTGTAATTCAATTTCATTTATTTTTGCATTTGTTGTTCACTCTGCTTTTATGATTCTTTCCTCAACTATTCTCTTGACCAATCCCCTTTTCACTCTTTATATTTTAGCTTAAATGTTATTTCATCCGAAAAACATTTAAGTTTCCATCAGAATCTATAAATTCTGTTAGAACTTTCTGACATGCACTTTTATAGCAGTTGATATTTTTTCTTTGGATCAGTCATTAAAATTGTAATCAATTGATTGCTTAAATATTAGTGTAAGGTCTGTTATTTGACTAAAGTTGCATGAGGGCTGAAATTGTCTACCTTGTTTTCTATTTAATGTCTAAATATTAACCAATACTCTATACATTTTTGGTGAGTGAATAAATGAATGGAAGAACTTTCAAATAGATGTTCCAAGTAGTAGTTTTTAAGACTCCGTAGAGAAAGCAATATGGTTTGCATTTTAACCATGTTATTAAGATACAGGATCTGTGGGTTTTCGTGTTGAATGCCTTGGTTGATAATAAGCCTAACATTTATACTAATAAAAGAGATGAAGCGATATCAAAAGATTCATATTTTTTTTGCAAAAGGTGTTTACCAAGCAAGCACATGGCAAAGCAGTTGCCTAAAAAAGTTTTATCTTAACCTTTTAAAGGAAAGCTGGACAAGCTATGCTAAATCCTTGATCCTTGTATTAATAAGGCTTAGTGTGATTAACAGAGAATATTTTCAAGCTTATGTAGTCAGCTGTTTTTTCCTCAGCTATAGGCATTGCTGACTTAAGCAACTCTGAGACATTATTTATCAATATTAAGTGCAGATCTATTCAACTGCTAGTTCTTCATAATGCAGTGCACATGTGTAACTGGAACTGTTATTTATAATTGAACTTGATTTTTTAGGCATCCCTTGCTAAATAGCTGCATTGAGATGTAAATTATTCTGTAAAAAGTCAAGAGTTTAGAACATAAAACAGAAATCCATACCATGTAAAGATTTTAGAATCTCAATTGACAGGCTAGTTACTAATCCACTAAAATGTCAGATAATGCATTTTAGGCACTTTTATTAGAATTTCCATGGGAAATGACACTTTGTAGCTGAAAATAATTCACTGGAAAATATACCTTTTAGGTTAGCACTGTTTGATAACACTATGAATTTAATTATAGTAGGAAGGAAAAAAATGTCATTACCAAATATTTCACCTACAACCCTTACTCTCACATCCTTTGTTATAATTATGAGTTTTACATATGTTAGCTCTCCCTCATGATCTCTCTTTAATTTTTTTTATTGTTATCAAGTAGTTATTGTTCAAAAGTATAAAAGCATGCTGTTTTATAAACAGTGGCTGAGTAGTTATACTTCTCACTACATTCATTACTCATTCTATACTATATCCATTTTTAAAAAAAAATAGTGGTGAAAACTGATTTTATGTTATGTGTGACTTTATAAAAATAAGTGAAGGAAAATATATATTATTTCCATTCTACAACTCATTTCCCCTTGCAAAAGATATACTCCAGAAACATTCTACAATTAATTTGATAGTTGAGCTTGTAAAGTGAGGTTCTAGAGAACATCCACAGAAGCTGTCATCTATATAATGGGGAAGGAGTGCCTAACATATAATTTCAGATGTACTTATTAGTTAAATGAATTTCAAATGTGAAATCTAAAGTAATAACAAACTGTAACCATAATATGAAATGATCATTAATTCATCCACAAAGGAGAAGGCTAAGTGCAATTGTTTGCAAGCTTGAAGAGACAGAATCTGAAGGTAATTACAGTTTCAGAGACAGATTAATAATGCATTACAGCTTAGGTAGACGCTGTCCCCTGCCCATCCTTTTGAATCATCTTACAGTAGCACACGTTGGTAGTTTGCCAATAGACACAATGTGCTTTACCATCTTTATTTCTATTTTTCCATAATAGATGACTTTTTAAGAGTTGACCATATGATTCTAAAATAGAAGGAAGTTTAGAAAATCATTTTAAACCTAAAAGAAATTTTAACTCTATTTGAATTTATTGTTTTCTTCTTGACAAATTTTGCAACAGAAATAACATAACCTATTTAACCAAACCAAACTCAAAACCATCTTTAATATTAAGTATTTCCCCGGATCACATGATTCTGAAAAGCATTTGTGTTAGTTTCTATATTTTTGAGAATTTTAGAATACCCTATTCTTAGAAGCGTTTGCCTTTAAAGTTAATTTTAACAATACCATCTGGAAGTAGAAAATTATCTCACATTTACAATATACATGGTATACAGACACATATACAGACAGACACAGACAGAGACCTTTCAGCCATAAGAAAACAAAAACAAAAACAAAAACAAAACAAAACAAAACAAAAAAAACCCTCACTATTTACAAAAGAATGATGGATCCAGATTTTGCCCCAGAGTAATTTACAATTTACATCTGACCTTCTCAAGTCAAGTTTCAAATGACCTTCCACCTTTTCAAATAGCAGCCAATTACTTCAAAAAATTTGGTTAACACCTAATAGCATAGGTGGATCTATTTATCTAAATCCTCCTTTTGAAGATTCAATAGACCAATTAGCCCATTTCCCACTTAAAAAAAAAAAAAAAAGTCCAGTTTGCTACCAGTGTTAATTTAATTTTACATAAACAGGCTTTTTGAGGTTGAAGCAAATCTGACTGGTTTTCAATGTGAAAATAAAATATCAAAGTGTTCTTGGAGTTATTTCTAAACAGAACATGTCTCTAATCCTAATGTAACAGAACTATATATGATGATTGGTATTTAGTCTTTTTTTTTGGGGGGGGGTGGTAAATTTCAAAACATGGAACACAAAGCAGAACATCACATTCCGCACAAAAATATCACATTTCTCTCTGCATTTTCTTGCCATTCTTATAATTGGACAATCAGCAAACTTTTCATTGACCATCTGGATTCTGTTTCCCTGATGATAGTAGTATGCTCTTGGAGAAATGTCTTCCAGACAGACGAAGAGCTGTGATATCATGAGAGCACTGATGACCTTGAAAACATTGCTGCCCTTGCTTGTGATGCTTTTCCAGCATTCTTTCAATCAACGTCAGTCTGATAGTTTTCATGGCTGATCATGTGCTCAGGATTGTCCTTCTTGAACATGATGTAGGAGTTTAGCACTGTAATATTTAGAAGGTGGCAAAGAAATTTCTTGTACCAAAACCTGTGGCGTTTGCACTCAGTTGGATAAGAAGTGAGCATCTGATCAGCTGAGTCCACTGTTCCCATATTCTTGTTATAATCTACAATGCCACATGGCTTCTTAGTTTTCTTTCCATTTCTGTTGTTTACTTGTGGAATGTTGACAACATTGTCATCGCCTTTTTGTCTCATCATTTCAGTGTCATAAGTTCCCCACAGTCGTCCTCTTTGCATATATATATATATACACACACACACACAGAGAGAGAGAGAGAGAAGAGAGAGAGAGAGAGAGATATCATTTGGCATCTGTGTTCAGTTAAAATGAACTGTCCCAAATGCATCTGTCCTCTTTTGATGTAATTCTCTGAAAAGCATGGAAGATACATAAAAGTTATCAAGGAAGACACAACATCCTCGGCCAAGGAGGTCACTAACTAAAGTAAGAATAATGTGCAAATATTTCAGACCATCAGCTGAATCTTTCAAATTAACACTGGGCTCTGTGTGAACAAGTGCCTTCCACACATAACTTGATTAACTTTCACATGAGACCAAATCATACTCATTTCGTTGAGGTGTACTGCTTCATAACTATCCGGACAGCATCAGTGATTCATTGGATACAGTATTTCTGTTAGGAATATATACAGTTGAAAACTTATTTACAAAAAAGTCAAACACAGGTTTGATCTACAATGAAGTCTGGTCCTTTGATTGATCAGTGGATATGGAAGAATTGTTGACAAATTACAGGCACTGAAGCAAAATAAAAATCTTTCTCCAGTCATGATTTGCCTAAGATAAGATGCATCCAAAAGAAGCCTCGTAGACCAAAACATCTCTAGCTCAGGATTCTGCACAACACCTTGCAGTAACACTACTGCAAAAAAAGACTTTCAGTTTGCCATTGTCAATGTCTTTTGATGTATCCATTTGTGAAAATCCTTTTGGACCAGATGGCTTTGAAGCTAACAAGACAGATTGGGCATTTGTTTCACTGGTAACTTTTGAAACTAATTTTTTAGTAAAGAACAGTTCAAAATACTGCAGTGGGTCAGTGGTATCACTGACATCAACTTTTCTGCCAGGTGTGCCAGTAAAGTCATACCTTTGATGTGAAATCATAACATGAATTGACCAATTCAGCATGTGACGCGAGTCAGCTGATGTAGGGCTATTTTCATCAGATTCTAAATTGGATGGAGGCCTCACCATATTGTCTTCCAAAGCACTATCTGAAAAATTATCAGAATATTCTATTTCAGAAAAATCAGTTTCATCAAATGAATCTTTGGCTAACGACTGTTCAAGAACAATGTAAACCTCATGCATATTAATGCTACATTTTCTAGGATATGACATTTTCAGTGATTGATAATCACTATATTTTATAAATGGAAATACCACTAATAAAAACAGAATATTATAAATGGAATGATATCACTTATTTCCAAAGACTATTGATATACTAGAATGGTACAAAAATAATAATAAAAGTGAGATATTTCATGGCAAACTTTGGAGGTAAGGTTCAAACTATAATCCGTGAGTTATCTGGGAATAAGAGCTGCAGCCACAAGCACTCCAGTGAGTATTCTCGGGGCAAATGGGAAATAGGTTAAATATGTTTTCCATTCATTCTTCTTAATTTATAGCTGGCTTTTTCTAATTGTGTGAGCACAAATTCATTTAGAATTATCAAAGGATCCTCATCTTGGCTGATGCTGTGTAAGCCACACAGAACATTTACTGAGCACCTGATGAAAAGTAAATCACAAGGAATTTAACCCACATAGCCATTTGGCTTAAGCTCCAAGACTCCAACAGACCACCTTAGAGTGCTTGGCAAGTGAGTCCTTAGACAGTAGGATTGCTTGAGCTTTCTTGTTAGTTGACCAAAGAAATGTACAGTGGCGAACTCATTTTGGTTTGGGTCCTGTGGGAATTAATAACAGAAGTTACTCTTTATTGTTTGTTTAAACTGAACACCCAGAATGTCCCCTCTAAGTCTCCTCTAAGTCTCTTCTTCCATTATGGAAAAAGTAGGTGTGTGAGACTTTAAGAGCCGTTAAGAGGGGCGCAATTGGCAGAGAAATCTGACTGCATTTTAAAGATGATCCTCTCTCTTAATTGAACCTGGTCCCAGTTGTTGCATTTCCCTCAAGACTGAGGAAAGAACAACAAAAATAGGGGAATCGTAACAGAGTAAAATATTCAGCCTGTCCGATTGATCTTATTCAAGCCTGCTTCTGCTTAGTCCTACATATAGACATGCTACTCATTAGAGAAATTCTACATGCAACTTGAGTTTTTCGTTTGTTTGTTTGTTTGTTTGTTTGTCTTACAAAAACAGCTCCTTACTAGAAAGTGTCTCACGGGGTAGATAAGGAAAGTATGTATAAAAATCATGAGTGTTTACTAAAGATTTGTAGGAACCTCATGATCAGACTCACATAAATTAGTATAATCTTTCTCAGACCTCTATTGACACCCAGATGTTGGCAGTGGTCAATCACCACTTGTCTCTCCCATTTACCCTTCCTTTGACATAAAAGAAGTCTGAACTCTGTACTTCGGTAGGATGCCTTTGAGGTACCACCAGGTCTCCCATCTTCTCAGTTGGTACCTTCTCGATTAATAAATTTTCTCTTACTCAAAAATAAATAAATAAACAAACAAACAAATAAATAAATAACAAGCAGCGAGAAGAGGAAGAGAAGAATAAGGGGGTTGTGGGGGAGCAGCAGCAGAAATATGTGTTTACCTTGATTAATGGCTCTCAGAAGTCTTCTCGCTATGAAATTCAGCCCTACTTCCAGATGTATAAATAGAATCACCATGGCAGGCAAGTATTGCTAGATGCCTGGCAAGGATATATTCTGTCATACTAACGAGTTCTATCTTGTTTAGGATAGCATTGTACCCAGTTAAAAATTATTCCCTTCCCAGAGTCTCATGCAGCTAGTTTTCATCTTACAACCCAGTTCTAGCTAACTAGATACAAGGGGGCATATACTGAGTAGGGATCCCAGTAAAATTATTGATTTTCTGACTAAACGAGATTAACAAGGCTGTAAGGAACCTTATGACCTTTGATAAACCCTCTATCTTACTTCGTAGCGTTTTGGCTTCATACCTGAGGTGCGGTAGCTACACTGTGGTCATGACAATTACAAATTAACATTGCTCAGGGAAGACATGTGATCTAGCCTTGACCTCTGGTAATTTTCCTCGCAAACTTCGTACATTTTCTTTTGATGTATTCTTACGTGAGAAAATAACCTCCTTTATAGTTATGACACTGGAGTTGATTCAATTAAATGTAGCCACTTGTACTCTTCATGGATACAAACATGAGAAATGGAAGAACAGCAATGTTCTGGTCATTTTGCAAAGGTCATGACTTATAAGCAGATACCTATTCCATCAAATGATAGACCAAATGTCGGGAGCCATTACTAGGCACTGAAGGTGTCACGTAGCTAGAAGCGGCTGCTAAATCTGCTTAAACAATGGTTTTAGGAAGCAGAATTTTAAGTTAAACATTCCTGACCCTGGTGAGGAGATTTTCCTCCTAAAGAAATCCTTTTAAGATACTGGAATGATTTACAGCCTTGTAAACAAGAATGTTTATGCCCTGAGAGAAGGATATTCACGATTTACGGGAACTAGGATGATGTAGTGTTTAGTAAACAGAGGCATGCCTAGAGCTAAGCTTATCTCTCTGTGCTTAGGTATAAATAGGCTGGGCTAAATAAACTGGAGGCTGCAGCATTGACTGTATGCCCTCCCGAAGAACTTTCCCAGCTTCTTTTTTTTTCCCCCTTAGGCTTCACCCCCCCCCCCCTTTTAGGTGCTGTTTGATCTCAGCCAGGCTGGGTCCCGCAACCAAACTTTGCAAGTTTGATTTAGTTCACTTGGGGAAAAAAAATAGCAACTAAACAGGTACTAGACATGTGAACTATTAATTGCCCAAGTTTTAGATAAAATAGTACATCAAGAAGGAGATTTTTATACTAGGATTCAAATGCCACATCTAAATTGAAAATTAGAGAAATGAAACTAGAATTTAGACTATATATTCACTGTAGAATATTAAAAATCATTGTTGTATGTATGTAGCACATGCATAAGCCAAAGATGAATTTTGTAAATAAATAGTATAATCACAGGTTGTATACTACCAGCAAGAAGGCCACTTTGGAGACATATGGATTAACCCAAAAGGGTGACTTTTATTTTTTGCTTGCTTGTTTCGTTTAGGTCTGTTACTTTTAACTTTATGTGACTAAGTTACCTTGTTCAAAAATCAACAGATTATATAAATGCAGATATTTAAATTTTCTCTGAAAATATTAAAATATTTAGCAACACTGGGCCCACCTTCTAGTAAAATTTAGTTGTAGCTAAGCAACCATTGTGTGTTATTTTTAGTTTACTGTAGTATCTTACATGGCCTATGACTATAAACTCTCTCCAGGTTCTGACTCTGGTTTTACAGACTGTTTTACTCACTTGTTCGGTTCATATAGACATTTAAATTTGCAAGTTGTGTTTTCCATATAATTTTTTTTTTTTTACTTAAATGTACTATTGTTGGTTTGTCCTGTAAGATAATATAAAATTAAAATATTTTAATGGTATAATACACAAGGTCTCACATTATCATTTAAAAGGAGAAACTAATTCAAAAGTGATTTCAAATGATACCATAAAATCTATTTTATTAAATTAGAAAGCTGAGAATGGTAAGAAGGGTTTACCCAAATTACTTTTTTTAGTTATTTTTTGCCTCTCCTTGTCTAAGTGCTATATATATAGCCTAGACTTTTGCATTGGTGCTTCTGCATAGCTCAAACTGTGAAGTTCTATAGCTAGTCTCACCAAAAATATAAACCCATTGTATATAGAATCACGTTTTCCAAACTATGCATTCATAAAGGAATAGTCTTTATACAGAAAATCGAATGTGCTTGCTTTATGAATACATGAATGTCTTATTTTTTGTTTTGTTTTTATTTGTTCTTTTTCTTTTTTGAGATAGGACTGTTTAAAGAAGCCACTGGGTTAAAGTTTAAAGTCTTCAATTAAAACACTCAACATAATGTACATTGTTAGCTTCTTATACACCTGGGAAATTATTTTTACATTTTTGAATCTATACTTACCTTGCCAGGACTGAAAATGTTGTAAATGTATTACTAAGTTGTTATGTTTTACAGTTAGATTAATGTATTACTCATAACTTTTATAGGAATTCCTGTTATTAGTGGATGTGAATGAGAAATGATAAAAGTATGTCAGAAAAGGTGCTTTAAAAAAGAATCTAGCATTTTGAGGAATGTACCGATCTAAGATAATATAATCAAATATATTGAATTTATAATATACATACTATATTGAAATATAATGTAATGATCTAATATAACAATTTTAACATAAAACTGGTGAATTTTCTGGAAAAAATTAAACCAAAATAATATCTTTCACAATTAAAAAACAAGTAAATATAGACCAAAGATATAGTTCCTCATTCAATCTTTTCCCATTCATAGAAGCACACACAATTACTCAAACTACTTGGTTCCTTTTTCCTATTTATTGTCTGTTATTGTTTCAGCATTCCTTGATCTTCAGTAACATGAATCATGACATGTAACCCACGCATGCAATCACCCATTTGTGTTGGGATTTTTCTCAGTCATTTGCCCTTTAAGAACTATTGTTATTATCGCTGCAATTGTAGTTTTCTAAATTTCCAGCTCATTAATTTTTATGGTTTAAGACAATGTGCTTATTTGCTAAATTATCAAGAGTAACATACTGTTATTTTATTACTTTGTAAAATAATGCACTGTAATTATAATCATGAATATTTGCCATGTAGTACTAAGGAAATACCCATGTGATCTCCCTCCTTCCCTATCTCCCCCCCACCTCTGTGTCACTTTCCTATTTTTGGAATTGTCCTGAGTTGGTTTCTATCACAGAATTTGTCAAATTTGTCTCCACTTTGGAGAGAAAGATATTAGTTAGGTATTTGGAATTTTCTTTTGAAATGAGGCTTACTTTGAAAATCTGACAATTATGTTAGAACAATTAGAGAGTGTCATTAACAATGTTTTAAAAACAATTATAAAACATATATCACCATCATAGATTCAAAACCTCAAATATTGCATTAAGTACACTTGTATATGTATTATGTTAAGTACACTTGCTATAAATTTCATTGGCTTATCTGGGCCTAAAAGAGATTCTGGTGACAGTATCATAAAACTTAGGAAAATTCAAAGTGGAAAATATTATGAAATGGATGCAGCATAAAGTTGCCCTGAGCAAAAATTAGCTCTGTATATATACTTCTATAAATGGCATAAGCAACCAGCTAACAGCTGAGCTGCTTTCTGAAGATCAACCAGCTTGAGTGTAAAACCACAGAAGGAAGGTTAATTCTCCTCTATATTTCCATAGGGCCTATTGCTGCACTCTGCAGATCTGTAAAGGCCTAATACAAAGAATATTTGCTTTATTTTTTACCCACACAAATTATTTGGATTACCTCATGAGAAAGTTTAAGAATAAATTTAATGTCAAAGAAATATCATGATAGTAAGATTGAAACACTCTAAATTATGCATTGAAATAGAATGCAAATACATAGTTGGATAGTTCCAGAAATTTGATTTTGAATTATTGCTGTATTGCATGTCATAAATTAAAAAATAAATCCTATAGTTCTAATAATTTACTTTATTTCTCACATCTGTGTTATAGTTCCATATATATTATGATATCAGAAGAGGCATGTGTGTTGGTGAATGTTATGGATTCAGGCCATTTATGATGATGGCTACTAAATTTTGCAAAAGTAAAATAAAATTCTCCTGCTTTTTATTTAGGTTTATCTCATTTTAATTTGTATGCATGCCATATATCAGGCATCCTAAATCATGGACTCTATGATTTACCTTATTAAAAAACAAACATTCTTAGAATGAATTTGAAAAGCTTAAATGATAAAATTAACACAAACATAATTAAGGCATCATTCTGAATATCTCATATAAAAATGAATTATGATTATGTATTTTCTTGTCATTAAAATGAACTCTACATGCATATATTTGAATGTCAACTTGGTATATTGATCTTTCTTTTCCATATGTTTACAAATCTTTTCTACCTACTACCTGTCACATCATCCCCAGATGCATTTAGATCGCAAGGAAAAAAGTTAGACTGTACAAGTTTGCATAAACCTGTCTCAGTGCCCAGAAGAAATTTATGACCAAAGCTTCAAATACCAGAGCAAACCTACAATTCTGAAAAACTGGGTGTGATATTGCACTGTGTGGTATTTTCAAAAAAGAACTTAGAATTCAGAGACACAAATTCTAGGCCTCAACCATTTACTTAAAATATTTTTCAATCGTGGTCTTTAGATAGGGTTGATCACAGTTGCTCTCTTGAAAGTATTTTTCCATGGCTTCTTTCATACTATATACACATAGTTCTTTCCCTATTTACCTTTACATCCCTTTCTCTCCCTCTCAAATATCTATAATTTCTTATGCCATTATGAAAACTATGATCAAATATACACGCATATATATGTGATATGTATTTATTTTATAATATGTGTGTATGTGTGTATGTATGTATGTATGTATGCATGCATATATGTATTTAAGCCTTGAGTTCTTTCCCAAACTTTAGGATGCATTGCCTCCCAGTTTCTTCTAGTAGCACATGTCACCATAAACTCAGTTTTTATGACAATAACTGAAGTCATCATCTATCTCCCTGCCTGACAGTCCCTAATTCTTTTCGTATTTGCTTGCTCCTGATATAATCCTATTCATCTGGACTCAAAAGAAATCATTTTCTCTACACTTTCAATCTCACTCTTCACATCTAATAAGATGACAAATCCCATTCATTCGGTTTCTAAAACCTTTTATAATTTGCCCTTTTCATTTGAATATTATCGTTGTTGGAAACTTTTTTTCCTGTAATGTAGTAATAATTTTATAACTGGTCTTCACATATGACATATCCTTTGTGATACAAGTGAACTTCGTATATATCTACCATATGAATATTTCCACAGGATAATTATGATTAGGTCTTTTCCCTGCTGCATGACATTCTGAATATCTTCACTAACCTCAAGATTAAAATGCAGATTCCTTCCACTAATCCCAAACTTGCTTTCAACCTTATCTCTAGCTCAGAAGCTTTTGCCTCCACCACTGTATCTCATCTCTACTTATCAAATCTCCACAGCTCAAAGACCTACCACTTCGTAAATTTGGACAAGTCTCTGGAATGAGAAATGATCTGTCTAATCTGAACCACCGGAAAATTTTGCCTACACCTTTTTTTATGGCAGCTAACACAATGGTCCTTGTATAATTTATGTCTTTCTTAGCTTAGGAGGAGAAACTATTATGGAAGGCTTCATGGGAGGTGTTAGTTCAGCTGAATTTTGATTGATGACTGGAATTCAATACACAGAGAAAATTGTTGAAAACACATTGACCAGAGAGGGAGCAATACTTGCAAATACATCAGAGCGGCATGTTCTGGAACATGGGCTTATGTATGTGAATATGGTGGGAGTTGGAACAGACAGCTTTGTATTTCTTGTTAAGAAATGTCTACTTTAAGTTGATTAAGAGCTATTTGAAGGATTTGAAATTTTGAAATCCCATGATTAATAGTTGTATTTTGGAATAACCATACTAATGACAGTGTAAAGTGAAGGTAAACAAACTAAGTGTTTAGGTATTATTTTTCCAGTTAGGAAAGAGATATGTATATACCACCTGTCTGCTGTTTCTCTGCAGATTGTACATTTCCATTTCAAAGTTTTCCTCCTCTCTGTTATGAAATCTCTAATTATTAGCTACGGTGACCTATATTAATAGTGAATGGGAGATACAATCTAGGTTAGCCCTGTGGAGCTGTGTGAAAGCATCAGGATGGTTTCCTGGACTGAATTGTCGAATGATGGAAGTTAAGCTTCTGCTTAATCTCTTAGAAGCACCTCTTCAAAATCCTCTCCCAATCTTGAGTCAAGAAAGGTTCCACTTATGGAGATTCCAAACTGTATAGCCAATATAGGAAAAGTGAGAATGTAGAGTATACATATTCAGTGGCTATTGATGGTCATAATATCTGTATATCTTTAGCCACTATGTGTCAATCAAGACCATTGACAAACAAAGATAGACCTTGTTTTACTAGATAAATCTTTAAAGTTAATAAGAATGTTTTTATTCTGTACAAAAGCATAATATAAGAAGTTTCTTTGCATTTCATAAAATTACATTTTAAATAGTTTAAGATTTGCTCCTGAACTTTAGCACAAATGCAACAAAATTACTTTTACCCCAAGGTCGATGGAATTGCTCCTTTGAATCCCATCCTAGTTTTCTTGCTGACTTTCTATTTTAATTTCACTTTTATCGTCTTGTTCTGACTCTTTCCTGGTTACATTTTTGTCAAGCTTTTATATTTAAGAGACATGTGTTTTAGAGAAGGTATATCATTATATACTAGTAAAACTATTATAAAGACATATACTAGCTAGTTAAATAAACATAAAAAATAAGGATGTTATTGGTCATTCATTTCCATATCAGATAAAGGATGTAGATGGATCTTATTTTAAAGAATCAATGTATAAATTTCAAAAGTTCTAACAACAAGTTGTTATAAAATACCTGATAGAGTTTCTTTTTTAAAAATCCATTTCTAATCCAACAAAACTAGAAGGCAAATATGGATTCTACTTCTATTCATCATAATCAATATGACCATATTCCTATAATACTAAAATGCTATTTCAATTGTATATGTGCTTACTTTATCAAGAACAAAATCAATCTTTTAAGAAATCAATGTTCTTTACAAAATAGGCTCAAATGGATGAGGGAGAGTGAATTGCTCAAATATGCAGAAATAATTGACTTTGCTTTTTTATACCAATGTTAGTACAGGAGTATGTAATGAAAAATCAATTATAACATAAAATCTCATAATAGGCATTCAAGTGTTCTCTCATCAAATAACAGTATAAAACCAATCTGACTGCTGACTATATTCCATATCATGAGACTTCAGTTATTTTTATTTCTTTTAAGTAGGAGCAGATGTCAGAGGTGCACAATAACAGTGGGGTAAATGGTACCTTCTTATTGGTTATTGTGTGAGATTTCCAAATGAGCAACTGTCACAACAAGTGTATGGGGAGGTAGGAAGAGAAAGAAAAGAAAGATGGTAAATAAAACTGTGATATCTTCCCCAGTGGTCATTCCGATTCAAAACATTTATTGTATCAGCATTACCGTGAGTGGTTAACAGTGAGGATGGGGTAGCTCATTATGAATATTCTAGTTGCCCTTATACTGTAAACTGACCCCATTACATTGCTTGAAGTGGTATCTGGTTATATAAGGAACAGTATAATGTAACTACTATCAGTAGTTCTACCTTTCTCTTTCTTCCTTTTCTTTCTCTCTTTCTCTATCTCTCTCTTCATATATAAATGCAAGTCCTACATAGCTTTAACTTAATGAAAACCTTACTTTGAAGATGATACAATGCATTTTCTTTACAGTACTTGTACAGTGATGGTTGTATTTGTACCTGTTGTAAAAAAGTTGTACTTGTGATAGTAGCAATATCTGATATATGTATAACTCTGCTTTGTAAGTTTTATATATTTTATATTACCATGGTTTTAAATTTCATGTAATCCTCTTCCTAACAACACAGTGGGTACTCATTAAGTAAGTGATACATTTCTGAATGAAAATGGAATGAGTATACAGATAGCCCAATGAGATAAGCAGTGTGATGCCATTTCATTTTGATTTTGCAGATGAGGAAACTGAGCTTAGGGCCAGATAAGGATGTTATGAAGGTTACTTGGCAAAATGAGTAGCAAGGCCAAAACTAATATTTAGGTCTACATTCCTAGAGCACATTACATTTATATTTAGATTTTCACCATATTTTTATAACTGTCATTTGTCCTTCAGGTACATATAATTATGAGCTTTAGTTCTATCATAATCAGTATGAAAGCTGACTTTGAGCTTGGACGAAGTCACTAAGAAAGGTAAACATTTTCCCTCCAAGTTTAGAACATTAAGAATGGAAAAGTTACGACAATATAAGAAACATCAGCACCTTGCACTAAGGAAGAGGAAGGGGAAGGCTGAGGATTGCATACGAAATGTAAAGTATAACATTATCTACATAAAGCACAAGAAAAGAAAAACAGTAAAAAACCCCCAAAACCTCAGTATAAGTGTACTGAATTTAAATATCCAGAATTGGATCTTGCACATACTTTTATGGAAAGGGGCCAAATGGCGTTTGCATTCAAAACTGGTTCCCATTTGCCACACATGCTTCTTCTGTGACAAAGATAAATTCGAAAATGTAGGTACAGCCAGTTATTGGAAGAGGCAGCTTATTCTCAAAGCTATTTTGTACTCGGCTTTCCTCGGCTCAAAGCAATGCTATATTAATGGAGAAACCATTTTTACAGTCTTTTGTGTTTAAGAATCATTCAGACTTGTCAGAATTCCACTATTGCTGTGTCTTGTTTGAAGACAGTGTGGCAAAGATGTCTGTGCAGGAATGCACAAATACTCCAAATGCCTGTTGACAAATGAGAGACAATGGAGCTTCTGCCAAAAGCTTTAGAGTCCTTGGGATTTGTAGAAATATTTTCTCCAAACATCTGGGGAAGATCCAAACTTCCATTATCTTTTCCCTTTAAAACAACCACGCATTTTTAAGAAATTCTCAGTGAATGTGTCACTTCCCTTTTTGCCACAGAGACATTACTTCCTCAGTGCTATTTCTTACATCTGTAATTTATTTGCATGATTTTTTTTTCTAGAAGTTTAGTAAACGTTGCACTTCTTAAAAATAGGAATGGCTAATAACAATGATGGTGGTATATATATTTTCTTTTGATATGCTCCTGTACTTCTGAAATTACATATTTTCTATTTTTGTATCGGTTAACAGGTATTGAGAGAAGGTAAATACGTTTTGACTTTTCTTTGACTACCCATTAGGGAATAATATTTTCTTTTTGCTTTTTGTTTTATTTATTTTTATTTTTTTGCCTAAATGCTATGTACATCTGTTCTCATACTACTTTTAGATTCTTGAATTTGACCCTGAAATATATTCAGAGTCTGGCATGAATTTTATTGATTTACACTATTCTTGCTTCATGTTAAGTCTCCATAAAGGCATCTTATGAGTGTAAAAAAAGTAATAATTTTTTAGTGAATTGCTTGTTTTACCAACTGTGAAGAAGAACTCCCAACTTTGATTGTTTGGTAGCCCAGGAGATCTCCATTTTTCTCAATAAGTATTTGATTTTTGACATAATATTTTATTAAAAGTTTTATGCCATGCTGCACTTTTGAGGAAAAAAAAAAAGATGACAAAATCAATGATATCAAGTGATAAGGTGTTAACACAACTCAAAAAATGTTGTAAGTACTGTTAGCCTGTGATATTGTACCATTCTTACTTTGTTTCTTTTTTTTTTCTTTTAAAATTTATTCCATTCCTAATGTTTTATGGAGAAAATGTCCTCATATCATTTTTCAATTTCTGTATTTGACCTTGAAACAAATTATCTTGGTTGTGATAAAGATGAACAAGCTCCTGTAAGAAAGAGATCAGTTGAATTTTGAAGGAAGTATTTATAAAATGGCTTTTCTAGAAAATGAAGTAAGATTTTCTTTTGTTGCATGAACTTAGAAATTATTAAGTAAAATAAATTTGGGCGTGCAGGAAGAAATAAGATATGAAGAAAAATAAATGGGAAAAATTGGTTAAACTTGAAGTAATTTGGGAGATTAAAGCCAATATACAGGGCTAATTAATAGTGCAGTGGATAGAAGATTTTTCCTTCAGAGTTATATTATAAAATGAACACATTGGAAATATACTGAGTTTCTTACATGAAAGAAAATGAGGGCTGGTATTTGATATTTGGTTATCAGTGTCCCTTACAAATACTTTGACTTCACCACATACTTTAGAGAGATCTCTTCATTTCATGTCCTTTTTTTTTTTTTTTTTTTTTTAACATTCAAGGATAATAAATTCTAGAGAGGGTAACATTTTTTTATAATCATATTACGGTTTGTGGGGTAGCTGAAATTGGCATTTGGTGCTCTGCCTCTCAGGAAAGTTCTTTTCCATATCCATTGTGATGTTCAAAGCTCACAGTCTTCAGATTTCTGATAATTATAATTTATAGGTCAAAAAAATGGGCAGTAGTCCAAAATATTCTGTAGTAAATAGATTCTCAGTGATTATCTATTTTTGATGATCATGACAGTAATTCAACCCAATCTTATTACAAGATTACTGTATAAGAATTATTACAATAATAAATCACAGTGTTAATAGTAAAATGTAAATATTAAAACAACAAACCATAAATGTTAGCGAACAAGATTTGTTGAACTTTTATAATGTATCCAGTACTCTGCATGTCATTGCATGCATTAATTAAATTCTCAATAATGCAGTAAATGTAGATTTTGTTTAATCTTCAGCTTATAGAAGAAGGGACTAAGTCTTTAGAAAGTTACTTTCCAATCAAAGGAGTGGACAAAATGATTATTAAAATTATGTCAGAAATTAAATGTCATAGGTGTAGTAGAAATTCATATCAATAACAATGATATAAAACATTATTTATGTTCAATATGGTATGCCTTTTAGGCTACACTAATGTATATGTATATGTATTAAAACTTTTGTTTCTTTCTTTCTTTGAAAGGAGGTATCACATTCATGGGAAATGGGTCTCTTTAGATTTTATCTAGCTCTTTAAATGTTATTTATTGTGTAATAGCAAAAACTAAGTATTGCTGTCTGAATTTTAGGGCACTTGAATGAAAAGTATAAAATGAGCGAGTGCACATAAACAGAATGCAAAGGTGCATTTAAATATACAACCTTTGAAAATTCTCTTTGAACTAACATATTCCTTTATTGTTATTGAAAATTGAATGCATGGCTTGCCAAAGAATATATCTGTGCTATAATTGGAACCAATAGAACTTTAATTTGGCAAATAAGATTTCTTGTTGAGATAATGGATCTTCAGAAACATTGCTATTAGAACCTATAATATGTTAAGTTTAACCTTTCAGGAGATATAACTTGCTTTCTATTTTAGGGCACACACAGTTACTTTACCTGCCACATTAAAAATATATTAAGAACTATCATAAGTAAAAAAAATAAATACAATACGATATTGTTATTTGATTTAGCAGTGATGAAAATAGTTCATGAGATATATTTTCACCACTTTAAAGATTTCTCTTTAATATAGGAACCCCAAAATTAAAGAATAACCTCAGACTGCCACTTTCTGTGCTTTGCATATATTTTGTTAGTTTTGGGAACCATCTTTTCTGCCTGATGTTTTGGAAAATTGCATTCATTCATGCCTGTATTCTTTAGTACTGCTTGCTTTGGAACTGTACCATAGGAAATGGTAACCTAGTGGTAGAGCTTTTTAATATGAAGCATGCCTTGAAAATGTCATATTTCTATATCTGAATATTTCCAAATCATTGGAGTAAAGCCTACATAAGCAGAAGTACATAGTCAAGCAGATATTTACCATACCAACATCCCTCTGTCAATTCTCCGCTGCTATAATTAAACAGCTAAGTTTAAAAGTCTTGGTTTTAACCTCAGCACACAGCCAAATGTTAGTTGAACGACTCTACTCTAATTTACTGATTATAGATTGATTATTTATTTATTTATCTATTTATTTAGTTATTTATTTAGACCTGAATCTACTCTGGAATGTGCATCAGTAACTTGTATTATTTTTAGACAATAACTGGTCACAGAGGTAAGCCATCTGCAAACTTTAAGTATCAGTATTACTTAAACTCAACCCTGATTAACTCACTTTTCCTACTAAAATGAAATACTTCCTGGAAGGAACACGTAGCCCAGATATCGTATGTTCACCTGAAACCTGTTTTTCTCTTAGAATTCTAAGGCAACTAAAAGAACATAGCCTGTCTATGCCTAGTACACTGCATGCAAGGGAGTATGCAAAACTTAAGAAAAAAATAAAATGGTGCATCGTGTTGGAATTTATTTTTATTTATATTACTCAGATATTTAGTGGGTAATAGTAATTCTCATGTAGACTCTTTTGAGATGTGCTCCAGATTCACATGGAGCCTCACATTCACCATGGAGCCTCACATTCACCATGCTTCATTATTAGGGGTTTATAGTCAAAAAGTTCAAGTAGCAGTGTCTAAATGAATGGACATTACTAAGAAGGATGGGAAATACTACAAAATTAAATAGTAGTAAAGTTGGTAAATCAGTGACTTGAGGGGAACATACAAGATTAACAAAACTTTAATAAAGAAAATCTAAAATGGATCAAGTGACACAATTTTTACATTTTTGCTACCTCAGAAACAAAACAAGTAAAGACCATATTTGGAATTTTATTATTTTCAACTGAGAGTTCTACAGAGACTGACCTGTTTGTCTGCTTCTGAAACCTGAGAGTAGGGCCCCTCCTGTGAACACTGTTACTTAATTAGATAAATAAAAATTTAAAGAATGAGCAAGTGATTTTTGAGTGATTTTTGAGTAGGAAAAATTAAGTTGGAGACAAATAATTTGAGTTTGTCTACAACTGAAATTAGTTGGGCATGTACACTTCCAATTATTTGTATAAAGCATGTCCTATTGTTTCTCCTCTGTCTGTGGTCCAAGTTTAAGAGAGATCATCAAGCATATGTTTGGTATTTATGTTGCCATGAGGTTCTATCCTTCAGAATCCCTGTTTATAAAAAGCACTAGACTGAGAAACTGCAGACTATTCTGTTGGTCAGTGTGGGCAGTTCGTCTGGGATCTGAGCAAACAGCAAATTGTTGACCCTTCCCAGAGAGTCTGCCTTGAAAGGTAGTAGCAATTGTCATGTTAACATCCCAAGGATTTTCTAAGTATAATCTGTTTATTAATTTTGGTAATCTAAACATCACAAATCCAAGCTATATCAATGACTCCTCTTAGATGTGCTTCTTTTTAAAAAAGATTAAACAATATATCTAGCTGTAACAGGTCTAATATGACATAGAATTATATGTGTATTACAAATGATAATCTATTATTATGATGCTCAATGCCGTTTATATATAGACCCTGTGTAAAAAATTCCATATATATTTTTTTGATTTGGATAGTTTAATACTATATATGGCTACAAATATGTAAGAAACTGTTTTTTTTTTTTTTTTTTTTTGTTTCACCTTATAGGATGCTCAGTCTAAATGTAGATTCAAAAATTGTAACTTTCTCTATCAAGTTAGGGATCTGCTGCTCTTTTTACCTTTTTTTTTTTATATCTTAGTTTGTATTATTTACTTCTATGGGTCTTATTTTACATTGCTTTAATTGTAAATCATATTATATCCTTCTTGAAAATAGGCTAGAAATAAATCAACTTAAAATAAGATCAAGGATGTAGATAATAGAGCATTATATTCAATCAATAAACTTTATTGATCATCTCCTATGGAAAGTACTTCGAGAGACCATGGATATCATCATGAGTAAGAAACTATCTCTGACCGTGAAGAAGTAAATCTAGTGTTTATTGTATCTGTAAAACTAAATCGTTTTTTCTATGCTACCATAACAAATGACCACAGAGTCACTGGCTTAAAGCAATACAAATTTATTATCTCTCAGTTCTATAGGTCAGAAGTGTGTGTTGGCTTAACTAGTTCCTTTCCTTTGAGTCTGAGGAGGCCAAAGTCAAGGCATTTGCCATCTGGGCTCTTATCTTGAAGCTGCTAGGGAGAATCCTCTTTTAAACTCATTCAGATTGTTGGCAGAATGAAGTTTCTTGGGGAGTTGGGCCTGAGGCCATGCCTGCTGGAGGCCTTTCAGCTCCTGGAGGCAACCTGCATACCTAGTCCCTTAGGCCTCTCCAGCTTTAAAACAACAAAGTTGTGTAAGGTCATTCTTACACTTTATGTCTCTTTGACTTCTGCATTCCTTCTGCACCATCCAGAGAAAGTCTCTGTATTAAGGGTTCATGTGATTAGATTGGGTCCACCAGGTAAAGAGAGTATATCATGAGGTCTGTAACTTTATATCTGCAAAATCCCTTTTGCACTGTAAATTAGTATGTTTACAGGATTTAGGATTAGGGTGGAGATATATTGAAGAGCCATCCTGCCTGCCATACTAATGAAAAAGTGATTGACGTAAACAAATAAGTTGTTTAATAAAAATATATGAATATCTCAAGTCACACAGAAAAGAATAATTGTAATTAACCAGTACAGTAGAAACACAGACGTAAACTCAGAAAATAAAGGCAAATAACCAAAATATGTTAAATGGGACATTCTATTTTATCTATGCACAGCGTTATTTATCATAGTAAATGGAAGGTAAAATTTCTAATCTATACCTACTTGTAATGTCATGGCATGACAAAAACATATTCTTGTTTTGGAGTGAACCTAAGAAATCATCTCTTAGTCAAGCTGATGGTGCTGGGCTGGTTTTGGGCTTATCACATATATTTGAGCAACTATTTCTTCTCTTACAATGGTTATAAGTTGAGTTTCTTATTTATTTCTCTGTATGATAAAAGTAGTTACTTCAATTCTCTATGAATTTGGAAGTCACCTATAACTTAGATGAAATTGGAACATATATGTTATGACTCATGCCCTTTTATAGCAACAAAACTAATTTTATGTTTTTAACTGAATAAATGAAGAGATAATTGAAATCTTCAAATATTGAGAATTGTTCGATGCTCTTTGTTTTAAGGAAAAAACAGCTCATGGCTCAAAAATATAAAGCTATACATTTTTTACTAAATATGCTATACTTTAGAATATAAAAATGATACCCCAAAACCCATGTAAGAATGTTCCATATACCTGTCACTAAGATAATATATCCATGCAATATAATTTTAAAGATTTTCAACAATGGTTAAAGACTTTTAACAGATTTGTAAAGACTTTCAGCAATTAAAACTTTTCCTCTTTTCTCAGTCTATTAAATAACAATAAATTTACTAAGTAAATTAATCTAGCTAGAAGGTCATACTTCTTTTCATTATATTTTATTTATTCTTAACAAAGATACATGGATCAAAAATTATTCAGTAAGCTGCATGACGTTATGAAACATTTTCTTCATTATTTCTTATTCATTTAAGATTAGTAACTACAAAGACAATGTTATTATTTTCAGTGCACATATTAAAGATAGTTGGTAAAGTGAAATGAAAATAGCACTGGTTTAAGTCAAAAGACAGGAATTAAAATTTATCTCATTTCTCATATATTCTAACTCCAAAATTTACTTCTTAAACAATCTGAAAAAAATTATCTATCTCTATAAAAGAGAAATTTCAATTAAACAATCTCTAAGGTATTTGCATACTATAAATATTTAGAATGTTATACTAGAGTAATGGATTGTCCAGGGAAATGTATGCATAAAGTAAAAATAAATTGATATCTAAAGGTATTTTTTAGAGATCAAGTAATTCTCAATTAAAAATGTAAATGCTTTCCAGAAAATGATGCTTTTAGGTTGACTTGATTTACAGTCATTTTCCAAAATGGGGAAAATACCACATTAAGTGATTGTTTTTAATGGTTATTGTACTTTAGCTTGTAACCACCCAATGGTCTGACTTTTTCTTCCTATCTTTCTGCTTCTTTCAAAGTAGATGCTTTATCTTAATGGGAATTTTTTCATCCTGTGTTTTCAATAGATGAGCATCTCTTTGTATTTATAACCACTAAACATTATCAAATTCTTTTGAGGTTTTGCCTGTCTGATATCTCTCTAACTTTCCCTAGATACACATAGGAAAAGAAGAGGGGGAAAAACAAAACAAAAAAAACACAACAACATAAAATGTTTTTTGGGCAGTGTTTACTGAAATACTGTGAAAATGAAGCATGAGCAATTTCCTATCAAGACACCACATTCTGGTAAACATTTTACCTATTTTGCACAATGTTGAGATACTTGATATTTATTAGTGAATTTGCCATAATTAATGGAAATATCGGTGAGAATTCATCACTTTTTAAATTGTGCGCTTACACAACACAGAGCTCTGAGCAACCACAGTGAGAATGGTAGGGAAAAAAATATCCACCACAATATTGATTCCACGGTGTTCTTAAGAATGTAGAATATTCTGATGAGATCAGTACTAAGATGAATGTAATTCCATGTATCACCTTGGTGTCTCTGAAAAAGTCACCCTTGTGACTTGTGTGGTAGTTCTTGCTACCAAAAGGAACTAGAAACATATCTCAAAATATTTTGACTGAAATAGCATAATTTATCATTTAATTTTTCTAAGCTTTAAAATTAAATATATACTTTCAGCATGCTGACTTTGGGGAAAGGAGATTTGTAAAGTTGCTGCTCCTGTTATGATAGAATAGTTCTTTTTGTTTTAATGTTAGACTTTAAAAACACTCACGGAGTGTCCTCAACCTAATGATGGAGCAAGTGCGAGATATACAATTTATATAAATTTAACAAAATTTAGTATTCTTCAAGCTTAACTTTTTCAGTTTTTAATTTTTTCCTGCCCAAAGAGTCTAAACTAAGTCTCTTTTCAAATGCTAGATCCTTCACCTCCAGAACTTTGATAATTGTGTATACATTGAAACAATTGCCATTTTCAGTATTTTTTTAAATTAAAATATCGCTTTTGTAAAAAAATATATATTTTATAAGATAAATACCAAATATTCTTTTTTTCTTTCTTTCTTTCTTTCTTTTCTTTCTTTTCTTTCTTTCTTTCTTTTTTTTTTTTTTTTTTTTTCTTATAGCTCTTTCAGGGAATCCTCAACATTTTATTGAACTTTCTGGTTGTGATGCTTAATTCTGATGTGGAATTAGTAAACACAGAATTTGAGGCTAGAGATTTTAAGGATGGAATTCCATATTAGCCACTCTCTGAATGATCTTAGCTGTGCTACTTAAATTCTAATATTTAAAGTGTGATAAATAACACCTCCTTCTCAGGTGTCTTAGTTGGTTTGAGCTGCCATAACAAAAATGTCATAGATTAGGTGTCTTTAACAGCAAACATTTATTTCTCACAGTTCTGGAGACTGGAAGTCAGAGATCAAGGTGCCAGCATGATTAGGTTTTCAACAGGAGCCTTCTTCCTGGTTTATAGATTCCTTCCTGCTATATCTTCACATGGCAGGGAAAGAAATCATCTCTCTCAGATATCTTCTTATAAGGACACTAATCTCATTCATGAGGATCCACCCTCAAGACTTAATTACTTTCCAAAGGCCCTACTTCCAAATGCCAACATGTGAATTTGAGGGAAACACAAACATTCAGTCTATAGCAACAGAGTTCTTATCATTTGTTTTATATGTGCTGTATGTACCTAATTTGTGAGAAATTATTTATATTCTCGACAAGCATTAAATGGACATTTCAGTATAAGCAGAACATCTGGGATACAAAAATGGATACGTTGGTCACTATCAGGGTGGTTGCTTATTCTTTCATGTAATAATTAATGTTAACATTAGTTTATATACATATATAATAGCTCTCATTAAAATGTTCCTCATTCATGTGATATTGAATGGAGAGACTGCATTTTAGGTGTTAAGGACGCAAAGTGAACAAAAGAAACATTTTAGAGTATGTATCCATGAGGAGAGAGACAAATATTCAAATAAATAAATATATAATGTCCCTTGGTAACATAAAACAATAAAAGGAATATTTTTGCCATATTTCCCTGCATTTCATTAGATTTTGTCAGATAACTACCAGCCTTAGAGTTTCTCAAAAATGAAGGTAGATTCCTCTCTTATGTTATTTGTTATCCATGAGACACTGTGGGTCAGTTTTAGCTCTGGGCTTGTATCTTTTTTATTCTGGGATCTGGGCTATTGTGTGGACTTTTTTAGCTGATTTAGAAGAATTTGGCTTTTATTCCAAGAAATATTAAAATTTTTGAGCAGAGGATCGATACAATCCATTGTATATATTTTTAAAGAATCGTTCTGCTTGCTATGTAGTAAGGATGGTATCAGGAAAAACAGCTGAAAACTAACAATGTAGGAGGATGAAAATAAGGTAGTGAGTACTATAGACTGGGGGCACTTAAATAGGAAAAACTACTGAAGGCAGAGCTGAGAGATGTGTTGACAGTCCATATGTGGGGTGAGACAAAAATACATTCAGGATGGCTTCTAAGTATCTTTCCTTTGAGCAATTGAAAATATAGTGTTGCTTTTTATTGAGATAATATTAATCTTTGTTACATAAAATTGTGATAAATGCTTTAATTTTTCCTGAGCCATGATTGGTACCTTAGAACTTCTGATAATATAGGGACTAAAATTGTTTAAAATAATGGAGAATTTACTGGAAGGCTATCTGTGCATGGAAATTTAGGACAAAATCCAGTAAAGCCAGCAGAAATGATAGTCTATTAAACAGATATTTACCAGAGGAAATAATCATCAATGGCACTCAGGTAATTTCCACATACTCCCTGGTACTGCTTTTCAGTAGCTCCAAAGTGGATTAATTTCATGAGTCATATAAATATTTCATTTGTATTAGGTCCCTATGACTGCTATAGCAAACTTAGTGGCTTAAAATAACACAAAAAATAATATTTTCCAGTTCTGGAGTTCAGAAGTCTGAAATCTGTGCCTATGAGTGAAACGAAGGTATCTGTAGGACCACCTTCCCTTCTGAGATTCTAGAGAAGAATTTGTTTCTTTGCTATTTCAAATTCTAGAGCTGCATCCCTTGCATTTCTTGTGGATCCTTCTTCCATCTTCAAAGTCAGCAGCGTAACATTTTCAAATCTCACTGAGCTTCCATCACATTACATTTCCTCTCAGTGATAAAATTTCCTCTGTCTCTTTCTTATGAGGACATTTGTGATTGATTATCTTTAAGGTCCACTCAGGTATTTCAGTATCATCGCCTCATCCAAGTTTCCTTAATTTAATCACATCCAAACAATTTTTTTTTTGGTCATATAAAGTAACTAAAGGTTGCAGGGATTAAGATATTGATGTCTTTTGAAGTCATGATTCAACCTACAGTACAATCTTTTTACTTTGCCTTCCTCAGCCAGATGGCTTTATCATCAGATACCATCCACTGTGGCTATGCGATGGCTGTGTATTCTAGGAAGGAGATGCAGACACTAGTCTTCAGTGGCGGGGAAAAAGGCTCCATCTGTGTCTGTGTCTCTATTTATCAGCAAGAAAGCCTTTCCCAGGAGCCCAAGAAGCTTTTCTTCCTAACTTATGAGTAATCTCACTACATACTCATTCCTAAATAAATCACTAACTGGGAGCAATTAATGCAGATTCCCTGACTATTGCATTTGTTAGAAAAAATAGGTCAGACTGTTAGATGCTGTCAGTGTTAGGTAAACAACCAACACTTCTCTTACATTTTTTTCAGCATTGGCTTAACATTTCTATAGCAAGAGAGTTTAATTCATATGCAAAATTATCTGTAGGATTTTGTGCATATGTATATGACTTGTTTTCTTGAGATCATTTTTCATTTAATTATGACACTAGCTAACATTATAGCACTGACCCTTCATGACCTTGACCCTTATTACATTTCAGCATGTGTAGAATTCTACCTTTTTTTTACCGTACACTTAATGTATGTCAGATATTATAAATGTATTTTAAATGTTTTAAAATAACATCTTCCTATGATCTCGTTGTTTAAAATCAAAGATAAAAATATTTTTAGAAGGACTAATCTATGTAGGAGTCAATAATAAAATCTTTTATTTTCTTAATCAATTTATATATTGTACTGTATATTAGTGGATTCTGTCATTTTAAACATGTGGAAGAAGGCAAAAGAGACACTCTCCAAATTTAAGATGTGCTGTGATACAGCTACAGTGTTCTCATGTAGTACTTTAATCCCAAAAGCAAATATCTGACATTCTCTTTCTTAAGTTAGAAACTGATTTATGGGTTTATGCCTGCATCAATGCCTCCTTTAGATCCTTGCAGTTTGAAAAACAGTAAACTAACCAGCTTAAGATGGTCTTTGTTAACGGTTCTGGAAAAATAATAACCAGTCTGTCAAGCAAAGGGAATGAAATAGTAGAGGTATAAAGAAGAAAAATATTGACTTCTCTTGCATTAATTAACAGTATTTTGGATGCATTACGAGGTGAAATTCGATGCTAGCAGCAACTAGCAATCAATGTTTACTATTGTCCTTCTCACGCACCTTTGGGGAGACTTAAATTTGATTAGAATGTTGTAAGTTCAGTAATGTCACATGCTCATCATATCACAAGAAAATATTTGACCAATAGGTCTTGTTTTTGCAGTTACAATAAGTGGCAAGATTTTAAGATAAATTCAAGCCAACTAGAATGCCCACTTTTAAATTTTGTTAAAACGAATGTGTGAAAATGTAGCTATAACTCTATTTACCCTGCCTCTCCTCAGTGCCCATGCATACATAATAAGAGGTCTTTCTTTCTCTAAATATACCTTAACATTTCAATTGCACCTCTCTTCCAAGCCATAGCATTCTACTCGTAAATTAGAATTTGCCTTACGCATATCTTATTTCCATTACTGTATTTTAACTTCATCTATCTTGCATCAATAAGTACCTTAAAATACATATTGAATAAATGTTTGGTTCCTAATCACATTGCTGTATTTCCTATTCTGTCCATTTTTACAATGTCCTAATTAACTCTTATGGATGAATAAAGATCCTTTCTACCTTAGAAGTCAGTTCCTGGTCCCCCGCCTTTTTTTTTTTTTTTTTTAAACGCTTGAAGGCCAGCTGAGGCATGAGCATTGATGGCTGAGGGGGATGGGGAGCACTCTGCCAAGTTACTTCGACTTGCTCTTCAGCGACTTGTTCTTCAGATTTCAAAAGGCAACTAAATTTCTCATTACTGTGACTCTAGGTGTTGTTTTAAGGAAATTATTTATGCCATCTTTGACGTTACTCATAGCAAAGTTTGTATATCTGTGTTCTCCTTTACATCTCCAACACCTAAATTGGTGCTTACTCTGTGGTTCACACTGCATAGGAGTGCATTAAATAGAAACATATATTATGAAAATATGCATGTGGATTTATTGGGGTTTTTTTTCAAAATAGAGGGACTTGTCACATAGAGCTTATTAATAAATAAAATAAACAGTATACAAAAATAAGAAATAAGATGGTTATTAATAGCTACCCAAACTGTGTGAACCTGCCTCATTTCTGGTGGGTTTACACTTTATAGCATAGACCCTGTTAAAAGATAAACTGAGGCATATTAAACTTTTTAAGTTTGTTCAAGGAAAAATTGATATGAAGTGGTCCTTACTTATCCAGAAGTAGTTAGGGGTGCTCCATGGACAGGAGATTGAAAAGAGGCTTTTATAGAGAAAAGGTGGAAGCAAAAAAAAAAAAAAAAAAAAGAGGGGGATTATTGATTATCTATAGCTCGAAGCCTAGTTTAGTATTTGCAATTTGTTGTTTTTGGGTTTTGAATTTATAAGCTTGAGGCATATACTGGTTTAGCTTTTGGTTTGCTTATGTAGCCCCACAGTATTAGTGACACCTCAGTCTTATGGCCTCCTTGTTTAATTAATGTAACTACTCTTAAATTAGTCACATTCTGGCAATCTTTTTTTTCAAATGTGAATCCTGCCTTTGGTTTTCCAGAGACTATAAGAAAAGGGAAAAAAAGGTAACAAAAATGCCCATCTTGATTAAGCGTAATTAAGTAGACAATGTTTTGGTTATCCTACATCATATATTCCTGATCGGTGACTTACTGATGTCATAGCCTATGGTAAGTTTCTTTGACTACAAATAAAAGTGAGATTGGACACTCTATTATATATTTTTCTTACAACCCAATTTTAGTATCTCTAAACTACTCAAGAAGGAAAAATGTTTTTAATTTCCCAATTTTAATCTGGGTCGTTGCCATGTCTGTATTTTAGAAATTGTAAAGTAAATGAGGCCGCAATGAAGCTTTCATGCCAGAGATGCTTTTAAATACCAAGCACATGTCATTACTGTCAAGATTCGTTTTTCTCCTAATTTTTTAATTATGATAAGAACTGCATCTCTTAAGCAAATTCTCTTGCTATCCTTTCCTGGCCTCCAGAGAATCTTGTATTTTGTATGAATAATATTTTATTTGTAATGGACTTTTATGAATTGTAGGCTTTGCTCTTTTATCCCATTGTTGAACAAGAAGTGAGTTTTAATTTTCTGTGTTCTTAAAAACAATGGCTAAATTGTGTTACTTCTTTATTGGGTCAGTAAGTTAGCAGATAAACTGATGTTTTAAATTCTGTGAAAGAAATAGAAGAAATAATCTTATAATTTATTTGAGAATGAGATATTGTATGGTTGTTTTTAACACTCATGACCCAGCTGCTAATTGAGACAGTAGCTATCATGAACAGAAAGATTTCCCTATAAAATATTTTTAATAGGATAATAAAAACAGGTGTTTTGTTTTTTGTTATTCTTCAAAATTGTTATGGAAGTTTTAAATTAATGTGAAAATATTCTTAAGATGATGAAGATAAAGTCAACTACAATCCCCGCCATAATTTTTTAATGTGGAGGTCCATTTGTGTTTCCATGTCTTCTGACAGAAGTTATGGTCAAATTATTTAAAATAATGTAGCCTAAATTCTTTAATTCTTAATTGATTTGTAATTGTCTTTCAACATTAAGACTATGATATTTCTCTAGCCATTGTTAAATTTGAGCCTTCATTGGTTATTCAGACTTCTCAAAACATAAATTAGGTACCATCAGTATTGGCGAAATAAAAATTTGGAGTCAGGAGAAGAATGCCACGTAGAAGAGAAAAGTTCCTCTATTTGGCAAATTTCGCTGTTAGTCATTGTGGCTGAGGAGCAAACTTTATGATATCAAATAGTGATCTAGAAATGACAAGAATACAAACCTTTCCTACCTAAGAAATGCTCCTAAATTGGGACAGTTGCCTGCACATTCATTAGAGAATAGGAGAAAGAAGATCAGAGGTGGGAAGGAGATGACACAGGGACATGGCAAGAATTGTAGCCTAAACAAAAAGGATGACTAACAAACCTGTCCAGTGGAAGGGAGAATTGACTTTACAGGGGATCATCAGGTATCCTGCTTCTGCCTGTGTTATTGTGTTTCTCCTGGTTCCTGCCTGATGCCTAGATACCCTCCTAAGGGGAATGTGAAGCCCGAGTTAGAACATGTACAATAGCAATGGTGGCATTAACATGTGGATTTGTATGGTGCTAAGAATCTCAGGAAGGCACAAGTTTTTTTAACCAGAAACAGTCTCTATGGAGGCCTAGATGCACAAAAAATTTTGCTTGTGAACAGACAATCCATTTCTGCTCAATTGTACAGGTTTTACTATGCAGAGACACCAACTGAGAGTTCAAGTGGTTCTGAAAGTCATTTTGGCTTCATTCATTAAACCTTGGTAAAGGACGTAAGCCTGCATTTGCCTGGTCTTTGAGACTCTTTTATCTAAAGGTACATATGTATGTACGTACACACACACACCACCACCACCACCACCACCACCACCACCACCACCACCACCACCACTCCTCCCACTAATGATAGCTCTGCCTTGTCAATTCCTACCCTAGGCTCAAAGGAGGAATTTTAAGGGCCTGAACCATAGAATACCTTCCATGCAATTAATTAATAAGTTCCTTGACTATACCAGTAGGCTGTTGACCTGGATAAAACATCCTTGACATAGCTATGTCCCCTACTTTCTATCGTCTCTCTCTCTGCCTCTCTCTTGATAGCTAGCTAGATTTTGATATAGATGGCTTGATGTGTATATATATACATGTGTATATATAGAGATGTGTGTTTATAGACAAACATACATATATACCTATATACACACATGCATAATAAATATTTATTTATGTATTGTGTGTATTTATAATGGTACACAAGACACAAAATAAAATAGCACCAAACTAGATATAGCCCCCACATTTCATTAAAAATACCATTTCCAGGGGCAAATGTTGTTTTTCATTTCTTTTGTGAATTACCTAAATACCTTTAAATAATTAGCACACACCTGTATTTCTTGAGGCAATAACTTTTGACTTCACCTATGAAAAATAACAGCTGTGTAATTATATTATCTACTAACCTTCCTTACTCCTCTCAATATTTAATAGAGTTATACTTTTTCTAATTATTCTCAGTTAATTTGTGTGTGTGTATGTGTGTATATATATATATCATTTGAATTTTGATTTCTGTACCATCAATTTGTGCAGCATGTTGAGAATCCCCATGTGTTAAATGAGAATACAAGTGTACTTACTTTTTTCAGTACCTCTCTACTCACTATCCTGTTTTCTGAAAGACCTAGCTTTGCTTTTAAATTTTCAGGTTTGTTAAGCCTATATTTTGTGTTTCTACCATGTTTCAGTCATCAGTACTTTGTGCAGAGGGTAGTCCTAACCATTAAAACAAACACTCATAATGGTATGATTATAAGAATAATGTTATTTACAGTAATGTGTAGGATTATGTATCCTTTTCTGCAGTTTAAAGGTTAAGAACCTTTTGCATCAGGAATTTTAAAACATTTTATAGTCATTATTTTTTTTCTCTGTATGCTTGTTTAGGGATTTCAGTAAGTCCAAAACTAAAAGGTGTAATTTTATGTTTATATTAAAAATATCTAATGACACATTTTACACACACACACACACACACACACACACACACACACACACACACACACACCGTATGCCAGGCTCTTTGTATCTATATAGAAACACATTTAATTAACAAATTTAATCTTCTTCATAATCCTGTTGAGGGTAGTATCTATTATTATGCCTATTAAATTCATGAAGATAGTGAGGCCCCAAAATAATAAGTAATATGTTCATTTTTCAGAACTGGTGGCTTACTCATGACACTGAGATTTAACCAGGTGTCTTGCTCCACATGGTGTGGTTTTGTTAATTATATACTGTTTCCATAAGAAGAATTAAATTTAGATTCTATGTTAAGATGTTTTTTATGGGTATTTCATAAAGTGCAACATTCAGGCAAGATTACGTGACATCTTGAATACTGAACCTCAATAAAATACTTTTTCATGCCTATAATACAAGGGGAAGTAAATATAAATGCAGTCGTTTTGCAGGCATATTCTTTCTGCACTTTTAATTTCTTTATTCTCATGTAAAAGCAAATAAATCATATCTTTTGTCAAGTCTGAGTTTCAAAACATTGCATTCTTGTAGCATCATGTAGAAGTGAAAAAAACAAGTGTATTTTGGGACTAAGTTGTTTACGTTTTAATCTGAGAGCCTGTTTCAAGACATACTTAGAGTTAATAACTGACAAAAAACTTTATTACAGTTATTAGCCCAATTAAAAGTAAATTCTTATTTCCAGTAAGTAGTTAAAATTAAACATTAATAACTTTCATAAAATGGTCAAAACGACAATTAAAATTAAACATTAATACCATTTGAAATACTGTCTAAACTGAAACTCTTATATAGAAAATTTATTCAGATTTTTTTGTAGACCATGTGTGAAAGTGGTATGGAAAATTTTAAGATGACTGTCAATTCCCCACACCCTTATATAATTCCCTTATATAATTACATGAGAGTAAACTAGCCCTACTGACTCCTTCGATCCATATAAAAAGGCAAAGTGAAGGTATTTTTCATCTGTACTTAAAGCCCATTATCATTTGGCTTTAAATTAATCAAAAGGAGTTTTTGTGTTTGTTTGTTTGTTTTTTTGATGGAGTAGGCCTGATTATTTAAGATCTATATAAGGGCCCAAGAGTTGAGAGACTGGAAGCATACTGTCTCTCTGCTGCTGCTGCTGGCCATGAAGAATCTAAAGGCTATGAGTTGTACAGCTGAAATAAAATGAATTCTGCTAACAATCACATGAGACTAGAAGAGCCCAAGACTCAAATGGTCTGTAACCCAAGACAACACTTGGTTGCAGCCTTTTGAGATCCTGAACAGAGAACCCAACTAAGTTGTGCCCATATTTTTGACTCACGGGAATGGAACTCTGAGATCACAAATAAGTATTATTTTAAGTCTCTAGGTTTATGGTGATTTTTCTGTACAGCAAAATAAAACTAATATGATGAACTTTTAGGAAAAAAAGTTGAATATCTTTCAATAAAACTCATTCTTTGATAATGTTTCAACACCATGCACAGACACACAAATATGTGCACATCTGCATGCAAGACTGGGGTATCCATAAATTCTCAGATTTGGAGGGAAAACAATCCAGTCTCAATAATTATACGTAAATAGTGCTAATAATCATAGAACATCTGAGTTAAACAAAGAGCTGAGAATACATTTTGGTCTAGACTATGTTTTTCAGTTAAGAAATAAAATAGCTATAAAAAGTGAAATACTTGCTCAATCAGGGTCACATAAACCTGCAGAGGAGTTGCTGGGATAAAAGCCCAGCCTGTGTCCCCAGAACCAGACCCAGAACCAGCGGCAACTTGCAAGATCTAGTCAGACTGCACCTAACCAATACAGAATGGCGGATGACTCCTCTTTAGGATTTTTGAATAAGATTCTATATTTTTAGGGTCAATAAGATTGAAAGGCTTTTACTTCACACATACACAGACTTACAGATATTAGGTCAATCTGCTGAATGTTTTTATCCTATAGGGCAGTTCTCAATGATTATCCGTACATTTTGAAACCAAAGAGACAGTTTAAATCTCACCTATGTTAATTGAGACCCGATCTTTGTCTTCACATGAATAGATTGCAGTGCTTGAGTCGAGATGATCACATCATAGTGAAATGAATTGACAAAAGAAAGGAACAACATCAATAGACACATGGAAAGATGCTCAGATTTACCAGTAACTAAATAAGTAAAAGTAATAATAACAAAGAGAACATTTTTACTTTTCACTATCCAACAATTGTGTGTACCTATGCATCAGGAATTTTGCATTGGTTCCAAACATAAAAACAAACAAACAAACAAACAAACAAATAAATAACAACAAAAAAAACAGCATTGTTTTTGCCTTCATGAACCTCACATTCTAACATTAATGATAGACATTAAACAATAGATCACACAAATAAACCTGAAGTTGAATCCATATTAAGATGTACAGAGGAAAGAACACAGGGTCTATGAACACATACAGCAGGTTTTCTAAACTTATCTAGAGGGGGTCAAAGGAGAATTTTCTGGGTTAGTGACTTTTAAAGGTGAATTAGAAATGAGAGAGAGAGAGAGAGAGAGAGAGAGAGAGAGAGAGAGAGAGAGAGAATGTTGTACGATAGAAAAAAAAGTTTTAAATTCATGCTGTAATTTTTATCTTGGAAATTGGAGTGTAGAAGTTGAACAGATACATCAAAATTCTGCTAAATAACAGATATTAATGAATGGAAATTAATTTAATTTTGAACAAATGGAGTTTGAAGGGATTATGTGATATCTAGGCAGATGGAAATGAGAGATTAAGAGAATTTTAGGTGAAGGATTCTGTGAGGTACACAGAATCTTAGCTTCGAAAAAAATGGGATTCTTGCTGAATCTGCTCTTAACTCTCCTTACACCTGAAGTACTTAATTTTTTCCTTTAAAGATTTGGTTCACAATCCTCACCACAATCTGACTTGTCATGCAACTTTAAAGAAACATTGGTGGTTAGACTGTACTCTACAAAGATTCTGATTTAATTTTAGGGTGTCAATATTTTTTTAAAGGCACTCAGTTGATTCTAATATTCAGCCAGGATTGAGAGCCACAGCCTTTAGACATTTATTAGCTAACATTAGTGTAGTTTATCTGCTGTAGAATCTTAATATCATTTAAGTTGGAAATTTCTTAGAGTAGCTATTTAGAATATAATAGAATAATAAATAAGTGCCCTGGGAAATCATCCAATTCAACTATTACATTTTATAAATGAGTCTGAAGGCTCATCTTGTCTAAGCAACTTATCTAAGGTGAAAAAGTAGCCTTGTTTCTTTTCAGTTAAACCTATTTTAAGCATAGTACACATACAAAATTCTATATTGAACAATTAACACTCATTCTCAAAAAATATGTCAGTGTACACTAAGAGTCAAATCAATCCTATAAGGGAATTGTTTTAAGTTCCATATTAGAGATTCAAGAACATTAAGTAAATTCCCTAAATCCTGGAGCTAGTAGTTGGTGGAGTCAGGATTCAAAACCAATTCTACTAGATTTGAAAGCTGTGATCTTTAGATAAGCTCTCATGGGCATATCTAATATCTCTTCATATTCTTAAAATTACCTATCAGTTAAATTAGCTGATTCTTTCATATAGACATATGAAACTTTCCTCAAAGGACTATTTTGAAATTTTAAATTTTAATTGCTTAGAACTCCAATATCTTTTTAATTGTGTGATCATAAAATTGTGTCCTTGGGAATTTCAAAGGCTTAAATTGTTCTAAAATAGTTTGTATTATATGACAAATATAATAGAATGTTGATTCTTATTCTAGAAAATTTCAGAATGTTCACTTAAAGAATCTTTTGAGTCATTTCTTAAATTGTAATTGTGACCTTTACTAAGTGTTAAACAGGTTTGTTCAAAATTTAATGAGGATGAGTTTTCATGATAGTCAGTTTAATTCAGAGTATTTTGAAGGATTTAACAATTTTAGTATAAAATAGCAGAACTTGTTACATATGTATGCTGGATGACTAGCTCAGGCTAAATTTTACACATCTATGGAATCTAAAATTCAATTGGGATTACATCCAATTTTCGTTTAAATATTATAAGTAAAAGAAAATATATAGTCTAAAATGAATCTGGTTTGAAATGCAATTCTCTTTTCAGCCACTTTTTATTTGAGAAGGCTTCCCGAGAGCAATTCTAACTGCTGGATATTAGGTGAGATTTAGAAATTGACAAAACAAAGCATGCATAGAGTGCTCGCTGTCTTACCTTGTCTCATCTACTAAGAGTATAAAATATAACAGACAGACTTAATTTGTAAATGTTACTACTTCAAGATGTAGTCAGTGAATTCAAATAAAAAAGAATATTGATATCGATATTGTGTTCATAGTTAAGTCAGCATCTAAAATAACTGCTATTTACCACTAAAATATGTATTTCAATATCTGGGTAACTTTAACCATTATGATACCTTACTTGTTTGCATTCATTTATAGATGTTTCAGTTTTTATTCATTATTCATTTATCAGAATATTTATTTTCCAGTTCACATTTAACCTAATACTTTTTAAATATGTGTGTGTGTATACACACATAAATTTACCTATACTATACACACACACACACACACACACACACACACACATATACATATATTCCCATTCAGAGTTGTTTTACCATAATAAGTTTAGTTACTAGCCAGCACCTCAAAGGGGAAAAAAAAAATCCCCTGTGATGAGAACAGTTAATATTTTTTTCTCTTAATAACTTTCATATATGCTAATCACAGTGTTAGCTATAGTCAATACACATTATTTCCCTGGTAGAGAAATATCAACGAAGAGTGTCTTTAGTATGATCATGAGGATTTTCCTACTGTAGGGGTGGAATCTAAAGCATAGTGTAAGGAAAATGAACCTAGAGTGATGTCACATTGCTCCACAGTAGTGTTACTTCCCTTAGAATGATGCCCTCATCCCGTCTCCCACCTCAATATCCACCAGGTAAAAAAGGGCTTTACATAGCAGAGGAACTCAACAAATGATTTGGAGTTTAATTAAATAGCACATATCACCTTCTTGTACACTACAAACTTATAGCTTTTTAAAAATGATATAATGATATGCATAAATATATTATTTTAATTTATAGTTTATAGAAAAATTTTCTGTTTATAAAAATGTATTATTCCTCCATAATTTTACAAATGCAAGAATATACAAGTGTATTTCACCTTTAACAACACATGGATTCCTAAAATTTTGGTGAATCGAAGTTTTATAAATTAAATTAATTTAAATATGCTCCTTTTGGAAAAGTTAGTAAAAACTTCTTGCCTGGGTATAGTTGGGGGGAATATATGGTAGAATGTATGTTATCTTACAAGTCATGTACACTTTTACTTCCAGGATGCTGTTTTAAATACTCTTTTTATATAATCCCCATTCTAGTATTTTATTGTGGCTGAAAGAAAAAAAAATCAATAAAGCCATTACAATAATCTGTTCTTATATTTGATGTACAAAAAATGGCCTTTTTATCTATGTGTGAAATTAGTTTAATTAAAAGTTCTCACCAAAGTTTTTTTTTTTTTTTTCTCAAAATTTAACATTCTATGTAAGAAATACAGGGGTTTTGATACAGAGTTTCTGGAAATCTCTCATAAAATCTGGCCACAAAAATCGCTGGTACAACTTACCTAAAATTTACTTTTTAAATATGTGAAAATAATCTGCAACTTAGTAAACTTCATACCTGAGTGTGCTTGCTGTTGAGGACACTCATTAGACACAAGATGCACTCCTACCCACAATTTGGTTGAGGTGTCAAGGCTGATAACACCACAGGCACACACCAAAAGCATATAAAAAGATTTAATGCTTACATAATGAGGCAAGGTAGAACATGGCAGGTTTTTCAAGTTGGCTCCACAATGGCTTGAGTGAGCAAATAAAAGAGGTCAGCTTGGGTTTCATGTAGTTAGGGAGTGGAACAAGGGAGGTTATTGCTCTTGTAAGCCAGGGCTTATGCAATTTGAAACATCCAGTGGTGTCAGAGGAGGGAGCACACAGGCCTTTTCTGTTTCCCCGAATTGGGGAAGAAAGAGAAGAGAAAGTGGTGCTGACAGGTGTAAAACATCAAAAAATGGATTTAGGCTATTATATTTTTTTGCTTCTTTTTAAAGTGAATAAAGTAGAAACTCGTTTCTACTTAAATTCTTGGCATTGAAACTTTTAGAAGTTGTTTCGGGTTCTTCATTCTGGAAAGATAAAGAAAATCTCAAAGAGTGAGTGGAGCTATATAGGTAATTATATCAGAAGCAAATTATAGTTAGAGAAATGACATTAAGCAAACTCAGATAGTACAGGACCTGATTTTTAACACCCCAGTACAATCATAATATTAACTATATATAATATTAGACATGTATTGAGCAGTCTGTGTCAACATGCAGCTAATCAGTTTATATGATTACTTTATTCAGACTTAAACTAAACTTATATGTTAGATTGTACACTTAAGGACACTAGTACTTAGGGAAGTAAATGGATTTCATTAAAGCACACAGCTGTGAGATAATTTGTCCAGGCTGGCCTCAGATGAGTGATGTTATTCACTGCACTTCTCTGCCTTCTGAGATTCTGATTTCTGGTGGAAAATAAGTAAGAAACATGGATTTAACTAACTAGCAGAAAAAAAAAATGTGGAAAACACATTGCCCTAAATGTCTGGGACTTCAGCCAGGATCTAGTTTTGAAATAAGAGAAATCTCTGTATCTTATATTGTAATGCATTTATAATTCAGGATTGTGTTGTTGCTTTTACAATTTAAGTAAACCGCTCCAAGAGTTCTGGTTTATAAAACTTAAGAGTGACATTGTATGAGGTGTTAAACTTGGGATCAGTTTCACAGGTACACAATGAAACGAAGTCTTGAATGTCACAGTGTTGATGGTGGATCTCTGCTTTTTTTCCTTTTCTGCCCTGTGTCCATCCCCTGCATGTGCCATGCTGAAAGAATCAAGGGACTATAATTTGTTTATTCTTCATTCTAGCATAACCCACTGGCATATTCTTATATTACATTTAGATTCCGATTAGACCTGACTTTGTGTGTGTGTGTGTTTATGTGTATGTGTGTGTGTATACACACATACATATAAACATATATATGATATAAAATAACAACAACAACAATAACAACAACAACAAAACGAAGAGCAGAGATAGAGCAAAGAAGAACGGAGATAGTCATGGTGATCTGGCCAATAACTATAACTTGAGTTTTCCCCACCCACCAGTTCTTAAACAGTTAGGCCTACTATTTCCAATGATGGGAATACTTTACTTTCTAGACATATGCCTGATACAATATATGTGCTTTTTAATTAATTCAGTAGGCGTATGATATACAAGAGTGAATTTTATAGGCTTAAAATTCATACCTTTATCTGCTATGAATTTTTATATTAGATTATAGAAGTACCTAGAGGCTAATGTAATGAATGTGTCTAAAGATTTGTTGCTCAAATGAAATTTTTACAATAATCTTAATGACTTTGTCTTGATTTACCAAGGTACTAGCGTACTGAGATCTAATCATTTCTCAAATGGCTGAAATTAGTTACCACTTTCACCTACGTTCTCTTGTAATGAGCAAATTAGCTACTCTCTCCTTGCCTTGTCCTTGGGGGTGAGAAGGGCATCAAAGGAAAAAAAGGAAAGTGTGAAATTGTGCATTTGTGTTATGTAGTTAATGAGCTGAACCCATGACATTTCCCAACGAAAATTAAATATGGAGATGAAGTAATGAATGAATTAGGGCCTTTCCATGTGTTTAACATGAGATCCTCTATAGAAATCATTTTCTTTTTTTTTATGGTGACATTGGTTAATGAAATCCAATAAGTCTCAGCTGTACATTTTAACAGTAAGGCATATATATATTTACACTGTGTTCACTTCACATAGTTAGATTTCTTTCTTTCACCACATATTTGACCCCCTTTATCCTATCTACTACCTTTCCCCTCTCCCCAGCTCCCTACCCGCTGGTAACCACTAGTCTATATTCCATGTCCATGAATCTGTTTGTCCTGTTCATTTGTTTCACTTAGTTTATATCCCACATGTAAGTGATATCATGTTTTCAACTTTTTCTGTCTGGCTTAAGAAATTATTTTTCTAAAACTACTATTTTCTCACCGTTGTCACTCATCCAGATGGCATTGCTGCAAAGAGTATTCAGAAGTTTAGGTGTCCCCAGCAAGCCTGTGCCAAACATTTGTATAAGGTCACTAAAATCCAACTCAAAGTGGCAAGATAACTGGAAGTCTGTCAAATGTTTGTGTGTATATGTGTGTGTGTGTGTGTGTATACACATATATACATATACATATATATGTATATATACATATATATGTACACACACACACACACACACAGACACACTCAGCTCTGCTGCCTGAGAGCCAAAATAAGCCCCTTGTTTGTGTACCCTAAATTACTATGGTTCCAAAGCCCCATGTGCCATATTGATTTTGAAGTTCTCTTATGTAATTTTAATATCCTTCATGGATTTTCTCCATGTGAACTATCTCAAAAATATTCCTAAATCATGTTTTACTTCAGGCTTTACCATTTCCTGGCTCTAAATTTATCTCTCTGATTTTTTTTTAAGAGTCACATTTAATGCTTCGACCAATCACCTGCAATTCTGGGACAGGGGACCTTGACCTAAGTGTTGACAAATGCTACTACCTTGAAGGAGAGGGAGAGGACACTGCCTTCCTCTCTGGCTGTCTGTCTCAATAGTGGAATAGAATATTGCCTTCGTTCATTCTCCCAAAACACCAAGCTCTCCTAAAATTAAAAATAACCAGCACCAGAGTATAACATCAGTTGTGGAATACTCAATGTGTACAGGAAACATGATTTAATCTTCAAATAAACCTATAACATAGGTACATTAATTCTCTTTCTTAACCAATGACAAAAATAATTTTAAAATAAGTAAATTATCTAAAGATTTGTTGCTTGAAAATAGTATATCTCAGATTAAGCACCAGTTCTAATCCATATGTTATCTTTATATAAATAAGAAAACAAAAAAGAAATTTCTTTACTCCATACACTTATATTTTTTTTCCAAAAAATCAGCAGAAAATGAATATGTGTGTGTGTATGTGTGTGTGTGTTGAAGAAAAAGACACTTCGCTGCCACGTGCAGGAAAGTTTTGTTGTAACCAATAAACCTATGATGGCTGGGACGTAGTGGTGTGACCTTCGCTATGCTGTCCTTGTGAAGTCAAGAGTCTGCAGGAACAAGCATGGCAGCCTTTTTGAGATGTAAAAGCAAGTGCTCTGAGTTCAGAGCTCTTTGGCTTGTTGGCAAGCCTTTTGGCAAAAACGATTCACATTGTATATGTAAATTTCTAGCTAAACTGTTTAATGCTTTCTGTCCCCATTTCTGGTCACTACAATGCACATATCTATTCTGGTTCACCATGAGGGCTCATTTCCATTGTTGCTATCCAGCTTCTAAACATTTTGAATACAAAAGGAACTTTAGAAGGAGAGATGACAAAGTAAATGGAAATAAGGCAAAATGTAAATCGGATTTCTAAGTTATTTTAAAACCTTTAAACGGAATACCTTTTTTCAAAATTCAGCACAAAGTAGGAGAAAATAAAGAGAATCAAACTTCATTGTTCCTTAAGGTTCTGAACACTTGTTAACTACAAACCTCAGCATTTGAAGATAGAAAGTTCCTGAAAAGGAGGTAAATGCAAGCCCAGTATTCAGTCAGTGTGGCATGTTTTGAATTGTCTATGTTTCTGCCAGGGCCATACTTGTTAGCTACTTGGAATATCAGTATAGGTCATACTGATATTTCAACCAAATTCTTTCTTTTTTTTCCTTTAACCTGAAGAATATACATGTCCAGATGGTCACAGGAAACTATTCGGAGAATGTTGTTTTTGAGGCACTATGTTTAGGTCTAGCCTACTGTTGTTGTAGCACCTATGGTTGGACTACAACCACTTACGACCCTTTTCCTCAGTGGGGATTACTGCAAGCCAGTCCATTTTCACTTCCCCCAACCCCATCGACAAGGTTATCAATAAACAGTTCAAATTGCATTTCTGTCTGAAATGATCAAATGTAAAGACGTGACTTACATACCATTCATTTTTAGACCATGCTGTTCCCTGTGTTTGGAGTATATCAGAGTTGGATAGAACCTTAAAACTCAACTGGTGGCCAGAGCTTTCATTTTATAGCTGAAGGAACAAAAACTCAGAGAAATTCAAAAAATTTCTTAAGTCTAAAGTTCTGTTAGAAGGATATAACTGGAAGTAGAACATTTGTCTCAAGACTTAAAACATGATTTTAAAAATTATATTGCATAACTATTATTACACTGAGTTATCTAGAAACATTACTTTTCAAAAAGAAGCACGATATATTTCTAGATATATAGTGATAGCTCTGATAACACATTTTTTTTTTTACCATAGTGAAATATTTGGACATAACTTGATTGTGTTTAGCCCTTTATGGTATGTAAACATAATCAAATAGTAGTTGTAACTGGTGCTACCAAGGAATTTTATCTTCATAACTCAATATGTCATATAATCATTCCCACACGAGGTGTCAGCAGCATTTCTGTGACAGCTTGGTGCATCATTCTCTTCTTAGTGGTTCTCTGGATGGAGGAGCCATCTGCATTTTAATCAGCTCACTAAAGCTTTTTTGTAATGGACCATATATTGTAGATTGTATAATGACCTTGGTAAAATTTTGATTTATACCTAGGAGCTATACTGAAATGGTTTTGACAAAATAGAAGCACTGATACTGAATCTGAATTTTTGGTTTGAACTTCAATGAGTTTAAAAGTTAATTTGTATACATCAGCTTTTTAAAAAAAATTTTATCTATCACTACTATACCACATCTAATGTAGTCTACCAGTTTAAAGTTCTAATTTCGTCTAGTGCTAAAATAATTTTATCGCAGGATTAAAAAAAATATATTCTCAACAACATTCATTTAATAGATATTTATTTAAAATCTAATGTGTGTCCCATTGTGTGGCAATGTGAAATCAGGGTACCTATGAACCGCTGAACCAAGGAGGAATATTGAAATATACTCTGGAGCTATATTTGGTCTCAAAAGATTATTTCTAAGTCATAATTCCTTAGTAATAATTCCTTTGTGGGATTCTGTATCATTATATTATGGATACATCATCTGAAAAAAGTAAGTTATCTGAATATCAGAATTGTAAATTAAAGGAAAACATCTGGACACAAATTGTGCCAATCATCAGAGCATTCTGAGAAAAGACACTTTTTCCTTTGGGTTCCCTCATCAAATCTTCCTGAAGATCTTTGACAGTGACATCAGGCATTTTTCATGTCTACTGAATTGAAACAGAATACTGACGGATAACATTTCAATTGCTTGCCTCACAAAAGAAAGACATTTATTACAAGTTAAGATAGGAAGAGTTCAAAAATTTCTTACATGACATATGATACTCTCGGTTTCTTAACCATATATTCAAATTTTAAATAGCTACATTTTTTCTGTATATAAAAAATGTCAGGACCAAGGAGAAATTTCAGGGTGAATGGGCTGCTCAAGCTCCCGAGTTCAATGCTATTCAACCTGAGGCTGCAGACTGGTCTGTAAGCAGGAAGGTGCCCTCTGTGGCTATTCAACCGCTTTCTGCTGCATAGTGGAGTGCTCAGCCTGCCATAAAGACTGGTGTTTACAGCCCCAACTGCTCAGGTCACTGAATGGAGAGGAACAACCATTTGGTGGTCTTAAGCTGTTCTTCCACAAACTCTTAAACAAAATGGATTAAGGTTGATGGAAGATAAACAGTTTCTAAAAGTTGAAAAAAAATGTCAAGTTGAAAGGAATTTTACTTAATATACTGATTTTAAACAGGGTCTCAAATGAAAATAGAAAGTAAAGCACTACTTGAGCTTGAACACTGGTAGGATTTGCAAAATAGCAAAATTGTCATTTGAAATTATGTCTTACAAATTTCACATGAACAAAGTGTACTGTTGTCTCAAAAAATTATTTTTTCTCAGCTGTGAAAATAGAAATTACATCACCATAATAAGATATAGAAACAATGTGTTTAGCAATACATTCTTCTGTTTTCAAAAAAAGAAATAAAAGCAGTGACTCCTGGGTATATACTATGAGAAATACATATATATGTCTACATAAAAACCTGTGCATGAGTGTCCTCAGTAGAACTATTTACAATATCCAAAAAGTCAAAACATTCAAATATCCATCAACACATGAATGGGTACAAAAAATGTGGTATATCCATAAAATGAAATATTATTTGGCAAAAAAAAATTAATTATTGCTACATGTTACAACATGAAAGAATGTCAAAAACATTATGCTAAGTAAAAGAGGTCCATAACAAAGGACCACATATTCTACAATTCATTTTATATGAAATTTCCAGAATAGATGAGTAAATACAGACAGAAAAAGTCGGTTAGTGGTTTCCTATGACTGAGAATAGTTTAGGAGGAAAGGATGAGTGATGGCTAGACTACAGAGTTATTTTTTGGGGGATGAAAATGTTCTAAAATGGATTGTGGTGACAGGCGTATAACTCCGTGAATATAGAAAGAATTTGAATTGCATACTTTAAATGGGTAAATTGTATGGTATGTGAATTATATCTCAATAAAGCTATTATGAAAATGGCTAGGCAAAAGATTAGAGGCAAATTCACAGAAGCGAACAACAAAAAGAAAACAAAAATAAACTAAATAAGTATCCCATATAAGAAGAAACATTTGAGTTTATCATTATTGGCTAGTAATTGCTTATTAATTTATGAGAAAGCACTTGAGATAATAATTATGAATAATTTTCCATCGTTATTATTTGAAAAGTTCAATTTTCTTAGAATTATTATGTTCTCAAAAGTCATCAAGAGATTCTTAGTGATTTGCCCTTTATGTTTCATTTTTCTCTAAAATCAACAGTAGTGTAAATATACCTTTCAGATAATTTTACTAGTGTTAAAAAGCATCTGTAACTACTAAGAAATCCAATGAAAACTTAAAAAGCATTATTTTTATTCTAAAATCATCTATGAAATTTATAAAATTCTATTCAAAATGAATTAAAAATAGCAAATGTTTTAAAGAGTTTACAAGCAAGTGTAGAAATTATGGCTCAAGTATCGCTACTCTTACTTTATTAAAATATTAGATCTAAGAAGTTAAGTTTAGGAAAAAACTTTAAATGTAAATTTTAAGTAATTTCTCATGGGATCATAAAATAGTTTGTTCTAGCAGTATATTTGAAGGAAAAATGCATTCAAGATAGATTCAGTATGCATTAAATACATATTTTTATGCTCAAAAATACTTCCATTTAAAGTCAATTGTCATTATTGAGATTGAAACCTTTCCCATGTAGTTGAAGATCAAATAATATATCTGGTATGGAAGTCAGGTTCTTATTTTGGTTTTTGTATGGCAGTTCAGCATTTTACATCTTATTCAAATTAGGTTTTCTCAGTATCTGGCACAACCCACTCTGACAGATAAAAATTGCTTTGTAAATTATAGGAAGCAAAAAAAATATATACAAGGCCCATTTAATTTGCTTTCAAACTTTTTAAAATCACATTTGAAATCATGTTTTCTGGACCTGAGACTCACATTCTTAACGTGAAACCCATTGCTTTATCACATTCTGCTTTTAGAAGTACGATATTATGAGAGTGCTGAATCAGCATAATAACTTTTATTTTCTAACAAAGTGTTGTGCACATCAAAAAAAATGTAATAAGCTTTATTGATGAGTTGATTAAGAAAAATATTTTAACATTTAAAAATTATATTGTAATTATAAAACTCTCCATATATTTAAGTATGTCTCCAGACATTTATAATTTACAATATACACACACACATGAACACATACGAACATAAATACCGCTTGTTAGAAATATAATTTTAGGATATTATATATCAGCAAAGTATTTAACATGTAATGTATAGTTCCTTCTTTCAAAAGGTTTGTTTAGTCTTTTATTTTAAATTTCCCTAATTCTCTGTTATAGTTCTGTCATTAAAAAAAGAAAGAACCAACAAAACAAAACAGAAACAGATTCATAGAAAACAAACTGATGGTTGCCAGAGGGAAGGGTGAAGAAAGATTAAGGGGAATGAAAGGTGCCGATTTCTATTTATAACATCAATGAATCTGTTGATATAATATAAAGCATAGAGAATATGGTCGATAATATTGTAATAAGTTTTTACAGTGTCAGATAGTTACTAGACTTATTGTGTTGATCACTTTGTTAGCTATATAAATGTCGAATAATTATGCTGTATACCTGAAACTAATGTAACATTGTATATTAACTATATTTATACAAATAAATAAAATAGACAAAATATTTGGATGCAAATGAAAAATGTAATATTCCATGAGATTAAAATAATCAAAGCGTTAAAGCAGTTACCAGTTTTAAAATATTATTTTTAAAAATTTGAATTTTACAAAACAAAATGAATTTATACTTTTCAGAAGATCTTTAGGGAGATTGTAAAAGATAGTTTTGTGAAACACAAAATATCAGTAGTTTATTCTGAGTGATTTAAAAATTTTTGTAACTGAAATTATTCTTTAAAAAGTTTCAGTTAATAAAGAATGGCACATAGAACTTTTTAAAGGGAGTATTTTGGAAACTATAGATGGATAAAAGTTGGAAAGGCATTGCTTGCCTTAAAGCAGCTTACAGTCTACTAAGCAGAGAAGAAACTATAAGAAACAACTGAACACCCTCTTCCTTCTTAAAATCAAAATATCTTTCCTCAGGTGGTAGTTTAGTGCCAACAGCAGTCCTGCAGTGCAGTTTAATATGTGACCCAGCCCTTGCCTGTTCAAATAGTTTATTACACTGACCAAAGAGGTTAGATCATGGCTAGGGTAATTAAAAATTGCCTCAGATTTCTTAGCAAAGTTATTACTTTGAACAAGATATATTTTTCCCCCAAAGTGTTTAGCCTAGTAAATTTGAGGTCTTCGGTTGACATTGGTTGGTTCGTGGAGTGAGAGACTTTTGCATAGAGAAATAAGAGTTTTGAGAATGTGATTTTAATCTTAAGGACCAGGCAAGTCTTTTTATTTCCTCCTAAATCAGTGTTTTTCAGCTTTGGTGATTTCATCCTCAGGGGGATATTTGGCAGTGTCTGAAAACATATGTGACCGTGACACTGGGGAAGTGTTACTTGTACGCAGTGGATGGAGGCCAGGTATACTGCTAAACATTTTACAATGCACAGATACGAAGCCACCACAACAAAGGAGGTCAATAATGCTGAGGTGAAAAATCCTGCCTGAGATAAGCAAATTTATTAACCTCTCCCTTTTTGTTCTTTGTTAGAAGTTGGTTTAAGTTGTTTCGCAGTTGAACAGGTAGCATATGACTGTTAATATTAGTTGAGTATTGTTTAACACAGTGGCTTCTGAGATGCAAGGATACTGGGAAGAGAATTTCAAAACAAGAAGGAGGCAGCCTGAGTGAAACGGATGAGTGTTCTAGATAAACAGAACTGAGGAGAGGCACTTGACTAGAGATATGCAAACCTAAGACTAAGAAAGTACCACCAACCTCTCTGCATTAAGTGGAAAGAAAGAGTAGGGTTAAATAGAAAAAAATACTTGATAACAAATTGTGACTAGTCTTATATCAAACTAAGGAATATTTAAGAGTTTTTGAATGAGAACGAATAGTATTTTCTGACACCTTATTTCTAAATCCCTATAAAAGCAATATTAGTTTCTGGTTACAAGTTTAGAAAATTTTAAAAGCATAAAGGAGTAAATGCTATCATACTTGTATAATGCTGTTATTACTTTGGCATATTTTCTGACAAATTTTTATCTACAGATAAATATTTTACATACATAAGATCATTATATATGTGTGATTTTTATTTTGCATTCATCCTATTCACCTAACAGTTTTTCAGTTTATTAAACTCTTCTGAATTTGTTGCTGCCTTATAAAATGCACTGATTGCATATGCTATATTTTATTTGACCATTTTCTTAATGTTGGTCTTCCTGTTGTTTTCAGATTAGAAAAATTAAATTAGACTGTAATTAATACCTTTGAGCATAAAATTTTATAATACTTATTGTTATGAGTAGACATAGATGTAAACATTTTAGAATCTTGATAATTAATGCCACAATGTTATATTTAAGAAACATTGCACCAATTTATATTCCTTTCAGTATTCCACAGAAATAACTCTTACTTATTCTTAAAACTTAAGGTAATTATTAACTAAGGAGTGCCCTGGGCATGAATTCTCTTCCTTTCCTATATTTTGCTAATGAGTTCCAATCATTTCCCCTAATTTGGTGACTGAAAAACTTTAACCATTAAAAAGAAAAAAACAATAAATTATGAATCAATCCATTTATTCATAACCACAAATCTAAGACATTAATATACAAGTTTTTCAATGCTTAAATCATATTTACTTCTTATATAACTTTGATCTTAACATCTAGTGTTAGTATGCTAGTGATTTTGAGACAGTAAGGAGCTATTATTTGTGTATCTTCTTTTAAATTTATATTCAACCTGTCTCCACAAATATAGGTCTAAATTCACCTACCTAATTCCTTACTACTCATAAGGACAAGGATTATACCCTTAGTTTCCTCATGAATTCTGACAGTAGTTTGACAGCTTCTAGTATATTCTTAATGGTCCTAATATTAAGTTGTTTAACCCAGATAGTTTATAGCAATAACTTATCTAGGTAGAGAGTTTGTTTGTTTTTGCTAAAATTAGTCTTTAGTGCAGAGCTGTACTTACTCTACTTAAAACTGTGGTTTCCTCTCAAGCCTAATTTGACCTGTAATCTTTGTTTAGATTTATCTTTCTCTGTCTCTCTATTCTCTTCTGTGGACATCTAGTCCTGCCTCCATTTCATGCATATGTACACACTCTTGATGTTATAAACTCACTTCTACACTAAAGTGTTTTCCTTCATTAATAACGTTAACAGGATTTCTTTTGAGATACATTCTGTATAAATTAAAAGTGACATATTTGAATCAAAGTTATCCTCATCCAACATTCAATGACACATGGTCTTATAGAACAACCATGTTCCTCAACATCATACGCTCTCTTCACTTTCATGTCTTAGTTACATTTGCACCTGGCATATGATGTGAAGAATGGCATTTAGCACTTATATTACATAATATATATAATATACAGAATGGGATATTTGTAAATTTTTAGTTTTCTTATTTTAATTCTCTTAACATTCCTTACATCAGTAGGCTTATAATTTTCCTTAGCAACTGTACTTTTAAAAGCATACTTAATTAGTGATTTAAAATTTCTTATTCTTTGTGTTTTCATGCATGTGTGACAGAGAGTGTTGCTCTCATAGGGCCAAATCTTGAGTGAAATTTCAGTTGTAGTTATTTTTCTAGTTAATATAATTTCAGTACCATATTTAAAGTTTTAAGACATCTCTTGCACCAGAAACAAATGTAATTGGAGGAAAACAAGCATGTTCTATTGTATTCAATGATAAAAACTTGTTATTTTTTGTGGTGGATTTTAATTGTAATAATGTAATGATGATAATGTACAATATGGATTCTAATTACAGAATTGATTTATTTCCTCACTATTATTAAGTCCATCTTAATTAAATTATCAGCCAAATTCCAGGTGCTGCCTTTTTTTTTTCCTGCCAATTTTGTAAATAAAGTTTAATTGGAACACAACCATGCCCATCTATTCACTTATTGTCTGTGTCTGCCTTCGTGCTGCAACAACAGAGTTGAGTGATTGTGACAGAGACTCTATGTCCCACAAAGTCTAAAACATCTACTATCTGGCCCTACACAGAAGAAGTTTGCTGACCCCTGGCTGAAAAAGAAAATTTTGTTAGCTTACTATTGTTTTACTATTGTTATCTGTCAGTAATGTGGGCTGAGCTTATCTGAGCAGTCCTGATGGCTTTTCCCAGAGTCACTCATGTAGCTACAATCTATACAATCTATGGCCTCATATATATATATATATCTCCATATATATATGGATAGTTGGTGCTGGCTGTCAGCGAAGAGGTAGGGGTGACTGGTTCTCATGTTTCCAGTAGGATAGCCTGGAGTTATTCTTATAGTTGCTGTCATAGACTCCCAGAAGCAGCATGAGAGGATAAGCCCCAGCAAGCAAGGAGTTTCCAAGCCTCTGTTTGGGTCACATTTCCTAATGTCCCATCTGCCAAAGCAGGCTAAGCATAAGTTTGCATAGGATCTATGCAAAGCTATGGAGACAGGAAGATATGGAAAATCTGTGGGCTATAACTGCAAAAAAAAATAAAATAAATAAATAAATAAATAAATAAAATAATAATAATAATAATAATAATAAATAATAATAATAATACTGTAGTTAGTTTTCTAATTTCACATATCAGGAAAATGAGCCCCAGAGAAATAAACAATTTGTGCATGCTCATATTCTAGTTTGTGTCTAAACTAGCACTTGACCTAGAATCTCCTGATTGCCAGTAGCAGTGTACCTATTTCTTTTATTCTTTTTAATACGCCCTTCAACTCATCATCAACAAACAATTATGTAGCCCATAGGGATGGGATAGTACTGCAGCTTAATAACATTAACTTGTATTTCAGACCACAGTTTTAGCTTTGGCTTCACTACCCTGTAGGTGATTTTGAACAAGTGCTTCAAATCTGAATATACTTGTCTCTGCACATAAACATGACAGAGTCTACCTCATAAGCATGTTTGAGTAAAATGAACTCTGTTAGGTGTTTCTATAGTATCAAATCAGTATAAGTGCTTAAAAGGCTAATTACTTTAGCTTTATCATCCCATTTCATATTTCATTGTTCCTTTTTTATATCAAATATAAAGCTTTTTCTTTAAAGTTTTTCATCATCTCTTTCAAACTCCAAACTGATTTCTCTTTACTTTTACCTTTTTGGACCGCTGATTTTTAAATAATCTAGGTTTTAATTTTGAGAGCCTAGTTTGTTAGTTGAATGCTTTGGTATATACATAACAGGTGGCCTTATCATATTAAGTAGAATTTTTGGCCTTTCAACACCTTCTCTATTTGATCATGGCACGTTTTCTAGAGGGGGGACATTTTTGTTGTTGTTGTTGGACAAGTAAATTCTCTAACGCAACATATTCCAAATCAACTACTGAGTTTACTGGGTCTTAGGAAGTACAGCTTATTACTTTATTTCTGGAAGGCCAGTAAACTTCAAAGCTCCCCATCTACTTTGATACCTGGAGTAGAGACAGATCTGTTTTGTTGCTCCTATATATTCACTATTGCTTTATTATCATTAACACTTTTCCTAAAGGAAAATTAAATTCAAGAAGTGAATCTCATTCCTTTCTTACAAGGTTAAACCATATCATTAACATAATTATTTTAGATTCTTTAGAAATCACATCTAGCATTATTACAGTTGGGTAATGAATGAATATACTAGTAATATTTCACAATAGCTTAAATTGGACAACTTTCCATAAACAGTTTCTTCAAATGAAATTTCAGTTATATTTACTTTACCTGGCATTTCTATTATTTTTGCAGTTATGCTGTAATGTCCTTTCTTCATATTTGAGTCTATATCTGATTCCAATGCTCTAGTTTTAATATGCTGCTGAGGAATGTTCATGAAATTAGCAGTAACAGTCATTGAGATTATTGACATATAATATTTCAAATAACATTTGCCTTTTAATTTTTTTTTCTTATTTGAGTAAACATGTTTCATGGGAGCTGCAAGATAAATTTGAAAGCACATGTCTAGTGTCTAGGAGCCTCTAGTTCCCTGCTCACCCCATGTCCAGTTGCCTTGATCTCTTTGAACTGGTCTTTAAAAAGATAGTTTCATTTTAATAACAGAGGCTATGGCTTATTTAGAAAGATGACCATATGCATGCCCTAAGTAATATAGCTCCCTTGAATACCTAAGAATTAAAAAGAGAAGCAAGGAAATTGCACTAAATTTTTAGTTTCTTTTCTAAACTGCTGGCAAGGGACAAACAAGGCTATATTAGTATAGACTTGCAATCATGTGCAGGATAATGCTGCCCTCCAAAGAGATTTCCAAGTGCGGGTAAGCCTTCTTTTTGTTAATTATCTTAATAAGAACTTAAATGTTCTTTCCTTTATGAAAATCTGGAGGAGTATAGAACATTCTCATGTTCCCATGGTAAGTATCACCTTGTAGTGATATTCACAGATGCACTAATGCTTGACTCCAGATTACAGCGTTCTTTAAGAGCTCAGTCCCTGATGACATAGGAGTAAGGGATCTAGGAATTTAGGCTCACATGACAAAACCTAGATTTATATTTAGGAATGCTAGGATTTGAAGGAGAAATCTTAGTTCGAGATAGAATTTTAGACTTTGAAAGACACCTTTGAAACTACCTAGTTGAAACTCTACATCTATTAATGAAAATTTTGAGATTTTTGAGTAGAGAAAAGTCTTTCCGAAAACATCAGAGGTAGCTACTAGTAAAAGAGGGATGCAATTAGGAGACCTAATAAGACTGTGGGATCTGACATTATGCCAAAGTGTTTTCTTAGGCTGGATAAGGTTTTGATACTTCCCATGGGGTTCTGTTTATTTGGTAATGGTTCATAAGCTGGACCCAAATGCCCATTGCCATTAACAGATAAAATTAACAAATAAAGACACAGGGTACCTAGTTAAATTTGAATTTCAGATAAATGAAATGTTTTTAGTATAACTTTGTCTCAATAGCTGTCCTATTATATAACAGATAGCCTTGAAATGTATTGGGCCTCAGTATCTGGAAAAGGAAGGTAACAGGAAGCAAGCACGGGATCAGGACCCAGGCTACAAAGCTGAATGTCAGCAAAGTTTTATTACCAAATGAACAGGGATGTTTGATGGGGAAACTAAAGTAGATACCCGCTTTATTAATTAGGCAAAAAAATATGCCCATTTAGAAAACAATTATAAAGACTGTGAATTAATTAATTAAAATGAAAATGATCACCAAATGGTATTGCGAACTTCTGACACAGTTTCCACTTATTTTAGATTGGCTCAGGAACTGAATAGGGCTTCTTGCTAACTCTAGGGAGCCAAGATTGCAGACTTTGAGGACTTTATGTTAAAAAAAAAAAAAAGCATTATCCCTTGGTTCCATATTAAGGGTATTTTGAAGTCAGCAATCAAATGATTATCACACACTGCTGAAGAGAAGACAGAATGTCAATCCCAGTATGTCATCCTATAGATAAGAAATAGATACTTTCAACAATCTAAACACATCTAAACAAATAATACTATTTTAAAGTTGAGCTTATTATTTTTTTATGTGTAGTAATTTATTCTCCATCATACAGTAAGTGTTTTTAATGTATTATAAATTAAGCATGAAATATAAAAACTGTGGTATATTCAGTTGTTTTTCCTACTTTTTGAATTCTTCACCACAAATTGTGTTTTCAAAGTATATGAAAGAGAAAGAGAAGGAGAAAGAAAGAGAAAGAAATAAAGTCAACATCTTATAAAACGGAAGCCACACTCAATTGCCTATTTGTATACTTACTACCAATTTGGTATAAAAAAAAGCTGTAGTGCAAGTAAATACTCTGAAGTGAATATCCAGATGACCATTTGTTGGTTTGCTAATATTATGCATAAAAATTGTTGCTTATGTTATTGCTGATCTTATAAGCGTGACTAGATGAAAATGTGCACATAAAAACACCTAGATTGCTGACATATATTACATGGTTTGATGATCTAACCACATTAATAGTGGTATGCACTCTTTGATCAAGGCAGCCTCTTGTAACCCTATGTTTCTCTATTCTTTTACATTATAATATTCTACCTTCAGTCTTTCTCATGGTTCAGCCTCGTGAAACCTCATTAATGAAACATTTCTCACCCTCCAGCAGCCTCTAGAGCCCTGGTAGAAGAGCTGCCTAAGCAGAATTCCATCAGGACCTGAATCCTGGGTTAAGGCCCTCAATTAATATTTGTATCCCATTCTGGTCTTTCTCTTCTCTCTTAACCCAGCTACAACTAGTTGAAGCAAGAAGGGAGATACATCAGTGGGTTTACATGTACGGTCCTTGGAAAGGACATATGTGGAACTGGCTGAAGCATGGCTGGTATTAAAGGGGATGGAAGTGTTTCCTCTCTCTCGCCCTCTCTCGTCTCTTCTCCTTCTCTCTCCCTCTCTTTCTCCCTCTCTCTCTCTCTCACTCCCTCTTTCACTCTCCTTTCCTCTCTCCTTTTCTTAATTTTTTTTATACGTGCACATAAACACACACACTCATTTCCCCTCTATGCATTGCCTGTTTCATTAATTTCTACTTCAGAAAGCAGAAAGTGTCCTTTTTTTGTTTGTCTGTTTACTTTTTTAATGACCTGCCAAGGGGGTTAGGCACTTAAGTACCAATGGCTGGTATCATCTTGGATCTTTCAGCTATTCTAGCAGAGAGGAACATAGGAAGGAAGAGTATATAATGGCACCAAGTAAATCATTTGGAACTAGGCAGTCAGCTCAAACAGTGCCCACTGTAATTCTCTAGGATATTCCTAACATTTCTCTTCTTCATATTTATGTGCTTGCCTAACCCTTTGGATGTGTTACATGCTTTTTTCCTCCTGGCTGTAAATTACTTTCTCTGATAGTGATCCTGACTTCTTGTCTTAGCAATTTTGCCTTGAAGGATGCTCCTGGTTTGCTATAGCTCCCTGGGAGCCCTCCCCAGTCGGAGACTTAACACTTAATTATGCAAAGATTTGGGCAGAATCAGCAAAGTAACACTGCTTTATGCCTATATATTTAGGAAAGGTGTTAAAGATAAACTACCTTCTAATCTTGTATTTTAGGTGGTTCATTGAGAAACTAAAACCTGTCTAAAATCAGTTTATGTTTACTCCAGTTATTATAATTTGTCTTTATAAATAATTTAATACTGTATTGATGTAAAATATCATTGTTGATTTATCTTTTTTTATTTTAATAACATTTATTGAGAGTTTTGTTGGCTACTCTATTATTTGGAAAAAAAAATGATTCCCTTATGGAGCTTTTAGTTTTGAGGAGACAGATACTAACCAAAATTCACTGTAATATGGGTGTTCTAATGTATGGTATTTATTGATATGAGCATATAATGGTGTATATGATATGTATTTATGATAATGTGAGCATAACAACAGAATGGTTGAGGAATTGATTCAATTGAGATGTAAGGTGCAAGTTTGGGTTAAGTAAGTGAAGTGGAATATTTACAGGGAAGGGGGTGGCTCAGGGATGGAAATTATTGGAGAGGCAAACGACAAGAACAAAAGTGCCGTGGCATTTCCAAGAGTGACATAGCAAATAGTAAGCCTGGAGAAGTAGGTAGAACGTGTTAGAGATTCTGTCCTGGAAGATAGTGGCAATGATGGCTCCTAAAAGATTTTTAGTGGGAAGGAGACTTGGTCACTTATATAACTGGTTAAATTTTTCATATCATTGACACAAAGTATGAGGCCAAGATAGCCCAAAGGAAATATTAAGAAACGCTTGACGAAGTTCCATTGAAAGCATCACTTCATTTAAAGTAGCAACACTTTGAGGTTAGCCAGGCCAGATGGAAAAGTGTTCTTTCTCTGGCATATTAATAACTCTTACTAATTGTTGTCGTTTTGCATTTCCTTTTCTCTGTATCATGTCTACAGGCCATGTTTTCTCAAGACATTATGGCTACCAAGATTTGAATAAAGGATTTACTTATTAAGTAAGGGAGCATAGAAAAAAACAAGTGAAAAGATTGTAAAGGATTTATTTTTCGTTATTTGAGGAGGCAGAGGCTTGGTCCTTTTGATCAACAAAGATGACATTTGGTGACGCTTGTCAGGAGTCTCCTGGGAGACATGTACTTTTTGTACGTTAGAGAAATTTGGCCCATATATGGGCCCTTGTGACCCCATAGCAGGAGAGAAAACAGTGTCAGGGTATGTGTTAAGAGGAATATCTCTGACCTCTTTATTTTCTTCCTACATCTGGCAGTCAAAAGTATCCCTATTATTCTGGGAACTTTTAGTCCATTTGTAATGCAGGGACCACACATTAATTAAAAGTCCTCAGTCATCTTGATTGTCATCAAACAAAACTTCCTTGAAACAGAAAGCTGTCAGGGCTAAATCATTTTTATGCTTTATTCATTTGCCATTTATTAAAAATGTTAAAACATACACAGAGAGCTGGCCATCAGCCTGGCAACAGTAAAAAATAGATGAAGTCTTGGCTATTCAACAAACTGAAATGTTCACCCCTGAATAATAAGAAATAGGCCCCAAATATTAAACAGATATATTTCATTATGTAATTCGTATTGTATATTGCCAGGGGAAACATTAAAAATACTGTTAAGTAGGTTTTGGTGTTGTTACTTTTGGATTTAAAATAATCAATTTTATATTCAGTTACTTACTTCTATTTTTATATGATCCTACAATGATTTACCAGCTTACAATAAATATCCATTTATAAATGATGTAAGTAATTAACAATTTAGAATGATGGGGGGGAGTATATGACTGTGAGTGGTGTTTGTTCTCAGTGGATACTATGATGCTTAGGGCCTTTTTTTTTTTAATTTACTGAGACAAGATGATCTTTAACGTTAAGCTCAAATGGCAACATTTTATTATCTTTAATATAATTATATTTATATAGCTATATAATTACATTGATTTATTTTATTTAAAGTTTCATTTTTTTCTTTGACATTTTCTTAAAAAAAAAAAGCCAAAGTATCAAAAAGAGTGATATTCCATTTTATAGAGTTATTATGGACTTCTGACAAGAAAAACAAACAAAAAGGTTTTGTTTTTTTTTTTTTCTCAAAGGGAAAGAAGGATGAGCCAACAGTTTGAATTCAGATAACATTACTATGTTTAAATTGGAAAGAAGGATTGGTTTTTAGTTTCATGTGTCAAAAGAGTTAGTTGGCTGCATTTCCCTCAGCAGCCAAGCCCCTAAATGAATTGCTATCCTGGTATATCTGAGGAGTTTGGCTGCTACGTGCCTTCTTTACCAGTCAGAATGTCTTCCAGCTAGCCCCCTAAAGAAGGACCCCACATTCCTGGTACTATGATAGTGGATGATGGAAGTGCTCTTCTTTTTGTAGCCGTAGAATTAAGCCCCTTAAGATATGCGTTTGCTTTTTTATTGTTCAGCCTCTTGTGCCCAATTTTGCTCTGAGTAGTAGTGGATCAATTGTTTCCTTTGGGGTAGCAGAAAAATAAATTTTTTCATTAAATATAATCATGACTGTCTGTATCTGCATAAAATCTCTTTATTTAGACAAAAAGGAATATGCTTCTGCTTTGTACACACATTTTTTTAAAAATCCAACAAATTCTGGAACTTATTTAATTACCCATGTTTGGTCAAATTAAAAAAAAATAAAATAAAACTTAGAGAATGTGCTGGTTATCTATTCCTCTATAATAAATCACCTGCCAAACAGTGGCTGAAAACAATAATGATAGCCATTTGTGTTTCTCATCATCATGAATGTGACTGGACTCAGCTTGTTGTTTCTTGCTCAGGGTATCTGTGGAAATGGAGTCAGATAGTAGCTGAGGCTGGTGTTATTTCAAAAGTTTTCTCATTCACATGTCAAGCAGTTCATAATGGGTGTTGACTCGGGATTTAGCTAAAGTTTTAGCTATGGAACATCAGCACAACCTGTACATATGGCTGGTATTTACAGGCTGGCGACTGGATTCCAACAGCAAGCATGACAATGATAGAAGGAGAGGGAGAGAGAGAGGCAGGCAGAGGTAGACGCTCTATCATCTTATATGATCTAACTTTGGAAGTCACTTCATTTCCATCAAGTTCTATTGGTTATAACTCACAAAGTTTCACCCAACTTCAGGGGAAGAAGATATAAACTCTTGTTTCTTCTTGGCAAGATCGTATTGTGATATGAGCAAATGGATTGTTGTTATGGTCATTTTAGGAAACTATAATCTGCCATAGCAACTCCCTAAGGATCATAGATTGAATCATTAGTAATATTAGAAAACATTTATTGTATACTTATCGTGTGCTCTTTGGTGTTTTATGTAATTTACATGTCATTCAGCAGCACAAATTTTATTCATTTAACAGGAATATTATTGTTTAACTACATTTTAAAGATTAAAAAGAGAGCTAAACAACTTGTTCAAGATCACACAGCTTGAATTGAAGATACATACACCAGGCTTTTAATTTCTGTTCTCTATTATTTTTCACTAGGAAATAGATAGATTGGAGAAAGTTTAATGTCTAACTTTAGAGGACCTGCAGTTTAACCATATGGCCTTGATTTACTTACTTTACATCTGTGAACCTTAAAGATCCATGTCTAATAATTTGAGTAGAGATACTAAACCTTTAGGGTGTTGTCAATTTTAATTTACAATGTGCAGCAAAAAAAAAAAAAAAAGCTAGCATAGTTCTGGCCATATAGTTGTTATCCAAAATATAACGTTGTGAACATGTTATTTCATCAATTTTTTTTCATTAAGTTCTTTTAAAAAATGTTTTTCTGTTAGTTTCAAGTCATTCGATATAGACATAGACAGTTACTAAACTCCTTCATTTTGTTCAAGCCTCCCTATTTAACCCTGAAAGTTGAATTACATTGTTATTGGTATATATCATAAATGATAATATAACCATTTGCATTTATGACAAAAATGAAAAAATAAAAAATGGAAAAAATATTTTTGAGCATTAAACTGCAGTAAATTGCTTTATAATCTGATATATTCATGACTCATAAGTGTGAACACATTTTTTGTTTCTTTATATGTAATTAAACTTTTAAAATATAACATAATTAGGTGAATATATTATAAATAAATGTATATTTTATATATAATATGTACACACACAGAGTTTCTTCTTTGCTCTCTTTTACTCAGGCAAGTAAACCATCGTATGGCAGACTCTAAGTGACTCGTCCTGAGGATGAAGAATTTCTTTAATTTCCTTCTACTTAGTTTTTCTGTTTTCTTGTGTAACCGAAATAGTGTGTGTTCAATAAATGTCTATTGATTGATCAAAGGATTTTATGTCCGAGATTAAGCTTAAAGAGGGATTTTTTTTTTTTGTATTGTCTCTTGCTATACTATAATTTGGGAAAAGCTTGAAAGTAGTAAGCTCTATTGAAGATGCCAGTTTTGATTTGGTGCCTATCTAAACCTTGTAAAGGCTTTCCAGACCTTTTGATAGTACCAGTTTGGTACCAGTACCTCTTGCCTTGACAGGAACCTCAAAATGTAGAAACTTTTTAGATGTCTTATAAAATTATAGAGGTTAACTTAAAATTTGGTTATATAAATGAATGAGAGGTCAGAGAACATACATAACATACATATGTGTTCAAACACATATATCTGTATAATAATATATTTTATTATTCAAAACCTGAACTTTGATGGAAATTACATTCATTTTCAATTTTTTTACAGTCTCTTTTTATCAGGATCTTAATTTCCTTTCTTGTGATGTAAATATTTTAAAACAATAAATATTTACTTCATGCTGTACTAAAGCTATCATTATGCTCAAATAATACGTACCAAGCATTTCATTTAAATAGATTTGACATGTGCAATAACTAGAGTAAAAGCTGAGCTTTTTTCCTTATTCCCCAACAATATTCAATATTTTTTTATCCAAATATGAAAAATTTAAATGCGGTCTTTTTGTTTTTGTTTTTGTTTTTGTTTTTTTTACAAAGCACATCGGTAATCACATCCAACATTTTTCTTAATTAGCAAATGTAAGCCTGTGTCTCTAATTGTGTTTAGAGGAAAACATTAAGCATTTATTTTTCAAATGGAGGAGAGAATTTTCATAGTTTATTCTAGGCCCTATCATTTATAGACTTTGATACTGACACCTAAATGTACTTAAATTTTTTGATAGCTAAGTTTAATATTTGTTACCAGTCCCTAAGTGTAAGATGACTGAATTTATAGTAGCACCATTTAAATGTTGCCTAATTGTAGAAACAAAAGTGTTTTATGTTAGTGCTTCCCATGAAACAAACAAATGGGAAAATATGTTTAGAATACTCTTTGAAAATTAAAAATAAAATATTAATTTTTAAATCTGGGTCATGAATTCCATTTTAAGTGAGTTCCTCTATCTACTTTATGATTGGCTAAATGTTCACCTTTCAAGAAGCTGACCTTTTTCCTTAACAATAATTACCTAGACAACTTGCTCTTGTCTAATGACATCAAACGATCCACAAGAAAAAGGCATTTTGATATCCAATCTCGGTTATTAACAGGTAAAAATTTAAACTGTTTCATGGTTCCTGTAGATTTTGAAACAGTAGAGAAGCTATTATAACTGTCAGTCACAGAAAAAAAGTCAAGTATAATATCTTTTTGTGAAGAGATTGCTGATCACAACAGGACAGGAGAACTACTTTACTTTTCACAAGGGGGACAATTACTTGATCTTTTCTTCAGTGATTAATAGCTGAAAAGTCCCCCCTTTGCTACTCAGTGTGAGCATAGCAGAAGAGGTAGAAGCAGAGGGGTCTTGAAATTATTTTATCTAGTGGTAAAGATTTTTAAATGCAGGTTGAATTTGCTGACTTTAGATTTATAGGATTCGTAGAAGTAACAACTTGAATAAGAATAGCACAAAAGTAGTAGGGATGCATTCAAAGGACCATGTTTCTAGACTACCACACTACTACTTCCTTAAGAGTACAAATTCTCTGTAATGGACGACAAAATTGAATTTGAGGGCAAAATGCATGTCAGTATTTCAAAGAAGATCACATACTTCTTACGGACAAAGGTCATGTTTAGTTATCTTTTAATCCTCTGACACAAGATTTCTGAATTAACACAAATTCTCCAATTACATGAGAGAAGAATGTACCCTTAGTATAATGAAGCTATGTCCAAAAGTGTGTTCCATAGGACAAGGTCCCTCAAAAATCCCATATGGAAATTTAGAATGCTTAACAACTTAGTAATAGTTCTCAGAATTTCTCTCATAAGGAAACCTTGATTTTGCTTAACCTACAGTCTCCAAACTGATTTGTGGGAGTTTCTTTCTTTCTTTCTTTCTTTCTTTCTTTCTTTCTTTCTTTCTTTCTTTCTTTCTTTCTTTCTTTCTTTCTTTCTTTTCTTTCTTTCTTTCTTTCTTCTTCCTTCCTTCCTTCCTTCCTTCCTTCCTTCCTTCCTTCCTTCCTTCCTTCCTTCCTTCCTTCCTTCCTTTCTTTCTCTCTCTCTCTCTCTTCTCTCTCTCTCTCTCTCTTCTCTCTCTCTCTCTCTCTCTTTCTCTCTCTCTTTCTTTCTTTCTTTCTTTTTTTCTTTCTTTCTTTCTTTCTTTCTTTCTTTCTTTCTTTTTCTTTCTTTTTTCTTTCTTTTTTCTTTCTTTCTTTTTTTCTTTCTTTCTTTCTTTCTTTCTTTCTTTCTTTCTTTCTTTCTCTTTCCCCCCTCAAAGTGATCTTTGAAGTTATGTAAATATAATGATTAACATAATCCACACACTGGAAAAATCATGTTTTTTTGTTGTTGCTGGTTGTTTTTTGTTTTGTTTTGGTGAGTAGCTCATTTTTGGCCCCATTTCTTTTAATTTCATTTCCAAACAGTTCTTCTTCAGTAAGTTCTTTGTCTGCCAAAAAATATCCTAACAGGGTAGGAGGCCATGGTGTGATATAAGCTTTATTCTTTATGTATGTTCCTAATTATGGGCCAGAATTGTTTAAAGGGTACTTAGGCGCCTCCCACGAAACTGATGCAGTACTTCAGTTCCCTTCCTACCTCCTCTTGACACTATTCAACCTTTATTGTTTGCCTCCACTCTACTACTTCCCACCACCTCCTCATTTTATGTCTTTGCCATATTCCTTCCTCTACTATCTGGGGCACAATCTCTCTCTCTTGCCTTCTCCTCTCTTTTCTCTGGCTTCCAGAGAAGGCAACCAAGACAGAAGGGAAATAAATATTAAAAAATGAGATGTGTAATTTTTAAAAAATTTTTCTACAACTCCATAAACAAAACTTGAATGCACGAATAATGTTAGGTCATATAGGAGAAAACATCTGTGGAAATGACACAAATGTGACATCAGTTATAACTGGGAATAATGCTGAATCCATAAAATCCAATCTCATAAATGGTTCAGAGTACAGGATAAACGTGTAAAAGTATATAATTATAATAATAGAAATTTCACTAAAACATTGTTTTAAAAGTTTTTTGTATAGAAATAGGTCCTGTGCCTAATATATTATTTGGGCAATTAACTTTTCAGGCAATTAATAAGAGTTTTCATAAAGATCTTATTATTTAAATGTATCTAGGAAGAAAACATACATAGCTTTCCTTTCACTTTTCTGAAGCATGGATCTTAATCATTTCTGATTAAGTTCAAGTTGTAGCTTCATGAAGTCTAACTTGGAAAATATCATTTAGACATGAAAATTTGAATGCTATTGTCCCTCTAGGTATATAGGTTTCTCATTAATAAGAATAATTAATCATGACTAATGAAACTACTTTTAATTTATGTACCATCTTTTAATCAAAGATTAAAAATGTTTAATTTTCTGGTAAAATTTCAGTTACATTTAATGCCTATGAAAAAAAGTTTCCCCTTAGAAACAGTTTTGTGTCTCTATAGAGTACCCATGCAATTAATGAGTATTATTTTGTACTCACAGTACATCTTATCTATTAGCATTAAATACCTAAATTCTGTTTTAAATAGCTCTAATCTCTGCATAATGCAAATAAACAACTAACAAGAGCAGAAAGATTGTCAAATGATGATGATAGAAGAATGAAGGAGAGAAAGAAGCAAGGAGTAGAAGAAAGGGAAGAAAGAGAGGTAAATGAAAAGTAGTGACATTTTTTTAAAGGGATTAGTTTGTATTTTCAAATTGTTTGTGTCTGGGTATTTTGCAGATAATCCTTTACACAACTAAGTTAGTTAAGTATTAATCTTCCATTTTATGGGTAAGGAGACTCATCCTTAAAATAGTTAAGTCAACTTCTACAGTGTATATATAATTTTCATAGTTGTGTTTCAGACTTAGGTTTTCTATATACCCACTATTGTTACCATGTAATGGTTAGAAGGTTTGGAAAGCAAGATCATAGAGAAAGATGCTCAGGAGACCAAGGTAAATGTAAACAGGGAGTATCCATTTCTAATGTGGTTTATATTTCTTTAATATTCAATGCTTGTTTTTTGATAGAACATGTTATATCACTGAATTGGCTTATAATATGTTAGAATTTCATTCTTCAAAATATCTCATACACCATCTCATTCTCGAAGCCTTTTCTGATTTTCTGACTTGATATTCCCCCTGCCTTATTTGAGATTACTTAACTTTGGACCCTCTATATGCTGTCTCATCTACTTGATTAATCACCCTGACTCATCTCTCTTTTCTCCTCCTTCCCCTCCTTACATTAACAGATCAAATGTTTTGGTAGAGGACTATTTCTTAATCCATGGTTTGTTCATTTATTTCATTATTCATCCATTCATACATCTAACAAACTCATTCTAACCACATACCTTTCGATATCAAATCACTCATTTTTCTATCGAAGTGTGTAATGGGCCAAAAGAACTAGTATACTAATATACATAATGCAGTATCTGTTGGGTCACCTAGTGCATGTCACACGTAGTAAGCTATCAGTGAATATTAATTGAATAGTCAGTTATGCCCTTGGTAAACACTCGCTTTACCAAAATGTAGTTAGGTACGTATTTAGGTAAGTGCTTAGGTATGATTATAACAGCATTATAAAATGGAGTGTTAAAATGTTTCATATTATTAATTATTTTGATTATCCTATTAAATATGTACCATATGGCTTTACATCATAGCCTCAGGTCATCCTGTACTTAAAGGAATGTATATTTATTATCTTTAATAACATTTCTGCTAGACACAGGGTTCTACAACATATAACTAATGTATCCTGGGAGGCATATTGACCCAGGATATATTGAAATTTCTGTTTTTCCTAAGCTGAGTTATGATGGAATTGCATTTTATTTTTCACTATGTTTAGGGTAATATGATTGTCAATATGATAGAAAATGGCAAACCTTAAATTAAGTCAAAATTATAAATAATATTTCTGTCTGGGGAGCCAGGTGCAGCATGTTAACATTCTAACAGTCTTTCATTAATAAATTGTTTTGTTTTTATTATTAATTATGAAGAAACAGGAGGATAAGAGTATCTCAATATACTGATAATCAAAATAAAGTGTATAATGAACTGTCAAGCAGGCTTAAAGCACATGTCTGGAGCCTAAAAGATTATTCCTTAGGCTTAGGTCAATACAGAATCAGCTACACAGCAGAGTGTTTGTAAAAGTAGAGCCCTGATAAGAAGGGCAAGCATTCTAAAATCATTGTTCCCTTACAGAAGCAGCAAACATAATTTTCTCCCTATTTTAAACATTGTTTGAATTTCAATTTTTTTGCCCAACCTCATTCATATAGACCATTATGTTTTCAACAGGGACTCTATGATTTGAACTCATTAGAAAAAAAGCTTTTAATTTTGTCTTTTGACAGGATGACACCCTATTCATACCCAAAGTGTAAGAGGGAGTTTTTATTCCTGTTCAATCTCATAACCAGCATTGGTATGAAAAAGGAAACCTGTATTTACCATAAACTCATGTCTCTATGCCTGTATCTCTTTAATGTCCACAGAAACTTGCTCAGCTGTGCTCTCTTGCCGTGTGCATCACTATATTTGTAAAAATACATCTAGAATCCTGTATCTAAGAGACATTTATTAGCAATCCACCATGTACACGGCATGGTGTTTGGGCAAAAGGGATGCAGAATAGCATGAATCAATATCTCTGCTCCGAGGGAGATTGCAGCTTAATGAGGATGCATTGAAACAAATATTAAACACAGTCTGCAGAAAGTGAAAATGTAGGTTTGATGTACTTTAAACATGCAGGAATGTAATGACTAACCCACTACGGAGGGCCATGTAGTGATCACAGAGAGGCTGCCTTTGATCTACGGCTTAAAATATGAGTGGGATGGCACTAGATTACAACAATGAAAAAAAAAGTCATCAAAAAAAGATGATTATGGGCTCTTTATATGTCAGTCTCATTCCAAGCACTTTATATATATGTATTGCTTCATTTAACCCTTCTAAAACAATGAGGAGACTTATTATTCTAATTTAGAGATGAGCAAACTGCAAGGAGATTAAGTAATTTATACATTGTTACACATTGAGTGACCAAATGGTGTAAATATAAAGTTTTGTAGTTCTACCTCATTCCAGGTAGAAAAATAATCATTTTAATTGTTGACATAAAGAGAGACATTCATGTACAATGTATTTAGGTTTGGGATTAAATTTACTGGCTGGTTGACTGGGAAATATGGCAGATCAAATAGGATGCTGAAATTAGAAGTTGAGGCCATATTGTGACGGATTTTAAATTTTATATATCTGTAGTTTGTACTACTACTAGGTATATATTCACTTATGAATGAAATATATAGTATATCTATTTTTTTTTCTTTTTGGTATCTTATGAGATTTCTGAAGGACAGTGTCAGCGACGCAAAGGATGTATTTTACAGGGGAGAGACTGGGTGTTCATTGAAAATCAGTTAAGTGGAGCTGTTGCAATTTTACTGGGGAGAATAATGATAAAGACTCAAAATAGTCTTAGATATTATGGAATATAAGATCTGACTAATAAAATGTATCTTATGACCAGATCTACACAGCCAAGGGGAATTTTCTGATACACAAATACTAAACAAAGTAACAAACATAAAAAAAAATAACATTTAACATGAAAAGACAATTAAGTCTGTCTCAAAAGTACTATTCATTTCAGCTGTGGCCAATTGCTTATACAAGGCAGAATATAAATGTGGAAACCATTCAGTTTTCATAATCAAAGAAAGCTATTATTCTCAAAGCAGTAACTTCAAGAAGAAATAAATATGACATTAAAGAAGTCTCCCTTTGAATACTTTATTCCCCAAGAGTGAATATCTTTGGGCTTTTGACAGGTATCAAGTAAAACTCTTCATGAAGTGTAAAAGGACAGTTGGGAGAAAGTGGCCTCAGGCTGTAGAAATGCAAGCCTGATTGTAGAAGCAGAAATTTGTATATTTATATTAACTTTTAAACTTTCCATTTTTGAAACATAACCATTTTTTTTTCTATTTCTTTGACTGCCTCCCCATACATATATATGTTTATACATATTTATGTTATATATTTATATATTTATTTATATCTATTCATATATGTGTGTGTATATATGTACGTATTTTTTTTTTTTTTTACTACCAGCACAGACATGGTGACACTTTGTGTGCTCTGCTATTTTCTGCTAGAGAAATGTTGTATTATGTCAAGTTCTTGATCACATCCAGTGAGAAGTGGCAAGGTTGTAAAAATATATACCTGTTCACTCACTTAATTAGAGGTAAATTATACTGTTTCCTCAGTCACCACCAGAGAGAAAAAATATCCATTGATCCTACCCAAGCACTTGAATGATAGTCTTTGAAATCAGGTAACTCCTCAAGCTGATTGATTGTACATGGCACTAAAGAGGCAGCATGTTCTAATCAGCAATGCAGAGATAAATTTGGATTCAATTCCTGTCTAACACTTAAGAAAAGCTACACTCATCACTATATACCTAGATATAGCAGAGTGCCTGACACATAGTGGGGACTCACATGTTTCTGTTGCATGAACAAAGGAATATTGGTTTAGTGATTTGATCCCTCTAAGTTATAGTATCCTAATCAATTATGAGGACTAATTATACTGAAATGCATCTAAAATGAGTCTTAGTACTGCTCTATTCTAACTTTTCATTAGGCTAGTATAGTCAAATGGATTCAACATTTCAGCCTAATATTACTTGCCAAGATGAAATTTTATATGGGAATTAAAAAAAATCAAACAACAAAAAAGCACCACTTCTGTTATTAGAAAGAGGTTAGAGAACTAAATATGAGTCTGTACTGTGCCCTATTTCCACCACCCCAGACGTAGGGGTCTGGGGGAAAAAAAAAATGCAATTTGAAAGCAAATGGTAGAGCAATGTTTATTCTAAATAGATCGTCATTTTATACTGTCTAATTTTTTTCAGATTTTCTTCACAGATCTTAAATACAGAATGTGTCCCACCCCTCTCATTAATTTCTTTTACCCTTACACTTCAGTGAAGACATGAAAACAGGCTTAGTTAAATAAGCTACCAAAAAGGTGAGTAAATTTGCAAATGCAAAATACAGCTGTGGTTTCACTCATCATTAGTTATGATAAATAGCCTAATTCTTACCAATTTGCCTTCATAGATAATCAATTTTACAGCCTTGTTGTAGTATACTTGACACAATGAAATGCCCCTATTTAAAGTGTACTATTGGTGAGTTTTAACATATGTATTCATCTACGAACCATGCCCACATTAAGATAATGACTCTATCCATCACCCTCAAAACTTTCCTTGCAATCCTTTATAATCTACCTTCCTGCCAAACCACGGTCCCCAGGCAATCACTGATCTGCCTTCGCTCACTATAAAATAGTTGTTTTTTTTCTAGAATTTTATATGAATAGGATCATATAGTATGCATTATAGTTTTGTATAGCTTTTTTCACTCAAATTATTTTGAGATTTACCTGTCATTATGTGTATAAATAGTCTGTTACTTTTTTACTGTTGAGTCGTTGTATGGATATAATATATAGTCATGTGCCACTCAACAAGGCAGATACCTTCTGAGAAGTGTGTTAGGCAATTTTAGTTGTGTGACCATCATAGAGTATATTTACATATACCTAGGAGTGTAGTAAATTGTATGACACTATACCAAATGTGATATAGTCCATTGCTCTTAGGCTAGAAACCTGTATAACATGTTATTGTATTGAATACTATAGGCAATTGTACCACAGTGGTATTTGTTTAATGTGTTGTGCTTCTATGCTGTGACAGCTATGACATTACTAGATGATAGGAATTTTTGAACTCCGTTATAATATTATGGGACCACTGCTGTATTTGTGGTTCATCACTGACTGAAATATTTGTCATTTGGTCCATGGCTATAGTTTGTATGTCTTTTGTTAAAGTCATCCCTGGGCATTTCATTTTTAATTTTTTTTAAAAATTATATTATTTTGCCATTTCAATCCTGATTGTTCATTCCTAACATAGAGAAATAAAATTGATTTTTTATGGATTAACCTTGTTTCCTGAAACCTTTATAAAATCACTTATTTACTCTAGCTATCCTGTATATTCTTTAGGATTTTTATGTAGATGATCACATTGTCTGAACATAGACACGTTATAACTTCCTTTTTCACTTTTTTTTTTTTTTTTTTGTATGTCACGTTTTCTTGCCTTATTACTTTGCCTGGAACACTCAGTATAATGTTAAATAGAAGTAGTAAGAGCATTCGTCCTTCCTTCGATCCCGATCTTAGGAGTAAGCATTCAGTTATTCTTTGTTAAGCCTGCTATTAACTAAGTTTTTTCATGGATTCCCTTTATGATGTTGAGGAAGTTTTTTCTGTTTGTGTTTTGCTGAGAGTTTTTATCACGAATGGATGGATTTTTGTTAAATATACTTTTAACACATATTTTGAGACAGTATTATGATTTTTGTCTTTTTTGATCTGTTAATATGGTAAATTATGTCAGAAGGTTTTTACACACCAAAACTATCTTAAATTCTTGCCCTAAACTCATGAGGTCATATTGTATCCTCTTTTTTCATATGTTGTTTTATATTCATTATAAAATGCTTAAAATTTTCTTACTAATTTTACGCCTATGTTCATGAGGATGTAGATCTGTAGTTTACTTTTCTTATAAGGTGAAGAAGTTAATTTCTTACCCTTTACATAATAAGCGATCTTTTCTTATGCACTTCTCAGTCCCAGATTTTATTCTTTTACTGGATTTTACATATTTGCCGTCACAATTCTGCTCTGAAGCTTTAAAGATTTTAACTATTGCTGTCAATATTCTCTGGACTCAAAAGTCATCCTATTCCTATAGATTCACACCCCTAACTCTCATCAATGATTATGTATAGTAAGATGTCCAAATCATTATTATTAATCTGCTATAACAGCTGTTCCAAACCCTGTCAGACTGTATACATTTTGTTTAACATATATTTTGTAGTTTTCTTTCACTATTGGGAAATGAAACACAAGTTCAACTACATGAATAGGAATCCACAATGAAAATGTAAAAAAGAAATAAAGGGTGAGAAATTTATAGTGAGAGAATTTTATTTATTTTATTAATGCTCGGGTCATCCTACTATAAAGTTTTACTTTGTGGAAATATTTAAAATGTGTAAAATGCTCTGTGTCAATATGTTGCAGATTATTAATATTTAGGCTCAGGTGACTATATATAATTTTCTTTCTCTTGTTGCTAGGCTGGACATTCAAAACCATATAGGATATGCAGGCTTCTTTGTTATGCAGGATGCTGCCACATACTGCAAGACTTTTCTGATTCTTCCTACTAAAATTCTCATATTGCCCTAAATCATTCTGATGACCAAAACACACTGCCCCCCAGGTTTTTTCAAAACCCTATCTAGGAGAAAGTATGGCTTCTTTAAATAATCACTAGAATAATGTTTAAATAAAAATTACTTTTGGACCTACATTACTCAGTTACTCTGTTTTAATTGTTTCTTCAGACCTCAAAATTAACACATTGAATTTGGAGAAGAATATTTCTAGACACAACATAATTTGTTACACATTGTTATCCACTATGTTCACATTTTTTTTAAAAAAATATCTACATTAGTCCCATAAATGTAAGTGAATTAGCCTCTTAATTGGATCCTGATGATTTTTTATAGATGAAGAAAAGTACTTGCTTCTGATACTTAATGTTAAACTCTGTGTCTCATATGAAGTATTATAATACACAATTGCCCCAGTACCAGTTATTTTTATTTGAGATTAAGAGACTAGATTTTTAAAATTGCAAAGGAGTACTTGCTTCCTTCCTTATAATTAATAGGCAGTAAAGTTGTAAATGCATATCTTTGAACTGTATTTTAAACATCAAGTTTTTTTAATGTGATAAGCTCTCATAAGCGCTTCAGAAATGACATCTTTGGATATGATTTTTATCTACTTCAGAGTCTTTGTATTTAGAAGTCTGGTCCCACATGCAGACTACAGTCATAATGATGATGCTCTGTTGTATCAGTTTCTCCACAGTGGCAATATGACTTCCTTCGGCTCATTTCTGGATTTTTTTCCTAAATTTCTGGGCTGAAAAATAATTATTTTTTAAAATGGTGAACCGTTTAGGGATCTGTTAGAGGTCAATGATAGATTTTAAACAAAATTAACATTTATATATTAAAATATCACATATAATTACTGAATTATGCGATATCCTAACATAAGTATATTATGAAGTTTTTTAACTGCACTGTAAAGCTTTATTACAAAATAGAGGCATTAAATAGTTTTGAGAGATGTTACAGTTAAGCTTAAAGTATGATAATTGATTTTCAATATATCTCAAATGTTTAAAGTTTCTAAGGGCTAGAGGTCTACCATGTAAGAAATGTAAGAACTTAATATATGACGTGTGTAAATTTTTCGAAGTGAAAATGTAAGAGAAACCTAGTAGGCTAAAAATATAATAGAATATGCTGAGGAAAATGCAATTAAGAAAATTATGGTAGTCAAGTATGCAAATTACGTCAATCTGTTGAACAAATCCTTGGGATGGCATGGAATTGATGGAGAGAATTGAATGATAATTTTCCAAGCATTTCTGTCAGAAGCCATATATTGTAAGCCTAACTGTGAAGGCAGGACCACCTTCTAAAAATTCTCAGCAAACTAGAAACTTTCTCTGGTCTGAATGAATTAGCAAGGCCAAAAGATAGACTAAAAGCTAGAATAAAATCAGGCCCATTTGTTTCACTAGATCTGCATCAAACTTGAGCCCATTCAACCTTTCAAATGTCGTTGACAAAGAATTAGCTTCCTGGAATTCTTTATAGAGTGCAGACATATCTAGCTCCCTGATAGATGGAGCTTAGGGCACAATATGGATTGTAGAAAGAAACTCTGGACTTTCGAAAATGTTGTTTTAAAAATGACTTTCAAGTCAGCATTGGTGGTAGGAAAGTTTTTGTGATTCTTTAGTGGAAACACACATTAAATTACAACTCTCCTTTTCAAGTTCCAGGTAGATTAGTTACTGGAGTCACTATGGTTGAGAAAAAAAATAGAGACCCTGAGAGTCTGGAATGAAGTAGAAAAATTCACACACTAGAATAATATAAAAGGTATATATCAGTCTACTCATCCAAGATTTCCCTACTTATCTTTTAAGTGGCATTATTGTGGGTCATTGTATATTAATTTTTAAGAGCAATAACTTATTAATTACTTAAGTATGCATATATAGTTGGGATTCATTTATTTGTATACAATCCACACAGTAAATTACTTGTGGATAAGAGACCTTAATGACGATTGATTTTTGTTACATGTAGGACATGTTATGAAACTCTAAGAGCTCATGAGTTTTGACTACCAGACCAGCTGGTATTTGCCTCATTTGGCAGTTCTCTTTTGTGCCTGCATTTGTTTTCCTGCAGGAGTCCAGAAATAGGCTTAACTGATATCACCAAATGTCTCCTAATTTTAGATTTCTTCACATGTGCTAGTTAATGGTCAATGAGGTACCATAACCTTCCTGGTTCCACCCATTTTGACATTAGCAGCAAGCTATACTCTTTAATGTACTAAATCTTTCTGATGTACAACATGGGGATTTTTTATTATGAATGGAGCACAGTGGTGATTATTTACGAGTAGTCCTAGTACATTTTGGCTTCCTTAAATTATTTCACTCTGTATTTAACATTGTCTTTTACATTGCACTCTTAAATTAAGGTCATGGAAATTCACAGACTTTTTAGAACAAAAATGTAAACTATTGAGGTATAATACTTTACACTTCACTATTAATCTATAATTAAATAAATTAGTAATTGCAATATTTAAACTTTTAGCATTGAAGTAACACTTGTTTATTGTTAAAATAGAAAATATAAGAAAAAACAAAGGATATATAGAATTTTAAAATCATTGATAATCTCAATACAAAATATTTTAAATATTTTGTAATGATTAACTAAATGTTTTATACATATATGTATATCCATATATCTATGTCTGTATCTATATCGATATATTTATATCTATACATGTAATAATGTATGTTGCCTTAAAGTATTTTTAATGATTTAATGATTATAATTATTATAATCTTGTTTTTATAAATTAAATAAACATACCTTAAAGAAACATGCCTTAAAGTATTTTAATGATTTTTAATGATTTAATGATTATAATTATTATAATCTTGTTTTTATAAATTAAAGAAACATACCAAAACCTTATCTAATGAAAATTTCAGCCTTTCAGTTATGAGTTGTTTGATCTCCAAAACTATATATACCAATCTGTTGTGATAATTAAAATGTATTTCAGTTTATCTTATTATTGCTGTGAGATAAACAATTAGTATTCACTCCATTCTCCACTGAACCACATCTTGATCCAAAAAATGAAAGAAATATTTTATTTATTTCAATAATAATTAAGCACAGTTTAAAATATTTATCAACATGTTCAGAAGAACTATTATTTAACAATATAAATAAGTTTGAAAGTCAGTGGTGTGTTTCCATCAATTTACGTATCTTCACTTAAATTCCTTGATTGTATAAGATGTTTCTTGTTTTTTGCTTATAAATTTTGTTTATGAATTTTTAATAAGTTTGATAAATCCATAATCTGATTTGAGGGGTACATGTAAACAACTTCTGCCCTCTAAGGATTTAATTATCTAGATCAATGAGCTAAAAATAAAATTATGTGTCAGTTGTAATCTGGAAGGTGGGAAAAATTTCTATGTCAAGGAAAAAAAATCAAAGCTTGGATATTTTGGGACCAGCAAAGCTATTGGAATATTTTGACAATATGCATTTTGGCTATCCGTACATGTGGTTTTCGTAGGTATTTTTAAAAATAATTATATAAGATAATTATTCTAAGATTGAGAGCGATCTTCATATATTTTAGTGTTAATACCTTTTCTCAATGGAAACATGTATTGTCTCTGATAAATACATACGTAGTCAGATGTTACCCATCACATTTACAATTTAACATTTGGTACTTTACTAGAAAGAAACATCCCATAGCAGAGATTCAGTGAAGACTAACAGTATGGAAAAAGCTTCAACTTCTATGTAGTCTGTTTTTCTCAAGGGAGTTTTTCCTTAGGCTTTTTAAAATAATGGTATATACTTTTATTCAGTTTATGTATATTATGATAATCATTATCAAAAAATTCAACATTATATTCACTTTTTTTAGTTCTTTTTGGAAGTATTTTAATTTTATTATTAGTTTCAAGTATACAGTACATTGATTAGACATTTATATAGTTTATAAAATGATCCCCCTAATTGTTCTTTCCTCTGTCTCTCCACCTAGCCATTACATTAATGCTGACTGCATTCCCTAGGCCGTGTTCCCCATCCCTGTGACCATCTATCAACTACTAATTTTTATTTCTTTAACTCCTTTCTTCAGGCTTCCAAACCCCCTCGCCTCTGGCCATCTCCAGGTTGTCCTCTATATTTGTGAATCCGTTTTTGATTAGTTTGTTCTTTTTGTCATTAGATTTTGCATATAAGTGAAACCATATTAAATATTATATTTATAAATATTGAAAACTTTCTGTGTCTCAGAGTTACACTGAAAATACAATGATTAGCAAGATAGAAAATACCACTATGTTATAATGTTTTTGCTTTTTTGTTACATACTAACTTCCAGATTTCAAACAAGAAGGTAGAAGTTGAATGAACCTGATGATAAAAGGGTGCTGGGTGGGACACTACAGTTATATTTTCCCATTAGATGCTGGTTTAATGTCACAGGTCCAGTCTACTTCAACAGCCTTAATTAACACACATGTATCCAAAGTTGTGATAACATGTGCCATCCTCTTTGCTTACTGTAGAACAGCACTTCTCAAAATAAAGTCCCTGCAGCATCGGCATCACCGTATTAGACTTACTGAATCAGAAACACTGGGGATGGGGCCTAGTATTCTGTGTGTTAAAAATCTTCCAAGACAAATGATTCTAATGCATGCTAATTTTGAGAACCAATGCTAATATTAAATATAAACATTGTCTTGACTATAATCTATAATGGATGCTAATATCATAGTGGATATTTCATAATTCTTCAATCAATTGAACTTTGAGGCTTTAAAATACTTTTATTCTAATGAAGAAATTATATTGCTGTATATATATATATATATATTGTGGCATTGATAATGATTGTATCAACAAAATCATGTACTATTAACCAGTATCTACCATTTCGAACAGAGAAAGTGTTAAATTTATTGTCACCAAGTTTACCTAAATAATCTAAAAATTTTAAGCTGCAAAACATGTTCTGGATTCACTGGTAGTAATACTTAAACTCTAAATACAAAATAACAATGTGAAAATGGCTTATATTTTAATTGAATCTTTTAATGCCTTGTATAACATTGAGTTTTTTTTGTTTTAAAAGATAAATGGTTAGATTGATTTAGTAATTCAATAATTAAGTCCCTATTATGACAGGTTTATATGCAGAAGGCTGTAAAGTTGAGTAGTGTCGCATCATCAGCGTCTTCAAGAACTTAGAGTTTAGTAGCAGATATGAAATATACACACATAGCTCTATAATGTGGGGCAAAATGTTACAAATTTCATATTTCATAAGTGAAGTTTATAAATTATATAAATTCAAAGACGGAAGGAACCTCTGATCTGGATTTTCTGAGTTGTCTTATGTTGAAGGGGCCATTTAAACTAAGGCCATTAAGCCTAAAATTGAATTGTATTTTAAGAGGCATAACAGAATGGGGAAGGGTTTTCAGGGTGAGGAAAGGGAATAAGCAAAGAATGGGAGAGAAGAAAGTTTAGCACCCTGTTTTTGGAGAGTATCAAAGTGTAAGGCTTAGAAATAGAAATATGTGTCTGAAATAGTCAGATTTATGCCTTAAAACTTGTTTTGAGGCCTTTGACAATAAGGGATACAGTAGAAATATATGCACGGTTGACAGTTTTGAGAGGAAAGCAGACAAATATGCAAACACATACAATTGTTATCATGTACAATGGATTATAAGAGAAAGGCATTTGAGGCAGGATGAATAATTAGAAATATACTAATTCTGCTCTATGGAAGAAGAAATTAGACTCTAAGCAAGAGAAAGAAGAGGGTTGGGCGAGAATGTAGGGACGATACCATAACTCAGAGCCTCTGGTAGCCTTCAAAAGTTAAGACAACTATTCAGAGTATCGGAAAAAAAAAAAAAATGAAGGACAAGTATTTATATTGACTGATAGAAAATGTTCAGGGTAGGAGAAATGATATTTGGAAACATGCTGATGTGGCTTTTTAGGGCTTGGACGAATAGTGAAAGTTAAAGGACATATGAGAACTGCCGCTTTGGTGTCCATTAATACTATTTGTTCACAAAATTGAATCTTTTTCCAGATGGGTTTTTAGTAACTAATCCATTTATTTATTCAGAAACTATTTATTAAGCCCCCACTATATGCCAGACACTGTTTTAAGACTGCTGATAGCAGTGAAGTGTGCATTAGAACCTGCTTTTGTGGTGCTTACATTCTAGATGTTATTAAGTATAAAAGGAAATCAGAAGAACACATGTAGACATTAATTGGTTAAAGATAAAACTTTGATTTGTCACTGATTTGTCTTTCTAGAGCCATCTATGTTCAATATGAGATATTTATTCGAATTATGCCTTTATTTAATTTTCAATATTTAAAAAATAGTCCATGCATTAGATTTCAACCTTACTAACTCCAAGACTAAATATGACATTATTTGAATAGTTATCATAAGGTATCCCAATGTTCTTTCTCACTAATGACAGAACTAATAATGTCAGTATACTAAACTGCCAATTTTACAGGTAGCAAAATTCTTTTTGGCAAGTAAAATAGAATGAAAAAAAGAAAAAACCTGTCCGTTTCTTGGTAAACTATTGCTCATAACTTGGCTTTCTTGAACAGAAATGTTCATATTTTATTTAATGTGATTTTTTAAAAAAGGAATGAAACCAAAAATGAAAAGAGATAGAGATCTCAAGCTGTTGAGCTTTGAAATTTTGGCAGAGAATATTTTCTCTGGGAAAAAAAAAAAAAAATGTTGGATGAGAATTCAAAACATCCGCCTTTTTAGCCCTGTTCAGGCATCCGTAATGCTGCTTCAGAAGACACAAAACAGTGAAGGACCAGGCTTATCCTACTGGGAAAATCATTTGAAATGTTGGCATGGGAGCAAAGATAATTCTGGTGACCTCCATGTATATCCAAACCACTAACTTTCATCCTTAGACCTCAATCACTATCATTTCTATGAAACCAACAGAATTCTCTGCATTGATATGCAAATAAATTCACCAACAGTAGCCACACTATTCATTTTCCATGTGCTTTGCAAGCCAGAATTCTGAAAGGCTTCCAGCAATTTAATACACAGCACCTTCATTGAATTTGACTAAAAACAACCAACTTCACATAACACTACAGTAGTCTGTAGAGACCTTGACATATTCCTGAGGATTGTTTTGTTTTAAGTTTGTTAAATGCCACTGTGGGTTTTTTAATGGATAAAATGGTAGTGTGAAGCAGAATAGAATGTTTAAAATCTTTGTTCTCATTTATGCTCTTTCAAATTACATAAAACGTATGGCATAGTTGACATTTGAGCTGTAAGATCAAATGGAAAAGGTTGGCCCTGTTTTGTGTGAGCTGAATTTCTTTTTTAGCAGAGCAATTAAATTGTCTATCAGTGCAGACTATTCTCATTGCCAATCGGCCTGGTATACTCTTCGGAGAGTAATGAAAATTGAAATGGGATACAGATTGTGATAATGGAACTAAAAAGGAGGGAAAGCAGAAGGAATTTACTCCTCTTCTTTTTGATTTTCCTTCTCCCAATTCTTAATGTAATTACAAGACTCTGGAGATGTGAACATCTTTATAATCTATGCAAAACGCCATCTGCTGGAAGCATATTTTGCAAACCTGTGGGGCCTAAATATGAAAAAAAAAAAAAAAAGTAAAAAGTGAGCCTTTGTTGTACTGTTCCTTTACTCAAGTGCCAGACGTTTCTTTGGTTTCCCAGGAGTTCTGTTTCTAAGAAACTAAAAGTAAGTGGGAAACATCTAGAAAGAGATTTGATTTTATACAGTCCCACTGATTTGTTTTCTTTTTACTAATACTCTAGAGCATAGTATTATTTTTGGATTAGTGGATCATTTCAGTTATCTCATTAAGAACATTTCTTCTAATGATTTATAAATTTAGACAAATTGAATAACTGTGAACCGTTAACCAAAGGTCATTCATTCAACTAGCATTTACTAAGCACTTACTGTTTGTTAGGGAATTTGAGAATGCAAAAAGGGAAGCACATAGGGACATACATGCGTGCTTAAATGTTCACATCTGTATGTGTACCTTAAACAACCCTCCCCCCCCCCACACACTAATTCTGCTTTCCAAAAATTCACTACCTAGGGAAGCAGAAAGTATATAATAATTCCCTAAAACTTACAACCAGAATGATAACCTATTATATTCCCTTTTAAACTTAGCTTGAATTTTTTTTAAGTAATTGAGTTTTTGCTTCTTTTTCTAATTTATTAATCCCCTATTTTATTATCCCTTCCATTTTAAATTTCTTCTCTGAGTATTTCCCCCTCAAAGGCCCTTTCTAATTTAACTTGCTGTTAGTGTTGCTTCCCTTTCTCCTTTCTCTTCTTTACCTTTTCTTGTCTCAACCTTCTAATTTTCCTTTTTCACAAACTTATATGAAACCATTCATTTCTAAGTCCCATCTGTTTTACAAAGTCAACAATCCAGGTTAGATTTAACTGTTACTTTGATTTTATAACTTATCTTCTTGAGGGACTCTGAAACTTAACCAGATTTAGCTTTTGAAGCTTTTCTACCTCAGGTAGTATTCTCTGTCTTTCATGGGCATTTTGGATGGCAAATGATTACCAGCTCCAAGACTTCTTTATAATCGTAGTTCTCTAGAATCCAGGGAACCTCAAGCCGATTAGATCTCTGATTATCTGTCAAGATGTATTATAACCTAGAGGTACTAGCAACATATGTAAAATAAGCTTTAAATACCAGAATTACACTGGGCTAACCAGTGCCCTTCCAGAACTGACCCAAATCGGTAACAATGATAGAAAATGGAAAACTTCGGTTACATTTTGTTACACATATTGAACATATTTTTAAAGCCTATTCTTTATCTTAAAAAAAAAAAAAGAGGATGAACCTTTAAAGAACAACCAAAATAATAATAATTATAAATTTCAAAGCTGGACATAATCTGGCTTCACTCAGTATTTAGGACACACTAGTAAGACGGAAAAGAAGTTTCCAAACCTCAAGATGCGAGGAACCCCTCATTACCTCCCTGGGATCCCAGTGCTTCGTGAAGGTTTATGTGAGTGGAACCACGTTAGGGAATTCTCAAGGCTACAAACTGTTTCAGTTTGCTAGGGCTGCCATAAGAAAGTACTACAAACCGAGTCTTAAACAACAGAAATTTATTGTCACATATATCTGTAGGCTAAAAGTGTGAGATCAAGGTATTGGCAGAGTTGCTTCCTTCTGAGGGCTCTGGTGGTTGCTTGGAATCTAATGTTCCTAAGCTTCTACTGCATTACCCTGATCTCAGCCTTTACTTCTCACTGTGTTCTTTGTGCGCCCCATTCTACCCCAGTATGACCTTATCTTAACTAATTGCATCTGCAGCAAATATGTTTTCAACGAGTTCACATTTTGAGGTACTGAGAGTCAGGACTTCAACATATGAATTTTGGAGGATGCAATTCAAACCGTGACACACACAGATCCCCATCCACCCATTAAAAAGTCCAGTGTGGTAAGCCCGGTTACACTGAAGACCTTATCACTTAGCAGAGAGTTAAAGCAGCCAAGGCCTTCTGTCTTTAGCTGAACATACTGATTATTCTCACCTCAGAAAAACTATTGATCAGGACTCTGACAAATGCTTCAGTTTAGAAATGAAAGGCATTATTATTGACAGCATAAGTGGGGAATTGAAGTGCATGTTTATGGTACGAACTGGATTACCAGCCATGGGCTTGTAAATTCACACCAGTAAATTAGTTGGGCAATATTAATGTTTGTGAAGTCATCGCTTAAAAATGGTGGATACTGATCCCATATCTGCAAATACCAAGCTTTGTTCTTTGTCTTTCTGAAATGTCAACTACTGAGAAACTGTGCAAGAAACAAGGCCCCTATGAATGTGTTCACATTTCCACAGCAGTCGCTACTTAGTAATATACTTTGAAAATATTCTGATGCAAATATAAAGTTGATAGCATTTTAATTTGGAAATATCTATATTGGGGATAAAGTTGTATATGTATAATATACACATATGTGTATGTGTATATTGTGTAAATGTGTGTGATTTATACATAATTTATGTATTTTCTTTTGTATATTATATACTTATATACATTATATAAAATTTGTATATTTCTGATTAAAATATAGAAATATATCATATAAAATATGTTATATATAATACATATTTATACTTAAAATATATTTATGTTTAAAATATACAAAAATATAAAATATATATAAATGTAAAATATATATAAAAGTATATCATATGTAGCATTTATAAAAGTATATCATTTATTTACTTTTAGTTTTTTTATCACCTCTTTTAATCACAAAGAAATGCAGAGTTGATTTTAGAGCTGTTAGAAAATTCTGCCTCTACAAAAATTGTGACAACTTGGTAGCTGATGACAGATATTCACTGTGCTCTAGGAGTAGCTCTAATGAATTTTCTTATATTTGAAAAGTCGCTTTCTACCTAACATGCTATCTTCACGGTTATACCTAATTATAGTTGTTAAAGATCTATGACAAATAGACTAATCTCCATTATTATCCAGATAGTGATCAATATTAAACCTAAAGCTTGGCTAATGCTGAATGTTTAATATAAACAAATATGCTGTGGATGTGGAAATACACATTCTCAATCCTGTATGCGTCTTCCCTAATTGACTTAAGAAAACAACATATTCAGACATTAGCAGGAAAGCTTCCTTGAGGTTTAATGTGGGACACAAGCCCATTATTTGAATGGTAATTTCTACAGATGCATAGATCTCTTCTCTTCCTTGTGAATGAATCATAGTCTAAGATTTTATTTGAAAGAAAGCAATTTGGGACTTGGAAAATTTTCCCCTTTTTTTTTTTTTAATTATATGTAGTTTTGTATTTTGAGGCACTCAAAATCTTATTTAATCACTGTCAGTCTAGAAGTACAGCAAATGACCTCCTATATTACAACAAGAATTTTTGCTCTAGCCTCTCACTGGTTATAATAAGAAAAGATCATTTCTAGACTTTTCTGAGTAACCAGGGAGGGTTCACATTATTTCTGGGTTGTGAAGATTTGATGATATGTAGGGAAATGTCTTGCTAATCCTCAACCATTCAGGTCCAGACAAGGCAAGTATTAACTCTGGCCTGAGGCAAAAAACACATGTCCATTTATCTCTCATTCATTCATTCATTCATTCATTCATTCATTCATTTAGTGTTGAATGAGTACTTTTCATTTCCCAGCCATACTAGTATGCACAGATAATACAGAAACAAGCAAATAAGCAAACAAACAAACAAATACAGATTTATCTTCTCCCTGAAATTGCTGAGAACTAGAAGAAGGAGAAAGGGTAATGCAGAGTATACCATCGGGTGCTAATATTGGATGAAAGAGGGCAAAGGGCAAAAGAGTGAGCCTTAAAAGGACCTTGCTCATTCTGGAAGTGGGAAAAGGTGGTTAGGCAAACTAAAGAGAATGTGATCTTTGAGCCAAATCTCAAACAGCTTTACCACTGAGGGATCGTACAGGGAATTTAAGTTTATTGAAGGGAAAATTAATGTATAGCTTAATTATAAAATTAAAACAATTTTCATATAAATATGAAATGGGTCATGGACCTGACAAGTTATTTCTGGCATGCTCTTCTGAGGAGTAATTTGACCATTGATTCATGCACTTGTGTAATGCTTTACAACATGTTTTTTAACCCTACATTATCTTTTTTTTTTAAATTAAAATTATTGAAGTGATATTGGTTAATAAAATCATATAGGTTTCAAGTGTATAATCAGATAATATGTCATACATATATATTTAACTTTGGGTGGTGAACACACAGTACGTGTGTGTGTGTGTGCGCGTGTGCGTGCGCGTGCATTTACACACACACACATATATTGTACTTACACACACACACACACACACACACACACACACACACATATATAGAGAGAGAGAGAGAAAAGAGAGAGAGAGAGTACCCAAAGTTAAACTTTTTTTTTTGACACCAAATATATGACCTCCTTTACCCTTATCTACCTTCCCCTGCCCTCCCTTCTCTCTGGTAACTGTTCCTGTCCATGATTTCCTATTTGTTTGTCATGTTTGTTTGTTCTTGACCTTCCCTATTTCATTGACTTTCTAGAAGTGTTAACTCTCTGTTTTTACTTTTTTTTCTGTGGAATGCCTTTAGATATGAAATTTTACTTATTTTTAAATTACACTAGAACAGAGATATGACTAACAGTAAGACTAAGCCTGAATAATGATTTCCACATGGAATCTTTCTTAGTATGATGAAAAATATGTTTGACAAGTTAAAAATATTAGCTTCTTCTTGTACCTTTCCTGTAACCTCTCATGGTAGTCAATATCAAGCTTGATAACATATGAAAAATAGAGATAGAGATGTTATCATTTTCTATTTGCTGATAGGACAGAATTTTGATAGGTTAGCCAAGTGTATTTACATTTTATCAGTCTTCCAAAAAAAACCACTATATTCTTTACATCTATTTCTTATTCAACTCCACTATATTTACTACAAATAGATGACTATAAATAATCACTGTAAAACATCTTCCTATAATTTGGGGAAAGTAATAAAAATACACAGGCAATGAGACAGTGGCAAAACTGTAGTGTTAGCTACCGATCTCACCCCATTCCTACACACACACACACACATACACACACACACAACACACAACACACACGTTTTATTTCATGCAGACAATTATGACTGGATAATTTTTCATCTGTAAAATGCAAAGATTGTTGACTTGATGGGCATGCGAAGTCTTATGGGAAATGAAGCATGCTCTGAGTGCCTCACCTCTGCACTATTTCAATTCCTGCAGCTTCCTGTCTCCCTGGGATCTGAGATGGCTTCCTTAGTTGCCTTGTCTGTACCCACCCTCCCCATCTGTGACCCCTGCTATATGACTGTTGGCACCTTCCACTTGCAATGACAACTGAAAAGAGGTCCATGTTCTACAGCTGCCCTCTTTTCTTGTTGGGGGCCTAGACATGGGTGCAGGAAAGGGAAGGGTTGAGCATGTGCTTCATGGTATTTCAGAGCAGGGCAAGGCTATACCATTCCATCCCTGGGCTGGCAACATGGTGAACATTCAGCAGGTAATTTGACTTCTCACCCACCCTCATCCATGTACTGAGTGCATTCCTATGCAGAGTGAGCAACCTTTTTGAAGTCATCAATCCACCCTGGGCAGGGATGGCAAGCCAGTGGGAAGGGGATATTGACTTCCTCACCTCAACTGGGGCCTCACATTTTATTTTTGCCCTGGAATCTACAAATTATATAATAGGCCCTGAATGGAAATGATGGAAAACTTAAAATATGGTTGGAATTAAATAAAATACATTTATAGTACCTAGCAAAATGCTTGGCATAAAGAGTTCTAAGTGAAGACACTATCCATCTCAAAGTTTTTCAGCTTTTAGTCTCCCATCTTCAGTACCTTTTCCCCAAAAGGGAAAAGCAGAGAATTAAATCAGGCCTCATTGCTAACAACCAAAGAGCACGTTGCATGTCACAGCAGTTCTGTCCAAAGAATGTCCAATTTCTCATGCTCCATACCCCAAGCCAGTAAGAGTAGTACCTATTCTTCACCTATATAGAACTTCTCCTAGCTCTTAACACCAGAAACACAAGGTCACTAGTCATTAATTTGCTATTTCTGCAAACTGTCATTAGAAGTTGACTCCTAATTAATTGACCTTCTTTATCATGCTTAAGAAGGCTATCTACATTAAACCTAGAAAACAAATTATTGTAGTCAACACTTGAGACCTGCATAGAGCAACTTGTTTTTACTTTATCAATATACTTAAAATTTATAATCATGTCAACTATAAAATTGAATTATTGTTCTTTTTTTACAAAGGAAGTTTTTAAAAATATCTATTCATAATGCACTATTAAAATTCAGTTATATGACTGTCTTTTGAAAATAAAAATACAAGTTTGAAGTTGATTAATTTGGGGTACTTGCTCTATAGAGTCATTCTATTGAGTAGTTACAGTGTTCCTTATAAAATAAAACCATCAGCATTATATGAAAGGAATGGTTAAAGGGCTTCAAATTTTAAAATATTTAAAATATTTAAAATAATTTGACACTTTCTCATATTTATAAGTAGACCATGGTAAATTTGGAATTAATCAGACATAGGTTTAGATATGTCCTCTAACTCTCAAAATCCATATAACTGTGTACATATTGTGAATACTTTATTTGAACAACCATTTTATCTGCAACATCTACTTCATAGGAGTTTTTGTAAATGGAATAATGTAGAGAATGCTTGGTATAATGTAAGCATTCAACAAAATAGAACAAAGTCTGCAATCATTCTTCTTAATATTTTTATTGGTTTTATTATTCCCAGGAGACAACTGAAAGCAACATTATAAACTTACCATTATAGGAGATTTTTCCATTTATTGTTGCTCTGCTTCAGAAGATATGATTTAAACTAAGGTAATATTAAAACTAAACTAAGAATCATAGCCATATGCTAATAGGTTCTACAATAAGAATTTATTTTCTGTTCTATGCAGAGCTACTATAAAGTCTAAATTCATTATGTATTTACTGTGATTAAAACTAGTATGGATAAATGGAATTCTTTAATTTTGTTTCCAAGATTTGCAAGAATATAGGAGCTGATTATTATTACAAAATAAAATCTAATTTGCTTTGCGTATAGTATCTAGATATTTATTGTTAGTTTTAATGGAATAAAGTGGGTTAACTACTATTATAACCAAGACTTACTATTTAAGAACTCAAGGTAGTTATCATTTTCAGTCCAGTATTAGCTTAGTGCCAGGATGCAGGCCTATAAAGAGAAAGGGGAGTGGGGAATAAGGAAAAAGGATTTAAAAAAGAAGAAATAAGAGACTTGGAAGAGAGAAGTCACATTAAGAAAATGCATGAGAAAAAGAAAACAAAAACAAAAACAAAAATAATTGAATAGAACAGAGATAATAAAAATCAGTAATGAAAATTATACTCTTTTTCCCCCTTACAATCATTGTTTTTTGTTTGTTTCTTTGTTTTTGTTTTTGTTTTCACTGTCCATTTCACAGGCTTTTACTCCTTTTTCTCTGCCCTGGTATACAACCCTGACACTTCCTTTTTGACATCTTTCATGTCCTCCAATCCTGGCTACCACAACCATACACAAACATATACAAACAACACATTTCCACCTTTCCTTAATATTTTCCAAAGCTTTGGTAAATAGGAAGAATCTAATGGAAGAGTGTCTTTCCTTTCACCACCACCCCCCACTCCTTCTTAAACTGCTTTACTGTCATTTCAGAGCACAAAATTAACAACTATTATATACATTACTGAAATACGTTTTATTAGGAACTGGATAAAGTCATTTCACTGTGTGTGTGTGTGTGTGTGTGTGTGTGTGCACGCGTGTTCCAACTCATATCTGCCTTTACCTGGATGAGGTCTTTAGGCAAATTCCTGATGGTTTTCTGCCTTGGGTTCCTACAAAATAAATTATAATATCAGTATAGTTTGGTAAAGTTGAAATGTCACAATAATAGTAAAAATATTTTTATAAATTATAAGATATTTTCAGATATCCATTTGTATCATTTCACTACATTAAAATGGCTTGACAGCCAGCTTTATTGGAACTGAAAATAAATACTAATAACAAAGATATAAAGTGATATTAAGAATACTTAGCCAAACAAACAAAAACTCATAGACACAGACAATAGTTTAGTGGTTAGCAGAGGGAAGATAGAGGGCGAAGGTAGAAAAGGGTAAAGGTGATCAAATATATGGTTATGGAAGAAGATTTGACTGGGCGGTGAACACATAAAACAGTATACATATGACAAATTATAGAATTGTACACTTGAAACCTATGTAATTTTAATAACCAATGTCATCCCAATAAATTCAATTTAAAAAAATCAAAGCAAAAGTTAAATTTTGTACCTCAATTAATTCATGAATCTTAGGAAGAAGTTAAATGAAAATTCTAAATTCCTCTCATCCCTGTGTTAAATTTAATAAAAGTGTTTATTATATTTGAAAAATAAAAAGTGCTTAGAAAATTTAGATAAGACAGACTCATGGATGCAGATAGTGAGCTTGTGGTTACCAGAGAGTAAGAGGATCAAATATATGGTGACAAAAGGAAATTTAACTTTGAGTGCTGAACATACAATGCAGTATGTATATATATATATATATATATATATATATATATATATATATATATATATATGATATATTATTGAATTGTACACTTGAAAGCTATATGATTTTATTAACCAGTGTCACCCCAATAATTTTAATAAAAAAGAAAAAAGGGAGAAAACTTAAAGTTAACCAAAATATTGCTTGACTATTTTCATTTTACAAAATGTAAAATTTTTAATATTTTGATTTACATATATTTAGGGTTACTATATTTAAAAAAGAAAAAGGAACAAGTGTAGTAAATACCTTTTTATAAGAGTTTCTATATGATATATGGATTTTTATAACTGAAAATTTATCATAGATAAGAGGAAAAAGTCTGAGTTAAAAATAATTTTATATAAATAGCTTCTGATCTATTTAACTCTCAAAATATTCAATTCTGCTAAGAAAAGAAAAGTAGATGATTTTACATACTATGGTCTATGCATTGTGATAATGGCTAATTTACACTTCTGTATCCTGAAAATTTAGCAGGTTTTTTTTTTCACAGTTTTCTGTCTGTGCTATAAATAATGTTTGGTTTGTTGCAGAAGTTTATTGTTAGCATGTGTTCTTTATAAAAATTTTCCAAGTTTAATAACTATATAAGAACATTTATAGATCAAGGAAATACAAAGCATTTATGGTCTTCCTGTTCAATATTTGCTTTCAAAATTTCTTGTCTTATTGATATACCATGTGGGAAGTATGAGAAAAATAACTGTGTGGCACTCATGAACACTAGTCTAATAACTTAGTTGATATGTATTGCTTATAAAGATTAGGAAAAATCAGTTAAAAATTATTATAGATGTACTTCTTCTTAAAAATAAATCTACTTAGACACATCAGAAGAGAACAATTTCTTAATTCTAACATAAAGAAACTGTATGCAGTGGTACCCTTAATGTATTTATTAAAGTATATACCTATGAGTTTAGGTACTCTAAGAAATATGAAGAAATAATAAATTGTGTATTACTATTTCAAAACTATAAAAAACATTAAAAATGTTGTGTTCAACATACTCATTTTTATTGACATGGAAATGGAATTGAAATGAAAATGAAAAATAAGAGCTAAAAAAAATCCCCTAGGGGAAAGAATAGTTCTAGAATCCATGTTTTATAGATATCTACTCTTAATGATGTTCTTTCCCAATATATAAACTGGTACTGAGTATAGACTGCAATTATGATTTTTTTTTTGCATTTTTATAGTATGTATATTCACAGGCCATGTATGTAGTATGGTTTACAACTTATGGATAAATGATTATACTTCAGAACCAGAAACAATGGAGACTGAAAATCAAGGAGAGAAGCACAATGCAAATGAACATAGAATATTGGTATGGCTCAGACTACTTTTAAAGCTGTAAGTTTAGAAGATTCAAATGTTGCTGTTAACTCTCTTAAGAGGAAAATTATTATTAAAATATCAAATAAGATATATTAACGTGATAAAGTTTTAAATGTTAACTCTGTCATTATGCCTATCTCAGAAATCTTTTATATTTAAATGAATTGAAGCTTCCATAGAAATCATCTGATCATATATAGAGAAATAATCTTTAGAGAAAGACAGAAGTTAAAAATTTTCTCTACACTAAGAATAAACTTAAATATGACTTTAAGTTTATACAATTAAAAGGTACAATTTCAGTAAATCTTATGTCATGATTTTAAAATTATTTTATATAAAAATCAAGCAGAATGTGAAGCTAGTTGGATTATTGTAACTTTTGGATCATTTGATTTTGAGGGGTTTCCCTATTTATTAATGTAATTTCAACAAGATATATTCAGTATCAAACATAGGGTAATCGAATTGCTACAAGCCAATAATACAAGGAAAATGTAAGACTGAATTCTTCAAGGGATTCATAGTCAAGTGTGTGTGTGTGTGTGTGTGTGTGTGTGTGTGTGTGTGTGTGTGTGCATGTGTGTGTGTTTGTATGTGTCTGACCTTTCATTCAGACCCAGTATTCTATGATTTATTACTGCACACCCATTAGTGAGAGACAATAACACAGGGGAAAAAAAATACTCTTTGGAATTTTGCATGTTTGTGTTCCACACAGAAAGGCATAGCTTGGGAAATATGGTACCAACATCTTCTCCTGGTGAGTTTGAATTCTGTGATTAAATCAACTTACACAGCTTACTGAATCAATCTGGAGGAAAAGAATACAGCATCTCAGCCACTCACTGACTTTTTAAAAAACTTTTGTTTGTTTGTTTTATTTCTTATGGTGGCATTGGATAATGAAATTTGGTAAATTTCAGCTGGAGTTTTTAACAATAAGACGTGTGTGTGTGTGTGTGTGTGTGTGTGTGTGTGTGTTGTTTACCTTGTGTATTCACCTCCCATAGTTAGATTTCTTTCTGTCACCATATATTTGACCACTTTTTCCCCATCTATATCTCCGCTCTCCCCTCCCCACTACCCTCTGGTAATCACTAGTCTATAGTCCATGTCCATGAGTCTCTGTTTGTTTGTCCTGTTCATTTGTTGCTTTTAGATTTTATCCCACACACTTTTCTTACCTCTAGCATTGTTTCTGCACTTCATAGTGATCTTCTGTGTACTATTTTTTTGTTGTTGTTTCTTAATGTTTCAAGAAAGAAATTATCTTATTTATTTTGTCCACTGCTTTCTTGTACTCTTGAACCTTCTCCTTGTTTTCTGAGTTCTCACCAGTGCCTGGATATCATACTTTAAAACTATGTAAACCTAAATAGATGCCTTTTTAACTTTTATTTTTACCAAAAAGGAAATTCAGATTATCAAATAATAAAATAATATGTACATATACAAACACACATATATAAATATACTTATAAGTGTATATGTATTTAATAGTATATGTATATAATATATAATAATTATATAATACATACTTTATAATAATATAAAACAAAAGTATATATACATAGATATACACATATATAGTTTTTTAAAATGCATTATTTTTGTTTCTATGAAGTTCTGCAATATTTTATGTCTGAGGCAGGTTCAAGATGTATCCAACTTGGAATTTTTAATCATTTGGTCAAAATGTTGTTAGTGCTTTGACAGTATAGCACAATGGATAAGAACTGGCTTTAGAGTCACACTGCATGAGAGTTCTCTCTCTGGTTTCACCAAATAGTACTAACGTAAATTTAGATGAGTGACAAAGTATTTGACTTTCAGTTTCCAAATCTATAAAATGAGCATAATTTCAGTAAATAGGTCCTAGGGTTAAATGAGGTGTTGAATTATTAATATATGTAAAATGAATAGTTGTGCCCAGCATGTAGTAAGCTTTCAATAAACACTATTACTTTGTTGTTATTTTTTACTGAGAATATGAAAGTATGCTCTAAGTTGTATTGAAATTATAATTCAGCACACTTAAAAATGTAAGAAACCCTAAAGTCAATATTTGTAGTAATGATTGTTAATACTAACGTAGTTGTTTTTTTTCCTTTAAATTGAGATGCTATTTAAGATAAATATAAGTCAATAAGGATACATGTAGTTTATGTAAAATCATATTTCAATGAAATGTTCAGTATGAACCTTTTTTTTTGATTTTGCTTCATTTCTTTCTTCAATTAAAAAAAATACAGAATACAAATAGAATGTGGTTTTACAGTAAGTGGAGAGAAATGTATTATGTAATTCCAAATGTTTTCATAAGTATTGTTGATAGCACTTAATTTATTCAGCTAGTGGCTTTAAATTACTTAGGTTGCTAGATCTGTGAAGTTTCTTCTCAGCTCTAGAATTGTGCACTTTCTTTCAAGATAAGGAAAAGCAAATCTTCAGGATCTAGAGCAAACTTCACAAATGTGAATATCTTTAGGATCTAAGGGCTAATATAAAGGATAAGATAAGCAGAAACATAAAGACAATGTGACAAAGGGTAACTAGGGAATGTGGGCATGCCAGATAATATGACTGCCTGGAATTTGTAATCTTACACATGAGGAGTGTATGAAAATACTATACTAAACTGCTAAAACCACAACAGAAATATTAGTTGCATAAATACTGTTGAACTAAAACACTTTGTTATGAATGATATGAAAAGTAAACATTCCAGTAAATAAGAAACAGCTTTTCTATCAAAATAGATTAAAGAAGAAATGTAGATCAAATAAGGAATGGCCTTCATATTCTTATCTTCAAACATTTTTACTCATAATTCATTTAAAAAGTTGGAAATCATTTTTTAATTAATTAATTTTAATGGTGACAATTGATTAATGAAATCCAGTAAGTTTCAGCTGAACATTTTAACAGTAAAACATATATATATATATAACTAACCCAAGAACGAAAAGGACAAACAGAGACTCATGGGATGGACAATGGACTAGTGGTTACCAGAGGGTGAGAGGAGGAGAAAGGAGGAGGTAGATGAGGTAAAGGAGGTCAAATATGTGGTGACAGAAAAAAATCTAAATATGGGAGGTGAACACACAATGTATGTGTATATACATTACTTTTAGTTTATATCCCACATATAAGTAATATCATGTGGTTTTCAACTTTTTCTGTCAGGCTTATTCCACTTAGCATGATTATCTTGAGGTCCATCCATGTTGTCACAAATGGCGGTATTTCACCTCTTCTTATGGCTGAATAATATTCCATTGCATTTATGTACCACAGCTTCTTTAGCCAATCATCTATTGTAGGACATTTTGGTTTTTCCATGTCCTGGGCATTGTGAATAATGCTGCTATGAACATCAGTGTGCAATTATCTTTCTGGATATATGTTTTCAAGTCTTTGTGGTAAGTAGCCAGTAGAGGGATTGCTGGATCATATGGTAGATCACTTCTTAGTTTTCTGAGGGACCTCTATAGTGTTTTCCATAGTGGCTATTTGCAGTCCCAGCAGCAGTAAATGAGAGTTCCTTTTTCTCTGCATCCTCTCCAACATTTGTTAGTACTTGTTCTATTGATGACAGCTATTCTAAAAGCTGTGAGATCGTATCTCATTGTGGTTTTTATTTGTAGTTCCCTTATAGCTAACGATGTTGAGCATCTTTTCATTAGTTTGTTGTCCATTTGTATGTTTTCTTGAGAGAAGTGTCTTCAGGTCCTCTGCCCATTTTTTGGTTGGATTGTTTGTTCTTTGCTATATTGATTTGTATGAGTTCTTTGTATATTTTGGATATTAGGCCCTTATCGGAGGCATTGCTTGCAAATATGTTTTCCCATTTGGATGGTTCTTTCTTTACCTTGTTGATGGTTTCTTTTGCTGTGCAGAAACATTTTATTTTGATATAGTCCCATTCATTTATTTTAACATTTCTCCCCTTGCCTTTGAGGTCAAATTTATAAAATCTTTAAGTCCAAGGTCCATGAGTTTAGCTCCTATGTTTTCTTCTATGCACTTTTTTATTTCAGGTCTTATGCTCAGGTCCTTATCCATTTTGTTACTTTAATGTGTGGTGATAGAAAATAGTCTAGTTTCATTCTTTTGCAAGTGGCTTTCCAGTTTTTTCTGCACCATTTATTGAAGAGGCTTTCTTTTTTCCACTGTATGTTTTTGGCTTTTTTGTTGAAATTATTTGTCCATATCAATACAGGTTTACTTCTGGACCCTTGATTCTATTTTACTGGTCTGTGTGTCTGTTTTTCTACCAATACTATTCCATTTTGATTATTGTGACTTTGTAGTATAATTTGAAGTCAGGCAATGTGATGCCTCCACCCTTGTTCTTTTTTTTTTTTTTTTCAGAACGGCTTTTGTGATTCTTTTATGCTTCCATACATATCTGATGATTTTTTGTTATATTTCTTTAAAAAATACTGATGACATTTTGATGGGGATTGCATTAAATCTGTATAATGCTTTAGGTAATATGGTCATTTTAACTATGTTGATTCTTCTAAGCCAAGAACATGGGATATCTTTCCATTTCTTTGTATCTTTGATTACTTTTAATAGGTTCTTATAGTTTTCATTATATTAAATCTTTTTGTTCTGTATGATATCTTCTCATAATTATGGGAATCATTTATGATGCTTTATAAATAATCTAAAGGTCTTTCTATAAATCTAGTATGTTGAGTTTATACTGTTTAGTTTTTCCTTCTTTTCAATTTTCAGTATGTTTTCAGTAGTGATTATTTAATAATCTTATTTATAAAAGGCCAGATTTTTGTTTCTCTGAGTTCCTGGTGGACCTGAATGTAGGAATAGGTGTAATCCATAATTACCCCAAACCTTCTCATTTCAGTATGTATTTATAGCACACTGTTCTCAAACCTTATAAAAATAAAAGTGCTTCTAAAAGACCCAAATTTAATATTGTAAAATTAATTACTGCCAATATAGCATGCAATGAAGTTGTAATGAGTTTGTAGAGTCTAAATAAGGTAACTAAATAGAGCAGAAGAAATTCAAAATGTGAAAAATCTAAATATTAATTAGTTCATAAATCTCTAGATTTGAGTGTTTTAAATCAAATTGTCCTACTTATAATAAAGACATTTATGATAAACAGTGTATTTAAAAAAAAGAAATTTGTGTATGACCGTGCCCGTACTCCTTCTAAAATGAAAACTAATTTGACTTTAGTGAATGTTTAGAAAGTAATCTATGTTGAACATTTTTGTATATTTCTCTCTCCTTTGAAATTGAAAGTATTTTCTTATACATTTTTGTCTTTTTTCCACTTTTTAGAAATCTTAAAAGAAAGATATTTGGGGTGTTTATTAGAAGACTTTTTTTTTTTTTTAATTGTGGTTTTAGAGAATAGATTGAGTTGTGTTTCAAATCCCAGGGTAATAAAATTGTCACAATTCTTATAATTAGTATTGAGTCTCATTTTAAATGCTGAGGTTTATAAACAGTGCAAATCTCATATGGTCTAGAATAGTGACGTAGTTGAGAAAATGGAAGGATGAACCTCTCGAGTATTAAAATTAGATCTTCAAGCCTTATAATTTTCTCCCATGGACCAATCTTATATTAACATAGTAAACTGTTACCAATGGCCACCTTACTACCAATAAAGGATATATTTTGTGTGATGGAGAGGCACCTGGCTACCAGGAAGTCTCTGGAGTATTCTTTGCCTTCTGAGTTATAGAAGTCAACCAAATATACTTGATAGATTAAATGGATTTTTACTCTTATGTTCAGTTATTCCAGAAACATTAATTCAGTGTTTACCCAGTGGCCTCCTTTATGCTAAAATTAAGGACTCAGACTGAGGAACACTGTTCCTCCTCTGAAGATACTTATAATCTGATATAGGCTATACATAAGAAAGAAATTATACAACATTAAGTGTTTTCTTCTAAGGCACTGTAAGATCACTGTGGAGGAGAAATTCAGTTTTGAGAGCAGGTAGAGTGGTAAAAGCCAGGAAACAGGAAAATAGGATGGTGTTTGTAAAGTTTTCTGGAGTTTATAACTCTTAGAAAGCTTGTAACTTACTGGTAACTTAGAAAGCTACTAATAACTCAAGGAGGACTTCTGTGATATCATTAATCCTATTTGCCATTATGATCTTTATAATAATGTATATTTAAATCTTTTTCTGTGATGATCCAATAAACTGTAAAATAAAGTATGTTACTCCTATGTAGATTCCTAAGTAGCAATACCTACTTAGTCCAATACCTACTGTTCAGATTGTGTATTGATAATGCTCTTCACACGTTCAAATGATTATTTTTAAAAAATGAAATGGAGAATTCTGGTTTTGTTCACCACTTTGCCACTCCTATGTGGCTCATAATTACTAGTCACAAAAGGGTCAAACCAAGGAAGTGAAATGTAATTTGTAAAAGTCAATTTGACAAAAATTGTCCTCTAAACAAGGCGGTAAGAACATTATACTGTGACTAGAGATTTACAATTACTCATTCTTTTTATATATGAAAAAAATCAAGGATTAATATTTTTTAAACTTAAAGTTTTTAAAAGAATTCATCTGATTAATAAGAAGTTTAGAACGAATTTAGGGAAAACATTACAATTTATGAAGGCCTTCTCTCCCAACTTTTAATTCTGAAGGAGTTAACTCTAGATAAATAGGGCTGTCATTCCTCTTAGAATTTAAATTATATTTCTTTTCTGGCACAGCAATCAGAATGGGGTAAACCCAGTTAATGTCAGTGATTTCAGCATAAATACAAATTAGTTCCCAAAGCGCACGCTGGGAAAATAGTTTTCAGACAGACTCACGTCTAAGAAATGTTCCTATAAGAGCAGGCATGGAGAAATATTTGCATACAAGAACTCATAATGCTAATGCTTAGAAAACATGTTCAAAATTAGAGATAGATCATTTGAGGTAACTGCCTATAACTCACCTTAACTATGACTTTTTACACAATATTAAGACTTTCATATATGAGAGTATTCACTTGAACAGTGTAGAACAAGTTTTCTTACATCTCAGGTCCATTTTTTTTTTTTCACTTGAGAGATAAATGAAGATGCCTATTGGACCTCACCCCTTTTTAATATATTATTATTTGGAAACATCTTTGATTAAGTAGTTCTGCTTCTGATACAGATTTTAATTTGGGTTTTAATTTTTCATGCAATCCTCCAGTTATTCAGCACAAAGTTAGTGAGAAAATTAAAATGCAGCCATGATTTCTTTTTTGTTGTTTGTTTTACTTTTAATGTTGTCTGTATATAGTTAATATGTCAAATGCAGTATTCTTACTATATTGTTTAGCTTTGAGATTTGCCTGTTAACAAATTGTATTTATTTTACTTCATAGTAATAGCCTTATTGTTTTCATAAGGAGTATGTGATTATATAAATGATTCAAGCAACACAGAAAAGGACAGGAAAAATGTTACACATCTCCAAGAATCCCTATCCATAAAGAACGAGTGCATTTGCACTGTGATCAACATTCTGTAAGTGTATAGATTGATTAAACTCTCTAATTATTTTGCAAATGGATACACACTAAATTCTCAGTTGTGATTCTAATGATTCACTTCAATCCAAAGTTGTATACTCCAGATCTCTAAAAGTAATTGACCCTACTTATGAAAAAACCTTAGAATATGGTATTTATTTTGAATAGCAATTATCAAATTCACTGCCTAATTTTAAAAAAATAATAACTTGAAATTTAAAAGTGAAAAATTAAACTGCACCTCCAAGACACAAACTACATATTAAAATATTGATTATACAACCAAAATTTTAAAAAATAAATAAATGAAGGTAACCCAACTTTATTTCAAACATCTTGAGTAGTGAAGATTAAGAGAAGAGTAGGTAAAGGTAAAACAGGGAGGTTCAGAGAAGACGTAGATTACCGCTTGGGTTTTTTGTTTGTTCGTATTTTATTTATTTTATTTTTTTTTTTTATTTTTTGCTTGTCTGCTTTACACATCTATTACATTATTAATTTTTTTAAATTGCTTTTATAAGTGTCTTTTATGGAAGAAGAATGCCCATAACTATACAAAGGCTACTTTCAAAAGTACTAATTCTCTGTTTTCCTTTTTGTCTAATGAAAAAAAAAAAAAAACCCACTTTCTGGCCACAATAGAAACTCCTTAGTAACTGTAACACCTTAGCCACTAAATTTATGTTCTAGTAATAAAAAATTAAAAATAACAAAGCCAAAAAAAAAAAAAAAAAAAAAAAAAACTACCGCAGGATTAGTACATCTTGACCTGGTTATGTAATAAACCTTAAAAACATAAACATCCATGGAAAGAGTTGGCTTTTCAAACCACTCGAATTTTCTTCCTAAATGGAGATCTACATTGTCTAACTCCCACTGTTCTGAACACATAATATATCACAATTATATATACCCGAGGTTTGATTCTTACATGATTACTACTATGAAGATTTGACTTAATCTGACAGGGAGATTTAGTATATTTTGTTCAATGAAGTTGCCATTTTCTCATTGGTCAGGGAGGCAATTAGTCTCTGTCAAGCACCAGTTCAGGTGAATTGGTGGTGACCTACTACTGTACTTTTTAAAAAAGTATTTTGATGCATTTTCACAGCTAAATGGAAAAAGTGCTATGATGAATTCACAGTCTTTGCTAGGCTGGAAAAAGGTTAGCGGAAATATATTTTAATTCTCTGTTTCAGGTCCTCAGCTTTGGGAGGCTCACACGACACTCTCTAAAATGTTTTGAAGTTTGAAGGATAAGGTAGTATTGAGTTTCTAATTTGTTTTCAGGTCTCAGAAGCTAACGTGTGTGTGTGTGTGTGTGTGTGTGTGTGCGCGCACGCGCGCGCACGCACGCACACGCATTTGAGGGTACTTGTACTCGTAATGTATATGTATATATTGGCCTGGAGGAGAACAAACAGTAAAATGCAATGCCAGCACCATAAATCCATATAGCAGAGTATAACTTTAAATTCAACCGATTTAATTTTTTTTTTTCAAAAGCAAATACAATTTATATTAGCATTTGAGATAAAGCAAACTGGTGGGGAGCCAGTTTCAATAATGAAACTCTTTCAATGCCACTTGATAATAGAAATAATAGAAAATAGAAAGAATGAACAAGACCATCAGAAAACTATGTTGTAATAGTCATTTTACTAATTGTAAGATTACCCTTGTGTGACCATTAACAATACAGAAGAAATAACCATGTTATGAATGTGTCCTTAATTTTCATTTTTTACCTATTGTGGAAAAAAATGGAAAGCTATTACTGGAGTGAACATCCCCGTGGAAGTCCAAAAGTGATTGAATGAACGATGTTCATCCCTCTAATGAACGTGGTGATTGGAGAACTTTATAATGAAATAGAAGAAAAGATAGAAATATTACATTTGCATGTCAAGTCACTGCTTTCTAGAATTTAGGAATTAATAAACCACAGTTGAAGTAAATTTATTCCTCATATTTTCACTCTATCAGAAAAATTCAAAGAAACACTATGGTGTGCAAAAGTAAGTTGAGTATTTGAATAAATTTGTAACAGTTGTGGATTTAAAGGGGAAAATTATCATATGCCTTTATGTTAGTAGCCTCAATATTGACCCAAACAAAATACAGTGAATATGTTAAATAATAGCTTATACTAATTAATATATACACAATAAACAGTAGAGTTCTAATAATTCACATATAAATAACAAAGATTTATATTTATAGCATGATTTAAACTTAATTGATCTTCAAATGTGTTTTAATTTTAATTATGCATAGACTGTATATGAGTTATATGTACAGCTCAAAGTAAAATAATAAAACAAACCTCCCTATATCTACGATTTGGTCTAAGAAATAGAATATCAATATTTTTGAAGCTCTATGTGCCCTTCCTTCTACCCACAGCCCTTCACCAGGCTGCAACTGATATAAAGCAAGCGAGGCACTTTCTTAGAACCCAACAGGTAAGGGTTCACCAAAAACTAAGTAGTCAAGATAAATAATATTTTAATGAAATATATTAAAACAATAAAAATTGGCGAAAAACACCCACGATGAAAAATATACCAAATATTTAAACAGTAGTATCAGTAAAAAGAAAAATTGAAAAGGAAAAATTAGTAATAATGTGATTGTTTCTTAAAATATTGTCCTGAAATTTGTATTAGTTATGCTTTAACTTTTCTTTAGAGAAGGTTTTTCAGTCTCTGTACTATTGACATTTGGGTTGGAAAAAGTCTTTGTAGTGGGGGCTGTCCTGTGTCTTGTAGGATGTTTAGCAGCATCCTTGACCTCTATCTTGTTTAAAATATATAAATAAGAGCAAACTATATGTATTTTCTTCAATTTTCATTTTTACTTTAAATGACACTTTTAAAATTCATATATGTTGATAGTATTACACATTTGATATGTACTAAACATATATGCCTCCATAAATTTGACATTCTAATACTGACAGACAATTGGATGGTTTCCATTATTTGCTACAAACAAGGCTACTTCGAACATTCTTAAATGTTTCTTAATGCACATATCCAGACCTGCCATAGAGTTTATATCTAGGTGTATAATTCCTGGTAATGGTATGTGTTCATGTTGTAAATAGCTAGATAACATCAAGTTATATTCCAAAGTTAGTTCAGTTTTTATTCTCAGTGCATTATCTGAGTCATTTATGATTCTGTATTCTTGACTTAATGTTGTCAAACTTTGCAAACTTATGCCAGTCTGACTGATTTTAAAATTATCTTATTGTATTAAATGCACATTTTCCTGATCTCTAATAGAGTTGAATAACTTTTCCTCCTTTAGTATCTATCCCAGTTTTTTTTTTCCATGAATGTCTAATGTGCTGAACTTTTACATTAGTTTTCCATTTAATTATTTTATCATTACTATTTTTAGGGGTGACACTTTTTTTTCAAATCTACTTTTTTCTATATTTATAGTCTCTTGTTCCTTTTTCATATCTTCAGTTTCGATAGTTTTAATTCTGTAGTTTTATTTATTTTTTCCCAGCTCTCACTTGCACTGCTTTATTTTCTCATCTGTTTTGTGAGTTTTGATGATGATAATAACTATCTTAGAGTTATTATGAGGATTAAATCAGAAGATATATGCATGGATGATGATGATATGATTACAGAGTGGATGCTCAGTTAATGTCATTTACTTCTCTTTCCATTAAACTGCCTTAGTACTACCTCTAAAACATAGGACTTCTATTATGAATATTATACTTAATATTATAAGACACTTTAATATGTCTATATTACACATATTTCTAGAAATCTCATTTTCAGTGTTTTTATAGGATATAGTCTCTGTTTTAATGAATACAAGTTATATTTTATTTACTTATATGACTTTTACAAATGTAGTTAAAGTTTCTGAAAACAAGGTTCATAAAGGGGAATGGTCTAGAACTTTTTTATTTATTATTCATACACTGTCTCCATCTATACCTTTTGCTACAGATCTGCATTGAAATTTTGAGATACAAAGGTTGTTATGAATGGAGACAAAAAAAAAAAAAAAAAAAACCATTTGGAGAAGGGTAGTATATGCTTTAAGACCAGGCTGTGGAATCAGCTTCTACCCACATCGTGCAATGTAAAATTTCAATGCCTGTCCAAAATATATCATCCAACACTGGCCATTTTCCTAGAATACCCCAAAGCTTAAACTTCTACGGCAATTCCTGGAGATAAATAACTAAATGGGAGTCTTTTTAGAGAGAAGCATCTGATTAGGGCCCTTTCATGTACAATGTAGGAATATCCACACTTGTCTCAGCAGTGTTGAACGTATTTTATATGTTGGCAAAGCAACTAATAAGAAAAGCAATAATGAGGAAAATCTTGATACAGAAATGTTGCATTCTAGCAGCTCCATTAGATTTATGATTCTTCCTAAAACCAGCTTTGTTGCAGCAGGACTGAAAGATTTTATTAAGGCAGGCCTTGTGTTAGGTGATTGATGTGTTAATACAAAGTCACACCTGGAGCTAATTTCCCTAAATAAAAGCAAATTTTTTTAGTAAGAGTTAATAGTAAATGAAGAAGATAGCAGGATGTCATTGACTTCAGTAAATGAGAATTTTCAGTTTTCTAGCCCAATTTAGCAATATAATTTACACATTTAAATAGAAAAATTATATAGGTTAAAATAGAAATCAAAACAAAGTTCACTAATAAAATTTCTTCAAATTAAAACTATAAGGATACACTTGTAAAAATACTCCTTTTACACATATGCAAGTCTTATTGATGAATCTGATGAAGGTGTGTTTTATAGCTGGTGGTGGATAATTGTGGGGTCGGTGTAGGTAAATAGGGAGCCACATAGACAGTATGCTGCAAACATAAACACTAAGACAGGGAATGAAGATGTGCTATGAAACCATACAATCTCAATAAGTACTCTAAATATGATAGAAATAAAATGGATAATTTAAGGAATCCTTAAGTATATGGAATGAGATGTTATGCAATGTCATCAAAGTTCTATTTTTATTTTGGTATCAACAAAGTATTTAGATATGTGTTGTGCTCCAGGACTCATTATTTCAAAGAAAAACTTACTTGGGCAAGTGCTAAAGTCTAAAACTTGGATAAAATAAACACATGTTATTCTCAAGTAAAAAGGAAAAAAAAATCAGCAGTAAGCAAGTTTGTTAGAGAGATGCAAACTACTTTAGCAAATAAATTTAATGCATCAGCTTTTTCCAGTTGTCATTGTCACTGTTCTCTTCTTTACCTTAGATACATTAAATGTAGAGATAATGAAAAATTGTATCTTGCTCATTTAACAATCTTTTTAGCAGGTAGCTTTCCTCAGACACATGACCAAAATTCCCTGATCTTGATTGAGCCACCCTTTAAGACTTAAAGGGTTTTCTATATCCTCCCATCTGCAGAAGAGAATATGGAAGCACCGAGACTTCTTGAAAGTAGTGGTACTGAAGGGACACACCTCACTTGCATTTCAAAGGCCACTTTCTCTCTGAAGCCTTCCCAAATTCTCATGGGCCACAATAATTCCTGTGCTCTCCCCGCTTTCAGAGTAGTTTGTTCGTAACTCTATTTTGTTGTTGTTTTGACTTCTTTACTTTTTCTGTCCTCATCTTAACATCTCTAGTTTTAGCTCATATCTAAGCAGTTTTAATCAATTTTCTCAGAACAAATACATAAACTTTCAATTTATTTTTTTTAATTGATTTGGGTCAATTTGATATATGTGTGTTGTCTATATAAAATCTCATCTAACCATCACAAACTTAAAGATAGTTTTTTTTTTTTTATGTACATTTTAACCAAGAGGAAATAAAATTCAGAAATTGTAAGTACTGCTAAATTTTCATACATAGTGGAGAATAAATTTGAAGTAGGTAGGCACCAAACTCTCTTTTATCACAAAACAATTGACTGAAGTCTAAAGAAATTGTTAAATATTGTCTAAAACATCACATCTGACTCTGTATGATTAGGTCAGTATAAAAAAATTCTCTAATTTCAACTACTTCTCACAGAGCTGCCTTAACCTATTAGGAAAGAAACTGCCAACATCAGCAAAGATATTTTGAGTCTCTCATCACTGATGCTGTTGTTAATTGGGCAGAAAGATGTACACACATAGCTTTGCCCATGAAAGGTACATTTGAAATTCTTTTAAAGGTTGTCTTTAAACACTGTGATGGGAAAGAGTGGCTCTTTTAAAAAGAAAAAATCATACTCAGTCTCTGGGGATTTGCAGTCCCAGAAGCTAATTTGGGATGTCTTGGTTGTTTCAGTGATATTTTTAAAGTCTATTTTCAAGAGACAAATTTAGTTTTATGTATTTTTTAAAGTACATAGAAACCTAAATGCTATTTTTTAATACCAGAACATATTGTAGAGAAGCTTTTGGATTTAGAAGTACTTTGATAGTGCCATCTAGTGAATGCAATACAGAAATCCAAGTGAAGAGAAATATATATTTGTTCAAAAAAATGTACAGTGACATTTTTCATGATATAATTTACCTATTTACCTCTCTATAGTGCTAAAGATGTATTGTCACCTGAAAAACTCATGTAGCTTTAATGTGTCTTTCTTTGTTGTGCATTTAATAGATTTTTAAAAGCCAAATGACAATATAAAGGGTAACTATCATAAAGCAATGGTTGAGCTTACACATTATACAGAATTTTAGTAATAACTTCATCGCATTCCTGGGAGAGCTGTCTGAGATAAATAGCCCTGTCATACACATCTGCTGGCATTCCTTAATATTCTCAGACATGCAATCACTCAAGCCATGTTGGAAAGGAAGAGTAGGTTACAAAAGGAGGTTCGTTGATACTGTGGGTGGAGACTTATAGGACTCAAGCAAGTTCAGCTCTGGATCACTGTCTGCCTCTTGACAAGAATGAGATTGTAAAATGCTTTAAAAAGAGGTTATCAGTGGTGACCTGGATGATAGGGAAAGGACTACAGTACATATCCAATGACTGGTTAAGGAATTGCAAATACTTATTTTTCATGCAATAATGAGGACTAGTATCTCAAATTATTGTTTTTGATTAAAGGTTTGAAATGTTTAAACTAAAGGAATTTAGCACGATAATGGACAATAAAAATCTCCTGGTGGTATCAAGGACTCCCTATGAAAAATAAATAGCACTATCAGTTTAAATTAAAATTTTAATGTCATTTTCATACTGACCAGATCATACAGAATATACATTCTACTTCTGTTGGTCTAACAGCCTTTTTCATCATTATTCACCTCTCATAGAAGACCTTTGGCAATGAATTTATGTTCATTTACTACCAACTGCTAAATTGAAATACCCTGATGTCAATTTCCATGTGTTCCATTATTTCATAGCTTTCTTTCCCCAGCCAACTGTTGCCTTTGCCTACACAAACAAGTTGCACTTACATTAATCAATGAAAGCTACTTGATCAATGGCTTATGGCCATATTAAGTGAGTGTCAGTTCTGTCAAAATCTCAGAAGTCATCACTGGGAGAGTAGTACCAAGTACAAATTAAATACTGGCTGCTAGGTAGAAGAGGAAAGGTCATTCCACTGGTTACTGCCCTTTAAATCATTTTTAGCCTGACTTAGCAGCATCTACTCCTTAAATTACATTTGAAGGTGTAATAATAATACATGCCAAAGGTGGCCTGTTGCATCTTTAACAAGTTGTTCTTCATCATCTCTATTGGCAGAGAGGGAGCAGGAGTTCTGATGGAGCTTCTTTTTTTTTTTTTTTTTTTCCCCACCAGCATATTTATTGAGTGACATTTGCCTGTAATGCCTCATTGCTTTATCCAGAATCCTTTGCTCAAAAACTGCAGGTCCCAGGTCAGCGCTACCTGACCAGCTGCATATTTTGAATTTAGGAAGTTAAATTTGAAAGAGGAGTTTAGTCTAAATCATGCATGAAATTTTTCATTATTATAGATTTGTCCTCAGATGCATTTGCCCTTGAAGATATAGTATTTATCTTTGTTTCGGGACTTTAGGTTTTTGCCTTTGAAGCACTCTTCAGACACTTAATCAAAGACAGTTATTTCTGTTACTATGAACTTACACAGACAGCATTATAATAAAAATAAAGGAAATAAAGAAATTACTCACCCCAAGGTGTCAGCTGTTTCCATTTTTTCATTTTCACTGTTCTCCCTTTTTCCTTAGCTATATTAAATATTAGAGATAATTATATTTATATAGTAATTACAAGATTGTATTCTGTGTCTTTCAAATAAATTACATCATTAAATTTCCCCATGTACACCCTGCTTGTTATTATCTTTTTTTTTTTTTTCTGGATATATAGGTCAGTTTTATGGAATAATCTAATTGTTAAGCATTAGCTCTGAACTTGTAAATCTGGAAAAATGTATCATGACACCAGTTCAACCACTCACCTCAGGGTGAGTTAGTAGTTTAAATATACGTGTGAGTGTGTGTGTGTGTGTGTGTGTGTGTGTGTGTGTGTGTGACTATAGAATACCTGTCAAGATTGAGAATCTCTAAATATCACCTTAACATTACCTGAGTAGCTCCGTTGATGCCTCATAGATAATGGATATGGATGAAAAATGTGCAGGAAGCCCCCTCCTTGACATTTTCCCCTATTCCCCAAGAACTGAAAGGTATTGATATTATCTTCTAACGTTGATATAGTGTCTACAAGATGCTACCTTATTAATTTATGAATAATTGTCTCCTTATATTCTGGATACCTACTAAGATGCCTGACCCATCTTTTCATATCATCTCTCTATGTCTTCTTGCTTTTATCTTAGCTCTCCAATATTTTTTTTTCTCTTTCTATATGTCTTTGTGAAGCAACCCATACAGATAATGATTCACGAATGCTCATTACTCTCTTAAATGCCAATTAATAAATTCTCAATCATGTAAGTTGTAAAGGGTATGCCACAGTTTTCACAATTATATTTTAATGTCTGTCATAAAAATTATCTTAATCAGTAATTCACTTAAAATTTATTTAAATTTTTAGAAAATATTCCTATTTTTATTATAATTTTGCATAGATAATTTTTCACTTTTTATAAATATTTCTTTTAGTACAAATTTACTAGACTGAGAATTTGAAAGGTAGGTTGATTTTCTTTTTTTATGTTTCAAATTTTTATCTAACTGGTTTATGAGGGGACCAGAAAGATGATACAGCTGGTTTAAAGACCATTAAAGAACAGGTGTTTATATGTTTTATAGGGAAAGGTTTTAAATATACTAGAATAAGAAGTAAGATTCCTAGGTTAGATGCAAAACTGGTTTATGAACCATTGGGTAAAATCATTAAGCATAGAGTTTATCGTTTCTTAAGGCCCAAAATTTGTAGCTCTATAGGACAATATTCATTAACTACTATTGGGCAGGATCTTTTAGTTTGCTATTAGTTTTCTAAAAGTTAACCTTTACCCTCACAGAGTTGTAAATATCCTAATCAATAGTAAATAGCACATCAAGCCAAGGTGCACACCCCTGAAGAGTCAGACAACTTCAGGCATCCCGCTAAATCTCTCTTAACACTATAGTCAAAGGACTGACGGTAAATCCTTTGCTCCTTTTCTAATTCTGGGACTTTATTTCTAACACCAAGAAAAATGGCCTTAGGAATTTCCATTTAGTAGTTTTGTTCTTTTTTTTTTTCCTTTTTTTTTTTGACAAAATAAAAATGATTCTTATTAAAGCATTTTTTTCAGTTACAGTTAACATTCAATATTTTATATTTGTTTCAGTTGTCTAGCATAATGGTTAGATATTTATGTGATTCATGATGTGAGACCCCCAGTTAGTCTAGTTTCCACCTGGAACAGTATATCGTTATTACAAGATTATTGACTATATTCCCTATGCTGTACGTCACATCTCTGTGATTATTTTGTAACTACCAATTTGTTCTTCCTAATTCCTTCACCTTTTTTACCCAGCCCTCCAGCCCCTCCCATCTGGCAACCATCAGTTTGTTCATTATATCTATGAGTCTGTTTCTGTTTTCTTTGTTCATTTATTTTTTCTTCAGCTTCCACATATAAGTGAGATCATATGGTATTTGTCTTTCTCTGACTTATTTCACTTAGCATAATACCCTCTAGGTCCATCTGTGATAAGATTTCATTTTTATACCAGAATAATATTCCTGTGTGTGTGTGTGTGTGTGTGTGTGTGTGTGTGTGTGCGCATATATCTCTTTATCCAGTTGTCTATTGATGGGCATTTAGGTTGCTTCCATATTTTAACTGTTGTAAATAATGCTGCAGTGAATGTAGAGATGCATATACCTTTTTGAATTAGTGTCTTGGATTTCTTTGGATAAATGCCCAGAAGTGGAATTGCTTAAATATAAGGCCCCAAACCGTAAAACCCTAGAAGAAAACATAGGCAGTAAACTCTCTGACATTGCTCTTGATAATATTCTTTCTTATATGTCTCCTCAAGAAAGGGAAACAAAAGAAAAGTGAATGCGACTGCATCAAACTAAAATGGTTTTTGAACAGAAAAAGAAACGATCAGTAAAACAAAAGGCAACCTACTGAATGGGAGAAACTATTCACCAATGATACATCTGATAAGGGGGTAATATCTAAAATTTATAAAGAACACATATAAGTCAACACCATAAAAACAAAGAATCCAATTAAAAAATGGAGAAGAACTGAATAAACATTTCTCTAAAGAGTGCATTCAAATGCCTAATATGAAAAGATGCTCAATGTCACTAATCATCAGAGAAATGAAAATTAAAACCCCAATGAGATATCATACACACCTGTCAGAATGGCTATCATCAATAGATTAAAAAAATAAATAAACAGTGTTGGAGAGGATTTGTAGAAAGGGGAATCCTCATGCATTGTTTGTGGCATTGTAAATTGTTACAGCCACTATGGAAAATAATTTGGAGTTTCCTAAAATAATTAAAAATAGAACTACCTTACCCGGCAATTCTACTTCTGGATATTTATCCAAAAGTTAGGAAGATGCTTGATACTGATTGTTACCTTGCTTTCCAGGGAAATTGTACTTATTTGCCCTATACAAAACAAAAGTGTCAGGTTTCTGTCAACATTTCTGATCTTTAGTAGTCTCTAATTTGGAAAGAATAAATGTGTAGATCACATTTTTATTTGCATTTTTATCATCAATGTGGAAAATAATTAATTCCTAATTGCATTTCCGCATTTTTTCTTGTTGTTCATTCTTTGAAGAACATTTGTATTTTATTATTTTTAAAATAAGTAAAATAAAGAAAATAAGTAGAATAAATGAAAGATGTGATATCAAAGGCACTGTTTACTACTTTAAAATTACATCCAAATAAAATCAAATAGTACAAAAAATAAGGTCAGATATAGAAGTAATAAGAACTTAAAAGAAATAAATGTGCAACTAAGGATCAACTGTCAATCAATGTTACTGAATCTAGTTTTATGTGAGAATGTATCAACACAAGGGAAAAAAAATGAATTGATTAAACTACCTTAATGGCCCATTATCAAATTGCCTAAATGAGAAAATTAGATTGCCACTAATCTGAACAGAAATGAAAATTGAGAATGGAAGGGACTGGTCATTTTAGTGTCTCATAAGAAGCTTTTCAAGTTTTATTTTTCATTTTCTAAAATGTAGTGTTATATAGATTGGGTATAAATGGCTGATCAGTGTATCTGCATTTTTAGATTTCTTTGTCTAGATCTTTTACTTTTTTTCTGAATACTTGCTATTATTATGGAATTTTTGTAGAAGTAGAGTCCATACTTAAAGCAGTGCTATCTATCTTCTTGGCATATTATTTACAACAGAACTTCATAAATAATATTTTAGTCATACAGTTTCTAGTGAAAGAAAAATATGAATTAGAGAATCCATAAAACTTTAAAACATGAAAGTCAGATTATTCCTTAGTAAAGCAGGTGAAACTAAATAGTGTTCAAAGTTTGGAAAACCAAAATCATTGCTCTTCATATTTTGTTTTGACACCTTTTCTAGTGTACAAGGTGTCTGTTGCATAATAAATAAATGGTTTGATAGGATAAAAACTGTCTATATCCTTCACAGCTGGTACATGTGCCATGGTGCCTTGTCATCACTTGCCCACACTTAATTAATAAGCATCTGTTTCCTTTTTATATTTACTCAAGATAGTGACTTAATTTTGTATTCTTGATTTTCTACTTATTTCTGGTAAGAAAGAGACATTTTCCCTTTTCTATTCCTTCTCAAACAGCTTATACTGACAAAAATTCAGGACATGTTTATTAAACCAATATGAGGAAACTGACAATGCCCAAAAGATTTGTAGTTCTAGAAATTAGAAGAAGAAATCACTTGTGGATATAACATTGAATTGGGTTGTATTTTAGCTGTTCACAATTTCTGTTTCTGTTTGTTTTTTTTAGTTTTTTATACACTATCAGATGCAGTATATCAAAAAATAGAGTTTGTGATAAATTACAAGATAACACAGTTGTTTCCTGGAGAAGATTTTAGCAGCAAAAGCCCCCATTTAAATAGGGTTTGTGGTTGTTACTCATGGGAACCAGGGACTTGATAGCCTGGAGCTATATTTAAGCTAATGATTGACAACTTCTGATTCTCTATTTATGTTTCCTATGTGCAGGTCCAAGGGGGAAAATGTTAATAGTGCAAAGCTTCTTCAAGGAAACAATTCCAAATGTATGGAGATTGATTTATTGTTGGCTGTAGCCACATAGGTAATTTTATTTAAACTGTATTTTTTGCCTCCATACAAAAAGTTAGAAGCCTTTTTATGTTATTTCTTAATTTTTAAGATACTTTAAAATGTGTACCCCCTCTCCTACAGTGAAGAAAGTGCCAGTCATTAACAATGACTGCTATTATAGAGCAAAAGAAAATAAGATATAAATGACAAATTGGTTGCTCTTTAACAAAAAACCAAATTTGTAAAATGGTATTTTAAAACTACTACAAATATACATTCTATGCCAAGTAGTATTTTAATTGAGCTAATATTTTTTAGAACACCATCACTATTTAATTACAAACTGATCTTTTATGTTTTTATAACTGAACAATATGGAGGAAGTCTGATAAAATTTTACATTATTGAAATATAATGGAATGCCGCAGTTCATTCTTGTGCATGTTTCCTAAGTTTCTAGGCTCTGTTACTCTCAGTCTCACTTATGTTTTTCTGTTTCTATTAGCTTGTTCAAAATCTACTGATCAACAAATGGCTTCTAAGTGTGTGTATTTAACTAGTACTCTCTTTTTTGATCAGGACCTAAATACATCAAACTACCCAGTTGGAAATATACTGTCTAGATATTATAATATATTTTAACATAAAACTCAGAACATTATCTTTTGCCTTACAAAATTTAGTTCTTGTCACTGCCTTAGTTAATTGATTTATCATTTTTCATGGTCCAAACAAGATTTAGAACTGTTCCTGTAGCTTCACTTCCTTACCTGATACATCCAAAGGTTTGCTAAATTCTATTAATTTTTAGTTCAATAATTTATCTTTTTCATTCTTTTATTCCTATTCCATTCATTTTCACAAGAACGATTTCAATAGCCTCAAACCTAGATCTGTCTTACTTCCCTCTAATCTACTAATAGTGTGACTTTCTAAAAGGTGAGTCTAGTGTGAGATGGTTTTGCTTGAGAGTACCAGGTGATTACCCAGTGCCTTCAAAAAAAAAAAATTACACAGATGCCTTAGCATGGGTCATGAGACCCTTTACAGTCTGGCATTTACTAACAACTCCTGTGTCCTTTTTCAGCTACTTGGATTCCATGAGACTCACACCTCAGAAAAACCAAACCCCTTCCTGTTTTCCAAACATGCTATAATAGGTGTTCCTCTTTGACTTCACATAAGCTATCTTTCCTCTCAACTGTGCTATCTGGTTTTGTATGCTTGCAAACTCCAATTTAAGACACAATTAAAACTTTACATACTCTGTGATGCCCTCCCTGGTATCTCTGAATTACTAATACTTTTTCTTAACATAAAGCTATCAATGTAAGTATTGATTTTTTATAGATGATATTATTATATAACTAATTACATATATTTCATGCATATATATATCTGTGTGTGTGTGCGTGTGTGCGTGTGTACCCTACTAGATTAGAAGCTCCCTGCAAACAGGCCAGTATCTGATTCATCTTTGTTTTCCCACTATTTAGGATAAGAAAGTCATAAGTGATTCAATTTGTTGAGTAAATGAAGGATAACAAGAATAATGCAGTTAACTCCATTTAATAAATTATGTAATTACATTTCACTTCAGGTTGTAAAATACTTTGTTTAAAAATACTAAATATGTACTATCTCAAACTGAATACTGGTGACTAGATAATTATTACATGAATTTTGTTATATTAAAAAAAAAAACAGAAATGCCACCACAAATGTAAGATTTTACAAATGTGTTATTTTACCATGTCCGACCTTTGTAAATTTTCAGTTTTTATTTATACTATATTTAAACTTAAAGTTCTTATTTTTTATTTTTTAGTTTTAGGGGAAAATTGTGTTTTGGAAAAAAAAAAAAACTTTAATTTCCAGGCCATAGATGAACAAAATTTAAAATTTAAAATTCTATAAATGACAAAATGTATAGTTAATGGTACAGAGCATATATAAATACATACATATATACATGACTATAGCATACAGGTAATGGGCTCTATAAAACAACTACAAACCTTCTTGAAAATAATGTAAAGCTTTGCAGAGATTGTTAGACGAAAACTACGATTGTGGCATTCAAAGTAAGAACAGGTACCTAATCGTTTACTATTTCAAAAAAAAAAAATCTTTCAGTGAGGGAACTATATTAGAAGCGGTACTTCACAGTTTTTAGCTTTAGTAGTAATAATTTTAGAGCCACATCCTGGACGTGTTGAGAAACTATGTATTCACTGCTTTGGGGAGAGAAAACCATTTATTTGGCATCTATAGACTTGCTTATAATTTGACAATAGATTTTCTGATCAAATTAAGTGTATTAAATGTTGATTTTGCTGAAATTAACACTTCTTTCTTCTTAGGTTGCAGAAATTTTTGCAGCTAGATCTTCTTCTAGTAAAATAGTCTTGAGCAGTCATCTTTTGTAGGTTATCATTAATCTTGCCTTTGTCATAGTCATCCGCAAAGTTACTTGGCTGGAAAAAAAATGAATCTAAACTTATAAATCAGAACAAATGATATGTTCTCTGTATTTATTGTACCAAAACTATCATCTCTATATCTGTTTATTCAACAAATATTTTATGATAGCCAACTAGATGGCAGTCTCCAATTGAAGCACTAGAAAAACAGCAGAGAATGAGATCCTGTCTCAGAGGGAATGATAAAAATTAGTTGCAGGTATCTGGCATTTTCTCTAGTATTTTAAAGGGTCATAGTGGGGTACTCAGGGTTATACTCTGAGACTGAACTGTCCGAGACGGAGTTGATTCAGTAGAACATATTCAATGTGACAAACAGCAAATTCAACAGATGTTCATGTAGAGGAAAAAATATTTATGTAGCTGCTGTACATACTGGGATACAAAGAGGCATTCAGTAAGCAGGCAGGAACATTCAAAGCTCATGGAGGCCTAGTCCTTCAAAATTAGGCATGGGGAAGTCCAAGAGAGGACCTAGAAAGCCAGAGATTTAGCAGCAATGGTGCAAGCTGACAAATAGTAAATATACTTCCCCTAATATAAAAAACTGTTTTTCTTTCTTCACTCTTTAATTTGGGGTTGCCTGTGCATTTGGATTCACAGATTTTGCCATCAAATTTACACATAGTGGAGGCAGGCATAGAAATGATAGGATTGCCTTCAACTTAGCCTCCGGAAATTTTCTCTCCTCTTTGTAGTTTATGCATTAGCAAAATAGCACTACAATCTAATAATTTAAGGTGAACTCATCTATTTTAATTATATGTTATTACCAAGCTAGACTGAGACATTTGTAATATGGAATGGTTCTGTACTGTCATAGATATATTCAAAAGCATTTTTTTTTCATTTTAGGTATTTGTATGCACAAAAGATAATTGTTCATAGTAAAAGGAGAATTAGGAATATATATTTCTTAACTTGGTGGAATAAGTGATAAAATCTATATTCACAAAGCATGCCTAGCCCTTGTCTATGAACTGTCAATAAAAATGGTTTTCAAATTGCAAGATAATAAGAATCACTGATAAAGCATTTTAAAAGCATTTAAAAAGCATTCTCCTTAGTCTCTACATTGGATTTCTGTTTTAGAATGTAGATGTGGCTTTTTCTTCACTGATACTTTACCAAACCCCACACCAAGTGTCCTTGTGTGTAGCCAGAGTTTACAAATCCAATGTAAAACATGGTAAAGCTGGCATTAGCTGATGTTAGGTTTATTTTCTTGTGAACTCCAGGAAAGCTAGTTAATTTTAAAGCAGCTTTTAATTTATTCATCAATGATTTATTGAGTGCTTCCTATGTGTTGGCACCAAGCTGTCAGGCAAAAACTAACAACACAAAAACTCTTCCTCTAGAAGCTCACAATCTACATGTAGAAAATTGAAGATATTAAATAGGAACTAGATTTCTCAAGAACTTACTTGTATTTAAATCAACCATATCCCTCCACTCTTGAATTTTAAACAAATTAAAAGTCATCATCTAAAATGGCATAAAATAGATAAGGAGATATATGGATACATTTTATTTAATAGAGATTGGAAACTATTTTTCTCTTTTAGATTTTAGCTTAGATTGCCTATAGAAGATTACAATGTGTCATGTATTAACATATAATTAAAACATTAAGTTCACTGGTGTATACATACACCCACATGACTTCTTGTAAATTGGCAGCCAGGAGCTATAGGGTTTGAAGCACCCCTCATGTAGCCCCTTTGACTCCCCAAATGACAATTTGAATCATGCAGTCAAAGGATAATTTGAAGTGTATGTGTTGTAAAAGGAAATATGTGATCCTGAAAACTAAATAAAAAGATTCTATGTCATCTCTTCATTTTATTTAGCATTATTTCTAAAGTTAGCCCTGTACTTTAGCATCTGGAGGTGAAAAGGGGATTTTAGAGATTACCTAGATTCAACTCCGACCCAAAGCTGGAATCTGTTTAATAACATGACTGGCATATGGTCAGCAGCCTCTCTTTGAAACTTCTAGTGGTAGGTAGGGCTCCTAATTTCTTAAAAAAAAAAAAAAAAAAAAAAATGAGAATGCCATGGCTAGATTATAAGAACATTCTATTTACAATGAGTCAAAACTCTGTAAACTCCACCTGTGGAGGCTGTGGTGTTTAGGAGAAGCATTTATTTTACTGCATTTCTTCGCATATAAAAACACTGAAGAAATTTGAGGACAGCTCTCATTTTCTTCATGCATCTTCTCTTTTCCAGTCTAAAGTTCTTCCTTTAATTGAAAACACATCTACTTTCTGCACTGTCTAGGTTTCTTTCATCTGGGTACCTATCATTTAATCAAAATCTGTCAGAAAACATGCTGCCCAGAAATTGAATTTCAGTGTTGCGCCTTACTTGTTTCATGACTGGAGAGCTATTTACTCTCCGTGCTTAAGTTTTAAATATTGTATTATCCACATCTGAAAGATGATGAAAATAACATGTATAACGCTCAGGTGGTTGTGAGAATCAAATGAGATAACCTGTGAAGAGCCCCTACCTGTTGCCTGGCCCTTAGTGAGCTCACTATTGTTCCCTGTATTCTGCCCTTGGTTTAAAGATAGAATACTAGTGGCTGAAGCCTAAAACTTTCCTGATAGAATAGAGAACAGAGGTGGACAGAGTCACATGAGTAATGTTAAACCTTCCATAAATATTCATCTGCAATATTGATTGTTTATAAGCTTCTGCTATCATTATGTATAATTTGATTATGAGGTGTAGGAATAGTAAGAAATTTACAGATAATTTGTATCTTACGTTAGACACAACTAATTACACACTAAATTATGGTAAGAAATAGAGTGCCTGAGACATATATTAGTTTTAACAAATATATAAGAATGTATGTAATATATGACAAGACATATAAGAACCAGTCAAAGCTTTTAGTGAGTACTGCATCTGCTCTTATAAAGCTTCAGAACCTGACCTCTGCTAAAAAATAATAGAGGATTTGAAAGGCTGAAGTAAAAATATTATAAAGAATGGGAGAAAGGAAAAGTCTGTATAGATACCTTATTTTAAAATAATGGATTGTCTTCACTTAATTCTGAATTTTATTTAGCTAAAACCAAACCAATCAAATTTCAAAGGGACAACTGAAAATAATGACCTTAAAGCTTCTTTAGCATTCATCTTTTTATTGCTAATTTATGTACAATGATCAACTGAACATAAATCTCACATTGCACAATACATTTACAATTATAACATCCAAACCAATTTGGGAAAGAAACATATGGTCATAGGATACAAAAAAAAAAAAAAATGGTTATTGGACATAATGCATTCATATAATTTACTTTTGCTATTTCAAATCCATTTTTTCTATCTCTGAGAACTAAGGAGGCATATTAATCTGCTGAAGAATAGATGTATTGTTAAGTAAACCTCTCCACTTGTTTATCTGCTTCAAAGTTTTGATTAAGCATCACCAGTGAAAATGAAATTTCATTTCATCCTTTCAGTGTTTCCTTTGTCCTTGCCTCTAACAGCCCTGTAATGGATCCTGCCTCTCATTTTTTCCAATTATGCCCATAATGCTAATGCCTTTAGGCATCAAATGTCCTGTGAATCTTTTCTGACCCACCTCTTCAGGCAATCATTACAACCTTTCAGCTTCTATTATTGTACTCCATTTGTTAGAGCTGATCAAGCTTGGCCATTGGTTGTAAGGCACTGCTTAACTCTGTCTGCCTTTCAGGTGCTGTCATTCATGACTGACCACTTATTTCTTTTTGTTCACAACATATAGTCTGATTAACCAGCATTACTGTGTTTGATATTATCATACCATACCTGTTCTTTTTCTCAACTATATAGTAGTACATATTTGGAAGATGCCTTCCTGCTATTATTAGTTTTTCATTTGTTTTATTTGCAGGAAGTTAATTCTCCCAAATATTTTTATTTTTAAGAAAAACAATATGTGTCAATAGAATATGCATGGATAAAAGTCATTTCATATTTCATAGAAATTTTAAGTCATTTTTTATTGACATTCTGAGAAGTCTTAAAGCTTCCCTGTATGTTATTTTTTGGTCTTTGCTTATCTATGTTTTTCTCACCAGTTATCTCTTCTCTATTTTTCCTCTGTGTGTGCCTTCTTGAGAGACTCATTCCTACCATGATCCACTGGGCCTTTTATGGATTAATTTATCTGGTATATTTTTAAATGCTAGACATTAAACTAGGGAAAATTTTGTACCAGTCCAGAATGAAGAGAATAAATTGAAAAGCACTGTGAAGAAGCAACAATGACAATAAAAGTATAGAGGCATTATACTGATACTGCTTTTATCCTTCCAAATGTATATTTTGGCTAAACTGTTGCTTTAAATATTGATTGTTGTTGTCGTTTTCTGTTAGAGGTATCCTAGAGAAAGAAGGAACTATATATGTGAATATGAGATTTTTCAATTTCTTTACCTTTGTTTTACATTTAAGAACAGCAACGATTGATCACTTTAACAATTATAATGGTCAGTATTCTGGAGTATCTGATTAAGCTTGTGATTCTATGACTTTTCAAAAGTAAAAAAAAAAAAATAGCTATGGTCTTCAGTGCATATAATAGTGCCAAACTATTGATTATTTTTTTTAATTTTTGTATTTTTATTTTTTCAAATATAGTTGACATACAATATTATATTAGTTTCAGACATACAACACAGCGATTATACATTTATATAACTTATGAAGTGGTCACCTCAATAAATCTAGTAACCCTCTGACACCATATGTACTTATTACAATACTACTGACTATATATACCCCATGCGAGAATTTATTTCCCCATTATTATCTTGAAATTACTGTTTGTACTTCCTAATGCCCTCCCCCCTTCACACATCCTCTCACTCCTCAATCTGACAACCATCAAAATGCTCTCTGTATCTATGAGCTTATTTCTGTTGTTTGTTTATCCTGTTAACTAGATTCCACATATGAAATTTGTCTTTCTCTGTCTGACTTACTCCACTAATCACTATGCCTTCTAGGTCCATCCATGTTCTTGCAGATGAGGAGATTTTAATCTTTTTTGTGGTGGGGTAATATTCCAGTATACATATTTCATTATATATATATATATATATATATATATATATATATATATATATACACACACATACATTAGCTACTGTAAATAATGCTTCAATGACCATATAGGTTCACATGTCCCTTCAAACTAATATTTTGGGTTTCTTCAGTTAAATACCCAGAAGTGAAATAGCTGGGTCCTTCTTCTTCTCTTGTTATAGTCTTTGTTTTAGAGTCTATTTTGTCTGGTATAAGTACTGCTATCCCAGACTTTTTGCTTATTTTCATTTTTATGAAACATTATTTTTTATCCTTTACTATCACTCTGTGTATCTTTTAATTTGAAGCTAGTCTCCTGTAGACACTATATGTAAGGGTCTTGTTTCTTATTCATTCAGCCACCCTATCTTTTCATTGGAACATTTAATTAATTTACGTTTAAAGTAATTGTTGCTAAATATGCAGTTTGACATTTTATTATTTATATTTTCAATCTTGTTTTTTCTTTTTCTTCTTATTAAAGAAGACCCTCTAACATTTCCTGTAATACTGGCTTGGCGATGATGAGCTCTTATATAGCTTTTTCTTGTCTGGGAAGCTCTTTATCTGTCCTTTGATTCTAAATGAACATTTTGCTGGGTAGAGTAATCTTGGTTGTAGGCCCTTACTTTTTATCACTTTGAATATTTCATACCAATCTCTTCTGGTCTGCAAAGTTTCTATTGAGAAATAAGCTGACAGTCTTCTGGGAGCTCCCTTGTAAGTGAATAATTGCTTTTCTTTTGCTGTTTTTAGATTCTCTCTTTGTCTTTAACCTTTGGCATTTTAATTATGATATGTCTTGGTGTGGCACTCTTTGGGTTCATCTAGTTTGGAACTCTCTGCACTTCCTGGGTTTGTATGTCTATTTCCTCAGCAGATTAGTGAAATTTTCAGTCATTATTTCTTGAAATAGGTTTTCTGTTCTTTGCTCTCTCTCTTCTCCTTTTGGTATCCCTATGATATGAATGTTATGCTTGATGTTATCCCAGAGGCCCCTTAAACTATTTTTTTGGATATTTTGTTCTTGTTTTTGCTGTTCTAATTGGGAGTTTTATGGTACCTTGTCTTCCAAGTCACTGATTTGATCCTCTGCTTCATCTAAACTACTGTTAATTCCTCCTAAGGTATTCTTCATTTCAGTTATTATATTCTCTATTTCTGATTATTTTTTATGTTTTCTATTTCTACTTTTATGTTTTCTATCTCTTTGTTAAAGTTCTCACTTTATCTACTCTTCTGCTAAGTTCATTGAGCATCCTTATAACAATTATTCTTGAACTCTGTATCTAGCAGATTGTCTTTATTTTGTTTAGATTTTTTTCCTGGAGATTTGTTTTGATCTTTCATTTGGGGCATGTTTCCTTGTGTCCTCATTTTGGCAGCCTGCTTGTGTTTGTTTCTGTGTATTAGGTAGGACTGCTATATCTCCTTGTCTTAGCAGAGTGGTTTTATACAGTAAGTGTGCTATGGATTTCAGTTGCACAGACTTCCCTGGTCATCTGACTCGGGTGTTCCAGGTATGTTTCTTGTATGAGCTTTATATGGCCCCCTATTATGGTTGAGCTTTGGTTGCTGTTTGCACATCAGTGGGGGGATTGACTGATTGGTTGTGATGACTGGCCATGATCAGTGGAGGAGCTGTTGTGCAAGGTCTGACCTTATAGAGCAGGATTCACTTAGCAGGGCTCTGGTGCCTGCTCTGTCTGCCCTTTGGGTGTGTCATCCTCACATGTGACCTTGGGTGGTGCTCTGGCTCAGACCAAAGTCAGCCCCAGGTATGAGGCCTGAGCCTCCTGGGAGGGGCCCTTACTGCAGGCTAAGTTGAGCTGCAGCCAGTGACCTTCCCAGGGTCTCTGGGCATGAGCCACCAAGCAATCCACAGGTGGCTGGAAGTGTCTTGAGTGGCAAAATCACAAACTGGCTGCTGTTAGTGCTGGATCTGGGGCTGCTCAGTAAGAAGTACAGGACATATTGAGGCCAGATGCTGCTTGTTAAGGTTTTGTGAACCTTTGAGAGATTTTAGGAAAGTCTGCAGCATGAACCAAAATAGGCTGCTTGTGTGGAAAATCCACTGGGCGTGGCTTGGTTGGGCCCACACATTGGGAGGGGTGAAGTCTCAGAGAATCAATGGGCAGGGCAACCAGTGCTGGCTAGGTGAATGGAGATGGATATGGTGCCTGCCTGGGTCTGCAAGCTGAGCAGGGAGGGCTAAACAAAGGAACAATGCCCTCTGCCAGCACTCCGTCTGGGAGAAAGCTGCCACTTCCACCCTGGCCCTGAAGCCAGACAACTCAGTTCCTCCCTGTACACCCTTGGTGCCTCCTGAGCTGCTGCCCCAGTGATGGAATCTGAGTGAATGAGTCCATCAGCAAGTCCATGTGCAGACCCTTAAGAGGAATGTTTACAACTCCAGAGGCCCTTTGTCTCACTCAGCCAGAATCTCCTCTGGTTTTCACAGTCATAAGCTGAAGAGATTTCTCTCCCCAGCACTGGAACGCTGGGCTGGGGAACCTACGCAACTAAGATATTTTTCATGACTCTCAATCACCACATGCAGGTGTGGGATGAGCCTATTCTGTATCTCCACCCTTCCTACCAATCTCAAGGTGGTCTCTTCTGTGTGTCTAAAGTTGTAAGATTTTTGTTCAGCTAGACTTAAGGTGACTCTCAGTGAAGACTATTCTGTATTTTACTTGTAATTTTGATGTGGTTGTGTGAGTAGGCAAGCACAGAATTTACCTACTCCACCACCTTGACCAGAGGCCTTCTGATTATTTTAAAGTAATGGAAAAATGTGTCTTTTTATTAAAAAATTCATACATTATTTTTCTAAAATATCTTTGAGATACTCTGCATATTATCCAAAATAACATATTCTCTGTTACAAAAAATACTAACAGAATTTTAAAAAGGAATTCTGTATGTGATTATTGGCATTCTGAAAGGACTTTTTTCTAATGTATTCATAAACAGTTTCTTGACTTTAAAGCTAACAACCTCCATTTCTGTATCCTTTCACAAAATACTGCCAATACTCAAATGTGTTGATACTTATTTATTCTGCTTTACATATGTTTGCTTTAGGATAATTATGATGTTCAAAAGGTAGTACTTGATTTAACTTTGTGCCTTTCTCAGGTGATCACCAAATTCCTAATGCACACATAGTGCTTAGATTTTAATTATAATTAAAGAGTGGTATCTAAGTAGATTTTTCCCCCAGATAAAATTTAAAAATTCACAAGTGAAATAAAAATTTTCCCAAAGAAACATGAGTATATTATTACTTCAAGATTTAAAAAGGGAGAGAGATGGAGGGAGAAAGAAGAAAGAAGAGAGAGAGAGAGAGAGTGAGAGAGAGAGAGAGAGAGAGAGAGAGAGAAGAAAGAAATTTAGATAAGAGTAAAAAGGGTCAGACATATGGTGATGGGAATTTTACTTTAGGTGGTGAACACAGTGCAATATTTAGATAATGTATTACGGAATAATATATTTGAAAACTATATGATTTTTTAACCAATATCACCCCACTAAACTTAATTAAAAAGAAAGAAGATAAGAAAGAAAAAGGAAGGAACAAGAGGAGAAAGGGAAGGAAGGAGGGAGGGAGTAGGGAGGGAGAAAATCAGGAAGGAAAGAAAGGAAGGAAGGAAGGAAGGAAGGAAGGAAGGAAGGAAGGAAGGAAGGAAGAAGAATGTCTCTGAAGAATGGAGAATATTTATACCAGTGGAAGAGGTCAGGAGAGGAGGGAGTGGGAGATTGAAGAATGTCTCTGAAAATATCCAAAGCTATTTTTTCATTGAACATATCTTCAGAATAAGAAACAAAACTGACCTATATTATAATAAGAGGAATTTGAATTTTACATAATGAAAAGGGAAAGTAATACTAGAAAAAGACTTTTATGATGCTTTTGGAATCCAATTCCATGGAACTCTTGAGAAATAATTTATATATCTCTCTATTTAGGAAGGTTTAGGCTCTTATTGTTCCTTAAATCATTAAATGTAGACTTATAGATCCCTCTTGTACCATTTACTCTTGTGATCCTGAAATCCTCATCAACATTGATTTCAGGCTAAGTTTATTTTTGTCTAGTGGGATTCATAGAAAGTGGTTATCTCTGTATTGCTGAGCTATTCCTTCCTGAGCATGTGTTTTCATGATCTGAGAGCAAGGTTAGGACTTAGAAACTACTAAGGAATAAAAAACACCAGGTTCAATGTCTTAGGCTGTCTGAAATAAATCTCACCCAATTTGAGAGCACATATCATTTGAACAGTACGGAAAACATTTGTTCTAAGTGGAAAGGATTACTTTTTTTTTTTCTTTTGAAGAAATCCACTAAGTTGTTGGTCTTTATTAGGCTTTATATCAGTTTATAGAGAGAAATTGTATTACTTATGTGACAATTTTTTTTCTCTTTTACTTTTTTTTTTTTTTTTTTTTCCCTAAATCATGACCATACTAACACTTTGATTTCATTCCAGTGATACTGATTTAGGTTCTGGCCTCTAGAACTGTGAAAGAATAAATTCCTCTTGTATTAAACCTCCCAAATTGAGGCAATTTTTTAAACAGCCAAAGCAAACTATTACAGAGTGTTTATATAGTAACATCAGAGGTGATTATATGAGCTGTGTATACTTAATGAGACATTCCACAAATCCTCACTTTCTTTCAGGGTATATATCTTTCTATTAAAAGGAAACTGGGTTTCATTGCTCTTGGTACCTTATTTCATAAAGCCTACCTTTAGCAAGAATCTATCTTCTCAAATTGACAAAATTTTCAGTTATAATGAAATATGTATTAAAGACCTTGCAGGTACAATAATGGTCTAAGTTGTTTTATCAATCTTAATCTAGTATTCATTTTGTTACTCACTGAATAAGTTTACAATAACTCAACAAACTGTGATTAGCTAACCATTACCATCAGTGCTGAGAACACAGTTCTGTATATCTTGGTTGACATGCACTTCAATATTTCTGCTAGAAACCAGTTAGAAAAAAAAAAAGAATTTAAGTAGTCTCAAGGAACTAGAGTAGAAAAGAAAAATAAGCAAATAGTTATAGAACAATATGATAAGTGCTGTTGCAGTTGTACATAAAGAAAAGTGCACTGGAAATACTGAGGAAGCCACTAAGAGCCTGGGGAAATCAGGAAAAGACTCTAAGACAAAGTGCTATCGGAGGAGGCACTAGAAGGGTAGCTAAACATCCCTCAGATCGAGTTTATTCTGATAGACACTTCAGGGAGAGACAGTAACATGGACAATGTTGAGGGATATCCCGAAGTACAGGTTTTGTGGGAAATTGTTTTCTATTCCTAGAAAATCAGATCTTCGAGTATGTGGCAGGAATATAAAGAGGGTTAGAAGTTGTAGATTTTGTCATTGCTGTTGTTTCATTGCTCTCACTTACCTTTATGATTCCTTATTTCAATTTTTAAGTGTATAAAATAGCATTTGATCCTCTAGGAAACATTTAAGTTCTATATTCTTTTTAGTAGCTGCAGTGGTAGTCATTAATACTTAAAATGATCTCTATTGTTTACATCAAAGTCTTATAATATCTGTTTTGTAAGAAAGAAGAATACTAGAATATTTCCTTTGCTTTTAAACTATAATTTTTTTTAAATTAAAAGATTTGTAAAAGGGTAATTATTAGATAAAAATTATATTTAATTTACTGCTGGACTTTTCTTTTTGTCTTGGTTCCCCAAATGAGAGAAAATTTCCTCCCATCCTCCAAATGAACATAGTTTATGAAAAATAATCTCATAAATCTTCAACTTGATGTTAATAAGAACCTGCCTTCTAAATTTTCTTAAACTTGCTAATACTCAAAGAGTTGAGAGATGAATTATTATTCAAATAGTCCAACATTCTTTGACATTTTCTCCAACAAGAATATTTCTTCAACTTGGCTTTGCCAACTAAATAAAGAGATCGCATATACATATACTATGTTTTCGCTTTTGCCTATCCCCAACGATAACACTGGTTTCTTAATTAGATCATTTGCTCAGTGCTTACTCAATGGCAGACTGCTGGTCACAGGTAAATCTCATGTCTTTTGCATTATTTAATAGACTCCATACTTTGCCTCGGACTCATAATCCATATTTTGTGCTCCATACGATACTCTGAGTCATTTTCCCATGTGCTGATCTGGATATCACTTTGATTTTTCTAACCTGTTAGTAGCTTCTCATTATACTCAGAACTGAACGTTTGAAAGTAATTGCCATTGCTCTTCAGATGCTAGCATTCTCTTTCATTTCCTTACCTCCATTTTGTGATCTTCCACACAGGGAATATTTTCCTCTTCTCTCTTCCATGCTCTCTTTTGCTTCCAAGCCTTTGTGTATGCCCTGCTGTTCCTTTAACTCAGAAAACTCCACTGTCATTCCCTCACTTAATACCTAATTTCTACTCATTCCTGGAGTCTGATTACATTTTACTTTTCTAGGAGGAAGTTTCTGATTTATCACTAGTCTAGGTAGATAGTCCTGATATATATTGTTATAGTGCCCTATAATTACCCATTTCTAAATATATATGTTTTTATAGCAGTTGTCTCTTTACTTGCCCTTCTTCACTGATTTCTGTGAGAGCAGCATTCATATTTGCTCTGCTGCAGATAGATGATTGCAAAATATGCTGTAAATTTCTCTCATGAAACTCTTTTTCAAAGTGACATTATACCTTCTTACCTTCTTGTTTCAAGAGGTGAAATCTATTTCTCTACCCCATTTAATCTAGCCTAGACTCATGACTTGCTTTAATTTAAAAAATGTTGCAGAGATTATAGCTATAAACTTTGAAATGTATTACAGCATCCAATCTTAACTCTTTCTACCCTGAGACCCATGTAAAGGACCCTGAGGCTTCTTTGAGAATGAAAAACTCATGAGAGAGAAACTAAGCCAATAGAAACTCCACACATGTATGAATGAGATCATCTAAGACTATCCAGCCACAGGTTAGCTGCCAGATAATTGAGCAGCTTAAATGACCCCAGGCAAAACCAGTTCAGATTTGCTGAACAACAGAATGAGTGAATATAATTATTGTTGCTTTAAGCCTCTAAGTTGTTAGGTTGTTTGTTTTGCAGCAATAGACAACTGATACAATTGTGTTCACAGTGCCTGACATTATTTCCTGGAATGCGGAGGTATAAAAATTAATCAATCAAGTTACTGTTTACTTCGGATGAACTTTCTATCTTTACTATCTGAATAAGTCATATTCTACAATGCCAATGGAATTGTACCTATTGAGATATATGCTTTTCAAAATCAGCTGCATGGTTCTTATCCTCAAAACTTGTGGATGGCTTTTTATTTGTGAAAATATATGATTTCATTATATATTATATAAAATTAAAAAAATATGTGAAAAAGAACTAGTTATGTCTTATAAAACTAAGTTGAATTATTTGAAATATAAAAAAGTAAAATGTTCTAAAGATGCTATAAATTAGGTGTGGGCATGCCAACTACAAAGGATTGGGGGGGAGGGAGTGCCAAAATTTTTGCACGATTTATATTCAGATTACTTTACAAGTAATTTGTTACTCCTCTTTAAACCAGAACTGTTAGAAGACATGTTGTGGGTGGTGTTTATGCAAGACAATTCAAAAGCCTTGTTCAAAAAGAAATTCTGATCTTACATCAAAAGATTCTGAAGTAAATGTGGATGTATAGACTTTAAAAATAAATGAAATGTTTAAGTATGCCAGTATCATGATTTTATCAGTTCTGCTTTAATACATTTTTTCAGTTAATCAACCAATTAGTCACAACCATGCCATCTAAGATTTTTTAGTTGCTAGATACATAAAAATGAATGAATATAAATAGAGAGAATCAAGGGTGAAAAGGGTGAATAGCATTCCTGCTTGGGACAAACTGCACAGATGAAGGAACTTAAGCAGAAAATGCCATGGGACTCCCAAATAATGGTAAATAATTTTGAACAGCATGGATAGAGAAGGTGATGAGAAATGAGAGCCATAAAATGTTCCCAGAAAGTAGTATTAGAGCTCTATTAAAGAGATCTCTCAGTGTCGAACTAAGGAGTTTAATAATGATTTCCTAAAAAGGAAAGCCTCTGCTAATTTTTGAAAAGAAGACTAAAATGACCCTTCTACATTTTAGGAAGATAATTCTAGCCATATTGTGAAGCACAAATAGGAGAGCCAGGAGAGACCGAGTGGGAGACTTTTGCTATAATACATGTGAGAGATGGTGAAGTTCTACAAATAACTGTTTTCATAGATGTGGCAGAATGACCCATGAAAATGGAGGCACATCTTTCTAGAGCAGAAGAGCTCTAATGCCTCTGGCCCTACACCTTTACCCCCAAAGCATAGGAAAGAGCTTAGCATTAGAAGTGTGACAGCTGCCTTTACTGTGTCTTTTGGAAATCTGATGTCAGTGACTTTGTAGAATTAGACTCTCATCACCAGTTAAAACTGGAGGAGATTTCAAGGATTAAGCCCAAGACCCTTAATTCACATTTTGTAAAAAAGTCTTTGTGCAGCCTAACTAATGGCATTTTAGAAGTTCCCAAAAGAATCAGTATACTAAAGAAACTCAGGCAGTGATCAGAAAAGTAAGAAATATTGGTTCAGTCTGAATCTTTGATACATGACATAGAAACCAAAAAGTGTGTTATATTGCTAGATTAAAAGGAGGGTGATAGAAATGACTCATCTATTCAATGAGTGTGTATATATATATATAACTTATGGTGCTGTGCTGAATATTCCACACATGGTGCTGTGTTGGATGCTACGGGAGAGAGCAAGATGTAGAAAAATACACCATTTTCTACCATGAAAGAAAGATAAAAAATGACAAAGTAAGAACAATTTTTAAATGAGCATTTCTGGATTATTAACAAGAAGAAAGTTAATAATTGAAATTGATGAACATATTATAATTTTTCTTGTATTGGTCACTAAAAAAGCAGAATATGTTGTCTTTCCTGGTATGGGATGGGGATATTAGAACCATTACTACTCTCAGAAACAATAATGGAATTTTTTTAATATAGCAAGAGGTTAGCGGGTTTTGTAATTATGGAGTTATTTAACATGGATGTCAGTAGCTTAGAGTTGTCTTGAGCATTGGTCTTCAAATATCAAAATAATCCCAAAAGTCAAATCTCAGTATCTTGTGACAATAATCTGGGCCATATAGACAAATGGTTTGCACACTTGAAGATACCATTCTGTGTGGTGTACTTGATGTTTGACACTTCAGTGATTCTCAGTATTGCATTTTTATAGCATTTAGTGATTTTATTTTTCTACCCATGTTATTTATGAAACCAATACCTGTCTTGGTTGGCTACGGTAGTCATTTTAGAAACCTCATTGGAAATGATTCATGTTTAATTTTATTAGGTGAAGATTCATAAAAGATTATAAACGTATTGTGATATAACATCCTTTCATCTATCATATTGTTAAATCAAATTACAAGTGTTGCATTAATGTGATAGAATGCTTTCTACTTACTTTTTTTTTTATCTTAGTCTGTTAAGAACTGACATCAAAGATGAAAATTGGACTTGTGTAAACACGATTGCAAAATGTTTAATGCATAGACCAGTAAATTAAAAGAAAAGGATAGATCATATATCTTTGAAGTCTTAAATTATGAGAATTCTAGGGCTACCTTTCATATAGGTCAGCTGCAGGAGAATAATTGACTCTCAGGCTGAATTTAATTATGCTGAACTTTTCTGATAGTCTGGTTGGGATTTGGCTTCCTCCTACATCCCCATCACTAACAAAGTCTATTTTTCACTTCCAGCACAACTGTCTTCTACCATTCTACATCTTCAGGTATATAAATAAAATGGTTATTGCTACTTTGAAAACCTGAGCCATTAGTTTGGGGAAGTAGTGTTCAAATGTTGAGAAATAAATGGATCTGGTGGAAATCCCTCTGGAAATTCTCACTTTTGCTGAAAACATTTTATTAAACACTTGCCACCCCACAGAGAGAAGACATGGCAGGTGTTATTATCAACTCTTGATTCATATGCTGATAGAATGTTATGATGCTTCACAGGCAATGAGTTTGGTCATAACCCACATATGTAGATTTTAAGAGCAGCAACAACAACAGAAAAAGATAATTCCTGGTTCTACAGTGAATCCATCTTAATACATTAATTATAATCTGCAATTCAGATATAGAAAGATGACGACTGACATTTAAAATATATGAGCTTCAGAGTCAGAACAGCCTGTTGTCTAGAACATATTAGCCATATAACCTTAGGCAAATTATCAAATTACCCTAGATGTTTGTAAAACTCAACAATTATTTTAGAAGACTTATATGAAGATTAACTGAGATACTTAACATAATGGTGTCTAGAATAGAGCTTAACACAATGGATATAACATGGATATAACATGGATATGCTAATTCTCTTTCTCACTTTTCCTTCAGAAGGAGTTGCAAGACTCATTAAAAGTAAATTTCTAATTGTAACAAAAGAATACGCATTATTCCAAACTGGGAAGTATTTAATATCATAATTAAATTATTGTTTCACATGTTCTATGGATTTTGTTTTTTTTCTTTTGGTCTGAAGTATATCCTGACAATTGAAAATCATCTTGTATACTTTTTATTAAATGTAGTAAATTGCAGTAAATCAGAGTTCAGAGACAGTTAGGTCCTCATAAAGAAAACATTCAGATTTTGTAAGGAGTAACAGTAAGATTTGGTAATAGTGTTTTGACAGAGCTAATAGAGATAAAAAATGAAATATTTTAGCACTTTAAATCTATTTATATAACATTAATCTCCTCGTTTTAGGGAATATGGCCTCTACTTATATACACAGTCTTAAAGGTTGTGAATGGGGCAACCACTTTCACAATTACTGCTGTGATTATAGACCTTTGATATATGCACTTTAAGTCTTACTGCCCTTCAGGTATGATACCTAGAAGGAAGGAAAAGAGCTATCTCAAATTATAAAGTATTTACTCTTATGCCAAATAGGATGCCAAGGGTCTCATATGCATTCTCTTATTTGATACTCATAAAACCTCAAATTTATTCTTTCAACTAAGGAGAAATTCTTATCCTTGCCCCAAACGTCAGTTCTTTTATGAGCCAGAAGAAGATATGTGAAAGCAGCTAGGAGAATGGGCAGAGAAACTGAGAGTATTCACCATTATTTCCTTTTACAATTTTTGATATAGACACCAAGAGATTAAAATTCCTGTCTCAAAAATTAATATATGGAAATTACAGCATATGAACTAAAGTAGTTTGATTGAGAGTCTGTGCTTTTAATCAATTATGCTGTATTATCTAAGTGCTCTCTTCATATTTTATTGTGTAATAGCCCAGGAATGAATTTGCTAGGTAATACACATCCATACTGTTATGAAATATTGCCATATTGTTTCTAGGATGGCTGCACCAGTTTACAGTCCCATTTTAAGTCCTCACTACATCCATATTCAGATCTTAATATTGTTCTGCTTTGTATTTTGGGCAAACTGATGTGTACAAAGTTGAAATCTGGTTGTAATTTGCATTTATCATTTTTCTAGTGTGTTTGTTTCAGTATCTCTTCAAAATAATATTTTGTCATTTTGGTTTTCCCTTCTGTGAATTTCCTATTAATATTATGAGTAAGTAAATAGATATATAGCACTTTTAGTCATTTCTGATGAATAATAAGGTCTTAACATCTGTTATAATTCTTATTTATGATTGCTATATTTATTATGTTTTCTATTTGATTTTTGTGTTTTCAGAGGATTTGGAATGGTTACAACTTCCTATAATTTTTAGGCATTCCAAATCTATTCTCCCAATCTTTCACTCACTTTTTTTCTGATTAAGAAATCTATAATTTTGATGCATTGTATATTTTTCTTTTTAGTATTTATAATATGGAGTGATGTTTAAGAAAACTTTCCTACCTGAGTTCCAACAATATTTTTATAGTATTTTTGGTTATTATTCTAAATTGTCCTTTCACATTTTTATATTTCACCCATTTGAAGTTAATTTTCATGTATGGCATAAAATTGGGATTTTTTTCCATGTCAAGACAATTTTTCTGACATTATACATTTAAAAGCACATCTTTTTTGAATGTATAGATTATACGTTTGTGGGACATCAATTATGTTACTCTATTTTATTTGACAATAATTGTAAGTATACAATGTTATATTAATTACTATGGCTTTTTAATATGCTTTAATATCTGGCAAGATCATTTTCTCCTAGGTTTTGCTCTTTTATTCTATAACAATTTACATTTTTGGTCTTCTCTAAAAATCTGATAATGCTTATGAGGTTTTCTAAAAATTCCTGAGTTTTAGATTGGACTTGTATTAAATTTATAAGTAAATTTAGGGATAAGTAAGCTCTTTACAATGTTATATCATTCTATATGTAAACACAACTTCTCTATATTTAATGAGTATTTTTATATCATTTCATAGAGTTTTAAACTTCCAAATGCAAAAAAAATGCAATTTATATTTTTTTAGGTTAATATCTTTAAAAATGTGTTATCATTTCTCTTGGTATTATAATTAATATCTTGCATTACCTGGTTGTTAATTTCTCATATAAAGAATTATGTTAAGGTAAGCAACCTCCTCTATTTAGTTGTAATGATTAGGTTAAATAATCTATTTGAATAATCACATAAATTAATAAATGCTACAATCTTATCTCTTAGTTGCCAAACTATAAAATGCTTTTTTTCACTTGACTTACCCTGCATTATCTAGGACCTCCAGTTCTTGGTAAACAGTAACAATAATAGAGAACAAGCCTTAGGCTGTTGTTGATATTAAATCACTCTTTAAAGTTTATCCATTGAAAAAGATTTTACTTAGCTTTTTAGTAGTAATCTTTATTAAGTTATGGAAGTGTAATTCTAAGTCCATTTTTTAATTTTTATTTTAAATCCCGAATATATTTTCATTTCATTAAATCCTTTTTTCCTGCAAAAATGAGATGATCGTGTGATTTGTGTCCTTCGACTCATTAATATAAATACTTACATTTATAGATAATCTAAGGCTCAGTCATCTTTTTATACAAAACATATATCACCGTAATGTAATTTTAAAAAATACACTGCTCTATTCAGTTAGCCAATGTTTCATTTTGAATTTTTACATCTCAGTTCATAAACAAAAGTGTATAATTTATTTCTCTATCTAGTTTTGGTATTAGTGTTATACGTTTTCATTAAAAAGTAAGTGCTTTTCCTCTTTCAAACTTCTGGAGCAATATGAAGTATTATGTTAAAGAATTTGTTGGTATTTATCAGTAAAATCATCCAGCCAGACATGTATTAATTTTATTTATTTTCACATTTGAATTGGTATTGCTCAAGTTGACTAAGGGAAAGAAAGAAAGAAGCTCAGAGAAAAAATAGAAAGGATGTTGACGATTATGTTGACATACTATTTATTATTATTATTATTTATTATTATTATTATTATTATTGGTTTAAGAATTTAAGCTTTGTTTTTTGAGCTATTGATTATTTTACCAGTACAATATATAACATCCATCTTTGTGCCTTATGTCTTTTTTTCTTTGCCTTAATTTTTCTTTTATCTGAAATAAAATGCCTATCATAAATTTCATTTGATTAAAATATCTTCTGGTATTTTTTAAAGTGTCTTTTATTTTCAAATATTTTATGTTACTTTTTAACCTAAATTAATATTACAGACAGTGTATTGTTAAACCATGTTTTGGTGTTTAAAAACTAACTAGAAAGTCTCAATCTTCTCAGTGAATTTAGTTTATTAATATTTATTCTAATTAGTATGCTATTTCTAATATTCCACTTTACATTTTTTATATTTATTATACTTTTTTCTCTTTTTACCATTTTGTTTTCAATTATATTTCCTAAACCATCAAATTTAATTTTACTGTCTTAGATTGGAATGTATGTTTATTTTCCCAATCACTGTCTAAACCAAATAAATAGTAACATCTTTTAGTCATCTATATGTTTACTGCTTAAGACTATGGGCTCTGCAGCCAGAGTGCCTGGGTTGAATTCTAACCCTGTGACTTTGGGCAAGTTAATCAGCCTCTCTCTGTTCCAGTATCCTCATTTTTAAACAAAGAATAATAAGATCTATTACTTTATTACATTTTAGTGAGGATTAAATAAGTTAATACAGGTAAAGCCTCACATTTTTAAAAGTGCTTCACATTCATTAAACCCACAATAAATATGAGCTATTATTTCATATCCCAAACAACCTTAATGTGCTCTTACCTCCTGTCTAATCCCTCTTCTCCCAAATACTCCTCTCCCCGTGCAATATACATACATGATGTTGGAATCATCATTATGGATTTTTAGAGATATTCTTTATTGTTAGTCTTGTTCACTCAGACAATAGCAAACTTACAAACATCATCCACCTTACTTCCCATATCTCATCGCTGCTTCTGAGATTTATTGCTCTTGATGCTAGCAATATCTTCTAAGAGTTATTTGAAAAGGATCTCAGTTGTGTATGCTTTCTAAGACCTTTTATACCAGAGCACACATGTATTTTGGCCTCAGATTTAATATTTTTTCAGCTAAAAATCACATCCCTGGCTCAAAGTTTATTTCCTTCAACACTGAAAATATTATTTTACTGTCTTGTATTCATTGCTGTTGTTGATGTGGGTGATGACTAAATCTTGCTATTTTTTGCTAATCTGCTTTACTTTTTGATTGTAATTTAAAATTTGGTTTGCTATTTAAAATGTTAAACATTATATGACATAGGTGTATTTTTTAAAAATCACTTTTATTTGGTAGTACATGAATGGTTCCCTCATGTTTACAGATTAAATTCTAGAAAATTCTTATTCTTTAATTCTGTATTTCCTCACCTTTAATTTTTTTTTTTCTTTTGGAGACTCATATGAAACAGGTATTTACATTTGTACCTCTCTTATCCAGATATCTTAATGGTTCTCCCCTGGGCTGTTTAGTCCCCTGGGGACATTTAGAAATGTCTGAAGATTTTTGGTCATTGCAACTTGAGCCTTACATAGGCATCTAGTTGGTAGAGACCAGAGATGTTGCTAAACATCCTGTAATGTGCAACAAGCCCTCACAACCACAACATAAAATTATACAACCCAAATATAAATAGTACCAAGGTTGACAAATTATGTTATATGTTAATTCTTCACTTATCAATGTTATCTTTTGATCTTGAATTCTCCTAAAGGTCCACAAATTGATCTTTCAATTTAACAGTTTGTTTCTATATTGAGAACATTCTAACACCTTATCTATTTATTGAAATTTCTATTTAATCAATTATTTTTTTATATGGAACTTTCTATTTATCTCCATGAAGACATTTATTGTGTCTTTAAAATTCTTCATTCTGCTGTACTAATTTTGGCTCCGCTGTATAAATTTTCCTTTTTTTTTTTAACCAAAGTTCTCACACCCTTCAGATGCTTCATATTTTTTCTTGTGCTTTTATCTTTTATTCCCTTAAATATATCAGATGCTTGCCCTAGCTTATGTGTATAAGGAAAGTAGTAGAATAGGATAAAATCCAGGACCCCAGCTTTCATCCCTCCAAGTGAGTGTGGGGGAATTGGGGGTTACTCTAGCCTTTCTCTGTTGACTCTGTTTTTTCTTGTGCCCCACCCCATTCTGAGGCAAGAGTCTCTTACACTTTGGAAACTCACAATATCTCCATTCCAGTCACCCATCTGGTAGCCAACCAGTCTTTCATTGTTCACTAATGGAACCAAAGGATAAAATAGGAAAAGTGCAAGAAGGGGACACTTAGGGACTGAACAGCTCCATGATGGACACAGGGCAAAAAATCATCCACTAGAAAGGAAAGTAAAAAAGATAACTAGAAACTTGAAAGCTCTCCTCCAGTTTATTTCATATGATCCACCTACTTCTGCTTCTTTCCTGTTCTTATGTGTAATACGACATATCTGTTACCTCAGATGTAATAGAGATAATAATTTTCTTAAACAAAAAAGGATCTGGATAGTAGATAACTACTATAAAAAAGTTCAACAAAGAGATCTGCTGGCTTGAAATTTACAGTTAAGCCAGCATTTAAATTTCACCCTCAGTACAAAAGGCAGAACTGAGAGAAAAAAGAATCATGGTCAGTAAGGTCACACCACAATCCAAATAAAATTAACAACCAATTACTAAGCCCTGTAAATTCTAACCAGTATTATATATCTTTAATCCATGCACATATTTCCATTCCTATTAACATTAGGCTAATTTAGGCCACTATCATATTTCACCTGAAATATGACCTAGTCTTTTAACTCATTTTTTTTTTCCTCTTGCTGTCTTCTCTACCTGCTTATTTGTTTGTCACACAGCCAACAGTGAGATCTTTCAAATGTGCAAGTTTCATTACATCACTTTCTTTTATAAAATCTTTTCAATGTCTTTTTTTTTTTTTGCCCGAAGTACAAACTCATTATCCCCACATATAGTGCCACTTGTCTTAGCCTCTTGGTTTTCTGCCTCCCCTATTTCTCTTTGCCCTCTTTACCTTTCTGCTCTTGCTTTATTAGGCTTCCTTAATTGTCATTCTCTCTTTTTTTCCTCTGGACTTTCATATTTATATATATTTCTTTCCTTAATCATTTGATTCTTACTCACCTCCCCTGGCAACTTCTTACTTATTCCTCAGCCTAGAAAATGCAGGAAGAATTCCATGACGAAATTAAGTGTATTACCATTTATAATATTCATTACAGTGTGAATCCTCTTTTTATTTCCATTAATTTTCTCTGTCCCATTTTAGAGTTTCATGTTTGTGAAGACAGAAACTTAATCTTTTTATACCCCAGAGCACCTAGCATGGTGGCCACAACATGGCTAGGTTAAATGAATGAGTGAAAATTTTGAAATAACAAGAAAACAGCACGAGTGCCACTCTACAATAAACATGCTGTGCTTGCTTGCTTCTTTGTCTTTATAAGAAATTGCTTTAGTGAACAAATATGAAAAAACTGATCCCAAACAATTTTTCGATAGAAGCTAGATATTAAATATTTATTTTGTATCAGTAATACATTATATTAATTTTTTATTCACAGTTTATTTTTTTCTTTTGAATACAGCATTTATATGGTGTATTCAACTAGAGCTTGTCTTTGATAGAGATGATGGTGTGGCTCATAAATGGTTGAGGATCTCTAGAGGCTACTCCTAAAGTAGTCTGCTTCTAAGCCCCTGTCACCACACAGATATAATTATTTGTATGATTTATGTGCTTGCAAAGAACCTTTGTTCAAGATAACCTTTTCTAGTCACTTTTATATGTAACTGTCACAGTACTTTGAGATTTGGGATCTTTCTTTGCCTTCATGGATCCTCCTTTGGTTTATTTACAAGTCTGATAAAAGGTTTGACTTCTTTATATATAGGTCAAAATGTTACCTTTTTTCCTTCCTTTGGTTCTGAACATTTTATGGGTAATCTGAGTGGTTTAGATTGGGGTTTTGAAAGTAAACTGCCTAGGCTTTTTGCTTTTTAAAATGCCTACACAGTTACATTCTGTAAGTACAGCTAGATTTCCACTAAACTGTCCTTAGAAAATAAAATTAAAAATCGCTTAACCTTGCTGAAAAATTTTACATAAAAGTAACTCTATGAACAAATAGTGTTTAAATTTTAAAAATTGTATTCACATGTAACATTCAAAGATTAATAAAACCATTTTGCTATCTAGAGTAAGAAGTATTTAAGGTAGTATAACAATTCATGTTCCTCAAAGGAAAAATCTTTGCTTTTATGGCCATTTTCCACCAAATAAAAGAAAGTGCCCCTAACAAATATTGTTTGTAGTACATAGCATTTCAGAAGAATAGTTGGAACAATAACAAGCCATTTATATTTAGTTTTATGTGTATTATTACTCTAATTTTCAGCCAACGAGTAAAAACACATTGCAAAAATTCTATTAAAAATAACCTTCTCTTTATGTTTTATATTATCAGTGCTAAGATTTTTTCTTTATTTTAGCTTTAGTTTTAAGTTTTTTTCTTCTAATTCCAGATGTTATGTTAATGTAATGAACATAACATTATTTATGACAATCACTTTATATCAAGGTCATATATCATCATACTTCACCCCATACTTTACCTAAATTAATGAATTGCTTTTAAAGAAATTTCTGCAAAAATTTGAAATTTAATATGTAAAATTTATATTTAACTGAAATATGTATGATTTGTCTGCTAGTGTAACATTAGTTTTTTGATGAACCTAAAATCTGGATATAAGGAATTACAAGGTTTCCCACTGCATTCAGACAAGAGACATATAGACTAGTGCCTATATCTAATAAAACTATAGTGTATATGCTTAAAATTTTATTAGCATGGTAGATCTTATGTTGTGTTCTTATCACAAAATTTAATAATAATAAAATATTAAATAAAAATATTGAGAGGAAACTTTGGAGGAGATAGATATGTTTATGGTGGTGGTTTATGAATGTATATTTATCTCTAAACTCATCAAGTTGTTGTATACATTAAACATGTATGACTTTTTGTATGTCAATCACACCTTGATAAAGTGCTTAAAAAATGTCAGACCATCACTATCTATGTTTTGATACCTATTATAAAAAACTATTTGGTATTCTAAATTGTTATGTCTTAAGGCAACTATATTCAATGATTGTATGTATTTCATTTCTTCTTGGGTTTTTAAATTCAGGTAAATAATTGCTTGTTCTCTGGTGGATGTGAACTCATATTCTAAGAGCTACCACTTAATGAGAGCCATGGTTAGGCCAGATGCTTTTTCCAACATGTTTTCTAAATATTGTTTTCCTTCTAATAATAGTAGCATACTAGTTCTACAAAGAAAAAGACTGAAGTTTTGTGTTTAAGTGAGCATATCATATTACCACATAATTAGTGGTGTGGCAGGGCCAGTGTTTTGATAATTGTCAGAATAATCCAATTTCTTTCGTCAAGTGGTCATTAATTGTCTTAACCTGAGGACAAAATCAAGGATTTATTGTTGAAAGAGGAAAAGTTATCCCTCATAACTAACTTTGCAAAGGAGTCCGATTTTTACTACTGTTTTAAGAAACATATTTAATAATATTAAAGATAAATATCAAGGTAGATATTTTCCAATTTTAAACATTCATTTTTACTGATGTTAACATTCTGATCATCATTAAGTGTTCCTATTTTTAAGAAAAGTTATGACACTCTAATTCCAAAATCAAAAAGAATAAAATAAGCAAAGTTTAGAGGAAAATATAGTATGAGTTACTTATTTTATTTCTGGTTCTTGATAAATTACATCTCATGATCTTTCTGTCAATATTTGATATGTTTACCATGGATATGTGTGTGTGTGTGGGTGTGGGTGTGTGCGCGTGCGCGCACACGTGTACGCATTTATGCTTAGTTGCTTACACTTCTTTTTGAAAATAAATATAATCAAAAATTATAAAAGTATTCATCTATTCTTTAAAATCCCTAGCCTTTGGAAGGAAAACTAGAAGAAAAAAATTTTGTTGATGAATTATAACCAAAAGTTCAAAACATTCTGTGAGTTAAATTTTTTAACCCACTTCTGCCACATTAGGAAAATTGTTTTAATTTAGTAATTGATGACAAGTAAAAGCAACTTACATCTAAGGCATATAGTTCTAAATAGAGTATTTCATTTTGTATACATATACATATGGCTGGCAAGTTATTTTTGCTTCTGGTGGGAAAGAAGTATACCTCAAATTGAGTACAGTAAGTGCTAGCAACACTATCATAGTACTGCGTCAAACCTTTGGCAATCTTAAACTTAATATTCACAGTTTAACTTTTCATGTGAGACCACAAGGCTCAGAGCATGTTATTATTTGTAATCATCCTAAGACTCAGCTTTCAATCTAGAGCTTCGTGAGTTTAATAGGCACAAGCCAAGCATTAACTTGAAGGATGAGGCTAGAGAGTGACATACCATAAAGCACAGGAATCTCTGTGAGTCTTTATTGTTTTCTATGTATCCTTAGGTGTAAGATACTCTCTCTTCTGAGGCACTGAAATCTCTTTTTGTGTGTGTGTGAAAAATACGACATGGAAAGAATTTAAAGCTCATCTTTATTTGGCAATATTAAGATAAAAGAGAGCATAAATGTTAATGTTTGTAAACTTAAGAATGTGTGAAAATTTGGAGACATTATTTTTGGTGACTATGAATGACTTTAATATGTGATTATCTGGGTGGGATGTCTAACCCTACATCTTAGTAGCTATGAGTGAGCCTAGACATGTCACTTAAAATTTCCTTAACTCAATTCCTTGTTCTTTATATTAATTATATTAAAAAATTAAAAAAGGAAAATCCTTGCCTATTTTACAGATGTTTCATAACTTTTAGTTATTTGTAATATTTTGGGGTTTTTTTCTGTCTTTTTAAGAATCTTAAAGGTCTTATTCTAATATGATTTTTTAAAAATACCAGAATATGCTAAAGAGCAAGATCCACACTTCATATTAAATTCACCCAACACAAATATATCTAATATAATTAATTGTTAACATAAAATGCTGCCATCTGAAATCATACTTTAATGCTATATTCTAAATAAAGATAGGAAAATGGTAATACTCCATTCTATAATGAAAATTATTTGTCAGATAATGAATACTTACTAAAAAACAGCTTCTCATTTACAAGAGAAAAAAAGAGGACTCTAGAGATATTTGTGTAACAGTGGACACTTAACCCTTTTCTAATTTGTTTCATTTAAATTAACATTTTTATTTATAAGAATGCACCAGAATTACTCCTAAAATACAACTAGTCCTTGCCAGCAGATAAGATTTGCCTTTGCTACTATGTAAATTTTAGTTTACTTCTCACACACACACATTAGAACTTAACATTAAATGCTGATTGACCTAGCCTTTACTAGCAGGTTTATCACTGGAGTTAATCATGAGGTAATATTTTCTTTCCCTTGAGTCTAGATAAAGTAAGCTTTTTCAGATTTAACTGCTAGGCTAGTGGGAGATTTTACACACACACACACACACACACACACACACTATATATATATATATATATATATATATATATATATATATATATATGAGGTAATAAGGTGCAGTTAGTTACATCTCTTTCATTAGGTACTTTCTTAGAAAAAGTTCTAACATCTGTAATAGCTTATTTTTGTTCCTATATTCCCATTTCAGTTCAGCATTTAGTGAGACTAGAGGAAAAAGTTAGCTGTGAATAGGTTAATCAGCCCCATCAAAAGTGACCAGAAGTAGAATGACACATTGATGATTCAGAAAATTATCAATGGTGTGATTCAAGTAACAGTCATTTTCAAGTAATCCAACAGGTAAAATTTCAAATCTTTATTTTTATTTTTTTATAGACTAGTATTATTGATTGCATAATAGCAATCTTTTAATTTTAACAATCTTAGAGCATCTCCGTGAATTAGGTTGTGGTATAAATATATGAGCATTTAGGCTACAAGAGATTTTGACTTGTCCTTGAAGTTAGATATTAAGGATAGATAGTTTACTAATACTCAGACGATAATTTATACCACCACTTATAAATAAAAATCTGCCGCTAGAACCAAATTAATTTTTCAATATGTCAGCCTTTAAAATTTGACTACTTAAGAGGCCCACCATATAGGTACTGGATGTTCAAGATAAAAATATTTTTATCACTCCATTGTTGAAATAATTTACCAACCAATCTTTGGAACTTGAAATAAATTCTTGTAAGGCCAGAGTGATATCATTTTTTTCCTTGAAATATTGTCCAAGAAAACTATAGCATCATGCCTTATCACAACTAGATACAAAAATCCCCCTGCCTTTTCTACTCCTTGGGTGGAAAAATATTTTGATGGGTAAAATTAATGTTTAAGAAGCAGGGCAATTCATTTTTTTTTGGCGTAGATAAAACTTCCTAAAACTTACCACTCCTGAAGTGAAAGGCTTTATATAATATTGCTGTTTGGGGCACTTGACCCTGTTTTTATTCAACAAATATTTATGAATTGCCTACTATTTATTAGGCACCGCAATATGTTCATACTAGACTACAGAGATACTGACTGCATCTCAGTGATATCAAAGAAGTAAAATTGATGGAAATTGTACTGAGTGTGGAGAGGTGTTCTTGAATTAGTGTCCAGTCTTAACATTTTTAATGTTATTGTTATATTTTCACATTCAAAAATTATATTTATGTGATCGGACACTATTGATAATGAAAAGAAACAGAAAAGAAACAAAAATATAAGGTTAAAAATAATAGTATTTGTGTTTGGAATATAAATATCTGACACTACCTATGTTGTTGAAAAAACATGATGTTCATGATTTCCAAAATGCTTTTAGTTCTCAGAGAATAATTAGGTTGTAAGTGACAGTCCTCCAATCCATAGTGTTCACAGTAAAACATGCCCATTCAAAGGCATCTCGCCACTTGCTTTCAGATGAAAGAGATCTGGGCCAAAGGAGGTTGTTATCTATACTCTCATGATGCTTACAACAGCAGCTGAGGATCAGATTCCCGGAGGTATACTGCCACTGCTGCCAGGAGCTGTTGCTGTTTAGGATAAAATGCATTGGCACACTGGATGCTCCAGGATTTTCCTATCATGCTTTAGAATTCTTGATACACCAAAGTCCCATCTGAATTCTGTATTTCATGACAATTTGAAGAATATCTCCCTTGTACTTTGTGATAAAAGAATATCATATCAATAACACATTTTATTCTAATACCTTGGCATGTTTTTTCTTTTTACTTATTTGAAAGCATTTATTATAGCTGCTTTGAATTCTTCAGCAGCCAAATTCAATAGCTAGATACACTTGGAACTACTTTCTATTGTGTTTTCTGAGTATTTCTGATTTCTTTGCATGTCTACTAATTTTTGGTCGAAACTGTATAAATAATAATATTTTGGAGATTTCCAGACTGAAATCTGATCCATTGCTCCTTTCACTGGCAAGGCTGTGAAATTTGTTTGGTATTTCCTGCAGCAATAGGCATAGAGAGGTTGGATAGTGTCCTTAGGCCAGAAAGCCACAAGTACCTGTAAATAGTTCTGTTAGTTTAAAACATTTTATCTAGATCATGATTGCTATTTGTGGAAGGCTCAACCACCTCACTCTCCCTGCCATTACAATAAATATTCCTTCTCTTTTATTTGTATTTATCATTTTTCTCTGTTAGAACTCAGACTCGAATGTATAGAGCGGGAATATAGGAGTCAACTGCTAGTAAATTCTATCTTCAGAATCTTCTCTCCATTCTTAAGGCTATTTGTATATTTGTACCAGGCCTGTTCCCCACTATTTTTGAATGAATTATTTTTCCATCACCATCGTTTCACAATAAATTCCTGGCAGGTTGGTAGGGTTCTTCCAACCTATTAAAAGGAGCAAAATTTAGAGGGAACTAAATCAAGAATTAAACTAATTAAACTATAGTTACTCTACTTTCAAATTTTCTTTCCATTAAGTCTAGATAAAGTAAGCTTTTTCAGATTTAATTGCTAGGCTAGTGGGAGATTATATATATATGAGAGAGAGAGAGAAAGACTTTTTTTCTTTTTTTCCTGGAAGTAAGATAAGTATTCCAGTTTGTTTTACTTTTGTATGATGCTCATAGAAAAAGTAAGTTTTAAACTAATGTAGTTAGTCATTGAATTAGTGAGTGACAGATATATTTTCTTTTAATAAATACTCTTTTGGATAAGAACTTTATATTGGAAAATGAAAGATTAAAACATTTTTCTTTCTTTCCTTTTTAAATATGGGACTATACACTGCTGCTTTGGTATTTTCAGAGAAAGAAAAGCACAAAAGATTGCTGTTCTTGTGATTTTTCTGTTAGATCTCTATAGACATTTTAAATGGCAAATGTTAGGAATAAGAGCCCATGCAGAGGCAAGGTATCATAAAGGACATGGCTGACTCCAGGCATACAGCAGCTGTAAAAATGTCATTTCTGCTGCAGATAATAGCGTAGATCATTACACAGAGATTTTAAACTGTACTTCTTTTTATAATGAACGTTGGATTATCAAAAATTACAAATCAGTAATAAAAGTTATTTTAAAACTCATGATCCAGTAAACAAACTCCATAATTAGGTAAATACCATAACGTGTATTAAAAGATTGCATAAAAATATAATTGTAAAATACAGATATTATTGCATCATCATATAAGATTTTAAATTTATTTTAACAAATACAGTGCTTATTTTTTATTTGTAAAATTACTTTAGAAGATAACGTTCTGATATAAACACAAATATTACTTCAAAATCTTCCACAATTTTTTACAGTATAGTTTTAAGGAAACAACTGAATTTTATGTATTAGTTCTCCACCATCAATTCCAGGGGTAATGGCCACTGAGCTACCATGTGCTTTGCTTGTCAGGAGCAGATTGATGCTCAAGTCACAATACACCTTACACTGGCTTCTCAGGGTTGTAGCTCAATGTGCATTTTGGTCTTCTTCATCACTTACACAGTACAACTCTTAACAGCTACATTGAGAAGTGAGTTTGGACTTTATCTTGTTCCCCTGAAACAAAAAGAATAGCCTGAGGTTTTTGAGATAGGATGAGGAGAACTAAGTAGAAAATTTTATAAATCTGCTTTTAAAAACTCAAAACGTATACTTCTAACTAAAATATATCCCATCATAAATGAATAATACTTTCCTAAAAATTGCAATTAACAAAGGAGATTTCATTCCCTAATAGCAAAACTGATAATACAAATATTTATTAGATTTCACTTTGTAAACAAAAATCATTCATAATATATTTCTAAAATTTTTATATATCCTGTAATATTCTTTTCTTTCATAAATGAACACACAGTCCCCCATGTATCTAGTTGAGTTTAAACATTTGCTACTTTCAACATGTCAGAAGATTTAATCCTTATTTCAAGTCTTTTATTTCTATGATTTTTCTACTTTTGATCACTAGTAACAATAATTTTGAATTAATGTTTTGACCAATTATGTGAAGAAAAAATAAATTGCCATGAAATATTCAAAATTTTCAGATTCTACTGTTTTAAAGAAAGGTAATGACTCTGACAATGAATTACTGTTGTCTGGTGGGCAGGAGTGTAATGCAATAGCTCATGTATCCATTGGTTATTTCCTTTGTAGATGAATGTGCAGATTTGGGATGTTTAACAATTGAGGATCCCCTGTGATATGTAAAGGTACCATATATAATTTTATAGGCTAAATCCAAATTTCCTTGAATCCTCAAGAACTAATGAAATGGATTATGCACTTTACCATTTCAATATGTCTTTTGCTTGTTAATTAAACAATAATTTATTATACAAGTATGCTGAGGCCCCAAAACCTTCAGCTCCAAGTGTAAATTTATATTGCCTTGGTTCTCAAAAATAGATGACATTTAGTTTCATTATTAATAGAGAAGAGTCTCTAAAGATTGTTTTTGAGATCCTCCCTCAAATTCACATCAGCCTCCATTCTATTCCATAGGACGCTGCTAGCCACGTGTTTATTATGAAGAAATTACTAATTTTATACTGTAGTTTAGATTTATAGCAATGTTGGATTTTAATGCTTAGTAAAAATTCTGACACTGAACAACTTGTTTTAACCCGTAATTCCATTTATATCAAATATTATAAAAGAAAGGATATGCAATAATAGCCTTAAGATTTTATGCATATTTTGTGGTACTAAGAATAAGATTATTTCATACCTGCAAATACAATAAATCAACATTACGTGATTAAAATAAAAACTACAAAAAAATATGTCAGAAGCAGGTAGTGAATAGACAAAGCATCTTATATAGTGGAATGCCTGGTACCTTACTATCTCTATTTTATTTCAATTAAACATATTTATATCCTGAATTTCTTGAAAATGTGTTGTATTTATTTTTTTCCAAGCGCTGGAGAAGAAGAGCAATTTTGTTTACTCCCAGGTGGTTTAAATTTGATTTGAACTCACAGCAGAATTTACACTGATGAATAGCTTTTCATCGAACATGAATAAATTGAGAAATTCAGATTAGTCAGCCATTTTTCTTTATAATTTAAATTCCAGAGAAGAAGCATTTAGCAAAAATAGAACACAAAGGGTTGTACAGTTGATGAATTGCACCTCATGACTAGGTGAGTTAATAAAACTATTAATGAACTAGATACCGAAGCTTCTTTTCAGTAATATCTATGAAAGCAATTGTTTAAATAAACAAACCAAAAAAAAAAAAAAAGAAAGAAGCATTGGCTTCAAAAAAGAGCACATGTTTTGTTCAATTAATATGCAATTGATATATTAGAGACAAGATATCCAACATTTTTTCTCACAGTATAATTCTTTTGAGTGTGTGCTTTTAAGTGGCTTAATTACTAAATATTTTTAATAATTAAATTACAACTCATTCTCTCTCTCCCCGGCATATCAATATCTATATCTATATCTATCTAAATTAGTATCCTGGGTTTCTTAATAATGTGTTATTTATGTAGAGATAGAGATAGAAATAGAGATTAGAGATAGAGACAGAGACAGTAAGAGAGACAGAGAGAGAGAGAGAGAGAGGTAAATGTATATGTTTAAATGCCCTCTACTTCTTAGAGTGCATCTCTTTAAAAGTTTCAGATTTCTACATATATATGTGTAAATATGATATTATATTTAGATAGGTGTAAATATTTAGGATGTTTTAATTTTATTTCAGAGAAAATATTTCTATTAGTGTTACAAACAGAAAATCTGTGTAACAAGCATTTATTTTAATGTATCTTTTATTTGCTTAATACATTTATTAACTATTTAAGCTTTTAGTATTGCAATGCAAAATTTAGTCAGATGTATTACTGATTTTAAAGCACTGAATCTTTTAAGACATTAATCTTTTATTATTCGATAGCTAAAAAAAAAATTTACTAGCCACACTTTTATATATAAATATAGGAATTTGTTATAAAAAAAAGCCACTTGTTTACTTTTCACACAAAATTTTTTCTATATCTGACAGTTCATTAATTATTTTCCAGTATTTGATTCTAATTTAACATTTAAATCTTATAAGATATTACATTTCAGTGATTTTAAGTTGTGGTCTCATGGTTACTAAAACTCATGACATCAGACATTCATTGAAGACAAAAATAGGAAATCTTCGAAATCCCTTTTCACAAATAAAAATAAAATCTTAAATGTTCAAGGATTAACTACTTTCAAGCAAATACAAGACATAATAGCCCAGTCATAGGGTGGTAATCTTTTGAGCTGTGTAAATAAAGCCTCTAGGTCAGGACTGTGGGCTCTTCCACTTAAATTTTTGATCTAAATTACTGCTTCTGCAGATACCAGCCCCTGAGAATTAATTCCTTTAGCTCTGCAATATTTGCTATGGTGTCTAGCTGTACTTGTGTTTCAGATCTTCAAAAATGAAGACTTTTGTTTCTTCTTTTCTCAACCTTAGTTTTGGCCAGTTCAGTTTAAACCATAGATCCAGTAGCCTAGATTCATAATTTGTATCCTATTAAATATTCGTTTTCTCACCAGTGTAATCCCATGGTCCTTTCCATGCTCAGGGTAATTTACCACATTTTCTGCCATCCTTTATATTCCTAAAACTTTTAAACCAGGAATGTTCTAGGATCAAATGCCTGGCTAGCTGCTAATTCATCGAACACACACACACACACACACACACACACACACACACATATGTATACACACACATAAATATAATGTGCATATATCTATTATGTAGAATAAAATAGATATATGCATATATCTAATATGTATGGATACAACATTATTTGTGTACTTCTATTTGAAAATCATCTTTCAAGTGAATCCATGATTCTTTTAACTGAGAACTACCTAACTAACTGTATAGTTATGCCCAGATTTGTACGGATAATACAAACCATATGAAGCATTTTTTTTTGTATTTTATTCAAGTGAAATGAACAATCTCAAAACTACATATGAAGTGAGATATACATTGTAGTCCTAGAACACATGCTCATAGATGTTCCATAGTAGTCTCTTGTAAAATGAATTTTCCATTTGGCATCAAACAATCTTAATGGAAAGACAATGAATGTAATGCATCAGTGGCAAACTTAGTAAGTGGAGACAAAACAGTTAATCTAGAAAACTCATGGCTATAAGCAATAAGTGCATTCAATTGAGCAACCATACAAGTACATGGTCTAGCTAATTGATTGGTTCAATAATATGGCAGTGATTTTCATTTTTAAGTGTTACATCTCATGGATCTCTTGAAGCCATTTAACTTATTGTAAGTGCTAAAATAGATTTGTAGATGTTGTACAAATGAAAACAAAAGAATGTGATTATAACTTGTTAGTCTGTATTTTTTAACCCCTCAAGATTCTTGAATAGTAGTTGGGCCATTTTTATGTACTGAAATCCAGATATCTGTTCATCATTGCTTTTAAACTATATTTCCCACTTGAAAGTACAATGATAATATCATTCCATCTTGTGTTTTGGGTCAAACAATTTTTTGAATTCTGCGTGCATATGTTAAAAATAGTTTATTGCCATATGATTTACAATGTATATTTACTTTAGGGCAATATTATGAGAAGAATCTGCAGAAAGTATCAAATTAAGACTCTTCTAGTTACAAAAGTTATAATACTATCAATGACCCTTCAAAAAAGAATATGAATAGATTTTCTCTGTCAGATGTTTAAGCATGCTGATGTCTCAGATATTTAGATCACATCAAATAACAATATCCAAACATATGTGAGTTTAGATGTATTTTTTAAGATGAATACCTTGAAGAATATTTTTCAAGAACATTCTGTGTTTTGAGATGTTGATCTTGGTCAGTTCAAGTAAAAATTGTTGTTCTAACTTGTCCACCATTTGAAATACACTGAGTTGATTTTCAATCTTGTTTTTTGCTCTGTATTGTGGAATAAACTATGTACCTTGAATTTGGAACTGGAATATGACATAAAAAATGTTTAACTGCATAAAAGTAATAGCAACTTTAATGGAATTGTGACTGATTGAACTATATTTATCCTAGCCAGCTTAGAAACTAACTTTTAAAAGCGAATATAGCCACATAAGAATACATTTAAATGCAAATATTTTAAAATTCTATCATAGTTAATAGATGTCTCTAGTTTCTGTTTATCTCAAAGGATGCCATAATATTTTCTAATATGTAAAACATTTTTGAAGATTGTATTTAAAATAAAGTTGAAATGAAGGGTGGATTTAGGATCGAAGGTGAGGATAACAACAATAAAAACTGGATTGAGAAATTTATATATTTCATAAGTAAATTAGAGTGGAATACAATTTAAATTTATTTTAATTAGAAAAGTCAGAATTTTTTTAATTACATTTAATAAGGATGTTTTTAAAAGCATAATAAAATAATCAAATTAAGTTTTTATTTTTTGACTTATTCATATATTTTCTCTCTCCCCCTCTTCTATCTCTCTGTCTAGATAGATAAATATTGGTATATATTTGTGTAGTATTTTCACTTTGGAGTCAACCTAGGTTTTGACATTGAGTAATACATCTTTCTTATACATTTTTTTCCTGAGGTAATGGCTAATTAAGAAAAGAAGAATACAAAAACAACAAGATCAAACAACCAAAATATTTGTATGTGCAACATAGCTTGATAAAGTACGAATTTATGTTGAAGGGGAATTAAGGCCCCAGGTTTCAGTGCCAGAGTACTTGGGTTTAAATAACATTCTCATTCACTGAATATGTGACATCGAGCAATTATTTTGTACATCTGTGAAGTTTCAATAGAGAGATAATTATATGATTATATTTTAGTGCTTTCTTCAGGATTTCTTTTTAATATTCAATGAGATAATGCATATATTTGGTCTTATAGCTAGGAAGTGCTCAATAAACAGTAACTATTAATAGCTAGACCTGGTTTTAAAATATGAACATGCATTAAATGATCTTGAGGAAACTTTTATATTCTGACCTCAATATCTTTATTTTAAACTGAGACATATACAAATTTGAGGAATGTTGAAAAAAGTTAAAATGATAGATAAGTAGCTGATTTATATTACATATTCAAATACTTTGGCCTATTCCTCTTTTTTTTTTTCTTTCCTCCTTTTTCTTCTTCAGTGTTATTATTATTATTTTTTTATTTTGGTTGTTCTCATTATTATTATAAATAAAGGTAATAGAAACTGCCCACAGGACATTGCTGGAAGTGGTTCAGTAGAAAAAGCTGTTATGGAAATTAAAAGAAAAAGATTGAATAGGTGATAGAAAGGGCAGGTGAGTGGAAGGATATAAAAGTAGATATGAAAATTTTCAGGGGATAGTAAAGTTAAGAGTGACAGATATGAAAAAAAAGATTTCAAAAATAGCTTTTTTTGCAGACAGAAAATGAGATCTAGAGAGCTGACATATTGGAATTTGAAGTGGTAATGCTATTTCTTAAAATATAAGCAAATACTGATCTGATAACCTAGCAGTAGAATGGTCTCTTTAGGCATATTAATCAGTATAAAGACTGAGGATTTATGAGGCTCACATGGGAACTACTGAAGCATTCACAAATTTTTAGCAGCAGTATGGTAAATTAATAAGCAGTGAAATAGATTTTTTTTTCCAATAACTTACCCCTTAGTTGGCTAACCAAGAGAAATTAGTTTGATGAATCAAAAGTTATTCCACTTATGTTTATTTGCATAAATAGACAGGTAATAGTGAATGCTTATTATACAACTTATGCAAATTAAAAAATCAAGGTGCTTATAAATATGGATTTTATATTAAGTCTTTAGGTTGTATTTTGTATTATGATAAAGTAATTCAGTAATATCAAAATCCAAAACTTAACTGCCCAAGTTTGTGACCTGAATTATATGTCTAATTGGAATTTTAAGTTAATGAATTATTTTTAATGAAGGTAGCATTATTTTTACTAAATATATGAAGACTCCACATTTCTAGCAGGAATTGGGCAATGCACAGTCATTAAGACAGTAGCAATTCCAAGAGTTCAATGGCCTGGCCTTTCTCATCTTTTTGAGAAAATCTTTACAATTAATCGATATTGATAGCACTTGTCTTTTTCCTTCTTTCCTCTTTATTCTTGGGGATTTTTAATAATAGATTTCATCTAAACCCTGTTTTGGGCAAAGGAAAAAGAATTACAGTAAAATGTATAATTTCTAACCAGAATGATCTGGAAAAAATAATAGAAGACATAAATTAACAATATTAGGAATGAAAGGCATCACTACAAATCCTACAGATATTAAAAGGATATTAAGTGGGACTATGAGTAACTTTAAGCCAATAATTTCCACAATTTATATGAGTTGCACAAATTCCTTGAAAAATAAAAGCTACCCAAAGCTCATTCAAAAAGAAATTGATAAACTGAATAACCCCAGAGCTATGAAAGAAAATTTGGGATTCATATGGCTTCATCGATTCATTCAATCAAACATTTAAGAGAAAAAATAATAGCCATTCTTATTACCTCTTTCAACTTATGATATAATGTGAACTTTACTCTGATACCAAAACTAGAGAAAATCCAAGAAAAATATTTCTCAGTATTTCTAAAGGACATAGCTGTAAAAATTCTTAACAGGTTTTTAGCAAAACAAACTAACTGTATATAAAAGGCATTATTTTATGACCAAGTGTAGTTTATTCCAAGAATTTTTTCCAAGTGCTCAAATTTTAATAAAGATTTCTTCATTCTAATGATATATCCATTTTTCTAGCATTCTAAGTAATATTTCTTTTATGAAACAAATTATGATAAAATGATACCATTGGCATATATCTCTACGTGACTCTAGTTCAAACTGGTTGGTCATCTAAAATTGTTGCTCTTCATTTTGTAATTTTTGGGGACGATTCTTATTCCAATTTTATTTTTCAAATTATTTATTTATTTATTTGAAGAAATGACTTAAATTCTCGCTTCTTTTCCAATAATTTACAGTGATAATCATATTAAAAGGTAAAAGACAGTATAATTTTAGCCTAAGATTGTAATCAAAGAAATGTCTTTTTTATCACTTTTATTCATTATTATAATTGAGCCCCTACCAAGTACAGTAAGATGAGAAAATAAATAAGTAAACAGACAAACAAAAAAATAAATAATAAAAAGAAAACAAATTGGAAAGAGAAAAATAATATTGTTTTTATTTACAGATAATTTATATTTAGAATCCCCCCACTAAAAAATGTACCAAAAATGTTACCAGATCTAATGAGTTTACCAATGTCAAAAAATACAAGGTCAGTATACAAAAATTAATTGTATGTCTATACATTAGCAATTGACCACTAGAAATTAAAATTTTAATATAGCCACCATTTATGTAAGTGATTGAAATATTTCCAAAATACATGAAATCTTTAGGTGTAAACCAAATAAAATATGCCCAAAATCATGATGCTAAAATTTAATCTTGAAATCAAAATATACCTACATTAATAGAGACACATGCTACATTTATGGATTAAAATAACCAATATAGTTGATATGCCACTTCTCCCTAAACTAATTTCTAAATTAAATGTAATTCCAATGATAATTCTAGCCGTTTATTTTTATTTTTTGTAAAAGTCAACAAATGAATTCTAAAATTTATGAAAATAAAAATTTTAAAATAGCCTTAATTTGGGGAAAAAAAAGAGCAAAGCTGGAATAATGACACTACCTGTTTTCAAAACTTATTGTAAAGCAACACAAATCTTGGCAATGCATTATTTGCGAAAAGATAGATTTATGGAACAATTGAATGGGCCACCCCAAAATAGATACGTGGATTATTAATTTGATAAAGGTGAGAAAATAATTCCATAAAGTTTTATTTTCAACAAATGGTACCAAGTAGTTGAATATCCATTTGTCAAAACAGAAAAGGGGGGGTGAGAAAAACAAAACAAAACAAACAATCCATACCTCTTAATAGATATAAAAATCAACTCAAAAGGAATCATTAACCTAAATGTAAGCCTACAATCAAAAACTGCTGGAAGAAAACAGGAGAAAATTTTAGTGTCCTAGTTTTAAGCAAATATTTCTTAAGTACGACATCCATGAAAGATCTTCCTCAAAACAAAGAGCTTTTGCTATTTGAAACACTGTTAAAAGAATAAAAGGACAAAACTAGGAGAAAATATTTGGAAATCATGTATCTGATAAATAATTTGCAACTTCAATATATGAAGAACTCTCAAAGTTTAAAAACAAATGATCCAATTAAAAATAAGCAAAATGTTTGATCAGGCACTAAAGTTATACAAATGATATTTAAGCACAAAAAAAGGTACTCAAAATAATTTGGCAAACGCAAATTAGAACCACAATGAGATAGCTACATATAATTATTGGAATGGCTGATATTTTTTAAAAGTGGTATCCATAGCCAGTAGATATTTTCATAAAGAAAACAGTTTGGTAGTTTATTATAATGTTGAATATAAACTTATCATACCATCCAGGAATCCCAGTGTTAGATATTTTTTCAAGTGAAATAAAATATACTCACGAAAATCTGTATACATTTGTTTGTAGCAATTTTAGTCATAATTGCCCCAAATTGAAAACAACCCAAACATCCTTCAGCTGGTAACTGGATAAATGACTTGTGATATATTCATAGAACAGAGTAGTGCAAAGTAGTGGTACACACAGCTGCAGAGATGGATTTCCAACGCTTTTTACTAAGTGAAAGAAGACTAAGATTCCTGAAGTGGTACAACCAGGTTAGTGGTTTGCCTGAGCCTAAGGATGAGAAAAGGGATTGACTGCAAATAGATTAAAAGGCAAATTTTGAGGGTGTTGGTACAGTTTATAGCTTGACTTGGTGGTCTTTACGCAGATATATGAATTTATCAAAACTTACAGTACTTTACACTAAAAATGGTGAACATCATGGAAATTAAACCTTAATTTAAAAAAGGCAATAGAGTTAATGATGAAAGTCTAGAAATTATACACATATTCAAAAATATTATATTTATTTTATATCTACAACCCACCTTAGATAATGTAGTATTGATGGATGAGTGACATCAATATTAAGCTTTTAAACTGATTATTTCCTATGTGCAAAAGCAAATTTAAAACCTGTAAGAGAATTTAGAGATACAATATTTACTGGACTTTGTGATTGTGTGGAATAACGTTTTTTAAACAAATATCCCATCCCACAATCAGTGTTCTGAAGGAATTCCTTAGAAAATCATGTTTCTGATTTCAATGAATACCTTGCATTCCATTATACTGATTTATTAGAATTTATTTAACCATTTTCTGTTGGTAAACATTTATATTATTTTAACTTGTCAGTATTATTAATAATTATTTGAGAATATTTTTGATGTAAATATTCAGAATTTCTCTATTTCTGTATGTGATATTTCTAACATTTGGCATGCAGGATCAAAGTTTATAAGGTGAACTTTTTCAAGGTTGGTTTTAATTCTAAGAGTAATGGACAAGATCTTGTGCCAGACCATTTACACACATGATTTTATGTTGTCTACAATTATGCAGATACTAAGTAGTGAGTTGGAATTACAATTCATTCAGTCTAGTCTCAGAGGCTGGGTCTGTAATCAATATGTCAAAGTTTTGAACTTGAACAACCACAGAGACCAGACATGTTACATGAGTAAGTGGTACACACCAGGCAGAGGCCAAAGGTGGACTAGAAGATCATGCCAGGCCTAAATGTACCACCTGCTATTTATCTAAAGCCAATTGTTTTCATGTAAGAACACAATACAATCTATAGAGTTTGCTAATATTTTAAAGGCTGATAACTTTTTTAAACTTTGTAGATATCAAACAAGAAATTTATGTCTTTGGGTATTTCTGTTAAGTATAATTGGTCCACAGTTCACAGATTTATGCCCTCTATAGAAAAGCTTGCTATCTTGAATTATTGATGTTATATTTTAATAAAAATATTGAAGAAAAAAGTGGCAAGTGAAGTGTGTGCAATATAACTGTCCTAAAATGTCTAATATTAATCTAATGTCCAATTTAGTTTTGCTGTTTCTAAGTAATATGAATATCACTCCTTATACTTTTTATGTGATCATAACATAGAAATAGATTTGGTTCATTTGAATGTGAGTTACACAGTCTATGTTACTATTCAGTGTTACTGGTATACAGAAAAGCTAAACAAACTAGTCCTGATTTTAAAAGTCTATATTCCATAAAAAAATGCATATTTTAACACATGTCTAATGTAGTAGTGCTCAAACTTGCCTGCACACCAGGAATACCTGGGGAAATTTAAAATATAGTAAGGCCTGATTCCTACCCAGGGGTTGTGATTGAATTGACCTGGGTGTGGCCTGGGCAACAGAGTTGTTAAAAGCTCCCCGAAGTGATTCTAATGTGCAGCCATGTTTGACGTTACTAATCTAATGTATGTTTTACAACATAGTATTTGTTAACTAATAACAGTTCAATAAATACACCCATCCCTTGATTTACGCAGATTATCTGTTCCATGCGTCATTTTTTTTACATGGAAGAGAACAATGTAAAGAGTCCACCAGTGTGAAAAAAAGATATTAAAGAAATAGGCCAATGTAATTCATAAAAATATTTATTTCATATATTTTAACAAAAATGCTAATGAAAATTTAGAAAAATCAAAATAAATTTTATTTGTTGTTGATGTCTGTAGTATAATCCAAATTAAGAACCTCTTTTTTAATTGGCACAAAGTCATTGTCTTCGATGCTCAAAAGATTTTGGAAGTATTACTTTGGTTTCATTATTATGTTTATGTTTTTGGATGACCTTTTTCCACTCCATCGTTTGCTAAGTTTTCAAAAATTCTTTGATATTCACTGCAATATTTTAAAAATTTCAAAATTTTAAGGCTCATTTAGGGATGTTTAGGTCAATATCTAGAATTGCTATTACCAGTTTTGTGTCCAGTTGAAGAGCTTTGTAATTTTTTCTGCAGTGAATGAAACTGTTTCAAGGTCACTGTCATATTCATTAGTAGAATCGACTTCAGACAGTAAGTAAATTAATTCATTATCAGTTAATTTATGATCAGTTAATTTGTAATTCATTAATATCATCTACATTCAAATTGTCAGAGCCTACTCTTGAAATTTATTTAATAAATTAATAATGCCAGTTAATCCCTCTTCGGTTGTTGGAACCGTATTTCCTGATACAACCACTTCTGGCCATACTGCCTTTCAGCAAGCATTTAAAGTTTATGGCTTACTATCACTCAAAGCTAAAGCAATATTCTTGATACAACTCAAAATTGTGTATTTATGCCAGGCTTCTGTAATTGTGATTCATTATCTTCAAGTTTATTTAAAATATCATTAAAACTCCATTTAATATAATTAATCTTAAAAGTGGAAATAACACCTCGATCTAAAGGTTGAATCAAGGAAATTATATTTGGTGGCAAACATACAACTTTTGTATTTTGATTTCTAAATTGTGTGATTGACCATGTGCATTATCTAAAAGTAAAAATATTTTAAAAGCAAGACATTTTTCCTTCATATAATTTTCAACTTCTACAGCAGAATATTTGTGAAACCAATCCCCAAAAACATCAGTAGTCACCCATGCTTTTTTTATTTGCCATTGAATGAATGGGAAGATCATTGATAATTGTGTTAGTACTAACTATTAGTTCTTTGTACATTGCCGAGTTAAGCTATTGTTTTTAAGAAAAGGTAATTACAAATGATGGAAATAAAAAAGGAAAGAACTGCTTAAAATAGGAACATGTAAATGGAAACTACGTATAAAAGTCTGCATTAATGGGGAGGTGGGGAAATTCACAGTGTATAAAAATTACTAGCATAAAAAATACTGCATAAATTGAGAAACTAGTATAATTCCTTCAAAAGTAGTAAAAATATAATTACCAACTCTTTTGATCCCTTCATTTAATCAATACTCTGTTATTGTTTTTCCAATCTTCTTAAAAATCGGTACATAGAATACTGCGATGTCATTTTTTATAAAATCAAAGACTTGCCAAATCATGTGGAAGAGATGGATGTCTCTCTATTTCCACCATCTCAGTCATTTTCTAGGCAATAATCTCCTTGAAGGAAGGAACTGTGTCTCTGTGTCTTTAACACTTAAAAATACTTAACACGTACATCAGATGCTTTAAAAGCTATTTGTTGAACAAATGAGTGGATCCATTCATTTCTCATTAGTCAAAATAGTAAATTAGATTAAAAGTACATGGAAACAACCTATGAATTTGGTATCATTTCCCTGCAAGCTACTGAGAATTAGAGGAACAGGAGTAGGAATATAAGCCTTGGTCTCCACCATTTTTTTTCTTTGACTTGTTTTCCACGGTTGTTTCATATTCGTGCACATCTGTTTATCTTCATAGTTGGAAATAAAGGGAGGTGGTGGGGTTGGAGCAGAGTAACTATAATCCTAAGAATTACTTTCTCTTGATTTCAGCTATCTCTGAAGAAAGATAATTAGGTCAAAGCCTTTGATCACACACTTCAATATTTACAATAATCTCAGGATTTACTAACACAGTGCTCAACTATGCAAAGAAAATGTGGCTTTTAAATCTCTATAACTCATCTTCCTCTTGGATATTTTTTCTGGTTGAAAAAAAATTAATGTTAACTAATGGAATAAAGCTCTATCTTATTTTATAAACTGAAGCATTTTGCTTTGCAACCCTGTCTCTTAAAACTAAATGTTTATTTCTTAATTTTTTTCTTCTGTGTTCTTCTTTAACTTCTGAGTGTATAGGTAATTTGCTTTCTATTGCCTGGAAATGGACAGGGGATAGAAAAGTGTATACATCCACCTGAATTCCTTTGGCTCTTTCCTTGTGATACTGTAAATAGGTCTAGTCTGCACCTGTATTTGTAACTGTGACAATGTTTATGGTCTCATTTTTGCACTGGGTAGAATATTCTCTTGGCTGTGGTCCCAAACATTTGTTTTCAGACTTAAAGTCACCACCCACATCTTTGAAATCCAGGTCTTTGCTTATCAACTGGTGCTGTTGCCAGAGGAACCTTCATACCCAATGTTCTATGGCTTTCCTGAATGTATTTTATACTTGTAAAGACTTCCTGACCCTCTCAAGGCATTGCTCCAAGGTGAGGATGAAGGGTAACTAGGACTTTAAAATTTCAAATCTTCAATCTCCCTAAGTCTCTTTTCTTCAACAAAGCAGCAAAGCGGGGAGAAGAGCATTTTTAAAGCTCAATTTCATATGTATACAAAAACATATACATATACACCATACATACATGCAGAGAAACATACATATATGTGTATATGTGTGTGTGTGTATAATATTATAAAATGTGACAAAGGGACTCTTGTGTGGTTGTCTTACTTGGAGGGATTTTTTTTTTTTTTCATTTCAAACACCATCACTGCAAGAGTTCTGAAGCTCTACTGGATGCCTCTGGAAAGGCTGGATTGACTTCAACCTTGGTCCTCAGCCCAACTCCCCATCATGTTCTAAGAAGTGGCTAGGTCAGCCTGTTTTTGAGAGAATTGAGAGAAATCACTTGTGCCCTGATGAAGTGCTCAATAATGCCATGGTTGGAACAAGAGGTCTGGATTCCATAATCTGCTGGTTCCTATGTACTCCCCTCTCTAACTAATAGCATGGTCTTGGAATTTAATATACTTTCAAGTGAATTTGCTTGACTTCTTATGTTGATTTTTCTACCCAACTGATCGGGACCAGATAGCTCTAGCTCTCTATATATTCAACTAAAGGGTTTTAGAAAATTCTCCACCTTTCATGCATCAAAAATTTAGCTTTCAAGATTATTTACTAGGGCATAAAATTTAATTTAGGGCATAAATTTAATTTATCTATGATCTTTACGTTCTGGGAGAGACTTGCCTTTTCCTTTTCAGAGATAATTAATGCCAAACTCTTTTGGGAATGACCACCTTCATAGTAAATCTCATTATTTGACATTATTTTATGTACTTCTCCATTTACTTATTGATTGTCTCTCTCCTCCACAAACTGTAAATTAAATGAGAGCATATATTATAGTGGTCTTATTATCCATTGTATCTGAATCACACAGTGTCATTAAGCTATTTATTGAGTGTATGTATATATGTATGTATGTATGTATAGATGGATGGATGGATGGATGGATGAACAGGTGGATGGATGGATGGATGAACAGGTGGATGGATGGATGGATGAACAGGTGGATGGATGGTTGGGTGTTTGTATGGATGGATAGATGACTGTATGTCTGTATGTGTGTATAGATGACTATATAGGTAGATATGTGAATGAATTCCTTAATTATCTTTTCAGCTTTGAACTGTGGAAGTTAAGAATACATGAAAGAAGAAAATTAAAAGGCTTTGATTTCATATAACAAAAATATCATCTCTGTATACATAAAAAAATAAAGTGAGAAAATCAATTGCATATATATTTGTATTTATAAATATATGCATATATAATTATATCATTGGGGATATAATCAAAGTATACTAATTATATCTCAATTGGTTTATTTTGTCATTATGTTTTATCTATTTTTAAAATTTGTCTACCATATTTTATTTTATGTATAACAGAAAAAAGAAAAACATATTATTTTATAAATATGTGCATACACATTTAATTTTTCTGAAATTTTATCAAGAAATTGAAGTTGACCTAAATGAATTCCTCTGGAAGCTAAATGTTAATCACTGACAATATTCCAATATAATATTTCCAAAAAGTATTTTTTGACAGTGTAAACTCTGTAAACATTCTTTTGGAAGGTAGAATTCATATACGAAAGAAAATAAATATTAAAATGGAGTTTTAAAGGTATTTTCCTTGATAAAGGAGGATATTCCTATTTTTTTTTTATTTTTTTCAAAAATGAACTAGCTAATTTTATTATGTATTTTTCTTGTTAGTTAAGTTACAGCACAGTGCTATAATTTGACACTACTTCTTTTTTTTTTTTTTTTTTTCACTAATGGAAGAAAAAAACATGATTATCCCAGAAATGTATTAACCACATGCCAAATTTTGTTCTGAAGTGATTTTTTTTTTGTGAGTATATTATAATCTGTTAAAGAAAGAGATTTATAATGGCGGTACTGACAGACCGCTCCTATGCCATATCGGAGCTACCTTAGCTGATTCATTACTAATGAATTCAGGTCCCTGTTTTTTTTGTTTTTTTTTTTTTTACAAATCAAATTCTTCTGCACCAGTAGAGACAGGTCAAAATATTGAAGAAGCCTTGTGCTTTCCAGTAGAAACAAAATAGATGATGCTGACATCTCCATTGGTTTAATGAGAGTGTGCAGCAGAATGCTGCTGGGTGGAGTGCTTTGTCAAAGTGGACTGAGATCTATTTTTAGACAATGTGTGTTGCCTTTTCTATTCATCCTTTCTAAGAGCAGGGGGATTGCAGCTAGTTCTCTATGCTGAAATAGAAAAAGCAGGAATGAAAACAGCCTAAATTTGATCTGACCAAGACCACCTAAGTGTCACCAATTCTTTTCCTTTGCTCAGAATTTTTTTTTTCCCCTTCTTTTCGGTTAGGAGACTATCATTATCCTTTGTTTAATATAATAGCGACCCTACAGTTGTAGTCCATTAAAACATCCTGTATTGTGACTTTGTTGCTTCCCCCCCCCCACCCCGTAGAGTTCCAAGCAGTTTGCAGGGAATGCATGTTAATTTAACATTTTAAAATATATATCTATTCTAATAGAATTGTGCATGTCATCTTGAGGAGATTTTTACATTTTTAAAAATTACATTGCAGTTTGCTCATTGTATTTAAAGGTAGGAACAATTTTAATGTGCACAATCAGTTTTGGTAGATTAATTTTGCCTTTAATGAGGCATATGTTAATTTTTGAATCTATGGATACATGTACCATTTTTGTTAGTTTCCATTGCAGGTCATTTCTTATGTGTAAGTGGGAAAACTAGACTACAGATTAGGGCATCAGTATGTTTAAGAACATACACATTAGAATGCTTGGGTTGAAATTAAGTTTACCACTTACTAAATATGTGATCCTTTGTAAGTGATTTCACCTCTCTTTGGCTTGTTTTACAAATTGGTAAAATTATAGCAATAGTAAATTAATAAAAGAAAGATGTTTGAAGCAGTGCTTACCTCATCATAAATACTCAATGCATGCTAACTTTTTTAATTCAAAAATGAATTTTATTATACAACTAAATAAATTAATTAACTTGCAGTATGAATTTAATGAAGTAATTCTCAGATAAAATTTAGTTTCTAATAAGCCAGCAGTAGTTTACTGTTTTTATTATTTTATAAACAGAAGATACTGCAAAAAATAGGTTACTTTCTGTAATTCCCCAACAACTTTTTTTTTTTTTTTTCATATTTCCTTTGTCCCACTTATACCTACCTGTAAGTCCTGTTTCAGTTCTCCACTGTGTCACCTGGACATATATCTCCACCTTCTTGGCAATGCACCCCTTTCCCACCCAAATATTCCTGTACCAAACATGCTCTAGTTTATCAACTTTACCAAAGCTGATAGGCAATGAAGTCTTTCACTGGTTGTGTGCTATAGACTTCAAATTTTGTGCTTCATGGGCTTTTTCCTGGCTGCCTGCATGTCCCTCGGCCATGACAGCTAGTTTTCAGGAGTGGTGCAGGGAAGAGAGAGAGAGAATGCCAAAAACAGAAGCCACAGGCTTTTATTACTTACCTTGTATGTTGAATATTATCACTCCTACTGTATTCTGTTAGTCACATAGACCAGGTAGAAGCAGCTTTCATAAGGGCATAAATACCAAGAGGAAGGGATCATTGGGGGCCATCGTAGAGGTTGCCTACCACAGTCTGGCCTCTGGCCCTCAGGGATGTAACTCATGTGTATAGAACACAATCAATATACTTACCTCTTCTCAAGGTTACAAGAGGCAGAAGCATGACATGCTACAAATCTTCTGCTACATTGTGGGCTTTCAACCTAAACTATTTTGAACTCATTTATACACTCCTATGCCCCACCTCTCACACACGTTCTCTCTAAATGACCAACAAATTACTCCACTTATTTTGAACATAACAGAGTCATCCATGCCATAGATCAGCTAAGGTCTTAATTTCTACACTTAGAGTTATAGAATTTTTCTCATTGCGGGTAGCTATCTTATGAGGTATTCTACATCTAGGTCTAAAAAGAATCTGTTCTCAACTCAGTACTTTATAATTCATTCATCTTTAGCATAGTGCTCATCATATAACAGGTAATGGTTTACTAAAATAAAATAATTATTTCCAAGAAGATAGTATATGCTTAAGTACATGTAATTTAAAAATATTTTTATTACATTCTAACCAAGAATGAAAGCAAATCACGTCAGTATAAAAACTAATGAGAAGCTAGGAGAACTCTTAACCATAATATCAGTCAATGACACATTAGAATAGAGCGGAGTTTAAGCAACATTTTATAGCAAGAATCTATAATTTCTGAGAAGTCACATGGAATTTCCATTCTCCTATGTACAGAATTTTTCTTTTAATGATCCATAAATATAAGATAATAAATTACCAAATTCCTTAAGAATAAACATTACCACTTTTAACTACTGACTATTAATATAAATAATATGCTCAGTGATGATTGTGGCCTGCACAGTTTTTCTTTATTCATTCAGTCTTCTATCACTGCCTTTTTTTTTTTTTTTTTTTTTTTTGAATGTCACACATCATTCCTACCTCTTGGTTTTGGCAACCATTAACTTGTTCTCTATATCCGTGAGTCCTTTTCTGGTTTGTTTTATTTATTTGGTTTGTTTTTTTTTTTTTTTTTAGATTCCACATATAAGTGAAATCATACAGTTTTTATCTTTCTCTGCCTGACTTATATCGTTTAGTGTAATATTATTGAGGTTCATCTGTGTTGTCACAAATAGTGAGATTTTATTATTTTTTATCACTGAATAATATTCCATTGTGTATATATACCACATTTTCTTTATTTATCTGTCAGTGGACACCGAGGTTGCTTCCATATCTTGGCTATTGTAAGTAATGCTCCAGTGAACATAAGAGAATATATTTCTTTCAAATTATTCTTTTTGTTTTCTTTGCATAAATACTCAGAAGTGGAATTGCTAGGTCATCTGGTATATCTATTTTTTTAACTTTTTAGGAATATCAATACTGTTTTCACAGTGGCTGCAATCCTGCTAACAGGGTATGAAAGTTCCTTTTTCCACATCCTCAGCAATATTTGTTATTTGTTGATTTGTTGATGATAGCCATTCTGACAGGTGTGAGATGATATCACATTGTGGTTTTGATTTGCATTTTCCTTATGATTAGTTATGTTGAGCATCTTTTCATATATCTGTTGGCCATCTGTATATCTTCTTTGGCAAAATGTCTATTTAGGTCCTCATCTCATTTTTTGATTGGATTTTTTGTGACTAAGTTTTGTGAGTTCCTTGTTTTTTTGTATACTAACATTTTATCAGATATTGCATTTGCAAATATTTTCTTCCATTCAATAGGTTGTCTTTTTGCTTTGTTGATGATTTTTCTCACTGTGCAAAAACATTTTTAGTTTGATGTAGTCCCATTTGTTCATTTTTCCTTTTGTCGTCTTTACCCAAGGAGACATATCCAAAAAGACATCGCTAAGGTGGATATCAAAGAGTTCTTGCCTATTCTTTTTTTCTAGGAGTTTTATGGTTTCAAGCTGAATTTTTATTTACTTTAATAATCTATAAATGTTAGTTAAACTTTTACGAAAATTAAAATAAAATTTAATTTAAAAACTTTGACTATTTTAAATGAATAACAAAATAGTGTAGATTTGATATGATGCTGGGCCGAATCTTTCCTTACTATCTCTTACTTTCAAATGTTGTTAATCTCGTTTCAGTGTATTTATTTTTCAGATTAAAATTATCAATATTTTTATGTTACATGAATTTTACAAATACCCTTCACAAGGTGTGAATGAGAAGATTGATGATTAGATATACTTTACTGTACTCTAGAGCTAGCTTTAGCAACATTATAAAGTAGTGTATCTTCCTCACCTTCCCGTCATTGTTGTTTTTTTTTCTATCATCTCCCATTTGACCTCCTCCCAACATGAACATTTTTATTCTGTTATGAGTCAGATATCCAATTATGAAAGATATTGAAGTATGAAGAAAATACCTATTTTATCCTTCTCTATATTGATTTATAAAATAATGGTAGATATTTAGTATATAATGGCAATCTAAGTATTCAAGAGTCAGTTTTGAATTGGGGGCGGGAAAGCCTTCCAACAGTCACTGAAGCATAGCGTTTTTAAAGACTGAAAATAATAGCTGATATTTATTTAGCATTCTACAGTGCTAAACATTTATACTCTGTGCCAAATGTTTAAATGTTATTATTTTTTCTTTCAAAAGAACTCTGAAGTAGTACTATTGTTTCTATGGAGAAGGACCTTGATACCTAAGAATGGTATATGAGGCCACCTAGATCCTAATGAACAGAACTTGGAAATGAGCCCAGTTATCTTTTTACCTCAGAGCTTTGACTATTTAAACACTATTGTATATGGACTCCAGAGGACCAAAATGAATGAAAAAGAGGCAATTGTTTTTCTTAGAGATTTGATTTACTTTCTCTCTTTCCTCCCAAACAGCATAGCAAGTCTTCTGCAACTTGCTCTGCATCTCAGCCTCCAAAAATGCAATCTTCTTGTTCTTGTTTTGTTCTGCTTGACATTACAATCACCTCTTACTTCCTTTTACTTGCATTTGATGCTAGCTTAGAGAGCTTTAAAGGATCTATTCTTTCTTTTCTGAATGTTCTGTGCTCTCAGTTTCCACTTTTCTAAGAAGTGCTAACCTACTTTGTACAATCTTTATAAAGAAAAGTCTGGGAGTCTTATTTCCCAGACCACTTCAATTTTCATTTCCAGCTCCTCTGCCTACCCTAAAGTATGATTTGTCTCCATAGAGAGAATATATCTTCTCTCTGTAGTTACGGTTTATTTTTTATAGTTCATCTTCAGTGTAACATCATTTTTATTCACATGTATTATTACTCTTACTATTTTTCTCAATTCAGAAATGATTTACTGAATGAGTTTTTCTTTATAATCACTTGATATTTTCTTCTACTTTGCATTTTTCCATTGTGTACAGAAAGAAGACAAATTTTTGCATTCAATAGCAGTATGGCAAATATTGAGCAATGTCTATATATTGTTCATCGTGTTTGTTATGTCAAGTAAGCACTGATCCTTGACCTCAGGAAACCCATAGTTAAACAGGGAAGACATATTTCCAATAAACTATAGATAAAGCATGCTGTTATCATTGCTATAAAGAGAGAGTAAATCTATGCTAATAGTGAAATGTTGATGAAGAATTGGGCTTTGTGCTAAGGATAGGCCAAAATTTTGGTGGTAGAGAAAGAAAAGCAGGGGTACTCTTTCATGGAGAAGAAATATCTTTGAAAACAATCATGGCCACTAGGTAGAGATCTCAAATGTTGAAATGGGTGATGAATAGGCTGGCTCAATTAGAATGTAAGTTGTATGTCTCAGTAGAGAATAAAGCACTGAAAAAGGTGAGTTTGGCTCAATTTGTATAAAGTTGTAAATGATAGTCTAAGAAGCTAACGTTTTATACAACAGGTATAGACAGTCCTTTAAAGTGTTTAAAGTCTACATATGTTCATTAAAATCTAAAACCAAATCAAGATACACTTCTAAGTGTACCAGTTTTAAATTGATTTTCAGCAATATTATTTCTAAGTGGATATAGTGGAACAGTCATGCTGTGAAAGGAGAGAAGAAATTTTTCTGAAACATTTTGGTTAATTCACAAAAAGAGCCATAATCATCATTTTTATTATCAAATGATGTTTTGGTTTAGCTATGTTTTCTGTGATGATAACCTTTTATTCTAGTGAGAAATAATTAATTACTATTTATTAACAGTACTAAAATCCAGCTAATTTAGATAGTCAAAGTGGGATATTGCCTAAGAGGGGTACACCAGCAAGATATATAGTGTACTTTGCTATTGACAGGACAGTAGTTGTAATAGCGGTACAGCAAATATTGAGTGATGTCTGTGTGTTGTTCATTGTGTTTGTTATGTCATAAGTATAGACTGAGAAACTGTGGGACATTCATTTCTGGAGTGAATTTGAAACCATAGGTACAAACATGGGTGTCATGCACATTAATCTAGAAACTGAATACATGAGAGTAGTGAGATAGTAGACAATGGAGGGAAAACCAATAAAAGTCAAATAAAAGGAAGAATTAGAAAGTTAAGTAGAAAACTAAGAAATAAAAGAGAGTAAATGCCAAAAGAGACAATATTGTGAGGTGTAGAGAATGGTCAATCACATCAGTTGCTTTACAAATGTCAGTAGGAACAGCAGTGAAAGTAGAATATTACATTTGGGAATTAAGAGGTCATCGGTAACCTTAGAAAAGGTATTAAACACATTTTAATGATTAAAGAAAGGATCCTAAAGTGCTCTTGAGTAATCTGTACATGCCATTAATAAGCATGAACTTTGTAAAGTCTGTCCGCTATAATTAGATCCTATTTCACTAGTAGAACAAAAATAATTTGTAACTAAAGAAGATGAATATCACCAAAATAGTAGACTTAAATGTATTCACAAACAAGGAACAGGAAAGTCTAATCACTCCCCGTCTCTATTCATATCAAGAGATTTAAAATAGACTACTATATTAGAAATTGTTTTTTTCTATTCCTGTTGATGCTAGCTATTACTTTATCTTCATATATCTCTTATCTTTGTGTGTCCCCAAAGCAAATTTATTTACTCTATACTACTATGTGTGTCCTGTGTTGATGATAGTGGTCACAATGACATTGCAATTTAGCTTTATGCTTCAATTATAAAATTAAATTGAGAGTCTGGTTTTTATTTTCAAGAAATCAATAAATTAGCATATGGAATTATTGAGTACTATTAGGTATTTCAAAAGATTAAAGTTTGCCAAGTGGCAAAACTTGGACTGGTTCTTAAAGGGAGAGGGAGTCTCTAATGAAGGCATTGCAGGAAGAATAAAGGCACAGAAATGGAAAGGAACTTAGTATGTTTAGAGCTTGTCTGTGTTTGCTGGGCTGCCATAACAAAGTACCACAAACTGGGTTTCTTAAACAACAGAAATCTATTACCTCACAGTTCGGGTGGCTAGAAATCTAAGATCAAGGTATCGGTACAATTGTTTTTCTTCCTCAGGGCTGAGAAGGAGAAATTTTGCCCCATGTTTCTCTCCTAGCTTCTGGTGGTTTGCAGAAGGCTGGCATTCTTTGCTTCTGCTATATCACGACCTCTGCCTTAGTTTCATTTGGTTTTGTCTGTCTCTGTGTGTATCTGTGTCCAATTTCTTATTTTTATAAGGACACCAAGCATATTGAATTAGGGGTCTACCCTGCTCCAGTATAACTAATCTTACTAATTACATCTACAATTAACTCATTTCCAAATTCTAAAATATTAGGGGTTAGGAATTCAACACAATGAATTTTGAAGGGCACAAGTCAACCCATGACAGAGCTCAGTGAACAAAGGATTTTGACCAAAATGAAGGACTCGTATATATGACAAGTGATAGAGAACACTGGAGTCAAAGTTGAGACCAGGAAGGGTTGACTTTGGAGTTTACAGAGATCGGACATGATCTTGAAGACAGCTAACAGTAGTGCCTTTACAAATTTCTTGTAGCTACTAAGGCCTTTCTCTAAACGTAACATCAAACGGAAGGACAATATATAAAATGAGTAAAAAGCAGAGCCTCTCTGATTGTTGTTGGATGTGAAATCTATCACTCTTCTTACTCCATTCCTCACCAATTTCTGTGAGGAACTTTTGGAGCCCCTTGGAGAAAAGTTTAAAAACTTCCACTTCAGAAGATTAATCTAGAAAACAGGTTAGACAGAGAGAAATAGGAAACCAAAATAGATTACTGCACTAGTATAGAAATGAGAAAATGAAATGAGGACACATTGGGGTGGCCCCAGTGAGAAAAGAGAAGTTAATGACTCTAGTAATGCAAGTTGTACAGTTTTACAATATCGAATCATAGTAGCATGGCAGAAGGAAAAGGAAACAATAATAGTAGTATGATTAATACTGTTAATTAATAAATAATTACAAGGTATTAAGTTTCCACTCCATGTCAAGCTGTGTCCTACTTGCCCAAGTTAATTAAACTAATACTCTGGGATTTAAATATAAAGATGAGATGGAAATCTTTTTTTAGGCCTTTTTTAATCTCCCTCACTCTCAAAGATCACTCGAATATTTTGAATGTAGGTGACTAGACTAAAGAATATTAATACCATTTGTAGAATTGTGAAGCATTTGCATTTCAAATAAAGGTAAACTTTCCTTTACCATGTTAATTGGAGACAATGGAAAGACATCTAAGAATAAATGTCTTGTGGGTCATTACAAACCCACTAGAGAAGTGTATTCAAGCCGTCTGATGTGCGAGCACTACTGACACCACTCGAGTTAGTGGCCCCATTATCACTCAAGGTTTAGTGCTTCGCTAGGACTCACTGGGCTCAGCATTTAGTTGTACTCATGGGTGGAATTATTAAAGCAACAAAACAATGATACACAGCTGAATGATTAAGGGCTAAAGACATATTAGACTGCTTCTAGGGAAATCCATGTGTGCTCTTCCTGCACTCTCTCTGTAGGTATCACACCAAATGTGTTCTTCCTTAAACATGCAGTATCTCATGCGCATTGTATTTGCCCAGGAAAGTCCATATGATACTTAGAGTTTAAGAGATTTGGGAGATGTTTACATAGGCAATCTCTGCCTATCTACAACTATCAAATTCTAGAATCCCAGAAATAAAGCAGATGTTCACCATAAATTATTGTTTATCTAGTCAGGCTTGTATCATAAAACAACCTGATAAATTAGTGATTAAGGGAAGAGTTCAAAAGCCAAGTTCCTAGATGCCAGCCAAACCCATCCCTGCCAGCCGGTCCTAAAGATCTAGATTGATGTGTTAACTCTTTCCTGCACATCATATAAAAAAGAGTCTGGTGTTACTCATGAAAGTTACATGTAAGCTTTCAAATGATAAATCTAGAAGAGTAAGATTTAAATCTTGGGTTATGACTACACTTATGAGGTCAACTATCTACACAAAATTGGTAATAAATTGATCCTAAAGTTTGAGATGATGAGGATATATAAAGCAATATTATTTAAGGATTCAAATTTATCAATGACTTACACTCTGAAAATAAGGAAAAGATTATAAGGTATAAAAAATTAAAATAGAGTCTGAGGTGTTTAAGGGACATCAGATACTAATGGCAAGTTGTAACAGGTACACTATGTGAATGGCACATGTTTGTAAAAGAATTAGAAAAAGATATCAGGGAAATTAAATTCAACATATACCAACTTTCACAGCAAAATAAATATATACCCACCTTTTGTTTTGGTCTAATTCCTGAGTTGTTAGATAGATATATGGACTCTTAACTTTGAATATGTTCCAAAGGCTATAAAAATATGACTATATTGCTTTAAAAACTAAATGTAAAACTTCAAGTTATAGGCTTTTAACAAATTGTTTTATAGGTTCAAAGATAAAAGCATATTTTATCATTTTATTCTTACAGTTAAATTATTTATATCTTTGTTGTGCTTGGTCACAGATTATTTAATCACAAATTTCAATAATTTTGCATGCTAAGATCTGTATCTACATCTGTACCCATATTTATATCTGTACTTATATCAGTACAAATGTCAGATTTTCCTGTTGCTGATAGTTTTGCTAGGCAATTGAAAATGGAGGGAATGATTAACTGGTTCTCCTTTGATTCACCACATTCATCTTCACAACCACTTTAATGGTACAACATATATGTATAAGGAGGTATGAAGCAATAAACTGTGTTGAGAAAACAGCTAGGGGGTATGGCGATAATAATGTCCTAACAAAGGTAATTGGTTATATCGCCTTCGACAGATTCTCTACATATAGAATGACAGGGACCCAGATTTCCTTCAAATCAGTTCTGCTTCAGAAAATCCTCAGTATGTATATCAAATGGAATCCTAAATAAAGTCCTGAAGGTAGGCTAACACACAATCATCTTCACGCTCAGCTACTTGGTTGCTGCTTTGACGCATCTTTCCATTTCTTCCATGATCTATGTGGCTTCATAGCCTTTTGTTAGGGTTCTCTACCATTTTGGAAGATGTTTTTTGTAAGACCAATGTGCTCTGTTGACACTATTGTGTTCAGATTGTTCCTCCTTTGTTTAATTCTTCTACGCATATGTTTATTTCTGCTATAACACCAAATACAAATTGCAGGGAATCATAGTACTCTGAAAAATTGTATTCTAAATAACAAGGTTTGTTGAGAAAATATGGTGGTAGCTGTGCACTCACGACTCATGCAAATTTATTATCACAATATTAACAAAAGTAGTAACAATTCTAGCAAAAATAATACCATGCTTTATAAGGCACATTACATTCCTAATAGACAAAAATTAAATGTGTAGAAAAATTAAAAAAAAATAGAGGAATGATGCATATAGCTAGCTAAAAAAGAGTTCTAAGAAAGGGCTAAGGAAGATGACTCCATATTGTAATGGTTCGGATGTCTGCTTTACATGCAAAAGGTCCTGGGTGTGTGCCCCAAGTGGAGCCACGGACCATGTCCGGAGTGCACCTTGTCCTGGGTACATGCCGTGAGCGTGTGGGAGGAGACACCTCGTCTTCAGAGATCCAGATCTTAAGGGGCAATAGCAGCATCCATAGGTCAGGGGTGGAAGCAGTGAGGGGTACAATTAAAAAGGGGGGGGGGTTACAAGGAAAGGGCTAAGGGCTCTAAAATGGGTTCAAAGAATAAATGCCCCAAATTTTGGAAAACTGTAAAAAACGTACTTCCAATTCGGAGCACATGGCCAATCTATACCAAATGAAAAAACATGGGGTGAATGAATATGGTGCTATTCTGCACTCTTCTACAGCTGCTGCATTTAGCTGTATAGTGTACTTTGCTTTCAGAAACAATATTTAGTGGCACAAAATATTAATGTGCTCAGAAAACAATACAATAAAATAATTTTCTATTTACTAAATATACATGAGCTAATTATTATTATAAAATTATGCATTAAAACAGCAACTTCTAATTTGTGTAATATAGTACATTAAAAATTCTGTTTACAGTAACAACAAATTACATAATAAATCATTGTGAATTCTGTTCTCTGTTTTATTTTGACTCAGTTTTTTAAATTCTTCCTACCTTAAGACTAAAGCATGAGTTACAAAGGCTGAGGAAGAAGCCTGTCCAAGGGCTGTCTTTAAGATAAACTCTTTTTTTTTGCAACCAATTCTTGTTCCTTAACCCTCAACCTTTTCTTTCTTCAAAAATAGAATACTTGGTTCCTCAAATTAGTGAATGTGTTTCAAGTAAGTCTGACCAGCCCCACAAATGAGGACAGGGTGTATCTGAATTTATTAGTTACATAACAGATGTCTGTTCTATGATTTCCGCTTACATTCAAAATTAGATAGTTCTACAACAACCCTGTTGTCTGGCAAGTTGTATGAACACATGTTTCCAGTAACATGGATGTCATTCAAGTTCATAGATATTTCCAAACCCCCAGATAACTTGCTTTATGGCCTTGGCACTGAAGATGCAACACTGTGTACACAATAGGTGATTTTCCAGCCAACCCACACTACTACTGTTTAAACCATAATGTAGCTAAAACACAGAACTGGCAATAATGCAGAACCTAATACCATGAATATCAGTTTTTGAGGGAAGATACATTTACTGTTCCAGATTGGAGAGACATGCAGTCATTTTCAACACCTTTGTTCTCCAAAATATCAGTGTCATTTTCTTGATCTGCTCACATTTGTCCCTCATCTTCTTAAAGCCCAGATGAGTTGATGTATTCTTTTTCAAAAGTCACTTTTGACTGGAGTCATATAATAAGATGGTACAGAATAATTGGGAGTGAAGATTTGGAAGCTCAATCTAGGGTCAACTTCCAGGACTACCCTTCACTGGTTTTCCTGTGTCAAAAGAAGAGACGAATACATCAAACACTATAGTTTGTGATTTGAAATTTCACAGAGATGATTGCAGGGCAAAATACAAAGGGATGGCGATCTGGAAATCTGAAATGTTTTTTAATTCACAAACTCACATTAGCACCCCACTCATTAATCACTAGGTAATTTTTATAATTAAAGTCTACTTAGTCTAAAGTTGACCATGTCCCTCAGACAAGATTAAAGGAGGAAGCAGCACTTTTGTACCTTCAATTGACTGTTGTACTCTTTTTCAACATACCTGTGCTCTGGGGAACTTCTACCTCAGCAATAATGTCCTATGAGACATGCCTCTAATGTTGCTCTAAATGTCCAGCTTTTTAATACACTTGCCTAGACCAAGTGTTTGAGTTTGGTTCTGTTCAGGGACTCAGGCAACATGTGATCACATCAGCAAATGTCTATCTTACACAAACATATTTGTTAAAGAGAGAGCTGCTTAAAGATGCCAGCTTGACACCTGCCACAGTTCTCTGTTAACTAGTTATTTCAGGCTATCTCAAGCAAGCAAAGCCCTCTCCACCAACAGGTTCTACTTTATAATTGCTTTGAAATCCTATATCTAGTCAACTGCCAGGTGATGGGTGGGTGGGTGATGCAGAAGCATCAGTATGATTTAGGTCTTAAGTGTCACTAGTGAGGCTTAAGGGTATTTTCTGACTTTTTTTTTTTTAATAGAGAAAATACCTGACTACAGTCCATTCTTAGTTTTTTGTTGCAAACTATAGTTGTGGTTTGGATGCAGAAATTGTTAAGAGGATGTGGCCAGTCTTCCCTAGAAAAGGGAAGTCTCTCACCAATGTTTAATTGAACCTAAGTGTATACAGTGTTAATTAAGTTTTAATTAATAGTCCTGTGTTCATTATGCAAGTATAATTTCCTGTTGAGCATGATAGCCACCAAAAGGATATGTTTTTGGTTGTTCTTTATAAGTTTCCAGTCTTTCTCAAGCATTCCATTGTCTTCAGCCAAACTTAAAAAATTCATACTTTCCTTGGTCACCCTTTGATATCCATTAATTTCTATATCTATTTAACATAAAATCATTTTGATTGAAGACATAATTTTAACTAACTCAGTGTGATATTACTGCAATTGAGTAAGTATAAGATCTTAAGCTCTGTATATAATACCGTGGGGCTTCTGTGAACACATGATTTTACTGAAACTTAAGGACTAATGGATATAGACTACTTTGAGTAAATTTAGCACAAAATTAGAGTATTGGAAAAGTTAGTACTCTTTGCTTGGGAACAGAAACATCTCTTTATCATAGATAGATCCAGGTTTTCTGGGGCCTAAAGCTTATATAAGTGGTGTACCTCTATAATAAAAAGCATGCAAAATTATGAATGCAAATTTGACCACAGTGTGTTGGAGGAGCCCTTGTAGATGGATAGCTTTGATGTCTGTGTTATTTACTTCTCCCTCTGCCTCTACTCATCTTTGTCCTTATGTCTCAATTCCAGTGTTCCCTATCCCCCATAAGAATCAGCCATGGAGGTCTACCTGTAAGATTTCCTTTTCTCTAGTATGCAAAACTATTTAACATTCTTGTCTCAAACTCTCCTACTGAAATTAGCCCTTCCCTTCCCTAAGACAAGTGTTTTCCAAAAACAAAGCCCCATCTACTCTTAAGGTACTTCCACATCTTCATCCCCATAGGTACATCATAAAATGTAGATCCATTCAGTTTTATTAAATGACATTAAAAAAGTTAATGCCAATTCATTAGCACAGTGTCTCACATATAGCACATACATGGCAAACAATAAATGATGGTGGTGATAGTAGTCATAGCAGCAGTAGTACTAATTATTATTTCATATCAGTAGTAATCAGTATTACATTCTCAGAACTTAATTTCAACTTTTTTTCCCTACACCTCTATCCCATGGCACAGCAATATCTGCTCTGTTGAAGTTTTTATTGTTGGCAACAATGGAAAAACAGGAAGTAATGTGAACTTTTACAACTCCATACCTTTTTTTAATATTTCAACCATGATTTTGAAAAAGCCTGTACTGTCAGACATACAAGCCACTAAAGTAACAAACATAAAGACTTCAGAAATACACCCAGGCTGAGATTTATCTTGAGATTTGCTTGCACCAGTTGTTGCAAGGAAGTCGTGATGTGGGGGTCAAAGTCAGAATCAGTCCTGTTTTAGAAGCCTGTTTTAGAAGGTAGCAGTAGAGGATGCCATAATTTACCCTCAATCTTTGTGGTTGAAGTCTGTAGGACATCTAGGTTGGGTCTATTTAAGTACTGAGGAAGACTTAAAACTCATTCTAGAGTAATTGCTTAATCAAGGATAGGGGATTTGAAGTATAATTTGAACTATTGTATAAGTATGAACAGGTGAGGATATAATATTACAGGCAGAAACAACAGTAGCAGAGGGAATAAATGAAAAATAGAGCTAAATCTAACTGATAAAAATCTGATATTCTTGAGTAGGCTCCATGTTTGCTCCTTAAATACTTTTGTTGTTGATGTTATGTTGTTATTTGTTGTTATAGTTGTTTTAGCACTACATCTACATCATCTAGAGTATCCCTTTCAACCACAACATTTTAGGCCATGCCACCTTTTAATTGAATAGTATTTGCTTATTTTAATTTCAGCCTAAGCTAAATATAATTACGAAAAAATCTGCTTAGTAATTAAACTACATCCCAAAGCCAACTCTAAATGATTTTGGAATCATTCAGTATTTAGGATTATCCATGCCACTACTTCCTTCCAGTTACATGGCTAAACAAAGATAATTTAAAACACAATTTCTATGAATTTGGCATATTTAATCATTCATATGGGACCTGGGTTGAATTATCATGAACAATTAAAACCCTTATTGTTAAAACTTCTGGCTAATGACTTATTAAGATTAATACAAATATTGTAAATATTAAAGACATTAAAAAACATATTGACCTCTTAGAATGATTTATTTTGGTAGAAATCATAGCACAATTCTACAACCCTATTTAGTCAATAAAAAATAATATATTTCATCAAATGTAAATAAGTGTTTACTACTGGTAGTGTATTTTGCCTCCCTCTTCTCTCTATATCTGAACTCTATCCATTTTTCTTTTTTTCTTAGAACCTATAGGAACTATTACTTAGAAATGGGATGTGAGGAAAGGTGTAGGAGAGGAAGGTACGGTTTAATATTTGGTCTGGAATTATTATTTAAGGTAAACAAGTCAGAGAAAATTCTTTACTCATGATTTAATCACTGGCTTTTTGAATGGGTTTCTTGAAGAAGCAATTTTATATTTGGTTGTGAACTCTTAAATTTTTATGTGTTAAGCAAACTATTTTTGAAATACATGTAATCATTGATGGCTATTCAAAACTATAGAAACTTTTCTGAAAGATTAATATGTTTAATATTTACCTTTATGGTGTCTAGAAACATCTTAAGGAATAATTTTCTGTATTTCAAAGTTTATTGACAGTATGACCTATTACAGTTTAGTTTACTAGCATCTTAATTACAACCACAAACTAGTCAGAGGCAGAGATTGAATATTATTCCTTGTGTGACTTTGACTGATTAATTGACCTCTCTAAACTCAATTAATTCTCATACCCATAAAATGGGGATAATAATATTACTTAAATCACAACAGTGGCTTTTCAGATTAAAATAGGTAATATTTAGAACAAGTACTTGATGTTTAGTAACTGAGCAAACTGAGATCTATTATTATTGCTTTTGTTATTTCTGCTGCTGCTGCTGGGTTGTCATATAACCAGTAGGAAAATTATACTACATAAAAATGTACATACATCAGTTAGCACAAAGTCTGGCATACAGAAAACATTCAATAATTATTTGTTGCTCTTTTTGATGTCATAAAGTGTAAAAAGCTTAGTACTACATGTGGTAGATATTCAATAAATGTTAGTTTTCTTTGGTGTTTCTTTGAAACATATCTGGGGAGGCTGAAACACATCTGGGGAGACATGGAAAGATATTTTGTTCTAACAAAATGCAATTGATTTTTCTTCCTCCCTGTGGAATACATTAGTTTTGCAACTATTTGTAAATTCATTTTATTATTTGTGTGTGTGTGTGTGTGTGTGTGTGTGTGTGTGTGTTTAAATTCTTCAGGGAATCAATTGTAATATCTTACTGGTTCCCTCATTAATTAATGAGTTAAGTAAAAATATTTGACAAACATTTATTTTATATTTGTATGAGTTATGATTATATGTTTATACTCTCTTCAAAAATTTATCCTTTTACCCACTCAGTATAGTTTAGCTACTCTTACTTCCAGAAATGTTATAATCTTTTTTTCATGTATTAACCTTAGAAGTTAGATGTGCTACACTCTGGATGCATGATGTTCTTTTAAAAGACTCTTTAACAGATGTGGTTAATCCACTGTTCCATAGAAGGCCAAGTATATAAATGTGGCTAAAATAAGTTTGAAATTTCTAGTTGTTTGACCATGGGCAAATCACTTATATTTCCTCTTCCAGGAAATGGAGATAATAACCTCTACCTTGTAAGATTGTTGTTGAGATTGATTGCAATAGTGGAGTAATATAGTTAGCTTGGTACCAAGCACTTCAGTGAACATTAGTTATCATTACTATGGAAAGTTAATGTCTAGCCAGACAGTCCATTTCACTGCTCAACAGTTATCTTATTTAGCTGGTGTTTCTTAGACAAAACTCTAATCTTACCTATTGCACCATTCATTTCCTAGTTTGCTTATCTATGTTGTTAGTTATTGTTGTTGTTTTATTATTTTCCTCTTGACCATGGTACATTTTTTAAAATACAAATGCTATTTTTTAATGAGTATATTCCTCAAGGTAAATATCTCCTCCTCCTTCATCTGGACATATTTCCCAGAATCTTTACTTTCCTGGTTATTCTGTAGACTCAAAAGGCCACCCTCAAAAAATTGTACCTGGAACTTAATACCAAATCCTAGCTGTGATCTGAACTGAAATGTAGTGCTGGACCACCATCAATCAAGGCATATATTTCCAAGAATTCAATCCAAGAATACTTTAGATTTATTAGTTGCTATATTATATTTTGTCTCACTTGATTTTGTAGCCAATTAATACCTTCAAGCCATTTTTCTGCTTACCTTTTTTTTTCACTTGCACATTTGACATTTTGAATCCAAAGATAGAAATTTACCTGTATCACTTTTGATAATAGGATAGTCAATAATATTAGGTAACACATATAACACAAAAGAACAGTCCTTTAAAGTTGACATTCTTATGGACTTAGATCAAGTGTGTGAAGCATATATTATTTCCTTTTGGCAAGTAGGAGGTACTCTATAATAAAAGTTTCTTTAGCCATTGAACATGCAACCTCTAATTTAATACTCTCTTAATCGTTGTCATTAGAATATCACAGGTAAGTTATCTGAGTTGCACTCTAAACTCCATCTGGCTAGCCACCACTGAACTATTTCACCTGTAGAAAGAAAGTGGTATCCATTCATTAGACATCTCCTACCATTTTTTTTTCCCCTGTGGGAAAAGTGTCATTATAGTTCTTGGTTTGTAGTTTATTCTGCTTTCAGCTTAGATGCTAAAGGTAAACTTGCATTTAGTCATTTTAACTATGTAGAGATTTAGAGTCCTTCTTCACACCACCATGTCTCCCATTTAAACTTTTAAAAGCACTTTTAGTAATAACAAAACATATTTTTGTATTCCTCACAATCAATTTGAAGATCCTCCAGAATAATGAGGCATATAATTCTAGAAAAATATTAAGAAGGTATAATGTCCCTTTCTGCAGGCAAGGTACATAAAAAGATGTAGTTTCTTTAGGCAAAGATTTCTGGGTCATTTCTTGTCTTCTATAATGAATTGTGCCTTCCAAAAAGATCTGCCCAACTTCTAACTGCTACTACCTGTGAATGTACCTCATTTGAAAACAGGTCTTTTCAAATATAGTTAAGGATCTCAAATGAAATCACCCTACATTTAGAGTGGGTCCAATGACTGGTTCCCTTATTAGAGAAAGGAGAGGAGGACTTAATCACCCAGGAAAGAAGGCCATGTGAAGATGCAAGTAGATTAATATTATACTATTACAAACCAAGGAATACCAGGAGCCACCAGCCATGGAAGAGGTGAGGAAGAAGTCACCCCCAGAGCCTTCTGAGGGATTGTGGCTCTGCCAACACCTTGATTTTGGATCTCTAGACTCCAAAAATGTGAGAATAAACTTTGTTTTAAAAACCATCAAATATAAGGTAATTTGTTGTGGCAATGCTAGGAAACATACTGTAGCACCCACCCCACCCCCGATATGTGGTTTTGCTTTCTACAATTTTAGTTACCCGTGGACAACTACGTTCTGAAAACAGTACATGAAAATTCCAGAAATAAACAATCCATAAGTCTTGAATTTTGTGCCCTTCTCAGTAGTGTGATGAAATCTCGCGTGTCCTGCTCAGCCCACTTGTATGTGGATCATCCCTTTCTCCAGAGTCTCCACACTGTAGATGCTCCTGGACCCTTTCCTCATGTAGTAGCTGTTTCTTCAGTTATGAGATTGACTGTCACAAGTATCGCTGTGCTTGCGTTCAAATACCCTTGTTTTACTTAACAAGGCGCAAGGGTACTGATGCTGACAATGGAGAGAAGCCATAATGTGCTTCCTTTAAGTTAAAAAGTTAAAGTCCTCAACTTTAAGGAAAGAAAAATGTTTCCATTGCTAGGATATTCAGTAAGAATAAATCTTCTATTCATGAAATTTTAAAGAAAAAAGATGTGTGCTTATTAGCTGAGGGAGAGACCACATTCACATAACTTTTATTAAAGAATATTCTTATAATTGTCCTATCGTATAATTAGTTATTGTTATTAATCTCTCACTGTGCCTAATTTGTAAATTAAATCATATCTTAAGTATGTGTGTATAGGGAAAAACATAATATGTATAGGGTTTGGTATTATCTGAGGTTTCAGGCATCCAATGGGGATTTTGGAATGTATCTCACACAGATAAAGGGGGGACTGTGGAATATCTTCTGAAGACACCCTTAGTCAACCAGTATGATAAAGGAATATTATTAATTTTCTGTCTACACTCTCATTTAGCAATCAAAAAAAAAAAAGAAGGTAATCTATGATTTTAGGCCAATTTACCCTGTTTTCTAACCATACTGAAAATGTCATTAATTTTATATATCATTCTTTCATTTCACAAAAATTGAGCATCTCAAATTATTATAATACCTCTATGAACGAAACAGAAAATACACAGAAACACACACAAATCCTGCTGTAATGACTTTATTTATATTCTAAGGGAGGGTAGATAGAAAAGAAATAGTAAGGAAAGCACTGTATGGATAGAGGGGCATGATAGTTGGCATAGACTTGAATGAAGTGACATATGAAAAAAGTCTAGCAGGAGGTGACTGAGTACAGTATGATCTTATATGAGAGTAGATAATTCTGGGCAGAAAGAATAGCCAATGCAAAGGCTGAGTTGGAAGCATGCTTAATATGTTTGAGAAACAGAATGATGAGGCTAGAATGGTGGTGAGGAATCAAAGGACTACAGGGACTTCACTCTGTGTAAAATGCATAGATTGCCATTGGAGTGTTTTTAAGACAAGAGTAGCATGACCTTGACTCATGCCCAAAACAAGTGTTTTTAATAATTTCTGTGCCATGAATTCCTTTGTTGAAGCATATGGACTTTTCAGAAGAATGTTTTAACATTCACATTAAATGTGTAGAGAATACAAGTAAAACATATCACAACTTTGTGATAGAGTAAAATATGCGATTCACAAAATAAGCTAGCAATGTGTTAATTAAATATGGTAATTTTGAAATAATGATGGATACAAATGATATTTCAAAATATCCATGTCAACTTAAGGTGACATGAAAATACCTGTAATTTCTTTTGGTGATCAAAATATAGATATTATTAATACTACTGTGGCTTCTTGCCTATATTCATAATCAGTGAAACAACTTCCTGAGTTCTATTCAGATTAATAACTGTTGGTTTATATGTGGTTTAGAGCAACAAACATAGGTCATATATGCTAATGATGACTCCATTTTACCCAGAAACATATTTGCTTTAAGCTACACACACACATAAATATATTTGATTTCCCCATTTATGATACACATTTTTTTCTATACTTAAAAGGAATCTAGGTAGAAAAAGTAACTCAATTTAAATATTTTCAATAACCCTACTTGTGTTACATTATTCCAGTTATAATCCAGTATAACATAGGAAATAAATCTACAGAAATGTACACCAACTCTTCTTAAGTGGAAAAAAAAAAAAACATAAAATTTCAACAAATTTTATTTAATTTTAAACAAGAATCTAATGGTATTATTTAAAGTTGAAAGTGAACATAATTCTGGACCTTAAAACAAAGAAAATTTTGGGTTAATTTCCAATATGTCTTGGTCAAATTGTTAAGAAGCAAAGGGGTCTATTTTTGAAATTTCATAATGTAACTAATGATCCAGAAATCATTTCAGTCACTTAATTATCTATAAGCAACATAATTTATAGAATTCATTCAAATGGTTTACTCTTTCAGAAATTGCTAGAACCTATTCCTATTTACACTTCACATCCTATATAATTCAATAAATATACATCACATACATACATGTTCACAAAAGGGCTCTGCATTAAATGTGTGACATAAAACATATGGAAACTATATTCACTAGATTTCAGTTTGTATACTTAAACTATTTATGTGTGCCTAATGCACATTACAAAACATTCTAGGTACAGTAAAGTAAATATAGTGTGTGGCTTTTCTTTTGCATCCACATATATATTGCTGGTTCTATAATAGGTGTCAACCTAAGTCTTGTCCTTGCTACAGGCTGTAAAAGATAGTACTTTGAAGATTTTTTTTTTTAAATCTAATAAAGCATAGTCTGAGAAAGAAGCTGAAGACCCTCTCCCATTCAAAAAAGAAAGAGAAACTTTCAAGACAGTAATAATAGCGGACCACTATAATTCCTTACCAAATTCCATATTAAAAGTTGGTATTTTTCCATATTTCTATTGATATTCTAAGTAGAACCTGAGATTTAAAAGATGGGAATATAACATATGAATCAGCTTAACATTTAAGAACATACATTATTGAAAAGGTGTTAAAATGTCATTGTGGGAGCTACATTAGCATTGTTTTAAAGGTTAGCTGTATTACATGTGTCTTTAAATTCTCAAGGAATCTATAAAATTTAAGTATATATGCATATGTGTAGATTTCATATGTGCAAGCTTATATATTTTTATATGCAAGCATACGCATACACATGTGCACACACTGCATATGTGTGTGTATATATATACATATATATTTGTACGTGTGTATGTAAAATGTATAAATACAGAGTGAAAGAAAGAGAGAGAGAGAGAGAATCATTTTATAACAGACAGGTATTGGCCCTGCCTAGATAGTAAGTGGATAGAGTGAATGTAGTGATTTTGTAAATTGCCTTTATAGCCTAAGAATCAAGAAAATATAGGAAAGCTTTTCTGCTGCTTTGGCTGAAAGTGGTTCTTTGCTGGATCCATATCCTATTTCTATTGACCCTTGAATAGGGTGGCTCAGCTGTTCTTTGCTTTCATGTCTTATCTCATTTTATCCTAACAACTCTATAAAGGCACATATTATTCTCTCCAGGTTATGGGTGATAAAACCAAGGGACTGAATGACTTCTATAATGGCACACTGCTGTTCTTTCCACCTTTAGAGTGCTTTGATTTCCAGGGCATTTTCAGTGCTTATCAATGGAAGGTGGGATTGAGGACTATCTGCATTAGAATCAAATCACTTGGGATTATTTGTTGAAAAAAAAGCAGATTTCTGATAAGCATTTTTGTCCTATCAAATCAGCATCTGTAAAAATGGACATTGGAACTTGCATTTTGTACAAACAACCCAAGTGATTATTCTGTTTAGTAAAAGGCCAAGGTTATAGCTAACAGTGAATGAGTCCCATATCGTAGACTGCTGAGTCATTGCTTAGAGCCTTGCTTCTCAAAATGTAGTCTGTGCACCAACAGCATTGGCATAACCCAATTTTTTTTTTTTTTTTTTTTAGTAATGTGGAAACAAACTCAGACCCCATAGCTGAGTGTTAGCATGACCTCCAGGTGATTCATGCGCACATTGAAGTGTGAGAACTGCCTTTGGACTTTCCTTATTATAGTACTCACCTGGGGGCACTTGTCAACCATAGCTGACCCCAGCCTTCTCCCTGAAGATTGTTTCTCTAGGTTTTGGAAGGTGTCTAGAATCTGTACGTTTAGAAAACACCTCAGGTGATCATTATCATTGGACAAATTTGAAAAACACCACTTCTGTTATCTCTAATATGAAGTCTCTGGCTTAAGTCCTTTGTTGGAGTTTGGGGTTGGCATTTGAGTTATTGATCAACAGTTGTAGCAAATTGTCTGTGTGTGTGCAGAGGCAGCATGAGGTTGGGATGATGAGTATATGGACACAGGAGCCAGGTTGGCTGGGTGTGGACCTGACGAAGCTGCATTACTTCTGTGTCCCTCAGTTTCCTCATTTGTAAAATGAGGACAATAAGTGCATATACTTCATTGGGTTGTTGTGAAATACAATTGAGGTTTTTATGAAAAGTACTGAAAACAGTTCCTGATTACCTGTTATTATTATACCTATCCTCCCGCCCAAAGACCCTTTGTAATCTGGCCCTTGATTTTGTATTCGTACCTTCTCCAAGCACTGCAGAGTGTCTCTTTACCATCCTTCTTCCTTGGAGCAAAATTAGATTTTTGAATTTAGATTCCTATGCTTGGAATCTATTTTCATCTCTTTTTTGTCACTTCTCATGTAATCAAAAAGTGTGTGCTTGAAATTTTGGATATGAAAGTACTCCCTGGGGCTACCTGCTAGCCTGCACTCCAAAATCAACCGCAGCTATTCCAGCTGTATCCCAGGCCAGGTGGGTGGTGCTGTCCCCACCCTATGACTGAAAGAAACCTCAAAAAACAGTGACATATGCAAAGCAGGCATTGGAAGGAACAGCCAAATATTGAGCAACACTTGATATAAATGATTTCATTTACATCAATGGCTCTGAAAAGACATTTTAGAGATAGATTAACAGAAAGATTATATATATATTAGCCAAGGCCACACCAAGTAGTGGATCCTGCCAATGCCAGGTCTGTTGGGCTCTGTAGCTAGTGCTTTTTCCATTAAATTTATATATTATCTGTATTTCAGAAAGGAATTGAGAATGTATAGAGAATGAAGTTCTGTGCAAAATAAAGCACTTTAGAAAACAGGAGAAAGGTGTTTATGTAATAGTTAACAATTTTGAATGCTTATACTGGTCAGGTTGTATGAGTTTTATAGGTATTAACTCATCCAATGTCAAGTATTATTCATTGTTATTGTAATCATTCTAAAGATAAAGAAATTTGGCACCAGGGATGTTAATAACTAGCTCAAGGACACAAATAAGGACTTGTGCTGGCATTGGAAAGTAGGGAGCCAAAACCCAAGTCTGAGTTCTTTTTTAACCACTGCACTACACAGCCTCCTCCATTCTGAGCTCTCAAATGTATCTTTAGCTTTAAACAACTGGGCAGCTAGGGGCAAGGGCATTTATTATAAATTCTTTTTGATTTTTTTTTTTTTTTTTTTTTGCCAAGAGGAGATGTATTAATTCATCTGCAAAAATATTTTTTTCTGTGGTCCCACTTAAGCAAGGACTTTTTTAGATGTTATGGACCATTTCCACCTGATTTAATTTTGTTCCTACTACTACCATTTATCTCCACTAGGTCTCCAAGGTCCTGGAAAGGAGTGGTGGCATACGGCTAAGTACTGACAATAATGGAGAAATATATATTTTTTTAAAGCGGTGAGGTATAGTTTTAATATTTAAGCATTGTAGAAGACTTCATTTCTGCAAGTTTATTGTGAAGAAAGTGAGAGTTGAAACTAAAGGAACTCTGTGTCACAGAAAGAGTCTCTTCACAACTTCACATGACTGTTGGCAAGGACAGTCATCCTTCCAGTGTTTGGGCAAGGTGAATCGCCACTGTTGGCTAATATCTCATATCTTTTCAGCTTTTAAAATTAACCATGTGGCTTAGAAGGAGACTAGCTCTGTGATACCAGAAAACTGATCTGTATTGACCATACATTGGTGGGGAATTATTTTAAGAGAAGGTATACACACTAGGTCATCTTGGAAATCCAGGAAGAGGCAAGCGGGGAAATTTTGAGAATCATTGTTCTTCTGGTTCTTCATAATAACTATATTACCTTCTGGCTCATGAGAGTATTAAAATCCAGCACATTTGTATTATGTTTAAATTTAGTTTTCCTGTTCCCTTACTGTGACTTTTATAATTTGGATGTGACTAAATTAACTTTATTTGAGAAATCTGCCTCCTCCACAATGTGGGTAGGGTTAATCATACCCTGCTCTGAAACTTGGATTTATCTTAGTTGTAAAACAGTCAACTGTGTATCTGGCCCTCTTTCATTCTAAATTTGATATTCCTGGAAGGCAGCAACCTTGGTTTACTCTAAATCATACATACAAACATACATACATACATACATACATACATACATACATACATAACCAATGCCAAGTATTGGCTTCACATAAATGTGATAAACATTTTATTGGTTGAACAGGCACAACATCAAATATATCTATAAAAATAATATGTCCATTGCTTTCAGCAAGGTAAACACACAGTATCTGTTACCAATGAGCATAAGACAATAAGAATCAGGCTCCTGTGAAAAGTGCATGCTTCAAGGCAACCTGGGAGCTCAACTGTGACCTGTTATTTTCCTGGCTATTCTGCTCTTGGCTTCACAAAGCAAGTTAAGTCCTCACATCTAGTCATTCTGAAAAGAGAACTGGCTTGTCGATTTCAGTAATACCAAACAGCACTTAGGGCAAAAGGGGAAATCTGGCATGCTCCTCTCCTTCAGGGGTACTTGTGTATTCATTCTCCTATCTACCTTGTTTACTCACAATTGCTTTCAAACACTATAGTTAATCAGCCCTGTATATCGAAATTGCATAGGAGAGAACACACCTACTGGATTTAGAGCTGAAATGCAAGATAAAGGAAAAGATAATACATCCAAGCTGAGTATATCATTGTCTGTACACTCCTGATTTCTGAAATTTCATATTTCTACTTTACACATGTAAAAAAAAAAAAAAAAGAGCTCAAAGAGGCTAAGTGACTTGTCCATGATCACAAAGCTAGGAAGTAGCAAAGATAGAGATTTATTTGCAGATCTTTTGTTTCTAAATTCTAGAATCAATTTATCTGCAGAATGTATTGATTTTTCTATTACAACAAATTTAGAATGGAAAGTAGAAACCCAACAAACTGCTATTCATTCAATTGTCAAATTACACCTGAGAAAGGAATGATTAAAGAGGACGAAAACTCAGAAGAATCATTGAAGTGAATAATAATTGTTACAATAACAACTTAAACCAAATGAAAAACTATATTGGAAATGTACCATCTATAACTACCATTTTTCTTTGCAAAGAATTATTCACAAAATGCCATGGCACTCATTACCTAATTCTACCCTTACAAAAACCTAAAACATTGATTCTCTCAATTTTACAGATAAGGTAAAGGAGATGCTTTATGCTTAAGAAGTGCATATAAGACCATAAGAGAAGTAAATGACCTTAGAATTCAGGACTTTCCTGGGTGTTGAGTCCAGAATGACACTTTATGAGCAACCTGAGAATCCTCATATATCAAATGCAAAATAAATAATATGCCAGTTCATGAGAGTCTGTTTAAAAGGTTTTACTAAAATTCTGGTTTAGCTTTAGTTGGTTAAAAATCAACTATATGGGATATTACAAAATTACACTCTCATGATAAAATGTGACTTAATATTTAAAAAGAAGAGGTAGTCAAGACTAACTAATATTTCTTGAAATTAGCCAGGAATTATTTCTATATTAAGTGACTTTCCCACATTAATCTTTGCCAACCTTTTCCTGATTACACTGGTTGATACTCATTTAGTAGGCTTTCTTTTGGGTGAGATATAGCCTCTGATTGACCTTGATTGGTGAGGCAAATTGAAAGAAAATTGCTTATCTCCCTTTCCACATTTAAAAATTCTCAAGCAAGCACTCTTTCTTATGTTTATTTTTCTTCTTCCTTTTTTATTTTTATTTTTGATTCTTTTTTTTGGGGGGGGGGGATTTACTTTATTCATTTATTAGGATTTTTGTTTGTTTGCCTTTTGGGTGTTTTTCCCCCATCTGGTGGAGCAAGAGAGGCATCTGCATTTTAGTGGAGAGCACATTTATTTTAGAGTCAGGTAGAACCAGATATAAAAGCCTTGTGACACCACTTCGCAGTCATGCAATGTTGAACAAAAGACTGCGCCCCTCTGAGGTATTTTTCTCATCCTATGAAATGGCAACAATAATAACCTCACAAGGTAGTTGTGAGAAGTAAAATTTCAATTTCTGTGCAATGAGCGCACAGATTCTAGAATGTAGAAGATAATAATTGGACTCAATGCTAGATGAAAGAGAGTGTATATGCTTTCTCTTCAACTTTGAGTCAGTAAATACTTAAGAGAAGTTTTGTGGCAGGGTGTTTTTACACTCTTATAGGGAAATTCAATCTTTCTTTAAGGGTAAACAAACAAACAATCCTGTCTGCATTTTTCCTTACCTAATATACCAAGTATGTTGGCATTGTCTTTAAGAAAATAAAGTTTTCTTCCATTTTATATATATATATATATATATATATATATATATATAGAGAGAGAGAGAGAGAGAGAGAGAGAGAGAGAGAGAGAGAGAAAGAGACATATATATGTATATATAGACATATATATGTCTATATATATGTGTATGTGTGTGTATGTGTATATATATATATATGTGTGTGTGTGTGTGTATGTGTGTATATACACATATATATGTGTATGTGTGTGTGTGTGTGTGTATACACACACACACACATATTTTTTTTTTTGAGGAAGTCATTGGTATATCAGGAAAGCAGCTGCAAGGATGCTAGGATATTGACAGTTTGGGGCATTTTGTCTTGTCTTTTTATTCCTGTCACAATTATTCTCCAAAATAGTCTTCTTGCAACAATGAAAAAATATACAACTAGTAGTTCATTTTCTAGCTTCTATTTCTCCCCATGAGTTTCAGAAAATTGAACCCTAGGGGCCTGGCTTTATCATCCACAAATAAAATGCCATGGAAATACTATCAGATACCCTGTCACTCAGCTCTTTGTCGGTACCAATAACAGCAAGAACATATCTGCCCGAATATGACTTGGGTCAAAGGAGATGATCATAATAATAAGTAGTCATCACCTGAGTAGAAAATCTGAACTAAATTTGCTTAAGTAAAAGTAGACTATTTATATTTGCTCTGGTTTATGTTTTCCAAACTTGGTCAAGACTTTCTTCAAAATTTTTCAATTTTGAAATAATAGGTTACCTAATAAGAATATTTATTTAATGCAATAAGTATTTGATAATTATAATACCACATGCAATTTCATTTGATTTTTACACCAAGAAATTGACAAATTTTATTTGGAAAAAATATTTTGCCCACACAATATCTATTAGCTAGCCAACTTAATATTAACTGTACCCTTAATTACCATAAAATCAGCTCATCATTCTCACCAGCCCTCTTCATCCCAATGAGAATACAATAGTCTTCTCTTAGTAATATAGCTTTCCAGAGGCAATAAATCTAAATGTAATAACAGAAAGATGTTGCTTATAGAAAATTACTTTTTAGCCTCCTGTTTAATTTCTTAAGAGATCAGATTTGCTAATTCCTTAAACAATATAGTAACATATTCATGTTCTTCTTTTATTTTTTTTAATTTTTTACTAGTTGATTTTTGATATATCAGTCTATTGTAGTGCTTTAGCTCATCTTTAAATCATGATAATGCAAACAACATGGTAATTATTGTGATACTGCAGGTACTGAGATTTTTTGACTAGTAAATCTGGAAAGGAGTCTCCTACCAATAAGTTGAATATATTAGTCAGGATTGACTAAGTAACAACAATAATAACAACAAACTCTTATTGGTTTAAATAACAAGGTTTATTTATTGCTCATGATGTAAGTTGGTTTCATTCCAAGAACTAGGCTGATTGAACATCTACAAATGTCACTTTTGATCACAATGTACCATTCTGAACTGGTCACACACACTCTCTGAACCACAAGGGAGCCAAAAAGTATAATTCTACCATTTGCCCTGAAGTGGAGAGAATCATACAGTTGAATAATAGACTGATGACAACCACAATAAAGAAATTATTAGTAATACTGGATATAGAGGGTAATGTTTATGAGTAGGTTGAACTACAGAAATTGAAAATACATTTAGGCAATGAAGAAAATGTCTTCAAGGATAATCTAGGCTAGATAATGAGTTTAATTATATTGGAGCTGGCATTCCAGTCCCAGTGTCTGTTTTTGTCCAGTCCTGAAGGCAACACATGTTTAATGATCACATACTAGATAAGTCACTTACCAGATACTATGTAGATAAATAGATGAAAAGCCTATGAGTCTGAATTGAACTTAAGTTTATTACACATTTATTAGGAATAGTGCCAGATACTATTATGTGAATTATCATATGTATCCTCACAACAAATAAAATAAAGTCAATGTTATCATTCTTATTGGACAAATGAGACACTGGTTAAGAACAGAACAAACTTGCCCTGTTTACACAGCTAGTGTCAAAGTTAATCAACACACCCTGGTCGGAATTTTCTTTTCAATTTTTATTTGCCAAGTCTACTTTTAGTTCCATTAGTCTATTAGTTTTAATATTTTAAAGGTTAATTTATAGGTCCTACACAAACATCTGCATTTCCTAATTTATGTTTTCATTCTTTAGAATGTGTTCTTGTTCCTTAGGCTTAACCTCTTGTCGTCTCTGATTTCTTCCTCTCCCAAGATTAAGCAGTTAGTTAATAGCTTATCCTTCACAATGACTCACAATTTTTTTTTCTTTGTCAACCTTACTACTGAAACTGTCAATCATAACATAAATTCCAAACATTTGTTGCAGCTTCTACTCTCTTTCTCTTTCTGTATGCATTGCTGTCAGTTTGGGTTGAGTATATAGACATTTCATATTGAACAGCTGGCGTTCAAATTCCTATATATTCTGTCCTAACAATCCCCTTTCTGCTTATTTTCCACTATGTCTTAAAATTAAATAAAAGAAAAAGAACTTTCATTCTACTTTAACTGGTCAATTACTCTTTTTAAATACACCTCAAACTTTCTTACTGCGATCTCTATGATCATGCTGTTTTTATCATCTGAATTGTCCTTTCATACTCCACCTATTGTGTTAATCTGAGATAAAATTCAGTTTTTCTTCTCTTTTATTAATGTTTTGGATCACATTCACAGCTCAGTAAATTAGGCTTTGTGCTGCTGTACTTCTCATTCCATGTACTAATAAGCATACCATATTCTGCCTGGGACCCACAACTCTAGATCTAATAGGATGGCTTCTCATACATAACAGGTAGACTTCAAACATCAGTATGGTCAATAAATTATTAAAGTGATAATTTTCTGGAGGCCAATTAAACTATTGTTGGAAAAATTTTTAAATATAGATTATCTTTGACATCAAAATTTTATTTAAAAGAAATCTTAGAGTATTGTGTTATGTGTTTGAAAATTAAAAATCAACTTAATTTTCTGCATTAAGTAGTGGTAGAGGAGAAGGCTTGTTAGAACATTTGTTGTCTATCAAAAATGTATTGAAAACATTGTAAAATTATATTCAATGCCATGGTATAATATACACAGATGAGGTTGGAGGAGGTGGAGCAGGTTATAAAAAATTACTTTTCTTTCTGTTTTAGGAATGTGTAGTAGACCAAGATTCCTGATTCTTCTCTGGCACTCACCCCCTGTTGTTATTGTGGTTATGAAACTTGCTTTGGCAATGATATGTGAGTGGAGGTGATATGTGTCATTTCTAGGTAAAAGTATTTCAGATGAAGCATAAGAGTTTCTTTGCTCTCTTTTTCTGCTGGCAGGAATCTTTACACATGTGATTGCATGATGGCTTTATAAAATAGTGGTGAATTCCTCAGATTAGTCCCTGAGTGACTATACTTGCTTTCTGTTGTACTACTTTTGTTTAAAAAATGTTAATAGGTTTTTCAGGAGCTTCTCATGTAAGATAATAATTAGCAATGAACATGGTAGTAATTCAGATGTCTTGATATTAACAACTTAAAGTTTTAGAAAATAGCAAACTGGCCAAACTCAAGTTGACAGAGGGAGTGAAAGATGAGCAAATTACCTATTTTCAGAATCACAGAACTGCAAAAACTAAGGAATCATCTAGGTTAACTACTTCATCTTATAAATGAAGAAATAGAACGTAGTATAAAGTGTGACTAAAAGTGGAAAAGCAAGACTCCTGTTTTCTTGCCTCCTAATACTATGTAGTATTTTCCATGTAACACTTCCACTGAAGGGATGCCATTTCTCTCAGTTTAGCTTTTTTCTAGCTATCTAGCTAATTTAATAATTATAATAAAAAAATGTACAGCAGCCATTCTCAAAACAATAGAGTAAAATGCACTAGATAATTAGCAGCATACTTCAGTAATAGATACTGAATTTCACTTCACTTAATTGTCATTTGGTTTTAGAAATGTGAACATTGACTAATGTTAATGTCAAAATTTTGGAGTGCCTAATATGCAGAGTACTTTCTAAGCATTAGAAAAACAAAACAAAACAAAACGAAAATAACCCCCATCCTGAAGAATTCTCAGCCCAATGTACAATAGAAGAAATATTCATAATAAAATACCACACGTAGTGCTATTTCAGAGTTATATTCTAGGCATTTTGGGTATACAAAGGAGAGGCTGGTTCAGAAAAGATATTTCAAAAGAGGCACTAATTGAACTAAGATTTAAAGCATGATTAAGAGGAGTTTTTTTAGATATTCAAGGAGAGAAAAATGTGTTCTATGTCCCCGAGTATACAAAGACATTGAAAAGTTGGAATGCTTGATGTAGCTGCCAAGAATTGAGTATAGCTGGAACATGATGCAGGAAATGAGACGATACATTAAAGCAGAAACAAACTATAGTCTATGCTAAGGACCAGTGTAAACCTTTTGTTTCAAAGATTTAAATGACTCCATCTACACCTTAGATTAAAAATACTTTTGAACAAATAATTTTGAATGTTTTACTGTATTAACTTTGAGTCAAAATAATGATTTTTGGATAAACTGGCAGGTGAGTATCAAAAATTTTGTTATGAAATATAATTTTTAAATGTCATATATAAAGGAGAGTAGATCTCTTAAATGTTCTCATGACACACACACACACACACACACACACACACACACACAAATGGTAACTGTGAGGTGATATGCTAATTAACTTGATTATGGGAATCATTTCATAATGTATGCATTATCATTCTGTACACCTTAAAAATCTTATTGTATACTAGATGCATATTTAAAAAACAAATAAATAGGCAAATTACATACAAAGAAAACAAATATAATGTCAACAAAATTGCATTTATAAAATGATATATATATATATATATATATATATATATTCATATGGCAAACTGATCTCATTGCAGTTATTTTAATAATTTTGGCTATAATGAGTTGCATAAATGGCATTGATGAGATTTATAATTGTCACATACCAGATAAATTTGTGACATCTATTATTATATCTTCCCATTGTGTGTGGTGTGTGTGTGTGTGTGTGGTGTGTGTGTGTGTGTGTAGCTGAATTAGGTATTTTTAGAGTATATACCTAGACATTAAATTCTATAATTTCAAATTTATCTAATTTTTGAGAACACCAAGCAAGAATGTGATAAATTGCCATGTGGAAGAGGGTGGGGTAGACCAGTCCTACTCTGCTTCAAGTAAGGGTCAGCTTCCCTAGACTTCAGGGTCCCATTTGAGAGAAGGAAGGAAAGATCCATTTGAACTCAGTGTGGGAGAGGAATCAGGGAGGGACAGTGAGCCCTCAGATCTTTCACTTGAATGTCTCAGAAAGACTTATATGACAAAAACGAATGATATAACAGAAAGGGTTTTAAGCGATGATATCATGTAATTCCCTGTCTTTAACGAGGCACTTGGGTAATTTCCATTTTGTTCCAGATATTTGGGGAGAACTTTTGCTACTGTTTTTGGCTAACTAAACCATAGTGCAATGGTGTTTTGGGTTTATTTACTTATTGTTTATGCTTTTCTTACTAAATGCTTTTGAAATATTTATACAGATTATAATGGGGTTTAAAGCAAGCATCATAATTCAATGGCAATGATCTTCAAAGTATATATCCTAAGTTCTGATTTTAGGGAAGAAAAATTGTAACAATCAGGAAATGTTTAGATTATTTATAAATAAGCAATTCTAGCTTTACTTAAAAGGACAAATTATAGTAATAAAAACATGTTCAGATATTAGTGCTGGATAAGTGAAAATAGTTTAAAATCCATTCAAAGATATGTGCATCTTGTTTAGCATTTCTCTTATCCCTCAGCTATATGTTTTTATATTCCCTCAGTATTTGGTAATCCTTTTATTATGGCATTTATATTATTGAATTCTAATTTGTTGTTTAATTGCCTTCTAGAGATCAAGTCCCATTCTTATTCTTCTTAACATTTGATGCAAAGTGGTGTTTTGAAAAAAGACTATTGAAGGAATTTATGAAGTAACAAATGTGTAGTTATATATCGTGGATGTAAAATGTTTGGAGTGAATTATCAGGAAAAAATAATGATTTATTTATGAGTTGTTTCTTCTTTACAAGGATTTAGTCTCTGAAATTTTGTAAGTATAATTTTGAAAATTATTTTCTACAAAAGGGAAATTTTTATTTTACACTTATTTTGAGACACTTAGGGAGTAAACAGGATATATGAAAAGTTAATTGGTAGCTATTAATAGATACTATTACTACTAATAGTACCTATATATCATGAAAAATGCCTATTGGAATACCTAAAATCTGAGGAAAAATTTGTTCCAATTTGGATTCAATTGCTATTTTATCAACATTTTAGTATTTTAGTATTTTAGTGTTATTAATAATTATGATAATAAATCAGCAAAGATGGCAGCTATTGTGACCTGATTTATCTGATTAAATAAACATTATAATAATATTATATTAGTTTTAGGGCTTTTTAATTAATAATAAACTTAGTGTTCTTTTTATATTGACATCCTTCTAGCAATAATTTTAAGCTCTCTGTATCTGGTTTTTGTTTATAATTATTTTTGTTTTCTACTCATAAGAAATGTTTCATCAAATTCAATACCCCAGGCAGCAGAATGCATTGAAGGATCTATGGCAAGTTTTAGATGAAATATCTTGATCTAGTGTGAGTTTCAGAAAATAATGAGTGTTGTAAAAATGAGAAAGAGAAAAACTGAAGATTTTATAAGGCATAAAAAGCACACTTGTCATGTGATTAGGCTGTGGAAAACAACTGATTTAAAATGTCTCTAAAATATATTGGTATATGTACTTGTATTTCTTAGAACAGATAAGCATTTAATAAATCTGTGATTAATTAACATTGAGATATAATTTACAAAGATGCTCCTTTTTAGCATATCTATAAAATATGGCCAGTTAAGTAATGTGACCTGCCTTCCTTGCAGCTAGGGTGTTGGCAGTGCTTCTTTAAATAGACATGTTTCCAAAGCTGTCTCTTATAGACTAAAACTATCCCCAGAATGAATTTGCAGATGTGTACAGATATGCTGTATAGTCTCTATATTGCAGCTGTGGGTAAGATTTATGATTCTTTAGAACACTTACTGACCGCACTTGAGGTCAATTTTCCATTGCACAGTAAGTTTTACAATATAAAATTAGCTTTTATTTTCATGTGGTTGTTTTCACCTTTAAAATATACTATATAAGAGTAATGGGAGCTGTGCAAAGCATCTGTAGTAAGAAGCTGGCTACATGGTCTGAAATAAAGGCAAGAAAGAGAGCTATCTATCATGGAAGCTGGTTCTTCTACGTTAAAATCTTGGGTCCACCTGTCAATATTAGGTTGGCTCCCTCGTCCCAGGATATTTCTTATGATTGTTCAGGTTGTGTCCTGTTCAAAGGCATCCAGCAGAGGAGGAAAGCTGAGATACCACCCGTGCACAACATGCCAGGAAGTTCACTCTGGGAAGATGCTGCATCAGCTATAAAAAAGGACTGTCCTGTTACAATTTATCCTCCAGATTGGGTGGCATTTTGCATGTTATCTGCTTAGAGAGAAGTCCTCGCCTCCTCCCCACCCCACACATAAACAGTTCTCACATCTCCGTCCCTTACAGCCATTCCAGTTAGGAAATATACTTGTACTTCCTTTGTAGGCTGCTAATACTTACTCTGCTTCTTGAAGTTCCCCTCACTTATAAGTCAAGCATGATTTCCTACATGTTCCACTTTTTCGGGCACAGTTATAAGGGAAATTTTTCAAAATTTCATCTAAATGTAAAAAAAAAAAAAAACCCTCTATTTCTACTTTATTATTGGACTCATAGTTGTGTTACCTAATAATTTAAATTTTCCTCTTCTACAAAAGAAGAATACTCCCTATCTTATAGGCTCATGGTGCAAAGTGAGATAATTCATGCCAGTGAGGAACACGTGCAGTTAGGAGGTGCTCAATGTGTATTCTTTTTTCCTCCCTATGTGTTACTACATAAACTTGTGCATTATTTCTTTTAAATTTATGTTTCTCACTAGCATTAAGACTACAAATAATGAAGGAGCCTCAGAGTTTTAAAAATCCTATGAAGTTCTCATTATGGTTCTATACTTCATGCTCCTGACTTCCTTGCAAATTGCCAACAGTGGCTCTACGATCATCCTCCTCTTAAATTGTATTCTTGAATCTCTAATCCATCAAACCATTTCTTCTCTTACCACCTGTCTTTCCCATTTAAGGAAATAATAGAGCTCAGAGTACAATACCCAAGACTGCAGCTATACCGCCAAGGTTCAAATTCTACTTCTTACTAGCCATCTGCCTTAGGATGAATGTTTAAACTTTCTGTCTTTCAGTTTCTTAGTCTATGGATTCAGAAAAATTACAGTACCTACACTCTGAGTTGTTATGTAGGCTAAGTAAGGTAACACATGAAAGGCACTTAGTGAAATGCTGTACACTTAGCAAATTCTCAATTTGTTGCTTTTTATGATTTTTCTACATCATTCCTCAGGAAAACCTTTCTGTCTGATGGTAGAATTAAATCTCAACTAAGAAACATTTCCCAAAATGCATCATTTAGAAGAGTAGTTAATAAATATTACATTAAAGTTTACACACACTTATCTACATACAATACACACACATACACTTGGGAAAATTAACTTAAAAAATCACACATGTTTGTATACTAGATGACTTCTCAGATTCTTTAATATGTAGTGTGCACTTGTAGATTAAGAGCACACAGTATGTCTTAGACTAATATTTCACAGTACCATTTTTTTTTTCTTATAAATTAATTCTGGTGAAGAATCTTCCAAATTTCTCTCTTTTTTTAAACCTCATTTCACCTATTTTCCTTTAACAATCAGAAACTGGTAAATTTGCATGTTTAAGGTATTACATGATAAATTACCACAACTCCACAATTTTTTTATTACTAAAATACTGAGATAACCAAAGAACTCTAAGGATTGTGAGCCTTGTTATTTGGCCTCCAATGCTGTGTTAGAACATACAAAGTGGCTCAATGAGGAAAGCTTCTTAAAGTGACCAATTTCTCCTAGAACAAAGCTGCATTCTACCTTTTCTCTCTGCAAGTCTGAGAAAGGAGTGACACAGAAAAATACTGATACCTGCTGCTGTTGAGGTGTGGCAATGCATGCCCAGACAGAACAAGAAGTACTTTTAGGGAACAGCATTTTTCAGTCAATTAAAGAAAAAGGATGATGTATGGTGAATGCTGGTTGCTTTTTGAAAAAAAAAAAAGAGAGAGAGATGGAAGAGAATTGTCAGATAATCTAATATCAACCTATGTCTTAGTAACTTTTCCTATTGCACTATATGTTTGACCAGTACCCAATTCCATTATTGCAGCCTATAAAGATAACATTATTGCCTGTGTGATATTTCTTCTGTTGCTCAAGATGGCATTTACTCTGTTATGTGATGAGAATGGTCAATTTACAATTTTACTGCTATAAGCCTTCTAAGCATCCATTGCAGTTCAAGATTTCCTTGCTATGGATGCAAGGGAGAGGAATGTACATAAAAACATACAAGATGGGGTAAATGAGATGGCCCTAGGCATATCAACACTAAGCACAAGAGACTGGGCACGTTGGGAAGATAATAAGAAGCATGCATTAACTTCGTGCTTTAATATGTTCAAAATTAAGAAGTATGTGTAAGTGAAGACAGTGACTATTAAAAATAAGGATGCTATTGTGTATACATGCACTTATTAATGTGAGAGAATACATTTTAGTTGTGTAAAAATAATGTCTTTATGGTAACTCATGTGAACTGCTGATTAAGTATAGGTAATTAGCAGGCAGCACAAAATCACTGTAAATTTGGTTTTAAAATGTTCCAGATGTGTTTTATGCATTAAGTTAATATAGTCTTTGCATGTAAGCTCACTTTTCATTCTTGCTCAAATATATTTGTTTTCCTTGTTGTCTTGTATGTGGAGTGGTGTCACTGGCTAGTTCTCTGTATTGAAATTCAGTAGTGATCATGAGTACTGAGAAGGGATAAGACTGTTCATGCTATTATAGCTGATCTGTTTTCTAATTTGCAATACAAGTATCAGAGGTAATCCAGGTATGATGTGGATAATGCATCCACGGGATCTGAATAAAATATGGGACAATATAGATTCTGGACAGACATTTTGAGACGCCAGGATAAATTACTGAAATAGTCTATTATGCTCTATCTATGGGATATTGGACACTCTTACCTTATATTTCACTGTTTTGCAGATTTAACACTGCAAAAAGAAAAAAATAAATCAAGTTAAATCTCTTAAAGTGAAAGCATTCCTCTACTATTTGAAGTGTCAGTATGAGACTTCATATATGATTTTGTTTAGAACCAGAGAAATGACAGAATATCTTACCTATGCCTGTTTCCTTTGTTGCAGATTGTGCATAGTTTCTATTTCCTCCAAATTTCTATGCTGACACCTTAAGGCATACAGTACTCTGCTCTGAAGTTTATTATTATTGTAATGAATCTTAAAGCAGTGTATAGGACATTCTAAAATGTGAGGAGCCTTTATCTGATAATGGAAAACAAATCAGTAATGCTAATACTCTTGCATTTGAATAAGTCCATGATTACAAATGCATAAAAACCTGGCACTGACTGTAAGAGTGAAATAAGGATGAAGCTTTATACTGTTGGTTGTCAAAACATTTTTTGAAATGCTCAAGCCTAGAAAATTAGCTTACTGTCATCACAGTAGATTTTTTTTTTTTTGCCATGAGAGCTATTATTTTATTTTCTTACTACAATTCCTGTTGAGAAGTCAAGCTCTATAACCTCTTATTTTACATAAAACAAACATGATTATAGATATGGTATGTCTCCACAAGACAGCAGTGACTAATGTCAGAAGTGGAAAACAAGATAACATGTTTCCTTGGACAATTACCCTGCCCTGTTTCAGAAAAAAATAAACAGTATCATTTTTTTTTTTCTAATAATTTTATTTTTGCTATGGTATCTTAGATAGATTAGTTTAAGAAATAAATGATTATGAAAAAGCATGAGATTGATTTTCAGTACCTCATCTTGAAGTGGTTCTAAGAATTGAGAAAATCATGTCAAATTTATGTTAAGGACCTTCTGTTCTCACTGAACACCAATGACTGCTTTAATTTTACATTAAAACCATCATAATAGGTCCTTTAGGGGTTGAATTTACTATGAATATTGGTCTAGAACAAAAGAAAAACAGATTTTTAAATAGAAATATGAATGGAGTAAAATATTAAAACCAAGTCAACTAATTCTACAATTCTGGAAACTCTAGAGATATATATTTTAAATAAGCTTGAAAATTTGAACTTTTCATAGGACACCTTTTCACAAATAAGAATACTTTCTAAATCATGGATTACAGGTATCTTTGACAATAACATTGTGCCACAATATTTTCTTAGAAAAAATTACTTCAGTGATGCTTTCAAGGAAGTGTTGCAGAGTGCTTGTATAATTAACAGATTGAGCTACCATTCCCTGTGTAGTAGAGGTCCTCAGTTACATTTACGTTTTCTGAATTCAAAAGCTGCATGTGCAATGCCTAAAATTCACACAACAATAATGAAAACAGAGTAGCAATTTATTATTAGATATTTTATTCAGACATATATGCCGGTACTTTGCTTGAAACCAGTAAGCCATTGCTTCTTATGACAATGTTTTACATGGAACATAGGTAGATGGTAGATGTAGCTATTCCTTTAAGCTCCACTGCCACCTTCTTTACCACTTGTACGTACCCTGATCATATATAGATAGTTTGTTCTTTTAATCACTATTTCCTTGATCTTGAATAAGAGTCAAGTACAGGCCAAAATATATGATCTTATTATAGACCCTAGATTTATGTAGCCTCATCCAAACCTGTTGTTGTTGTTGTTGTTGTTGTTGTTGTTGTTGTAGGCAAAGGAACCCTTGGTTGACCTCATAGATCACAAAGACCTTGTCAGTTTACAATCCCTTATTTTTTTTTTTTTTTTTTTTTTTACACCTATAGCACCCGGTCTTCCTAGGTGGTCTCCTATCTAAGTACTTACCAGGCCTGACCCTACTTAGCTTCCAAGTCAGATGGGATCAAGCTTATTCAGAGTGGCATGACCATAGACTTGTCCAAACCTTATACTATAAATTATTCTGAGGCCAAGGTGATTAAGAGTGGTCTTTTAAATGATTGATTTCCAGTGGGGATAAAAAGGATAGGGTCCGCTAACCAACTTCTTTTGAAATTGTTCCTTAATGATAATGATACTGTTGAATAAGATGAATGCCTTCCCTGATTCTCTAGGAAAATGAGGTATGTATGATTTTTTATGAAGAAGATTTGGATTTATGTTCATGATCTGGAGCAGCTTTCTAATCATCCCTAGAAAGTCTATATATCAATTATTTTAAAAATAATTATTTTGATAAACATCTATCTTCTAATTGACACATGGTTGAGAATTCCAAATTACAATTATTTTGAATAAACCTGAAAACATGTGGCTATAAGAAATTATGATATCAATCAAAATGAATAAATATTTGGTGTCTGTTTCAGAAAGAAATGCTCACAATCTAATTCGAAAGGTCTACTTTCCATCTTCCACTTACAATTCTATTTGCCACTGTCTTCAAAACAATTTCAAAATCAATTTCGCATACTGAACACTTCAGCACTGAATTGGTCAATAGAGAGATACAATTTAAATATAGTGACTAAAGTAATTAACTCTTCTCAAAGAAACACTTTTGAATAATTTTTCTTTTACTTTTGGGGCATCCCAGTCTTCCCAAAGAGACAAAAATAATTACATCTCTTTTACAAAAGAGAAAAGTTAAAAATTTTCTCTTACTATGCAGTAATTAATAACTGCACCTAAGTACCTCCTATACATTCTAAATTCCAGGTCTATTCTTACAAAGTTTTATGGTCTATGCATTTTTACCATTTCATTGAGTTTTTCTCATTGAGAAATCAAACTTTACTGTCTCATATTTAATATATACTAAATGATTATAGAAATAGCATATGATAGACATGACTAATGTCAGAAATGAAAATGGATAACATTTATCTCTGGACAGTCAGTTACCTTGCTTTATTTTAGGAAAAAAAATGTATACTTGTTATTTGTTTCTAATGATTTTACTTTAGTGTAGATTTGTGTAAGATATAAATGACTATTTATGAGAGACCATGGTGATTATATGATGAAACAATAATTTATATTCTACTAAGAAAAATATTATCAATAAAAAGATGTCATTGATTGTAAGACGTTAAACCTATTTCAAAATTGTTAACATATGAAAACGTTTTGTATCATAGAATCAATTAAATTAAATATTATAAAGCCTGCTTTCTAAAATTTATGTCATTTATTTCATTTAGTATAGTCATTTGAGGATGAACTTTGATGTTCAGGTATACTTTAATTTGGGGGTTGCTTGTGAATATTTTGTTATTTCCCATAATACTGAAACTTTTTTTTTTTGATAGCAAATGAAAGGAGATGACTAAAAGCATAAAAATGAATTTTTTAAAAAATATCTGCTGCATGGCTTTGTTTCCCCAGATAATTAAAAGATTTACTAGTACAGATGACTTAGGTACTTTGTGAACATGTGATCCTAGTTAATTCCAAACCTTATTAAGTTCTTGCTACTAGACCAAATAAAGACTAACTTAGATGTCAACAGAGTTTAGGTTTTGACACAGTTTTATAGGGTAATCCTAAAGTTTTCTAAATATGGAAAGGGAAAGTGGATATTAAAGAGTGAAATAACATATACTAAGCTTGAAGCTTCTGTTCTATGAGGTATATAACTCTCAGTTTGAGTCAGATGTATGGTTTTGAATTGTCCTTGAATTCCCAAATAAGAAAATTGAACAATTTCTCTTACAGTCTTGTAGCTATTGTCCTTCGCTCTCTGCATGTGTTGGAATACCTGTCATGTGAGGAGAAAAAAAAAAAGATCTAAATAATAGACCATTTCATCAATCACTTTTAATTTGAAATATTTTTCCAACATCTTTTTTTATTTTTGAAGTAGGTCAGTAACTCCCACAGTCGAAAGTACGATGATTCTGCCCTTGAAATATTACATTTTACTGAGTTATTCCCACCTGCCAAACCTGTATAGTCCACACTTTATGATAGACTGAAAAAGAGGTCTTTTTATTTTTCTTTAAAGTTTGAAAGATTTTAAAGACATTCATCCTCCTTTGTCTAATGTTCAGATTTAATAATACCTCTGGGAAACACAGATTAAAACACTTCCATGACTTTTCTTGAAGTGCTTTGGCCCCAGTTAAAGTTTTTTCTTTGCTTGTTTTTTTTTTTTTAATAAAGAGTGGCATGCCTTAGTAAAATAATAAATAAATAAGAAATAGTAACCTCTGTATCTCTCAAGGGGCACTATGCTCCCCAAAAGCCCTGGCCAGAATTCAGAAAACTTGGTTCTAATCTTGGAATTTTTACTGGTGTCTGGCACACAAAAAATCACTCAAGAAATATTAATTTAGTGCATGGATTAAATAATTAATATAGCAATGAATACACCATGCTCTATCCTCATGTTGCTCATAATGCGGTTGGAGAGGTAGAACATTAACTGTAAAGTGATTGTATCTGAACTGGAAATATAAATGTAGAAGAAAGAGAGGAAAATAATTAGTGTTTACTGAATGCATCTCAAAAAAGCATGCAACTTATAATCTCATTTGATTAATTAGAATGAGGAGTCCTATTGAACCAACCTATTTTAGTCAAGGTTATTCATTTAATACAGGCACATGCCTCACAATGGCATTTCATTCAACGACAGACTACATATATGACAATGGACCCACAAGATTATAATGGAGGTGAAAAATTCCTATTGCCTAGTGACATCATGGCCCATTATTTCAAATGATTTGCCAAGGATGGAGAGGTTACAAAAATTAACAAGGTTGTGGTTGAGATGACAAACAACTTTAATCTGGGTGTGGATGAGGATGACACCTAGTGGTGGCTCCTGAGGAATTGAATATGGAGGAGCTGTTAGAACTGGAACAAGAATGCATAGCTAAAGAAGAGGCAAGAGAGAAGAAAAAGAAGACCCCCCCCCAAGAAAATTCACGGTGAAGGGTTAAGCAGAAGCTTTTACAGACATCAACAACTTCTTTAAAAGTTTGAAAACACGGACCCCACCACTGAAAGGTATTCATTAATAGAAAGGAACGCTCATGGTGTATTATCTGCTTACACAGAAATATATAATAAAAAATAAACAAACAAACAAACAAACCAAGTGAACAACCAGGGACGTATTTCTGAAAAAAGTGACACCTCCTCAGGCCAGTCTTTCAGGAGGTATTCAGAAGAAGGTATTGTCATCATAGGACATGACAGCTCTATGCCTGTTATTGCCCCTAAAGACCTTCCAGTGGGACAAGATGTGAAGGTGGAAAACAGTGAAATTAATGACTGACCCTGTGTAGGCTTAGGCTAATATGTGTGTTTGTGTCTTAGTTTTTAACAGCAACAACAGCAAAAATTAAGAAATAAAAATAAAAAATAAATAAGCAGAAAAAAGTTTATAGAATAAAGATATTAAAAAAAAGAAAATATTTTTGTACAGTTGCACTGTATCTCTATGTTTTAAGTAAGTGTTATTATGAAAGAGTTGAAAAGTTGAAAAAATAAAAGTTTAAAAAGTAAAAAAGGTACAATAAGCTAAAGTGTTTAATTCATTATTGAAGAAAGAAAAACAGTTCTAAAAACTTAGTGTAGCCTAAGTGTACTATGTTTATAAAGTCGAAAATAGTGTACAGTAATGTCCTAGACCTTCACATTCGCTCACCACTCATTCACTGACTCAGACTCATCCATGCGTAGTAAGTGGCCTATATAAGTGTACCATTTTTTATGTTTTATATCATATTTTTACTGTACCTTGTCTGTCTTTAGATATGTTTAGATACATAGATACGTACCATCACATTGCAATTGCCAACAATATTCAGCATAGTAACATACTGTACAAATTTATAGCCTAGGAGCAATGCGTTACACCATATGCCTCGGGGTATAGGTGGCCATGCCATCTAGGTTTGTGTAAGTAACCTCTATGAGGTTTACACAATAACAAAATTGCCTAAGAACACATTTTTCAGAATGTATCGCAACGTTTTAGTGAAGCAGGACTATATTTGTAGAGAAGCTCGAATTTTGGCTCTGGTAAAATTTGAATTCAAAATAAGTGCGATAACTGAGCTACTAACTTTCCGGTGCCTGCTCCTCTAGTAATGACTCAGTTAGACTGGGTGTTACGTCATAACTATTTTGTACTCCAATATTTCCCATTTTTAGCCAAATATAGGTATACTTACTCACCCTAATCATGAAATCTCAGTAATTTTTTAAAACTCATTGACTTCATCAAATTTTATATGTCCATTCTTATAATCTTTTCTGTTGCTTGCCTCATCCACCATTATTTTATTTATTACGGTATCACTTAAAGTCATGGTATAATTAAAATAATTCAAGCTTATCCTAGATATTACTATATAAAATGTGTGTGTGTGTGTGTGTGTTTTTTTTTTAATTGTTTTGAGTGCCATACTACTTTTTCCTATGGAAACCTATGGTGTTTAAAGATTAAATCATCCTACTGGTACAATGCACTTTAGTAGGTATAAAGTTCATTTTGTGGATTGTCATGGGGATGTAATCATGAATAACACTGTTTCTATAGGGAAAAAAAATGGCCGTTTCTGTAAACAAGTTATCATGTAGTTTTTTTTTCTTACTACATACTGGTTACTTCATAAATATTGGTTGAATAAGTAAATTAATAAAATAATACATACATGCCATAATTTGGAAATTGCCTATCTGCCTTATAGAAATTCATTCTAAGATGTTGCAAACATATTTTAACATTTTGCATTATATTTGTTTATACCTTGGAAAAAATTATACTTTCCAAAAGAAGTAGAGTACATTTGTGTTCTCCAAAAGATTACACTTTGGGGAAGTTATTATCCTGAAATCTTAAATTTATAAACTCTTTCATGAAATTATACCCTTTAGAAGAGCTAATAGGATACTTCTTATTTTCCTTCATAGTAAACATTTGTTTTTCCAGTGGCACCAAGTGCTTGTCTCATAATAATTGTTGCAATGCTAAGCAGTAATTTTCTACTAGTACATTCAGTTATAAAACATTGAATCACTCATTTCTATCTACAAAGCAAGATGAACACTTAATTTCCTCTGGGTGTTCTGTGAAGGGATATTTTGGAGAGTTCTCATGGCACTCTGGATGATCAGTTATTATAATAGTCTCTAGTGTTACTAGATTCCTCTTAGTCTCTTCCCTTCCTAACAACCCTCTGCACAGGTTTAATAGGAAGCTGTAGTTATAGTGATATAGCAAATAAACTGTGCTCAAAAGGATCAATATTGAGAACAAAGTTTGCCCACATCTTTATTAGATGCTATAAAAAAAAAAAGGAGGGAGTTAGCATAATTGAAGCATCTAGTAATAATACTTGTATTACTTTTATGTAAATTCAAAACTTCTGAGGAATGAAATTCAGTCCTAATAATATCTTTGAACCACAGTAAAAATGAAGATTTCCATTTGGGAGAAGGATTTAACCATAAAATGTGTGTAATAGGTACGTGTGTATATAAAGTTTAGCTGAAAAAAAAAAAGTAAAGTGTAACTTTTTGCTAACTCTTAGTAAGCATATTATATTAGTTTTCGGTTTCTAAAAAGAAATAACTCTAAAACGTTTTTGAGAAAAAAACAGACTTTATATTTTGCTGGTGGTTTGTTAAGTTTAAGTCTTTCTGGATATCAAAGACCATACTCTTACTCTGCTATAAAAATGGAAACTGCTATAAACTTTTAATGTGTATTAATTCATTTAATCTCTCAATAAGACCAATTTTACAGATAGATAAACCTATGCATAGAAAGGCCATTTAAATTATAAAGAGTAGATCTGAAATTTGAACCCAAACAGCCTCCTAAACTGAAACCACCTTTTCAAAGAAACAGCTGGAACAAATTTGTGCTTATGTATTTGTTTTATTTATCCTAAATAAGATATAATAAAGAATAGACTACAGAATTCTTTGAAAGGCTGCCGTTGAGCCCTTCAGGATAATGTATATATGTGGACATGGGACTTGGTTTCTTAATAAATTTAACCTCAATCCTCACAATCAGCAAGAAGCTCTTTGTTTGCCTAAAATGAGGGTCACAGCATCAGAAATATTTGTCCAAGCTCTCTCCATGTAAAGGGACAGAGTTGTGGAGCCAAGCACAGATCTTTCTGATTTAAATGGATGCATTTTCCACTTCATATCACTGAGACGGGCCATAGGTTGAAATACCACTTGAAGAGCTGAGCTCCAGAATAGAGTTTCCATCAATAGCCATCAGACTGATTGAAAGGAAAGGATGATTGGATTGTTCTACTGCTGACATCTCCTAAGATACTGTGGAAACAAACTCTCAGAGGATGCAATATTAGTGGTAGATCAGTCACGTACTGTTTTTATACAGAGTTACCACATGTATCTAAAATTGCAAATGAGGCTACAGCATCTTTTTTACAAGTCATATGGTTGGGCATTTTAGTATTAGACTTCTCATTTGTCACTATGAAATTAATCCATTTACATCCCTTATAAGTGTCAAACTTTAAAAGTTATTATACATTTGAGGTCAAACCATTTTTAAATTTTTTCAGCAATCAACTGATTTTTGTACATTGAGTTGAATCAATCATATAGGCATCAAATTAGACCACAATTGGTTGTTTACTATGCTGCTAGAATTTTATGTTTTTAAGTCTGTATCCTAAAAACATTGTGTTCATTGCAACTAGATGGATGACTGATACAAAGCAGAGCTGGAGACTAGTTAGCCGCACCTCATGTTAGATTTTATGAAGCAGAACATTTCATAGAGTAGAAACTGGAAATTCCTCAGGTTGTTTGAAATCCACTTGGAGAACATTCCAACATTACTGATGTCCTCCAAAGAAACTGATAAAACAGAATTTATTTACCTGTAAATTAGAGGGCAAGATCATGGCTACACCTACTTGTTTCCCACATGAGGAGTTGTTGTTATGCAAGCAGCAGGTTCTGTGTGTGTGTGTGTGTGTGTGTGTGTGTGTGTTTCTGGTGGTGGAGGAGTGTGTGTGCATTTGTGCACCATTATTCATTATCAGTCTTTATTTTTCTACTCTGTACTTTGCTTCCAGAGCTTTTGCTAATGATCAGAATCTCATTCCCATCTCTGCTTGAATCTCTCATGACATATTTTGCTGCATGTAATTTTTCTTTTCTCAGGAAAATGTTGAATGGCCAACAGAAATACTGGCTTTCAATGTAGAACTTGATCTTTCAGTCACAAGCTTAGGCTCCTAAGTGCTACTCCTATTTTAGGACGCTTAAAAATATTCTCAGTAGTTATAAATAAATATCATTACCTCCTACATAAAGGATATGTAACCTTTGAAAATTGTGTTGGCCAAGTTCACTATGGGTTCAATAATATTTGTGATTTTTCTATTATTCACTCATCTTAATCAGAAACCTGGAATTAATTAGTTATCTAGGCTCCAGTAACTAAGCTTTTAATTTCTTGCCATATCAGTTGAAAAAGGTTGGATATAATTTCTCAAAATGGGCATATATCTATAAATTTAATAATATAAGACTCATTAATATATCTTGTACATTACACACACACACACACACACAAATGAATAAAAGATTTCAATATTTTATAGCTAATCATAAGGAATGGTAATGTACCAACCCACCCAACCTCACACCCAGAGGACACATCCCTTACTTTGAAAGGCACCGATACTAATTTCTCTGGACTATACCAAATTATGATTATAGTTTAGAGTCTGTGCACCTTTATGCTTTTGTCCTGTGTGATTTTATACAGAAGATTGTAGGCTCTTATTGAGATCATCTATGCATGCTAAATTTTCTGTGAGTTTTATGTATTATGTTCTAAGTATGTCGTAATTAATTAAACAATGGCTGGAAAACTATAGCTCATGAACCTAATTTGGTCTACCACTGAATTCTGTAAATAAAGTGCTATTGTAACACAGCTATACCTTTTGTTAAATAGTGTCTATGGCTCTTTTCACACCATAGGGAAAAACTGAATAGTTGTGATAAACTGTGTGATTCTGAAGGAAGATATTTATTATCTGGCCTTTTATAGAAAATCTGTACTGCTCCCTGAACTCAATGATCAAGTCATGTGTCTAGTTACTGATACTTACAAAGAGGTTAGTATCAAAATCTAAGAATACCTATAAATATTGCTATGCCTATTAATGTAAAGTAATGTGTGAGTGGGTTGTAACTGGTTTAGTGATAGATGAATATATGTAAATAAAAATAGGTTTAATTATGGATTTAAATTTCACCTATATAGTTCTATTTATATTATAAAATTGTATATTTTCTTCTGTTCCTCTTATACTGTTACAGAGATACCATTTGGTTTTGCTTATTTTATTTAAAATAGAATTTTTAGTATAGTACTAGTATTATACTAGGCACTGAAGAAATAAAGGTGAACAAATGTATTTTCTGTACTTCAAAACGGTAACTATACATGGAAAAACCCTTGCTAATATAATCACTAAATGTTTTTTTTTCTAAGTTTCACAAATAATAGCTAGCAAAACTATAGAACATTGTGATTTATAAGTATTTTTACATATATCATATCACTTGGTAGTTACAACTTTAAGAAATAGATAATGTGCATTTTATTATCTGTATTTTTATCTGTATTTATCTGTACAATTTAGAGGGCAGAGGATTAGGAAATTTAAGTAACTCATCTAAAGTCACTTGGCCATTAAGTGATCTAGTATGACCTTGAATCTCTCTGGATGACTACAGATTAGCATAGTCCTTGTGTTGACTCATTTATGAAGGCTTCTAAATAGCATTATCTCCCTCAGTTAAATAGTTTGTATTTTTATTTACATTTTAAGTTTTCATTAAAACTCTGTGCTATTATTATAGTGTGCTGTATAAACATTAATTTGCTGACAAGAATTAGCTCTCTAAACACAGTTTGGCTCAGCTTCAAGAAGTAAATGGTTCAGAAGTGTTATCTATTCCTCCTTACACAGGTGTTATGTATTATATGATGTCCTTTCAAACAGCTACAACTTGAAAATCTAATATGTGTATAACAATTTATACAGGCATTGAGGGCAGCTAAGAAATATAAGATTAGGCATCTGCCTGTAAGAGACTTCTAATCCAATTGGAGACCAAATTTAATCTGATAAAAAATTCAAACTATCATTATAAGGTGACATATATGAGTGGATTAGACAGAAGGTTATTATAAAAATTCAGAAGAGAACAATTTCTGGGGACTAAGAGTATCAGGAAAGGCTTTAACACTAGTGAAGAATATTGTCATAGGTAAAGGGGTAGAACATAGAGGGAAAATATTTCAGATGTGGAATTCATTTATATAGGTTCAGAACTTTAAATAAAAAAGAAAATGTGGGAGGTAAAAAATGATTTTTAATGTCTAAATCCAAGAGTCTTTATTTGTTATTTGAGTTTTTCCTCCTAAAGAGGGGCTGTCATTATTTAATTTTATTTTGAATAATTACTGTTGTGACTAAGTACTGAAATTTCACCACTGTCAAAAGTATGTGGTGTGGGCATATGCGTGTTTGTGTTTGGTATAGGAAAAGGAGGCTTTCCTTCCTACTACAGACCTTCTGCTTGGATTTAACAAATCCTGCTGTAGTTAAATATACATATTCTATCAACCAACATATTCTTTTGTCTACCCGACATAAGTACCTAGCAATACTAGAGCTCAGGCATCATCTCTGAAGTCCTTTAGGCCCTATGATCTCTCAAAGGTCAGATTAAAATGCATATGGAGTTTCTACTTTTTATTGTTAGACATTAATATAACTTATGAGTGACCCCCAGTAAGTCTAGTACCTACCTGACAACATACACAATTATTGACAAAATTCTCTATTCTCTATTCTGTACTTTACATCTTCGTAACTAATTCATAACTGGCAATTTGTACTTTTAATCACTTCACCTTTTTTGCTCAGCCCTCCAACGCAGCTCCCATCTGGCAACCATCAGCTTGTCCTCTGTATCTATGAGTTTGTTTCTGTTTCATTTGTTCATTTATTTTGTTTTTTAGATTCCACATATAAATGAAATCATATGGTATTTCTCTTTCACTGATTTATTTCACTTATCATAATGCCCTCTAGGTCCATTCATGTTGTTACAAATGGTAAGATTTCATCTTTTATACAGTCATGTTTCAATTGCATATATGTACTACATCTTTATCCAATCATTTATCAATGACATTTAGTTTTCTTCCATATCTTGGCTATATGACTTCCTTTGTCTCTGTTTCTTTCTCCCCCACTCCACACCACCTCCCCATAATCTAATTTCATAGAATTTGCTAGAAAACCTGAGAGTCAATTAACTTGCAGTTGATTGAATTATTTACTCTCAAGTCTTTGTAGCTACAAATATCAGCAGACCTGTACTTTGCACCATAATTTATGCACGCATTAGTCAGGTTGAAAACAGTACTCTTGCATAAAATCATTGCTCACATTATAAACTTTGCATCCAGACTATCCTTGTGCCATCGTCCAGTCATATGTCAAATTGTCAATTCATTTGATAAGTGTGAAAATGATGAGAGGCACTTCCAAACCTGTATCAATTGTTCAAATACAATGTTTTCATCCTTTAACAGATGTTATGTGGAGTTACTTAAGTTTCACCATTTTCCAGAAGAGGAGAGAGGTGAAAATATCTTAGATCAATGCAATTGTTTAATATTGGATAGTAATGAACAGTTGTGTTTTGTACGGAGCCAATATATTTGTTCATATCAAACTAAGTCAACCACATGGATTTATTGTTGTATTTCAAGGAGATATAATCTTTATAGTTAGTAATTAAACTTTGCTTTTCTCTAAATCCCTATGAGACTTAAGTCTAAAATTTTCTAGTTATTATAAAACACTGGTTATGATTGCATTATCACCTAAATAGTCAGATGAGAGTTGATTAATTAATAACTACTCAGCTATTTTTGTGACTAAGGGGGGAAACTGCATGAAAATAGCTGATTTGGAAACTCTATATGAAACTTTTTTAAAGCAAAACCAAAAATCACATGAGATTGCAGGAAAGTATTTAGCAATTATAAATAGAAATCACAGCCAATGCCATTTTCTTATAGCAAAACTATGACTCCCATTTTCTTTTCCTTTATAATAGATTTAAATTTTTAAAAGAAATCAATATCTAGACATGAATTTATTTACTGATATATATCAGAGTCTTGAACAATTATATTACAGTTATATTATTTAAAACCTTTGATGTTATACTATTTAAAAGTTTTTTGAAATTTAAAATTACTATTTCTTCAAAGGAATACCCAGAAGCATGTTTATTTATCCTTATACTCGACCATAACGAGAAGATAAGAATAGCAGATTTTAAAAATAAAGAGACAGAAAGACTTTTAATAGATATTTGGATATTCTAATTTAAGAAATGTATAATTTACTTGAAAGATATAGATATACTATCTTAAAATGAGATGATGGTTGCTAGTTAAAAAAACTGACATATTGTCATCACTTATTTGCATTGTTATATTATTTCTTCCAACATTTTTTCCTTGTTTTAATTTTTATTAAATTTATTGAGATGACAGTGGTTACTAAAATTATACAGGTTTCAAGTGCACAATTCTAAAAGACACCAGCTGTATATTGCATTGTGTGTTCACCACCAAAAGTTGAATCTCCTTCCGTCATTGTATATTTGACCCTCCTTACCCTCTTTTACCTCCTCCCACCCCCCTTTCTGTCAACCACCATACTGTTGTCTGTGTCTATGAGTTTTGGTTTGTTTGTCTTGTTTGTTCATTTGTTGCTTTCAGTTTTATATTCCACGTATGAAGGAAATCATATATTCCAATATTTTTGTAATGTTTTTAGAATAGTCATACCAATAACAGAATGTTTAACTCACCAGGAAATTAATTTTCAAGATGTTAAGCTTTGTAATTTTGTAGGGTATAAACTGGTAATTTTATCTCTTCTTGTTGCCTCTCTAGTTAAGAAGACCCCTATGTAGAAAATAAATAGTGTAATTACCGCTTTTTAAATATATCTGTAATGTGTATGATATTTGATTTCATCTATCATTATATACTGAGATAGGGCAAAGCCCTTTACATTAGCTGGTGTGTTATTTGTATGCAAAGCATGTTTCCTCAGTGGTTTCAGAAAGATAAATATGAGTCTTCTGTGAGGAAAGGCTAGGAGTTTAAGCAGTTTAAGCTTGCCATTCTTACACTCCCAAATCTTCCTGTTTCTTCTAGTACATCCTTAATTTCTCTGCTTTTCTCCCTTGTGTCATAATTGGATTAAAATGTGGCTATGACAGGAGGTTTGAATACTAGTGCCTCTCTATTGCACGTACTCTGCATGCACAGTGTTAATATTCAGGTTTATTCTAATAAAGGAGATACAGCATTTTGTCCTCTGGTAAATTTGTCATTATTTCTATTTCTATTTTGGGCTCTCCTGCTCCTGCCTGATTTTCTTTTACTGTGAACTGTTTCTGCTACTCTGTGCTGCCAGCTATAATGGTGATGATTTGTAACTAGTTCTCTTTAGAGAAAATGCTGTCAGGCAGTTATAGAAAGCTTCCTTGACATATCATTTACATGTATGCTGTTTCCTTTGCATTTAGGTTTTACTTACACCATTAGTGGCATTTTCCCCTTCTCTATTTGTGTTTGCTCTCTCCTAAGTACTGTTCTTTTCTATCATACAATTCATTATTTGTTCTCCCCACACATTTGACAGTGGTATCTGTCAGAATGGGATTGTGAGCACCCAGCAGTAGAAGAAAAAGAAACTTGAGGATTGAATTATCTTTATGCTCTAAAATTTATTCATATATGCCCCGACAATTATTCATAGTAAACGCCTGTGTGCACTCGTCCTTTGGGTGTCAGTGCAAATACACCCATTTAGCAGTTGGTTTCAGAATGATTTTGCATTTGCTGAGTACACATCCCCAAAAGTCAGGGAAACCAAACTTAATTTAATTAAGACCAATTCACAAAATGACTGAGACAGGCACAGAGATTTATAGCTGGAGAGAATTTTGAGTTTCACCGATAGAACAATTGAGGACAAAGACTGAGGCTGGTGGCAGGGTGCTCGAAATAATCTGAAATCATATAATTAGCAGCAATTAAAATTCAAATCTCCAGGCTTGATGTGTACACTGAAACACATGGCAATGCAGTGGCATGGTGGAAACGTAGAATGTGAAAAAAAAAAAAAAAAAAACCCAAAGCAAAGGGTCTTGATTCTGGAGTGCCCCCTGCTAGATGATCTGGGGGTGAGGCGACGGGGGGAAGCCCCAGGTTGGCTTCAGGATTTTATTCCTGCCAATGAACATTTGGATCAGAGAGGAGTATTATCATATATTACCATATCTTTTAGTGTATTCCTGTGTATGTGGCCAAAAGCAAATTAGCCATCTGGAAGAGTAAAGCCATCAGAATAGCTGTAATGGCATGTCTACCTAGATCAGATTAACCCATATCAGATAGTCAGAACCAACCTTAAGCTGGAAACTAGAATTCAGAAGCTTGCCAGTACCCTTTTATGTTTCCAGAACTGGCATTTGGAATTGGTTTGGAGGGAATGGTACCAGTAAAATAGGTTATCTCTTAAGGAAACATTTTAAGAGTTAAAACACAGGTAAGCCCAGGTGTAAAGGAAAAAGATCTGAGCTCTGTAAATATATTTGAATCTTGTGTGGGGACGGGGCAGGACCTCTCATATCGGTGATTGGAAGTAGATTTAGGCCAGATAATTTCAACCAGAAGAAGTTCAGAAAAGCAGACAGATGGCGAGAAGTCTGAAAATCATGTCTTATATTTAATGTTGTCAGAAGGAGAAGTATAGGGGAAAATACTAAAATCATCTCTAAAATACTTTAAGAATTATCAACTGAAAGAGGAAGCAGATATTGTATAGAAGAAAGAAGAAATAATGAATATAAATTCCTAGGAGACAAATATTCACAAAGTATCCAGAAGACAAATATAGAAATTAGAGCTATTACACAGCCTATTTTATGAAGTAGTTAAATAATGATTCACTCATCATCTGAAAAGTTGAGAAGAGACTATATGACCAGTAACTTGGTTGGGATTTTTAGTCATATCTACAGTAAATAGAATGCTAGATAGGATTATATGGAGAGATTCTTTTGAAGATTCTATGACTTTATATTAGTTTAAGATATTTGGTAATGTTCAGATTTATTCTTTATACTTAGGGATTTCTATTACTCTAGAGTCATTCACTAAGAAATTTTGTAATATTTCTCAGGATTCTCTGAATTATATGATCCCCAGTTATTTCTCCATGGGTAATTCATTTTTTATTAAAATTGCAAACTTGCTATATGTCAAGTATTGTGTATAGGGTAAGGAGATACAAAATGAATGAGATTTTGGTTCTGTCCACAAGTTGCTTGAAGTCAGTAGTGATTCTCAGATTGTAATGTATTTTACTCTCAGCCATGGATATCAGAATTGCTTTTGTAGGAAACAGGAAAATAAAGTTGAAATCAGGTTGGTTGAGGCATGTGCTAAGCCATATGGCTAGGCAATGAGAGAACCACTGATACTGAAGCATCTATATTAAAGATATAGCAGTGTTCTTGGTACCAAATTGGCATATATATATATTATATATATATTGGTACCAAATTGGCATATATATATTATAATATTATATATATATATTGGTACCAAATTGGCATATATATATAATATATTATATATATTATATAATATATATATATTATATATATTGGTACCAAATTGGCATATATATATATGGCGCAACCGATTAAAATGTATACCAGGCTTATTTAACTTTGAGGAAGGATGTATGATGGGAAAGAGAACATGTCAGCATGACTTCATCAAATAAATTTTTCTCAAATTTCTAGGTATTGCTTCCCAAATTCCATAAGGGGAAATTCTCACTTTTAAGGGTTGAGACCACATAGGTGGATGTAGGCCACCTTAGCATAGGCCAGCCTCATACATAACCACCTGTGAGAATGTCTGATAGGCCTACTCAGGGGCCATGCTTTTTAAAAGAAACATTGAGGCCAGGACTTACTTTCTAACAGAATTTTTTTTTATTTTTATTTTTTCATGTATACCCTTTTTTTTTTTTATGTTCATTCAGGATGCTCCCACTTAAAGATGTAGTACACCAGAGTTAATAAACAATAATGTCTGCTAACAGAATTCCCTGTTTATGCATTTTCAAATAAGTAGCACCAAGGAAGATAAAACTGAGACCATCTTCCAAAGAAAAGAGGTATAGTCTGATATTCTATTCTCCCCAGACAGTCTGTGATCAGAAGATGGTTATGATGGGCACTGTGGTTCAAGAAGATTAGCTTACAGTGGAAGTATTGGCAGTGAAATTAGGGGTGGAGTAGTCAGGTGGTGAGCAGTGCATGGATTATAATAGACACCCAGCTATTCACTAAAGCAACAAGAGAGCCAATTACTGTAGTTTAAATGAAAAATAATGAGCAAACAAAGAAGCTATTGGAAATGAAAATAGGAAGAGGTGAACAGATCAGATAACTATTATGAAGGTACTGAGGACACATTTAAACTCTGGTCAGGAACTTGTAACAGATCATCAGTTAATCTGACTCTGAGACATAATGTGAGTAGACAGTGAATGAGAAAATTTTTCTACTACACAGAAAGAAAAACATGAATGTGAGAATTTTAAAGTACTTAAGCAGAAAGAAATAAACTAACAACATAGATAATGAAGGATGAAATAATATCTTGAATAGATGATCCTAGAAATGACAAGACCCTGAGCCCTTGGTCATCTCCCTTAGTTAAAATTTAGTATAGACTCCCAAGCTCAAATTTTATGAAGACCCTGGAATCATAAGTTTAATATCATATTTCACCTTTATCCCTATAAGTGAAACATAGATGAAAGAATTTATTTATTTATTCAATAGTAATTGAGTACCTTCAATGCACCAAGCACTGTCTAGGCATTTGTGAACTTCAGTGAAAAAAAAAAACTGATGGAAATACTTCATAATCATAACAATGAATAAGAAGTTTATATAATATGTTATAAAATGGCAAGTGCTATGGAAAATAAATGAACGAAGCATGTGATAAATTCCAAAAGCTTTAGTTTGTGATTTTATCATGAATTGAGATTTGTTTTTAATGTTTTTTCAAATACATATTCTAGAGATTTTTAAGATGAGAAAAAATGTGGTTCAAATTATGAAATATTTTAGTTTATAGATAATCATCATAATGTAACTTCTAAGGCCTTATTCTTTAACAAATACACATTTAGTAATAAAAATAAATGTAGGTTATTGCAAGTATTCAAAAAAATCAAACCTTGTTTTGCTCCACATTTTTTCCTTGGTAGAAATAAATATGTACTAGAATCTACTGGAAATCTTAATGTTATTCTCATATCAATAACTTATTACTTTATTAAATCCACATAGTATATTCTGTATATTTGGGATTTATTCTGATTTTTTTTCCTTTCTCTCTATTCATCATTTTATTTATGGAAAGGAATGGAAGTGGAACTTAAATTATTGACTATGAGAAATTTCCCAAGAACTGCTGAGGAAAATAAAAATATTACATAAAATATTTAGGAAAGCAGTACTCCTATCATTATTGGAGGTCTTAAATGGTGGATATATCACAACATTTTGAATGAGTTCAGACTGATGCTATGGATACTGCATGTGCTTTTGCAACGCTTATTCAAATCTCTTCCACTACTGTGGTTCATAAACCTAAGGTGAATGCATATGGTATGCAGGGAGCTTGCAGAAATGCATACTTTCCTCTAAACCAAATCTGGTACAGAAAGATTTCTAATAACCTCAAAGGCTAGTGAGTTTAACTGGGCATCCATGGCTTTAGTAGGATCAGAGAAAACATCATGAAATTAAATGGGAATGTAATGTGTGTGCTTTCTTTTTCTCCGAAAAGAACATCCAAAGCATTCATTGGATTCTTAAAAGGCCCCATAACTTTAAACAGGTTAAAAATACTATTTCTCTGTCAATTTTAGAAGTGCCAGAGATCCAAACTCAATCAATAGCACCCTGAGTAGGCAGGTGCATAAAGAAGGCCTAGAATCAAGCCACATTCTTTGATTTCTATTTTATTATTTTTGGTGGATGTGGCACCGGTTTTAGGCTTGGACTGAAAAACTACAAACTATTTTGCTTTGCTGTGGGCATTGGTATTATCTAAATGTTCTCAGGCCACCATAAGAACCTGCAGAGCTGAGCAAGAAGCCAACTGGCCCATCAAATAATGTATAGCAGGCTAGTAAGAAAAGCCAAATACTTTCTGATCCCACAATTCAGCACAGTAAACATAGGGCAGAATTGAGTAGGCCACTGAGTACCTGTAATTGTGGCGAATATCTGAAAGACCTACACTGGGCTCTTAAATTCAAGATCTGGCAATGCTATGACAACTCATGAAAAGTTAAGCTTCATTCTGGAAGATACTTCTCTGATGATTATAAAGAGGGTTGCAAGTATCACAATATTTTATGTATACTTTATTCCTTATTAAGAATAATTGAAAATCATTTGTATTCCATTTTCAAACTATGCTCCTTTTAAAACTTGTTAGTGAGTCTATCAAAATCACAGAAGTATTAATACATATTTTAATAAAATCAGTCACTTGAAAAATCTTTCAAAAATTATCTGAACCCAATATGGCGTTTTACTCCTACTTTATTCCAAAAATCCATCACAAAAATAAGTGGAGGACAAAGCTAGTAGAATCTTGTTAAAAAATCTGACTCTTGCCAATAGAAAGCCTTTTAGCTCCTCCACTATTGGCAGCTGTTAATGATGTGCCTATCTGAGGCTGTGGAATGCAGGCTGATGAGGGCTCTTCTCTCAAAGCCCAAAGAGCTGACTCAAAGTCAGAGGAACTGGTCTCCAACCAGCATACTGCCACTTTCCGGTTTTAGAATTTTTAGCAAATCATGTAAATATATATTTTTTTAAACCAAAGTGCCTACCTATTTGGATTTCTTTAATTTTTCTTTAATGTCTTTTATTTGTTCCATGATTTCATCCAGGAAACCACAATTGTCTGTTATGTATCCTAGTATCCTCTTGGCTGTGACAGTTCTTCAGACTGTTTTTGATGACCTTTACCCTTTTGAGGAATACTGATAAAGTATTTTGTAAAATGTCCTTCAATTGGTATTTTTCTAGTGGTTAGAATGAGCTCATGGGTTTAGGGAGGAGAATCACAGAAGTAAAGTGTCATTTCCGTCACTTCATATGAAGGGTACATACCATCGACATGAATTATAACTGTTGATGCTAATCTTGATCACCTGGCTGAGGGACTGTTTGCAAGTTTCTCCACTGTAAAATGACTCCTGTTTCCCTTTTTATCGTGTACCCTGTAAAGATGCACCCCCACACTGAAGGAGCAGAAGTTACACTTTATCACCTTGAGAGTGAAATAGCTGAATACAATAGAACTCTTCTGCATGAGGAATTTATCTCTCTTCCCTTGTTAATTAATTAATTAAGTTAGAAAGCTAGTTAAAATATGTATTTATTCATTTCATACTTTACTTAAATCTGTGTGGACTCATGAATATTTATTTTGTGATAAAAATTGTTCCACTTTGGGCAGTTGGAAGTTCTTTAGGTTGGCGCCTGTGTCCCCTTTGACACAGCTCCATTATTGTGGATTTTTATTGTTTTTTGAATATGTCCTTTCTTTTTGGCACCAAAAGATGTTCTCGGCTCATCTTTTATATTCCCTGCCAATTGTTCTAACAATCAGCAATATCTCTAAGGAACCTTGGTTCTTTTTACTGGAGGATGGTATTTGATACCAAGATTTGGGTACAAAATGTACTCGTCACTAAATAATTTTATATCTCTTTATCTATATATTAAAGTAACATGAGTTTATGCTGATGTCTCCACTTCTAATACTCTACCATGTGGATCATTATGGCCTCTTGCACTTACTTATCTATAAAGTTCTATCCCAACAGTGAGAAAACCAGCTTCCACCATTCTCCAGTTAATTAATTACTTGATTCTAGTAGACAAATGTTGTGTCTCAATCGCTAACCCAAACTTCTGTGGGAAACAACTTTATCAACTGTAGTATAGTGATCATGTGCTGTTCCTTTTGCCTTGTCTTAGAGACTACACTCATTTGCAGTTACTTAGGTCAGCACCTTTTCCCTCTACTCCAACAAGGCTGTTGCATACATGTCTAATGCAATTCAATACTTTTATCACATCCTGGTATTCCATGACATCCTAAATATATATGTATATATTTTTTTTAATTTTCCCACTATGAAGTTCCATAGGTATTGACAAATCTGTATTGTTACATATTCACAATTATAGTATCATAAGAAACATTTTCTCTGCCCTGAAGTCCTATATGCTCCACTTATTAAATCCTCCTTTCCCAAAGTAAAACAAACAACAAACAAACAAACAAACAAAAACCCTTATATGCACTGATCTGTTTGCCATCCCTGTTGGTTTACCTGTCAGCTTTTCAGAAGGGCTTCTTTCACTTAGCAATATGTATTCATTCATGTCTTTATATGGCTCGATAGCTCATTCCTTTTTATGGCTCAGGTATTCATTATTTAGATGTACCACAGTTTGCTTATCCATTCACATATTGAAAGACATCTTGGTTACTTCAGTTTGGGGGAAGTTGTGAATAAAACTTCTGTAAATATTTTTATGCAGGTTTTATGTGGATACATATTTTCAAATTGGTTCATTAATAGTCTAGGAATGTGATAAGTAGATTGTAGAGTAAGACCTAGTTTAGCTTCATAAAAATATTGTCAAAATGGACGTATTATTTTGAATTCCCACCAGCAATGAATGAGAGTTCCTACTGCTCTGTGCCCTTGCTAGTAATTTATATTGCAGGGTTTTTTTTTGTTTGTTTTGTTTGTTTTTTTGTTTTTGTTTGTTTTTGTTTTTGTTGTTTGTTTGGATTTTAGCCATTTTAATAGATATGTAGAAGTAGCTTATTGTTGTTTTAATTTGCATTTCCATAATGGAACATATTGAACACATTTTTATGTGTGATTATATACATCTTCTTTGGTGAGTTATCTGTTTAGATATTTGCCTTTGTTTTGAATGGCTTCTTTTTATTATTGAGTTTTAAGACTTTGTATATTTTGGATACAAGTTCTTTTTTAGATAGGTATTTTGCAAATATTTCCTTCTAGTCTGTTGATAATCTTTATAATCTCTTAACAGCGTCTTTCACAGAGCATAGTGATTTAGTTTTAATGAAATAGAACTAGTTATATTTAGGCTTACAATTCTTATTGTATCTATTTTTGTGAAAAAATAAACCTGTGTCTAGGTTTTGTTTTGTTTTGCTTTGCTTTGCTTTGTTTGTTTGTTTGTTTGTTTTAATATGGGCATCCAGTTATTCTAGACTCATTTGTTAAAAACACTGTCTTTCTCCATTGAAGTAATTTTACTTCTTTGCGAAAGATAGAGCTTTCTATTCTGTGCCATTATTCTTTCACCATTTCCACGCTGTCTAGATTATTATAGTTTAATAATCTTAAAATCGAGTAGGGTGAGTCATCCAACTTCGTTCTTCTCAGGTATTGTGTTGACTATTCCATGTTTTTTGCCTTTCCATTTAAATTTTGGAATCAGATTGTCAATAAATACAAAATAGCTTGCTGAGGTTTGGACTGGAATTACATTAAATCTATAGATCATGTTAAAAATAATTGGCATCTTATATGCACAATAAACTCTTAATAAATACTTTTAAAAAGAATAATTGACATCTTGCAAATATTGAGTCTTCAGTTCATAAATGTGAATTGAACATTTCTCCAACTACTTAAATTTTCTTTGATTTATTTCATTGGAGTATTGTAAGTTTCCACATACAGATCCTGTATATCTTTGGTTAGATTTATGTGTTGTATTTCATTTTTAGTGCTTTTATAATTGTAAATGGTCTTTTTTTTTCTTTTCTTTTCTTTTTTTTTTTAACATTTGAAGTCCAATTGAACATTGCTAGATTGTAGGATAGCAGCTGTTTTTTGCTTATTGACCATGTACCCAGAACTTCTATACTCACTTATTAGTTCTAAGAGTCTTTGTATAGATTCATGACTTTTTTTTTCTTTTAAATCTATACAGAAAAGATAATAATAATTCCTACTTGATAGTTTAACTTAAAAATTAGCTACAATATCATATATGGCAGTGGCCAACATAGAATCTCATACATATTTAGAACCTACTTCTTAGTAACTATAATTTTAATATCAACAAAAAACTTTTATGTAAAGACTATCATCTTAATTTATTTGAAAAATCCAAAATAAAATATTTCTGTCCCTATTTTTATTATTAATGAAAAGTAATTAAAGAAGTTTGTAGTATGTAATTCTAAATTACTTGTAAATATTTTTTTTTAATTTGAAACAGAAAATATTGTTAAAGCATGTGTGTTTTTAATTGCATATGTTGTTACTTTCTGTCATTGAAAGGAATTCTTACTCTTAAAAATTAAAATATTTTCTATACAGGCATGTTATCATACTAAGTTTTATGTGTAAACTACAAAAACACTGAGCCCAACTCAAAGGAATTACAATCTTCAACTTTATTGAGTGGGAGGTACACATAAAGATTAGAAAAGCTCTATAATTTTTGACCTTTTATTTTCTTTAAATTGCTATTTAAACAATTAAGGTAGTCAGCAATAAGGGGATAGAAGAGCTTTAAAAACTGCATGGGGAAACATAGTACAATGGGGAAAAGTCTTGAAAGAAGAGATAGAGTGTGATGCCAGAGCCAGAAGAGCCAATGTCCCATTTTCCATTTTTCTTGAGCAAAATAACCTTGTTTTGTTGTTATTAATATTTCATATCCCAAGGTTCATACCAAATTATGTTTATTTGTTAAAGCACAGAAATTCAATTGAGGATATTTGAAGATCTAGTTGGCTTTATCAAATAATCATCAGTCAGGCAGCATCCGATCCGGGAAGTAGAGAGGAGCCCCAGAAGCTGTATGATATGGAAGGCTTTATAGGTAGAAACTGGACAGGACAAGAAAGGTGTTAGCAAGAGGGGGGAAAAAAGGAAGGTTACGTTCACTTAAGGGAAGGCTGGGATGTATGAGTCAAACTGTCTCAGATTCCATTAGGGGATGGAGAGAGCTCAAGTGACAGATTATCTCATTGGGACTGACCAGAAAAATCCAAATTGACCAATTAAGGTTGCATTCCTGGAAAACATTGAAACTATAATTAGGTCAAGAATTCAGTCTAGTTTGCTGTCATGGGCTTTGGCACAAGTGGCTCCATTTTGGACCTATAGTTTTCTCTATAGCAGATTCAATGTCTTAATTTCAAACAATAACTGTGGGATATTTCTTGAGAGAGTACTTGCTGTGTACTGAATTGTATCCCCTCCCCCAATTCATATGTTAACTCTAACCCCTAATGTACCTGATTTTATTGGAGATAAGGCCTTTAAGGAGGTAATTAAGCTTCAATGAGATATGAGTAGTGGTCTAATTCAATAAAACTGGTGTCCTTATTAGAAGAGGAAGAGACACCACGGGTAAATGTACACTGAGAAAAGCCCATGTGAGATCACAGTGAGAAGGCAGCCATCTACAAATCAAGGAGAGAGGTCTTGGGAGAAACCAAACTGGCTAACACCTTGATCTTGAACTTCCAACATTCAAACCTATGAGAAAAAAAATTTCTCTTGTTTAAGTCAGTTTTGCTATGGCAGAAAACAGGAGTAAATATCTCTTGGAAGTGCCACTACTTTTCTTTTTTCTAAATTAGGGACTTTGGATCTTTTTTTTTTTTTTTTTTTTAATTGGAGTCAAAAGCAAAGTCCTTGTGGATGACTAGTTTGAGTGCTAATCCAGCTACCTAGTCAAACATTTGCCATACATACACACTATAAGTCTGACTATCTGCATCTGGTTTTGTGAGAAAAGATAAAACATCCTTCCATCAAGAGAAATCTTGGGAATAGCTCTACTAGAGCTATTCACAACTGACAAATCGTTAGGGAGTTTGGAATTAGTATGTAGAGGAGAGAATCCAACTCCAATAGGGAGTCTGGCAAAATAATGCATCACAAACCAGGGAGGAGCTAATGTTCACAGCATGATTCCTGCAGGTGCTCACACACCTAGAACTGTAATTGAGTATCCACAAAAAAAGCAGCATCTTTTTATTTGCATGCTATTGGCAACAAGCCTCACAGACCTTGCTTCCTTTTCTGGTTAGTCTGGGGTTCTTCCTACTGGGTTACCATCTCCAACCTGTCTATATTCAGAAGGTCAGAACAGATGTCTTATCTCTCTTCTCTGCCAGGTAGATGGAAGTTGTGCAATATCCATAGGACTAGGCAGAACAATGAAAGCCATTTTGTGAAGAGACGCAGAGCCTAAACATGATAGAACAGAACCACGCTGCCAAATCCAAATGTCTGAATGGGTACTGGCAGCCCAAACGGGACGAAAAAGCTACCCAAACAATTTTGCTGATGAGGAAAGATTATAGTGATAAACAAATGATTAACATAGTGGAAATAAACTGAACCTAAAGAAATCTGAAGGCCAACTATGAATGCAAAGGATGTCTTCTTTATGGATATTTAAGGGGCCAAAAATATAAAAACAGGATATTTCATGCTGTTTCCACTGTTAGTGCTTTTCATTCCTGCCTGAATTGATCATAGACATGGTTGTTCAATTCCACTGGAATTAAATATGCACAATGTTAGAAGGTACATTATCAGCTCTTGTGGTTACATTATTTTCCAAATATTGGCCTAGAGAAGCTGAAAAATGTGAAGGAACATGTCTTTGGTGGTTGAACACATAGTCACTTCTATTGTATTCTTTGAATCTGTAGAGTCTGCATCATTTCTGATATGCTTTCATTAATATGTAGATAAAATTAAATACTTGGTGTGTAAAAGGTCATGAAGCATGTGGCAGACCAACCCAAAGAAGCAGAGAAATCATTAGTATCAGTTATGCACTATACTTTTTTCATGTTATTATTTGGAAGCTACTTCAGAAGGGATAATATTTGATATTACCTACCTAGAATGCAGTTAAGCCTCGGGTGTCTATTTCTCTTTTCTTGATGCTAGAGCCAAAAGGTAAGTTTTTTCCTACCTTCCTCACATTTTGTGAACCAGCAAGTGGCAGATTTGAAACTTAAATTGAGTTTTTATTCCTTTGTCTAGTGTACTTTCTCCTGTATTTGATTGCCTTTCTCATAAAGTAGAAGCAGCTCTATAAATGAATAGTATTCCTGAAAAGAGTTGCTGATTTCAGTGAACCAATTGAATCCCAATTCTGGTTACCAGAGCCAGAAGACCTAGAAAAAGGGACCCAAGCTTATATCAGAAGTATGAAAGTCAAAAAGTTTGAATTATGATCCAGCTTGTGTCGGGGTAAGCTAGCACCAAATCCTAAGTGCCAATTGTTAGCATGTCTTCAAAACTCCATGATCACTAGTTTGAAACTGGTAGCTTAAAGATGGCTATGGTGGGAGTATTTACATCAGAGAAATAAGCAAATGCTGTGTCCCAATGAGGGCTTTTTCATCTGGAGGGAGTTATACATATATTAGAACATTGAGATAGAAAGTAGGTTATGAGTAATGAGTAATAGAAAAGGGTAGTCTTTGGAATGAAAAGCCCTTTGGTTTGAATTCTGGCTCTGCCATGAGACAGTAGAGTGGTTTTGGCAATGTTACTTATTCTCTCTGAATCTCCTTACCTCAGAATATAAGCAGCTAATCACCTCCTTGCAGAATTGCAGGACTAATGATCATGTATGTAAGTGCTGACATATAAAAGGCAGTCAAATTTAGGTGCCATTATTAGAATTCTAACTGCTTTCTCCTTTTGTGACACATTTCCACATGAGTGAAGTTAAAATCATGGTGGTACTCTGTGGAAGATGTGTGACATTGGAGAAAAGATGTTTTTAAATGGATAAAAATTATAAAATCCATTAGGCTCTTCAGAAACAGGTACCATTATAATTCTAGCTATTTACTATTCTTATACAACAGAATAATAATACTTAAAAAAAAAAGTCAGCTAAGAGAGAGCTACTTTTGCCAAATTGAAATAACAGGAGGTAAATGGTACTGCTCTCCTCCAAAGTATCTGTGGATTTATAAATTGGTTGGAAACATAGGATTTTGGTTATTTTGTTTTGTATGAGTCTCAGCGCCAAGCACTGCAGTCCTAATTTTATCCTGGGGCATCCATTCAATATTTGCTTGGAGAGAATAGTACTACCAACCGTGTCCCCATCAGCGCTGCCAGATATCCAAGTTTCTTTTTCCCATTTGGGGAGGAATACACTTTAAAGAGCACCTATGAAGCCTAAGCTAATTTTTTGTTAGGGTGACAACCCAGCTCTTGTATCAGAATAATAGTTTAGATCAGGAGTGAGTTTTCCATAAGAAGCGTTTTACTACAGCATTCATTCAGTACAAATATTGTGAAATCGTCAAGAATACATGAAGCAGCAAACTTAGCAGTGATCAAACCAGCAACAATCCAGAAGCAAAAACAAGTACACAACAACAACAGAACAATGAAAAATTACTTTTGTTTAATAGAAATGCCAAGGAGCTTCACTTCTCTCGGTGTCTCAGACTCAGGGAAATCTAGTGCCTGTTTTTGGTTTTCAGTCACATTGCATTGGGGGACTTTAAAGGAAACTGCAGTGCATGCTAATGTTAATTCAACAAGTCACTCATGGGACAGTCCTCACACTGGGTCATGATTTTATGTTGCAAATAACAGCTTTTGAACTGCCCTATTTTCAGCTTATTCCATAAAAAGAGCTATTAAATATTAAATAGGTCAAAACAACTCATTAGATTATGTATATATTTTTTGAAACCTGATAATAAAGTATTATTAAAAGTTTTGATAATGAAGTGGTTAAAGGGTCTCTCGTCAAGAAAAAAAAAAATGAAATACAAAACCATGGTTGTGAATCAGGAAGCCTTTGAAATGAGTGTTCCATTATCCACTGCTTCTTTGTACCCAAATTGTTAAACACATCTATAGGACAGAGGTTTAAGTTCTGAAATGTGAGGTTATAGTGGTGTCAAAGTATGCTTTGTTTTCCTCTTTTTAAAGGGCTGTACCCAATTCTCTGTCTGACTTTCAGGAGAAAAAGTATCCTACAGGACTGGCAAAAAAAAATCAACTCAATACACCATTCTCATCACTGGGAACAGATATTTTACTTTATATTCCAGGAGAAATGACACTTTGCTAGGAGTATTAGGAAACTTGAATAGCTTTAGTATCAGGAAACTTGAATAGCTTTGAATGAGAATATGTAGTTACTTATGTGCAATCTCCAAAATAATGCCTTATAAAATTTTGCAGTTGCTTTGGGATGTCTATAACATCAAAGGACTGCTAATGAATTAGAAATTGATTTGACATAGAGACCAGCCTTCCCAGGCCCCCAAATGGAATTGGTCATGATAGATTTCTCTTACTCTCTTAATCACTGACAAGTGCTTCCCCACCCCCACCAGCTTTTCACAGAAACCACTTAAAGAAAAATTACAGGCTAACTTCATTGCTTTATATCTTGGTTGGATTTTGCAATCCTTCTACCTGCATCTTTCAGCTCTTCTGTATATTACCAGGTATTTAAGATTTGCCTCCGTAACTACAGCAATCTATAAATTTTTTTAAAAGACTATTTCCTCTCAGGCCCCAGGGGACTCAAATGTATCAGACCAAAAACTTGATTTTATTTGTAGTGAAAATAGTAGAGCATTATAACAAAAATCAAATGGTCTAGTGGTGCAAGCAAATAAAATAGGCCTTCACCCAGAGGGAGAAAAAAAAAAAAAAAAAAGCCTAATGGAGTTCTTGCTTCAAGCATGAAAAGTAAAGCCATCTGACCATGACAAAGCTGCATGGTATTTTGTTGAAAATTCTGACTTTTATAGGGCTGATGGCCAATGACAGAAAGCAACCATGGATTCATTGACTAACACCGCAACTCTGCACCAGTTACCTTGGATTAGAGTTGTGTTCTCAGGCAATAAATATGTGCAAACTGGAAATGATGAGTTTCTGGATCCCTGCAAAGCAGCCTTAAAAAGAAAATCCAAATCACAGCAGAATAAATATTAGGCAGAAGAATTATTTTGAAAATGTACAGAAACAGTGGAGCATTCTAGGGAAGGCACATTATTGGGTATATTTGGAAACATCTTTTTATAGCAGATTGGATTTCTCTGGTTCTTAATTAAATGTTACAATCCAAGTCAACTATTAGCTGCATAAATTCTAAGTCTGAGGGAAGTAGTTATGGGGCTATGATTTCAGTTCAGCATTTGTTTTTAGTATGTAGGACATTGGCCTAGACCATGAAATAGCAGATCGACCTTTTTGTCTCATGACTCTTGTGGACTAACTGCTTATGTCTTTGAAACTTACTTCTCTTTTTTTTATATAAGAGAGAGGATGTTCTGGGAATAATGAGACCAAACCAACTCTGAACTTCTTAGAGAAAATCAAGCTTATAGAATTTATGATTATATGTGTGTGTGTGTGTATGTATAGAATTTATGATATATATATGTGTATATATACATATATACATACATATGTATATATACATATGCATATACATATACATATATATACATATATATGTGTATATATACACATATATATATCATAAATTCTACATATATACATACATATATATACACACATATATATACACATATATATACACGTGTGGATATATGTAATGGAACATGTGTATATATGTATAGAATTTATGATGATATATATGTGTATATATATATACACACACATATATACACACACATATATACACATATATATTACATATATAGATATGTGTGTATATATATACACATCATATATACATATATATATGCATGTCTATATATATATTATACATACTAACCACACATATATATACATGTATATATATGATTAACCACTACCCTTTGACTGAAATGAGTTTAAATTCATTAAAAAAAATATACAGACATCAAAGATAAATACATTTTCCCTCTTCAGAGATATGAGGGGGCAGGAAGGCACTCACACATGGCCCCGCCCCACCCTCTCTCTGTATTTATCAATTTATAATCTTATTATAGTTTTTGTCTTTTTTGAGCATAGCTAGGTTTTGGACTATCTATTATTCAAATTCAGGAAGCATTTATTGTATAACTAATTAAGGTTCAAGTATTCTTATTGGGCACACAGGTGAAAAGTTAATACAGCATAGTCTCATAATAGTAACATTTAAACAACTTACTCTTCTACAAGGCAGAATTAATTAAAACAAAATTTCTGTTTTGTCTTTCATTACTCCTTTTACCTACTGTAGGAGAAAAAATAAGTTTTCTTCTATTTTTCTAAGTTCTTGGCTAAGACTTTCTAATAATAATAATTTTTTAAAAAAAAGATTAGCTGGAGAAAAATAAACAGAAGCTTAATAATATATGCCTCCTGTATATATGAGAAATACCCAGAAAAATAAGGAACTTCTCAAAATGGCTCAAGCAGACACCTTAAATACATCTCCAGACAAAGAAAAAAAGATTTGGGGTGAGAAGGGAGAGAGACAGTTAAGTGAGGTTTTCAGGCAAAACGCAGTAAACAAGGGGATGGTTGTTAGGCAGATTTAAGTCTCTGCTTTCTCCATTGATGGGTTTTCAGACGTTTAGTCATCCTCCTCTTCCTGGTGCAGAGAGGGAGACAGGCTTACAAATAGAGACGTCCCTTGTAATTGTGAATTTCTCTTACGAAAAGATTTATACTTGATTTTCAGAGCTTCTCTTACGTCTGCTCTTTCTTAAAAATAACCAGCCTAAAATAATATGTATTTTGAGGTGGCAAAGTCTGTTCCCCCTTACAATGATACTGTACTTTATTTATTATTCTTTCCCCTTCAATAGGTACTTTAAAGACATAATTAAATCAAATTTGGTATTGGCAACTATTATAAATGGAACATGTATATCTTAAGAGAAAGAATGACAAATGCTTTTTTTCCCTCTGTAATTGACAGGTTCAGTTTTGTAACTTGAGTACCTGTGTCAGTATGAATTGTTTAATACTTTGACAGAAGCAGAGCAGTTGAATTTTACTGGATTTGCTTAATTCGTCTTTTTAGACCTTGACATTATTGCATACAATAACATATCAGCATACTTGTTTTATTTGCTATAACTATCGCCTTTACATGATAGATTCCTGTTACCATTAGGACAGATTGGAGTTCAAGGTCACCCCAATGACAGAGGTGAGGGAGAGGGATAATGGCGGCACAGAAATGTAGTTAGCATTTTTCCTCGGTTCTTCCTCAATTGACATAATGAAGAATCACAAGTCATTGAGATCCAGAAAAGATTTGCTAAAAGTATATTTTAGAAAGAAAAAGTTTTACCCAACGAGGCACATGGTCCCAGAGCTGTAACCAACACAAAGGGGCCACAAAAAGGCCACAAAAATACTGAGAAAAAACGGACCTAGAAGTAAGAATGCCTGCCTTATATTCAGGCTGTGATGGGTGGTTCCAAAGGCATTTCTAGGTGATTGGCAAGTGAGAACATTTTGATTGACACCTGGCTGCTATATAACTCTGCCTAGTGTGCGAGGACACAGAATTCTACTGCTATTGGAGTGCTCTATGGGTGGTCTCTAGGCTGGGTCCCTGTTCCTTTGTTCCCCCTGTTGCTCATGTCTGACTAGCTACCTAACATTCCTACTGCCCATTTAACAAATCTTTCCTGCCTTCTAGATAATCTACAGATGATATTATCTGTACAAACCAAAATTAATTTTAGATTGTTATTTTTAAAAAAGGGGGGCATTTATTTGAGCAAAGAGAGCTGCAGCCCAGGAGACATAGATTCAGGTAGCAACCTAAACTTTGTACCATGAAGACAAGGGGGAAGCTACCTTTTATACCAAAAGTTCCCACTCAGGTTCTCAGGTCAATTTTATGTAAAGAAGGTATTCAAATTATGCAGTTCTGATTGGACAGGGCAGGTCTCAGTCTGTTAATAGAAAGAGGAAACCAGGCTTTCTCTGCGGTGGTTGACTGTTATGGCCTATACAAGCAATGCGTAGTATGGGAAGTTGAGAATTCAGTCTGAGTTTCTGCCCAGTATACAGAGTATATGAGAAGCCCCTATTAGCAAATGGCTACTAGGATCTTATTATAATATTTATAAAATTTTGGCCTTTGGTTGACCAAAGCCTTTCTCAACAGATACATTCCTTCTCAGGGTTCGCATAAAATTAATCTTTCTTCTCCGAGTCCACAGTTGCTACACTAAAATTTCAGGATACTGCATGGGATCCTATTTCCACAATTGTTTTTTAACATTTATTTTTAGGACAAATAAATGCTCAGAAAATATCATTTAATCTTTTTTATTCCACATTCTCTCAAAATTATGTGATTAACAGTTCAGTTGGGAGCAGATTTTAGGCAAGGATAGGTATAAAAATGGGCATTTTGAGTTAGGATGACTCTGAAATCCCAAAATGAAAGATATTTAACCTTACTTAACTCTAGGGGAGCATATGTGGACTAAACTATAAGATAAAAGTGTATGTGTAAATACACACACACACACATACACACACAGACATATATGTATATATGAGACACACACATGCATGCACACACACATACACTTACATACACACACACTTGAAATGAGCAAAAGAAAAAAATATACTAAGTGTATTAACTAGAGTACCTTTCCCTCAGTGACTATGGCTTAGTTATAACCCTCTTTAGAAAATTGTCTGTGGAAAACCAATGTCAACCTAAAAGTCAAAGGGGCAATAATAGAAGAAAAAGTGTTTAGGGGAGATCAAAGGTATGGGTAGCACAGATTCAGGAATAAGCCCAAATACTGTCCATTCACTGCAGAAGAGGAGCACAAAGATTTTATGAGAAAAAAGGAGGAAGGATGAGGTAAGTTGAATTAAAGAAGAGTTCATTGCTGTTTGATGAGGTAAAGTTAGATTTATATTTCAGAGATTGGCTTGAGATTTGGTCATCAGGCAGAAGGCCAATTTGCACTTCATTGTTTGGTTAGCAATTTGGTCATTGGCAAAGACAACTTCATCCGTCCTTACAAACAGGATATTCTTCTTCTTACTGACTTCTTGGCATGTTGGCAGTTGGATCCAGTTTGGAAGATGAAGACAACAAGATGTGCAGAGCATTTCCTCTGAAGTGGCTACTCTGGCTCTATTTTAATATGACTCCTATTTTAATATGTGTCCTATTTCTCACTAATAGTAATACAAATGATCATAGACAAGCTAATGGCTTGATCTTGATGAAATATAATGATTATTGCCCATGAGTTGAGTAGTCTTACATCTTTTGTAAATTCATTTCATCATTTATTATTACCTAGATATATATAATTATTAAAATTCTCCTTGAACAGATTATAACATCTTCTATTGTCTCTGATGAGATAAATTAACACATTATTATTTAAAATTATGAGGTTCATGATTTTCTTTTTTTTTTTTTCAAAAAAAGCTTTAACAGTGTACATCATTGGTTCCAAATTTGAGTGTGCATTAAAACCCCTGGAGGTGTGGGAGCTTGTTCAGACACAGATGACTGGGCTCTGTTTCTAGCATTTCTGATACAATATGACGGGGTGTGTTACCAGAAAGGCTCTTATCTTACTCCATGAGAAAGAATTCAAGGAGAAGATGAATGGCTAGAGAGCCCAGAGACCAGATTCTTGTCCTAGTCCAAAAGAAAGAACTCAAGAGCAACTCAAAGAGCAAGCAGGAAAGCTCAAAATTTATTAATGTGAAAGTGCACTCTCAAGGGGGTGGAGTGTGGGCTTACTCAAGAGAAAGCGAGAAAGAAGACAAGATGGTTGGGTTATGAACTTTTTGTTTTCCCTAGAGGCAGATTCTAGGAAAATGTAGTGCTGACATAGCCCTGTTGTCTTCTCCCAGCAGTGGAAAGCTTGTATTCCAGCTTTTTCTTTCTCATACAGTTTTCCAGAACTGTCATGGTTTCTGGGGCATGATGGGAGCTTCGGTATTTGCAATGCAGATGAGATTATAATTATATTATGGCTAACCAAAGGTCATGTGTTAGCCAAAGATGGTGTTTAGGACGAAAAATACTGGTCTTGGCTTATTCCTCCCCTTCAACCCTTTCTCCCCACCCCACTCTTCCATGGCTAAAACAGGGGGAGATCTGAAGAAAGGAAAAAAGAGCCGTATCCTGGAGGGAAGTGGGTGTTCCTGCACTACTGTTCTGCCTCAGGTGGGGCCCAAGAATGTGCATTTCAGCAAAGTGCCAAGTGATATGATTGCTACTGGGCCAAAGATTATATTGTCAGAACCCCTGGTCTGAATCACAGTTTCCCAGGCTAATGACTGCAATCCCAAGAAACCTCCATTTTACCTAAGCAAAAAGATATTCATTCTAAAACCTAATCTGCAGCCCTAAACTATTTTCAGGCCCCTATGTGAAAAGAATATTTCTAGTTCTTTCATTTTTTTCCCCTTATGGCTGAATAAATCAGCCTCTTAAATCTCCTGATTTAGGCATTAGAAATAGTGGCAGCTTCTATTAAGTGATATGATGGGGAATAGGAAGGTATCATAGAAGACAATATAAGATTCACTCTAGACCAATTAGGTAGTTAATTACTCTAGTGTGTGAATTTAGCCTTCAAAGCAATCTCATTCCGGCTGAGCAAAAAGCTACTACAGACAATTATGGGATGTGTGTGATGTTAGAAAAGGGAAGGCAGAGCTATTGTTGGAAGAACAGTGTAAATGCTGAGCAGTGTAATCTGAAATAAACGTAAGTGGAACAGTGTTTTCCCTGAGCTGTAGTCTTCATTGCATAATAGGTCCTCTCCATTCTAATTTCTGTGATTAATTTACTCATTGGGATACATTATATATTTTTTTCTTTTTTCTCCTTTTCCTGTTGTAAGGTACTCATTATCCTTCCCTTTGTGGCTATAGAATTCAATATATATTTTTATTGTCAGACATGAAGGTAACAGTGGAGAGTAATTTAAATGAGCCAAAATCTTTTTCCTGTTTAAATCAAAAGGAAACCCTGATATTCCTAGGTGAACACCATACACCTGACCTAAAGATATGACTATTGTTTTTTTTTCTGTATTCTCACATTTTATTTAAAAGAACAAAAGTAAAAGTAAACTCTGTCATGAGCATGCTGATGATGGCAAAAATACAGGCAGAACTTTTAAATACTTGAAGGTGGCTTTTTAAAACGCCTTTTGTGAACTTATAAAACATAAGGTAAATTAAATCTAATTTGCATGCAATTTGTCATGTATTTAGAGGTTGGTGGCAATTAAGAATTGCAATTTGTTTTTTAACACTGTATTTCTTTTTTATGTACATTAAAAATGCATCAACTCATTTCTGTTATAAATCATGAGATTACAATGGTGCACTCTAGTGGACAAATTAAACACTTGAAATTAAACATTAAATTTCTGTAAGGGTTTCATAATTTTATACACATGAAGTGACCTGTATTTAATTCAAATAGAAACTTAATAATGGCACTTTGACTAGGCAGAAAACAATGCATTGTTTTAGGGAGAGAGAATTTTGGATGGGAAAATTCTGAGTCAATTTGGATTTAGAAGGTAGGTTTCTTTTTCCCCATTCTTTTCTTTCCTTCCTATTCCTTCTCCTTTTTTTCTTTTTACCAGTAAACCCTCAGTTCAACATTATAAAGTAAATATAAAGTTTGGACTTGAAAGCCAAGGACATAAATGATATGTGTTAGTATCATCAATTTTATGGCTAGGAGTTTTTCACTTTGGTGGAGAAAGCTGTTTTAGCAAAAGCTTTATGTAGTGGTACTTCTTCATCTTCCTTGAATATGGGTTGTCAGGTAAATAGAATATCAAAAGAATCTAATATAGAAATTTATAAAGACTTTTAAAGTGGTTGATACTCAACACTAATATTAGAAGGAATGAAACTATCTAATACCTTAGTTTTTTTCTTTAATGCAGTGATATTTTGAGTAATATGTAATATTTTTATATCAAGATTTTTGCCTCTGTTAGTCTAAGTTATCTAGTTATGATTCATACTATAATGTGAATTTTCTAATGTAATTTTTGTTATCTATACTGTAAAAATATCCACAGGTGAAGTTTAGTTGTTATTTTTTAAATTTCTAATGTCATAGAGTTATTAACAAGTAAAATATTTTTATGTTCACATTACTCACAAATACACATAATTTGTGAAAAAGTAATTTATCTTCATAACTAATGTGGATCCATAACTAAAATATTAGAGAAGAAATAGAGGAAAAGTAAAAGACAAGGGTATAATCTTTTCACATTCTAAGCACCTAAACTCTCTAGTTCAGAGTAAGATCATACTTCTACAAATAAAAATTTTTTGTCTTAAACCTTTATCAATTAAGGGAACTATCAAATAAGCATTTATTAATTAAGAAGAACTATTCAAGAAACAAACTACACTCTGAGTGACCTTGCATATACTGTAGGGAATTGTTAGCAACTGACTTGTTATTATGTAATGACCTGTTATTATGCAACTGACTTGTTATTATGAAATGACCTTACAGCTGCCTGCAATTGTAACTGTGCCTTTTGGGAGTGCATGTCATTTTCTCTTAAACTTACCCCATGTTGGTATGTAAATCCTTGAGAAGCCCCGTAAGCATTCTTCAACATGGGAGTTGTGAATATCATCAGCAGGCTGCTGAAAGTGATTGTGTGAAGAACATTTCTACGTTAATCCCCTATTCTAGTTCTGGCTCATTCATGAGACTCAACTGCCCTTTAAAATAATCTTAAATTTGGACTTACTGCTTCAGAATGATACATAATGCTATTAGCAAGATAAATGAGAGTGAAGCAGTCACCTCTACTTATCCTCTTTGATCCACTTAGAATTTTGTTAAATTCAACTGAGCATATACATACCTGTTCAAAGTAAATCAACTTATTTTACTTTTTAATTATTTTTTGTCTTTAAAGCAGTCATGGTACTGAAACAGAAAAAGGAATGCCAATCAATTGTGATAAACGGAACCAGACACTGTGTGAGGTGCTGTCTCAATTAAAGTTTTTTTTTTTCATTTCAAACAACAGAAAAATAACAACATTTCATATATCTAAAACCAAAATGAGTTGGATATTGGAGTAGCTTGTAAAACTGAAGAAAGAGGTACATGACAAGTGCCTGGGAAATACAGGAGATATGTAGGAGATGTCAGTACCATAAATTTGTGGATATTCTTTCTAGTGTTCCATTAGAGAACTTGCAATAAGAAGATTTGGTCTCTCAAAAATTTTCAAATTCCTAAAGGAAAGAATCTGTTTGCCCATATTTGGTCAAATACTAACCTTTTTGTCTAATCCTCTGGCCTAGTTTATAATAGGAGCTATGATATTCAGCTTCATGGGAATCACTTATGTGAACAAATACAAAAGGAATATTGTTAGCAGGAGGAGAGAAGGAATGCTCAGTAGCCCAAACAATCAAATACTCATCACATTCTGACTCCTGTATTCTTAGCACTACACACATGCCCATACACTGAAATTTTATTATAGTATTTTAACAGAATTCAATTATCTTACATATCACTCAAAATAAATTTACCCTTTCTCAGTAGAAAACAGACAGGAGCCATTTTTCCATTACATTTATATCACTGGCATGGAGAAGGGGTATACTTTTTCAAGTCTTGAATTTTTTTTTTACTTATGTTGTAATTTCTTACTAGTATTATGCAACTTGTAAATAGCACCCAAATATTTATAATGCAATTGGTATGAGGGTTAATTCTTAAATAGTGCTGTCCAGGTCATAATCCTATAATGTTAGTTGCATCGGTGCAGTGGAGTATATACTGGGCATATATTATTTTCCTAAAATCTCTTTTGGTTAACATTTACTTCTTTCATTATTCCATGTGATATTCCATCCCCATTTCAGGACTGGACGTGAGAACCAGGAAAAACATTAAAGTACATAACCTTGGCAGATTTCTTTAACCCTAATTGAAGAGAAGACCCAAATGGAGTTATCTATTTAGGGAGGGAAAATATTTTCCCTTCATTTTCTAGGTTCCTGGCTTAGACTCCATTGTAATTAAAGCCAAAGTAACAAGAGAAAAACAAACAGAAGTTTGATAACATGTATACCTCTTGTATTCATGGAAGTTACCAAGGAAAACTGAGTAACTTTCCAAATTGCTCAAGCCACCACCTTAAATACTAACACCAGCCAAAGATAAAAGAAGATGTTAGAGGGTTGCTGGAGCCAATTATGAAAGGCTATAAGAAATGGCATAACAAACTAGGATAAGGTAATTATTCAGATTAAAGTCATTGCCTTCTCCATTGATAAGAGTTTCTAGAGATTTAGTTATTCTCCTCTTTTCGGTAAAGAGAGGGAGACACCATTACAAATGGAGATTTCTTTTATAAATATAATTGTCCCTTACATAAGGGCAACTTCTACTTGATTTTCAGATCTTTTCCTATGTCTGCTATTATAGAAAATATCTAGCTCAAGACAATCCTTATGCCAAAGAGGCATATTATGAGGTGGCGAATTATTTTCCCTTTTACCTGTAACAATGTCTAGCTTCCTAATATAATTATATACCTTTAGTTTTAACTCACTGTAGATGGAAAATTTAGAGCTCAATCATAATTAGAAAAGTCTATTTTGTTATCCCCTTGCATAGACTTGTATTCATACCAGACTATGAACTGTAAGTAACTGAAAACTCAGACTTACATAAAATAAAATAATGTGTGCTGTCCGAAAATAGAAAGTCCAAAGGAAAGGTACCATTATGAGTTGAAAAGTGTCTGCCCACAGAGATAGGTTGAAGTTCTAATACCTCGAGCCTCAGATGTAATGTTATTAGTAAGTAGAGTTTTAACAGATGTAATTGAGTTAAAATGCAATTATTAGTGTGGACTCAAATCCAATACGATTGGTGTCCTTATAAAAGATGGAAAATTTGACACGGAGACAGGCACACACACAGAGACATGAATAGATATGGGGAGAAGACAAGCATCTACTATCTAAGAAACACCTGAGGCTTCCAGAAGCTAAGCATAGACCTGAAACAGATTATTCCCTAATGCCTTCAGAGGGAGCATGGCCCTGACTATGGCACTCTGGCCTCCAGAACTGTGAGACAATAAGTTCTTTTATTTTCAGCCATCCATTTTCGATACTTTGTTTTAATGGCCCAATGAAGTTAATACTGGTAGAATCTGCAAGGTTATAATCAGGGCTCTGGTGCCATTTTCTTGTGGTTCTCTTGATTCTACCCTCTTTGGTGTGACAGTTTTACGTTCACAAAAGCATTCCAGCAAGAATTGGACTTTTTTTTTTTTTTTTTTAATCTTCAGAAAGGCAAGAACAGAGAAAACTTCTCAATTATAGAAAAATATAGTTGTTTGACTTGATAGATCGTGTATCAGTTTTGGGCCAATAACAAAGGCCTAGGATGCTAGGTGTTGATTGGATTAAGTCTCAGTTCCTGAACCAATAATCTGCCAACTGGGGAGGATGTAGAGGAATTACTGTACATATCTTAGACTAATCAGTATCTACCTCTAGAATGGAAATAGCATCCTGATTGCATGAATTTTATGGGGAGAGGTGTGTACCTGAAAAGTTCAGTGTCCTTTTAGGAAGAGACATAGAAGATGATTCCATGGTTCTCATTTTATTCTCTATCTTTTCCACCAATGCAAGCACTGGAATTGTTGGAAATTATGATTAAAGGCCTTGTCTTTAGTGGAGTTCTTTTAGTGACTATCCAATTATATATAAATATTTGCAAGTTCTAGGACCTCTTTAAAGAAGTTCTGTAAACATATTGTTAATATATATATATATATATATATATATATATTTATTTATTTTTTTTATTTTTCTACCAGTACTACAGCCATATCCTCTATATGTCCCTGACTGTGTGTCAATCTTTGTCATTACCCAGGAGACAATACCCTAGCCTCAGACCATCTTTGTTTCCAAGCAAAGAGGAACATAATATGTACTGTTTTAAATGCTGCCCTTTGGGAGGACTATTTCTTATTTAAAGTTCTTAGGACCACACGAGAGGAAGTGTGATTATTTGGAAGTTCACTGAACCTGACACTGTTGTACAATGGCTCATGCTTCTGCTAAAATCTTGCTTGCCTTCCATTCTTTGGTAGGCTTTTCACTTCTACAAACTCTTTGTAACTATTTCCTGCATTAAATGTCCTCTGTTAAACTGCCTATAATGCCCTCTTTGTTCCGGACTGGACCCTGACTGGTATATAGCAGTGGCCAGTTATTTATCACATCTACAGATAACATTTGATATCAGTTTAAACGTGAACAATCCTTATAATTATTGTACAGCCTTCCAGCTCTTTCTAACATAAACCACAGCATATAAGAAATATGGAAACAATTTTAAGAAGATTTAAAATGTTCACCAAAATAATGTATCTGGAGATTGAGATGGAGATAGGAACCAGCTCTCCTGACTTCCAATTTATCTCTATATTACCTTATATTTTATAAATATTATGTTTCTGTTTATGCTTGCAATTCTCCATCTGATACAAGTTCACCTATTTTTATGACCAGAAGTAGTAATCCCAAAATGAACACCTAGGCAAAATTTTTAAGGTTCAACTATTTACAAATTTTAAGAAGGATTGTCTGCAAGGCACTGCTTCAGTGCACTAAATAATGCTCAAGTGGCTTGAAAGAGTTAATTCAGCTTGCAAAAGAGCTTAATTTATTCCCAAGACATATCCCATACACAGGGAGAATGTGGCTCATTAAATCCCTTTCAAAGACTCCCGATAGAGAAGTGCGTTTTTGGATCAATATTATATTCCTGTGGACTTAACTGAATCGCAATTACTCTGGGGAGGAGGCTAGCTTTTGCTTTTGGGTGTGGAACTCTTTTCAAAGATGGATGTTGTACTTATGCTTATTCATAATCATGTTTAAAAAGGAAGTGGAGTTACTATTTTTAAAAAGACTACGAATTAGGTAATTCTTTATTCAATAGCTTTTTTTTTTCTTTCCAGCTGCTACTAAAAAAAGTTACCCTTCTGTAGGTGTTTTGTTTTGTCAATGCTCTGCACCTGCAAACTTCAGCTAGTCAGATTCTCTAATAAAACATCATACTTCATGACATACTCATAACAAGTACTTCTTATAGGTCAGAAAGTACATCATAAGAACAAGCTTTCTTCAGTAGGTGATTCTTTCTCCAAGTCATATACATACTGCAACATCGATTAATATGATGACACAATAAAACCACGTTTACATGATGTCAGAGTTGGATGAAATCTCAGAAATTACCATAGTTGCCCCATCTAACAATGAAGCGATTAAGAGTGAGGACTTTGGAATCAGTTTCCTGCATTTAAATCCTGGCTCCACCACTTACTAGATTTGTGGCCTCATGAATGTTACTTGAGGTCCTCAAATCTCAGTTTCTTCATCTGTATACTGAGTAAAAATAGTGTCTTCTTCATTAGAATTTAGATGAGAGGACTAGATTAAATAAAAGAGTTTATGTGAAAGTGTGATATTAATGAGTATTCAATGAATATTAGGTATAACTTTACATGTTATTTGTAAATATGTTATTTTTAAATATTAAAGTAGAAGTTTATTAGTGTAGTTTGCAACCATTGTCATAATAACCCCATTTTAAAAGGCAAATCTTGCATATCTTATAGATTGTGGAGTCCACGTGAGCAGAGACACATAAAATACCTCCACCAGCATCTGTTGACTATGTCTTCAAATTATAGAGATTACAAATATTATCCACAGATTATTAAAAACAACATCATAGTACTATGTATCTATCAAATATTTTTCTCTCACTGGTAGCTAGGAGATTTTCTGTAATAGATCCCTTGACTAGTCTTAAATGGAGTAGGCTAGGGATAGGCTTATTACTTTCAAAGAGTTTAATAAACCAAAGAAATTCTAATAATAAACCAGTATTCACATCTAAATCATTTTTAGCTGTTTGAAATTTGTCCTATGTTTAGTATAAAGACAGAAGTAATAACACAGTATTTTATTATGCATTCTGGTTCCTCTACTAAGTTCATAAATTAGAATGGTAAAATGTATAAAGTATTCTGTGATGACCAAAACATATGAGGCACTACCTAAAAGCCTCAATGAACTATAAAAAAAACTTGTCAATGTCCAATTGCTGCTCATTTAAAGGGTCATTGTTTCTGGATAGAACCAATGATCTCTACAGGGTACACAAACATATTTTCCCCTATTTTCACCCACTGAGAATATCCACAATCATGCCCTCCTTTAATTACAATACACCACATTCACAGTGAGATATTCAAACACCTGACCAAAAGCCTCAGGTCATTCCCTCACTTCTGAAAACCAGATACAGCATGAGAAACAAGAATAACCTACTAAGGACTAAAGGGAAAATGGTGGCAGACATAAGATATTGGGCTGCCTTGTTTCCTCACTTATGCAGCTAAAATATTAAATGCCAAACACAATTTAAGGCTTATTGTATATTTGAAAGATATTGCACATCTGTTTTACTTAAAACAAATCATTCATTTTTAAGCACACATAAGTTGTAGGTCAATCATTTTTGAGTTTGATATAATTTGTTTCTTTATATTTTGCTTACATAATCTTCTGAAGAGTCAATGTTTACTTTACCTATTTTTTCTCAAGGGAGGACTTTTAATATCCTATATACTTTCACTCATTAAGCACATTATGCATACTACATTGGTATAAAATTTAGATGGGTATGTAGAAGTTATCTGTAAAGTATGGTTAAAGTATAATATTAAAAGCAAAGTATACTCTTCAAGGTTAGTACCACAATTTATTAATTTATATCTCACATAGTAATTGGTACAGAATAAATGCTGAATATATTTATTAGAGGAAGAGAGAGAAGGAGAGGGATGAGGATGGAGAAAGAAAGGATGGTTGGATGGTTGGATTAGGAAGAAAGGAAGAATTTGAAAGGAAAGAAGAAAGTCTGTGATATTTGAGTAGGAAAAACATAGACTTTGAATGAGTAATATTTGCTTTAGAGCCTGGATCCTAGCTGTGTTAGCTTTTTTTTTAGTTTTCATGCCTGTTTTTAAAAAAAAAAAGGAGGGGAGGGGGTACGGCTACAGAGAGGAATGATAATAACTACCTCCTATGTTTTGAGAATTAAATCTGATGTGTGAAAAATGCCTACTTTTACAATACCTGAAATATAATAGGTGCTCCATAAATGTCAGTTTCTTCTCTTTTGCATAGCTTGGCCTGATTTTACCTTAAAGGCAGGTTTTTTCAGTGTTTTCAAGTTACAGTTGAACAGATGATTTGAAGGTGGGGAATGACACCGTTCCAATTCTTAGCACATCTCCCTCCTGTGCTTCTTCTTTTGGGAGTTTGCCACTAAGCAGGCTCCTTTTTTAACCTCACTCTGAGTGAGCTCATCTTTAAAGAAAGTTTTCTTCTTCTTCTCCACTTTATTCCATCAATAGGAGCTATCGATTTGTAAGGCCAGGTGGAGCAGCCCTTGGAGCATATGATGATGCTATCTGAAGATTGCATTGCAATGTAAATAATCACAGAGAGGAACCTAAATAATTAACCAAGTAAAATGCATGCTTACTGTGGTATATCTTTTGGTTATATGTGAATTTGAAAATGAAAATATGTTTATCATTTCTTATGTGAATAAAAAGAGCATTAAAACATAATCCTATCTGAAAGAGAAGGAAACTTAAATGTGTCCAGTAATGGATAAAAGATTTTTCTTTTTCGACTAGGAAAAAAGGAATATAGGATACCTGGCACAGAAGAGACAAAACAATGTCCCTTGACAGGAAAGGAAAGATTGTCCGGTCACTGACATGGAGGAAAAATCACATTTTGACTGAAAACAGAAGAATTAAAACGTACTAGCTGGGAGAGGGCTCACAGTGGGAAAGACACGAGTACTGGTTAATATTTCTAATACCTTAAGGAGAATAGTACAGAATAATAATTGCAAAATTATAATTCAGCTCATGTTTTCCTGAAACACAATTCTTTTCTTCAAAATTATAAATATTCTTCTCTTTTTCTCTTCTAACATCCTAAATGAACTCTTTGCTTAAAAATAAAAATGACTTCATTCCATGCTTGTAGAAAATAATATACGAGGTATTCGGTATTCAATGGCTTCTGCATTTTTTCCTTTTGTGTGGGTGTCAAATCTGCTAATCTGCTGTGAGAATGTAACAACTTGTTTTATGTTTAAGGTACATTTAGCATAGCATGGAATGATTTACATTGATTTAGGAAGTTTTAATATTTATGAAAGATAAGCATTACATGTCCTCACCCTTTTCATAGAGTTGAGACAGGAAAGTGAATCAACATCTGTCTTTATGTAATTTTCTAATAAATGGTTAGATAGAGCTAAGTTCAGCATATATGATAAACCACAACTCCCAAAATATTAAAAAAGGAAGTTTAGAGTTAAGACTGAAAGGCACAATAAAATAAGACAAGACTATACATTTGAGAGGATTCCATGGGATTTTTAAATCATTGGTTTATTAGGTAACTAATCATTGAAAATATAATTTTATTTATTCAGAACATTTCTGTAAGATTTTGCCAGGTTTATTGTACCAAGGCAAGTTAATTTTTTTTTATATTGACATAAAATTGTAGTTTCTTAAATGTCTTTACAACAGCCCATAAATGTGGCCAGGAACATCCCCACCTCCCACCTCTACGACATAGCCTGCCTTGCTTTCTCCTCTTCTTACAGCCGACCCTTATTCTTGAGGATGGAGCTAACCATCACACTACAATCTTCTTAAATTTTCATTGGTCCTCTGGTTCAACAGATCCCTGTTATTTCAGATCTTCGGAATAAGGAATGAACTTGACAGATTAGACTTGTCTTCATAGATAAATGATGGAAAAGTAAGTAAGTACATAAACAAGAGTATTATAAGCGCCAATAGAATTTACTGGATTCTGAGATAGGTCATGATACCATAAGATTAATCTTAACTAATTGGTTCACTCAAAAGTTTTTGTCAGGTGTAAACTTCATGCTACTTTAGATAAATACTTAGACTTGGTCAAACAGTCTTTCTACTCTTCTAGCATGAAGTCGACACTAGGTTATTTATAAGTACTTCCATAAAAATATTTTGTGTAAAACCTACTTAGTTGGTATATACTGTTCTTCCCTATTAAAAGTGTCTGGAGATCAATATACAACTGCAGAAAATTACTGTTGAAAGACCATAAGTATCCCTAACACAATATAGAGTCACTTGACTTTCTCTTCAAAAGATTTCCCTCATATCGTATCTCCATTAACATATGACCCAAAAGCTTTGGCAGCCTTGCATTACTTGATATAAAAAAAGGGAACCTGGCTTAAAGTGGAAAAAGAAACAGATGGCAAAGTGTATTCTATACACACATGTAGGTTTTTGCCAGGGAAGCTGCTTCTCCTTTTAATTCAGTTCAGTGTGTTCTAAGGCAGCTACTATTTCTGAAAGCATTGAACATGCAGGGCCAAAGTTTCTAAGTATGGACCCACAGGAGGCAGGAAGGATATGATGTATGATAAACACCCTGGGGAAAATGAGGAGGCTATAGTAGATTGTTGCAAAGATCCTTTCCAACTTTGACACCCTGTGACTCTGTCTTTTTCAAAGGCCGCCAGTAAGTAAGTGGTACCAGAACCTGTAACAGCTCCCAACTGACATCACTGCATCTTTTCTTTAAATGCTTTGTTTTTCTTGTTTCCCCCCTCCCTTATATTTTATGCATTTGAACCGTCTTCTCAAACCTCATCTATGTCCTATTCAAGATTTACAGTTCTCTTGCTCTTGAACTAACCTAGTATTGGACCTCCTCTCTAATTATGCAAATGGCTACCAGTCTCAGTGTAATTCACAGCATCCTAATCCTAAGTAGCCATCCTATTACCATCTTTTTGCCATCTACATGCAGAACTTGACTCCTTTAAAAATTAGAGATATTTTGGAGGCTTACTATTAAGTTGATATAAATTGTATTTTACTGAAAGAAATACTTGAAAATAGGAGTAGGGGCATGAGTAGGAAGGGTGGAAATTAATGGTTATTAGTGGCCCCCTGGGTGCCTAGGAGCTACTGTGCTGAGGTTAAATATAAGAAGTAATGATTATGGGAAACTCCTTTACTCGCCTTCACTAATAATCCTAGATCCTACCTTCCTGTAGACTCCTCACCACCACCACCACCACCACCACCACCACTACCACCACCACCACCAGTTTCCAGAGTTGTTATAAGTAATAAGAGTCTTAATAACATTAGGAGTATATATATATATATATATATATATATATAATATATATATATATATATAATAAAAGAATCAATCAATGGTAAAGTGAGGATGCAAGACAAACCATGAAATGGAAGCCAAAGTTAAGCAGTGGATGAAAAAGATAAGGAGACAGCTGGAATAATTACAAAAACCAGGGGTCAGGCCAGAAGCAGAGATCAAAGTTTATATAAGAAGCCCAAACTCAGAGTATATACAAAAGTCAAAGGCCACCATAAGGCCATGGATATAAATTCAATAAGGAATAGGTCAGCAGACCTGGAGTACTGGAGACCCGAGAATCTTGGGCACTGTTGACCAGAAGATGAAAGAGATTGTAATAATTTAAAAAGCCAAGGGCAGCAAGTCAGGGCAAGGAGAATAAAGCAGATAAAGGCTGAGGTTAAGGTAAGCAGCACAACAAAGCAAAAGATCAAGAGGGTAGTAGACACTGGTGGGTAGATAACACGGCAATGAAAATGTGGCAAATATCTGTCCCACATATGAAATCTTAATATTTTCTAATTGCAACAAGAAATAGCTCAATTTAGTAGAGCTAACACGCAAGCTGAAAGCAGCTAATGATTATGTTAGGAAACTAGGAAGTTCACTTGGTTGTAATGAAGATTATTTGTGATCCTACTGGGAAGACACAAAAATAAATAGGATAAGGTAGGTAGTGAGGAGGGACTAACATTTTACCTCTATTAGTCCATTTAATCATTCTTATAACTGTTTTTAGAAATAGTAGTCTTTGATAGATGAAATAACTGAGTGAGGGTAATTGAATTGCTTGTAGTCAACCAAATGACAGTGAAGAATATAACCCATTGGCTAATGTTATCCTACTTTACATAAAGTAGCATGCCACATGAAAAATGAAATGCCAATGTTTTCATATTTAAGGAGTCAAAGTAAAATTATGTCAGTGGCATTAATGTGGGAGTCACAATAGTGCAAAAAAAAAAAAATATGTGGGCAGTGTTAAAACAAAAGTCCAGAGATGCTAAATTGCAAACACAAGGAGAATATTTTTATTGGATGTATTTATGGAATCTGATTAGCTCTGAGGAATTTTATTTACTCAAACTAATAAAATAGAATTAATAATAGTAATATATATCCAACAATCACTGTGTGTGTAGTAAATGCCAGGTATGCTAAGGTGTTTACAGGCATAATTATACACACACACACACACACATACACACACACACATATATATGATTTTCATAAAAACCTTATAAGGTAGTTACTATTATTATTCTCATTTTATTTTATAGAGGAGGAAAGTTGGATACAGAGAGTTTAAGACATAAGCCCAGGGCTACACACTTATTAAAAATTTGGAGCTAGGATTCACACATGAGTGTCACTCCTTCACATCTATAGTCTCTGTCTTCAGATATTAATTTTATATTCACAAAATAATATATTTAACTTACATGCATTGTACGTGGCAATATTCAAACTACGGATGTGCTGCCCTGACATTATTCTTCCTAAAGATTAAATGTTCTTTGGTATGCAATATCACAAATGATGTTTGAGTAGTGAAACATCCAGGGCAACAAAATATCCATGGCATTTAAAATTGAATTACCAATTTTAATGTATATTTTGTTGGTTTAATACCTTAAAAATATTCTGTTTTGGATGTCTGTAGTTGTTTTTGATTGAGTATGCAAAACAAATTTTTATGTAACAGGTGTAGTGGTATTTTGAGACTAAGACAGTTTTTGTGGTATTTTAATTTTTAAACAAGGTGGGCGTTTGGTTAAACTATCTTGCTTTCAATATAGAAATATTATCCATGTTAAGAGCATATATTATTTATCTTCATTAATTGAGTGGGGAATATTAATTGTTCTCTGAATGTAATCATCCATCATATCTTCTCAAATAAATGATGCATGTTTGATTGAATATTTTACTCTCTGAAACAAACCATTGCACAGTTGTGAGTAAATAATATCTATATTTAGATCTACCTTGTTTTCTGAGAGACATTGAAGCATTCTGTGACAACTTCTGATACACTTTCACCTTTCTTATTTTGATTTCAAGCTGTCATGTAGTTAGAAAAAATCAACTTAGGGCATTTTGAAACAACATTCAGTAAAGGTGAAAGAGTTTACAATATGGCTTATAGTTTAAAATGCCATCTTTTTGAAGTCCTGAAACAATTTTGAGTGTTAGGACTGTATATTAATAGTTCTTTAAATTTCTCAGTGAAATATAAGAAACCTTGAAGATAAAAGATTGAAAATCCAAAGATATAATTATGTTTTAATTAGCAAGCCTAAAAACATTTATGGATAACAGAGAAAACAATTACAAAAACAGAATATAATATTAAAACTATCACTAATGTATGTGCTTTAGCATAGTGTTCTAAAATCACTAATGAGGCCATCTAGAAAGCAGTTTATGATGGTTTGTAATATGTGTAGGCAAAAATTACTTGATTATTAGCTAAATTCAATTGCTAGAACATTTTTGTATAAGACATCAAATTAAAAGAAGTGTTATTTTGTAGCATAATATACTTTATATTAAATTATCAATATATTAATATAAAAATATGTCCTTAAATTTAGAAAAAAAGAGGAACCATAGATAGATTTATATTGTTTTAATATTTTCTCTAATACTGACTTGTTATATATCAAATAAAATTACAAATATACACCTGAAATACATTATGGCTGCGTTACTCAACACAAAATAGAGCTAGCTCCTTTTAGAACTGCTTTGATGAAATAAATATTTCTTGTACAACAGCGCAGACTAGTGGCTATACCTTTAAAGAAAATGTTTTCCTTATTCTGGGGCATTTTTTATATTAAGCAATCTCATTAAATAAACTTTATATTTAAATAATAATAATTATATTACAATATGGTTTAATGGAGCTTAAGAGTACATCATCCAAATCTATTCTATTGATTTTATTTTTCATTTACTCCAAATCGTTTAGAAATTATTCTTAAAATAATAAGCTAAAAAAATATACACTTAAACGCTCTCACAGACAATGAATTGAAAGACTATCTCATTATTAAAAATTGATATTTTTATAAACTGTATTTTTAAGCTTATAATATAACTAGTTCTCTATAAGCAAGGCTATTTTTTTCATTTAAAATATTAGCTTCGATAATACTATAGTCATTTTTTATAAATGCCAACTCACTTATTTCAACTCTAAGTTTATATGAATTCACTTGATAATATGCTGTTCATCTAATATTTAAACATCATTTTCTTCTTTGTAAGTGTTTCCAATTATTAAAATGTTATTTCAAATTATACTTTTTATAAACATTCTTAACAAATTTATCTGTAGAGAAATAAAGGGATACTACTTGGGCCAAAGGAAAGTAATAGGTATTTTCTGAACTGTCTCTTATTAATGTGAATAGAAGAAAAGGATGAGCAAATGATCTTAAAGACCTTATTTTGATCTCTAAATCTTGAATAAATTTGCTTTCCCCAAATCTGTAGTCAGACTTCCCTGCATTGATTGTATCCACCATCTGGAATGGTAGAGGGAGAGAGAAGCCTTCACACTGAGATATGCAGGGAATTTTGGAAACACAATTATTAGTTGACTCTTATTGAGATGACTCACAAGACTTATAGCAAAAGGAAGGTAGAGATTGAATAGCCCCAAATAATCAGTATATTCGGCAATAAGCCTGGGATAATTTAAAATTGTGTGTATTCTTACAAAGGCATAAAATCTGTCCTTTAACTTTTAAGAGATTTGGATTGAACTGTGATTAAAAAAAAAAAAATGAATTTGGATTCCAGTCCCAGCTCTGCAAACTGAGAAAATGTGGCAGTCTCCCTCAGCTTTAATTTCTAATCTGTAAATTGAGAATATTACTAATGACCTAATAAGATAATAAACAAAGATGAGATAACATTTGTGAACACTAAGAAATGCAAAATAAGAACAAAATATTTGATTATTCCAATAACTAGAGTCTCAGTCTGTATTTGTGGCTATTTGTTTATTTGTTCATACAACAATGTTTTTCACATCACTCTTTAATCTCCTTTTGTGTGGAAAGATCCTAACTATTAACCAAATCTGATTCTATTTTGATAGCTAAAAACATATCCTCCTGGGATGTAGAATAATAATAAATTAAAACAAAGACTGCATGTTGTACTTTCTCTTTTTTTTAACATGAAGGAAAGTTTAGTAGCATAATTTATATTTTCTAAAGTTTGATGATAACCTAGTATGTCTTCTTTATTTTTAATCATAAAGTATTATTCTTGGACATTGTTCTCTTATTCCTATTAAAATATATTCACAGACACAATTATATGAAGCACTTTCATTCTATAGTGTCACAGTTCTGATACATTATAAACATCTTTGACAGTAGATGACAGTATATCAAATAAGAAAGATTTTCCCCTAATATCTTCCATGACTTTTCTGAGACTGATCTCATCTCTTTTATATTAAAGATTCTCTCTGAAGGAAAGATAATGGCTTAAACAATTGTTGCAAATTGTGAATCCATGCCCCTGTTTTGCAGAGCATAAAAAATAACCAGTCATCAAATTAGGAGAGTTAATTTAAATCATAATTATCATAGCTTATGATTAAAATATATGTTTTGGAAAAGCAATTCATTATGCACACTCACTCAATTGGATATTTTTTGAACCAAAGACAAAGGCAACCTTTTGAATTTTGCAGATGTGGGTAAATAGATTCTATGGTCCTTACCCAGAATGTCTCCTCAGAAACATTACAGTTTGTCTTGCCTCTCTATTGTCTTGTTAATGTTGAGGTGAGAACCATCTGCACACCTTATTTTCGCATCATCAACTAATTCTAACTGCAGATTTAAGCTATGAAACAGCTCAGAAAAATGTACATGAGCACTATACATAAAATTTTACAGACATTTTTAGACGGCTCATAGGAACCCTGAAGTTCACCCTCGCTTCCTATAAAAGTTCATTGAGAGGAGTTAAAACCACAATCTCAGTCAAGGATGGCCAACCTATGCTTTCTGCAATACTTTCCATGGGTAAATGAGCACTTTGACGGAGTTATTACGCTTGGAATATAAACATTGCTTTCCTTTCCAAACAATCTTGTTATCTTAGTAAAGCAATAGATCTGCTACCTTTCAACTTCAAGTGGTTTGAGTCCCTTTGGTTGTGTAAAAAGCATGCATTTGTTTTGCATATAAATGACAGGTTATTATGCAAAAAGAATCTGATGTTCAACCCTAGCAAGGAGACAGCAGCAAAAATCATATTTTTAAAATTAAAAAAAAAGAAAATATTTTATTTTGTACTTGTGTTTTAGAGCTTTATGATATCTTAGAATGATTCACTTCTCCTGCCCTCTTTGGCATAGATGAGAAACTAACTGAAATCCAGAAATATCTAATAAGTGCCCACATTTGGTAGGTGCCAAAAAGATTAGAATTAAAATATTATCAGTTCAAACTCAGTGCTCTTTCTTTATTGACTCAGATTAAACTCTTCAACTGTTCACTATTTGGAGGATTGAAAGTCTTTATCAGGAATACATTCATATTAGGTAAAGCAATGAACTCTTAGAAATTTTATGCTTTCTGTTTGCAATAATATATTGTGAATATTTTTAAAGTTCTGGGTGGTTATCTATTGCTTAAGTTTGTTTGAATAAGGTTAGGTAGTGAGAGGAACAGTGAACTCAGGGTTGGTGCCAAGATAAGCATGTCCACGTGGCTCTCTGACTTTCTGTTTTCAAATTCTTCCTCATCTGGGTTGTTCTTTACTGGTTGTTAGTTCTCTGTATTTCACTCTCTACAAAAAGGACCATCTCTATCAGTTCCTTCATCAATACTAGTGTATTAATAATGCTGCTAACAGCCCCACCTATCTCCTTTCCTAAGCTAACTGCATCTTAATAAGGATGTTGGCATAAGGAAGCAGGTGAAAGTGCTGAGGATGAGATTCTATTCCAGGGCAGGAACAGTAACATTCTGAGTTCTCAGGAAATGGCTAAGATAAATGGCTTCCTCCTCCGCAACTCTGTTGGGCTACGTTTAACTAAATTGGCAATCTGTGGTGTTTTAATAGATTACATTTAATTGATTAATCTACTTTGAGGATTAATCCTTGAGTCTTCTATCTCCCCATGCTGCTTTGTGCTGATTCTTCAGAACTACATAATGGCAGGGCAAAAATGGAATAACCTTTAAATTACACAGAGAGAAATGACCTTTGTGGCAGCTGAACAGGTGAAAAGGGGGTTAAATTCACTCTATCTTTTATATGTCTTAAGGGCCTTATTTGCTGGTGTTTAAATCTCTGGGAAAAAGCAGTTGGAAGTTTAAGTATTTTGCTACCTCTGCTGCTGTGTTCCCACGGGGGCAGTGCCCTATTTCTTACCATTATTCATTGTCGTTCTGCTTCTAAATAGCAATACTTCCGAGGATGATTGTGCAGAACCGAGGATGCTGCTTTACTTGAGCTAGGAAGACATTCCAGAAATGCTGTCACCAAAGATGTGCTTCTAAGAAGGATGTTATTTTGCCATGAGCAGATGAGATCATACATTATATTTAGGAAGGCAACTGCTAATGGGTTATAGCCTGGATCTAAACTTCATATATTTTTTAAGTTACATTAGCTTTAAGAAACAACTCTTTTTTTAGGTGATAAAATTTCTTTGAAGTGCAGTTGATCAGACAAAAAAAGTATAATGTTTGATAAAATTAAACCAATTAGTGGTATTTTCATGTCAGTGATAGCCAGATTGCAGAGATTTTTAAAGCTATGATTCATGCTCATATGGAATCTTTAGACCTAGAGAGCCTCAAATATAACAAGGCAATTGGGAATGATTTCGTCCCTTCCCCATCCCTCAATTTTAGATAGCATTGAATAATGGGCTTGAAAAAGTTGCTCTGTTATTGAGCTACTGAGAAAACTATTTCTATCTATAAAACCTAGATATCTGGGTTTTTAAGTCTGACTTTCCTAGAATTCAACTCTATTGAGTTTTCATTTCTGTTTATTTTATTTCTTGCATATTCAAAAAGCTAAACCTGGAAACTCTTCAATTGTATAGTGTCACTCTTTCACATAATTTCAAACTGCTTAGGATATAATATATACTTAAATCATTTTTTGTGTTTGGGCATGAAAAAAGTAGATATCATTTATAATAGTTACTTTTAAAAGCTATGTTCTTTCCTAGTGGCATAATGTGTTTTTGTTAGTTATTTAAATATATTTTTCTTCTAGAGAAAGCATGTGCTTTTTTATGAAAATACTATATATTTTTATATTCTTGTTTTTTCAAAAACATTGAAATGCATCTACTTTAAGAAAATGAAGAATATTTTTAAATGCATCATTCTCTTTGAAACAACAAATAGAAATTATGAAAGAAAAACAGTCACCCACATTACAGTAAATTTGGTTAGCAGGAAGGTGGAGTTTTACAGTAATAGCTTTTAAGCAGATTATCTAATTTTAAAATAGTGCATATTGCACTCTGTGTGAAACTGAGATGGAAGAATACATTTCAATTTGTGTAAATGCCTTTAACAGTGAGGTTTATGAGTGCTCAATTTAATTGTACATTTAATACCTTTTCGCTAAATTCTTTCTCCCTTTTTTCCATCTTACTATTATTTTATTTTAATCTCATTTTAAAAGAATCTTTCCATGATAGGGAAGAACGTGTTTAAGCCATCTTTGTCTATGGCCATGTATTTAGGAAGAAGTTAACTATGTGAGTCCCATAAACAAGCCTATAGAAACCAATTGTTAGGCTCTGGTTGCTAAGCAGTTTGCTTCTCCCAACAGCTTTGGGCAGTCTGCTAAAATGAGAGGCTCAGCTAATGCTTATTTGGGAAAAGCAAGAGCGTTAAACAGTGATTCCATCTTACATTCAGGGTAGTGGCAATTAGGTTGTAGTGATTTGGCTGCCTGTGCAATTGGAATTCTCAGTACATGGTTTGAGCAGAAACACATTTGCTCTGAGAATTCTCTATTAGATGTATCTAAAGAGTTTTGACCAATTGTTGAAAGTGTTGGATGGCTATTTATTCAAAGCTACATATAGCATGCATAAAAACGGTATGAGTGTTCCTAATTCAATGACATCAGACCTGCAACAAAATGGAAATAAATTTGGGTTCTCTAGTCAAGAGCGTTTCATGAGCACATTCATTTTTATCAATTCTTTGAATCAAAAAGGATTGTTCATCTTACTTCTTCCTTTAGTTTGAACTTATTTTTCTGGATAGAACTTTTCTGAACACTGAAGTGCTATGTCATTCACTTGTTCTATTTTAATTATATTCTCACTTTGAAACAAAGTCATTTACTACTGAAAACAATGAATAAGCCTTCGTATTTCTGTCCAGTACACATTATTAAAGGCAATTTAGGGGAATTGCTTTAAAGCTTCTGGATTTTTTTTTTTCATAGAAATTAGAATAATTCAAATTACAAAGCTTTAATTTTTTATTATTTTATTTTTTTAAAATTTTATTTTATTATTAGTTCCAGGTACACAGTACATTAGTTAGATATTTATATAGTTTATAAAACGATTCCCCTAATTGCTCTTTCTCTCCTGTGTCTCTCCACCTAGCTATTATATTAATCTTAACTGTGCTCCCTATCTCCGTGTTCCCTATCCCCATGACCATCTATCAACTACTAATTTGTAATTCTTTAACTCTTCACTCCATTCTCCCAACCCCCAACCCTTCTCCCCCTTGGCCATCACCAGATTGCCCTCTATATTTGTGTCTGTTTTGAATAATTTGTTCTTTTTTGTTCCTTAGATTCTACATACAAGTGAAATGATATCATATTTATATTTCTCTATCTGACTTATTTCACTCAGCATAATAACCTCTAGGTCCATCCATGTCATTGTAAGTGGTATAAATTTCATTTTCTTTAATGGCTGAGTAATATTCCATTGTATATGTGAACCATAACTTCTTTATCCAATTGTCTGTGGATGGCATTTAGGTTGCTTCCATATCTTGGCTGTTGTAAATTGTATTGTCATGAACATAGGATGCATAGATCTTTATGAATTATTGTTTTGGTTTCTTTTGATAAATACCCAGAAGTACAATTGCTGGGTCAAAAGATATATCTATTTTTAATTTTTTGAGAAATGTCCAGACTGTTTTCCACAGTGGCTATACTAATTTGCAATATCACCAACAGTATCTGAGAGTTCCCTTATCTCTACATCCTCGCCAATATTTGTTGGTCTTTAATTTACTGATGTTAGCCATTCTGACAGGTTCGAGGTGAAATATCACTATGGTTTTCATTTGCATTTCTCTAATGATTAGTGACCCTGGGCATCTTTTCATGTGTCTATTGGCCACCTGTATCTCTTCTTTGGAGAAATAACTGTTTAGATCGTTTGCCCATTTTTTAATTGGATAATTTGTTTTATTTATTGTTGAATTATATGTGTTCTTTATATATTTTTGGATATTAATCTCTTATCAGATGTGTCATAAGTGAATATCATCTCCCTAGAGATAGCATCACTCCCTCAGCTCCACCTCAGAGCATTAGAGTCTCATAGAAGCTCTGGTCCCTGGTACCGAAAAAGTTAGGGACCATGCCATCACTAATCTTAAACAGCAGCAGCAGAATAAAGTGTTTGGAATTAAGACCACCTTATTGTCAGTGTAGGGACTGGAGTAAAGAACCATAATCATTAAAATAACAGAGTGAGAGTTTATATCTAAAGTCAGGGACCTAGGAATAAAGAGGAAGAAATTAGTACAATAAATACTTTGCACCCATAATCTACAGAACTAAGTGACTACAGTTTTTTGAGGTTAATAAGAGAAAAATATAAAATGACCAAATGCATCTGGGAAAATACTTTTCAAGGTGTAATATTTAACTGTGTAGGCAGTCTGTTCAGATCCCAGCTCCAATATTTATTAGTCGTGTGAATTGAGACAAGTTATTTACCTTTTTGTGTGTTGGTTTCTTTATTTTCAAAATGGTATTAATATTAATAGCTCTTTATGAGGTTGTAGAGTACTTAAATAAGCTATTACAAGTGTCAGGTTCACAGTAAATGCTGAATAGATGTTATCTATTAATATTTCTCACTGAGATAGGAAATGTAGGAACATATCAATGAAATAAAGGTGATTGAACATTTTCACAAGTCGAATTGGGGTTGTCTTTGGGACATTCATATAAAAGTGCTTAATAATAAGTTTTATATACAGGTTTGGGGGGTATATATATGAGGTTTGTCAATAATAAACTATTTTTGAAACTATGACTTTGTATGCAGCCATCATGAGAACTGGCATAAAATGAAATGGACGAACTGCAGAGATGAAATCCTGAGAAAAGATAGCTTGAAATACACATCACCAATTAAGAAGGGATAATCCGAATGATAGAAATAAAACTAGAGAAAAGCAGTGTCATAGAAGTCAGAAAAGAAGTTTTAGATGGTAACAGTAGTCAACAAAACCAAATATCAAGTAAGACATGTAAAATAACTGAAATTTCAATCTTACTGACATTGTCAATATGAGGTCATTGGCAACCCTAGATACAGCAATCTCAGTGTAAGAATCTCTAAGAAAATATTTATTCTGTAAAGGGGAGTATAGAGAAAATTAAAAGCTATATAGCCTGCAAAGCTTAGAAAGGTTTTGTTTGTTTACCTTTTCTTTTCATTTTCTTTTAAGATGGTATATTTGAGCTACCTTTCAAAGTTCCCTTTAGTGGAGTTATTTATTTATTTATTTATTTGGCACTACAATTGCAGTTTGACAAAACAAAGTATCTTTTTGTCTATAAAATAAGTGATGCACTTTCCAACAAAACTGTAGATTGTTGCTCTCTCAAATATTAGTAGTCTGTTCCCATGGGAAACTTGTCTTGATTAAACATCTACTATTTCAAAAAAAAAAAAAAAAGCACAGTTTGTAAAATCCTGGTCACATGTCTTAAACACATAAGTGTCTTCTGCCGCTATTTGATATCTCACATTTTATGGTGGCTATTATATGATTTAATGCTTAACTGCTGATAAAAATTGGTGTGTATAAGCAAATGGGCTTTAGAATGTTTAGCCATGCTTATCAGTCATAACTATCAGTAAATTAAGCATGGTGGGAAACACATTAGTCACTATCTAGCTGTCAACAAGCTACCATTTGTGTGTCTCAGATGTCAATGAGAAAAATATGCAAATAGGTCTTAGAAAGCAGAGATGCTGCTAATGTATGCACACTGTTACCCCTATCCTGCTCTGGTTCTTATCACAAAAAATAATTAGTTAGTATGTATTTTTGAAATATCTAATAATGAATTTACTTGGAAGGTATTCAATGTGAGTAGTAGTAAGTGTGCTGCCAACTGTCAATTTTGAATAGCTAATAGTGAAGCTTATTTTAGATCTATAGGCCAGAAATAATCTGAAATGATCATTAGTAAAGCATATTCCATCCTATGATTTACATGACATATATATTCTCCCATTTTTAAACACAAAGAAGTGAGATATAGGCTTTCTGGTTCTTGAACAATGTTCTTCAATTAATTGTCAGAAGCATGCTGTTTGGTACTATTTATTCACTAATCTTTTTCTATCCCAAAATTTTTGACAAAATTAACTATTATTTTCAATCAGGAAGCCATTAATTAGGAGTTGCATTAATAAGGAATTCAAACTGGCTACTTGGGCAACGTAAGATTTGGAATGGTGGAAATGGACTGTTGGGTTGGTCTGGAGTTTTCAATTAGCAGGATAAAGAGATTGCAGGAAGGCTGAGGTGATAAGGGTTTTGGTTACAGATGTATGAATAAGTTGACCGGGGATCAACCTGGATAAGAAGAAGTCGAATAAGTGGAGGTTATTATCAGAAAGGTATAATTTTATTAAGATACAGAGTTAGTTTTACCTTTACCTATGGATTGAAACCAATTGTTTGCTTGATTATATTTTGTAATATTTTATGAAAGCATTATATTATATGTATTTTTTCATTACATGTATCTTTTATTAACTAATATAAGTTTAGTATTTGTTCATAGAATTTTACTATAGAGGGCTAAAGACCTTTCAAAATAAGTGGACTTTAAAAAACATTTTTTTGGACATGGTTCCATAGTTTAGCAGTTAGCAGGTCTGCTTTACACGCAGAAGGTCCTGGGTTTGTGCTCCAGTAGAGCTATGATCCATGGTCTATGGCCGTGCCACCCTGTGCAAGCCCAGTGTCTCCTCTCGGAAACTAAGAGGAGTCAGGCCTGGTTAATACTTGGATGGGAGACCACCTAGGAAGACCAGGTGCTGTAAGCATAAGTAATAATAATAAATAAATATTTTCTTATTAACTAATGTCACCTCAATAAATTTAATTTAAAAAATTCAAAAAAGGGGCATTTTAAGAAAAAAATAATAAAATAAAAATATTTTTACTTTTTTTCTGTATCTTTATAACCCTCAGAAATTCACTTTTTATATAGTATATCTTATGATTAAAGGAACAGGAATACTTCATACATTTTCTCTTCAATGTCACATGTCTCTTTAACTGCTGTGTTTTTTTAAACATATTTTGTAGTCAGTTTACCATTCTAAGAATTAAAATTAGTGACCATGGGATAGGATTTAAGTTGTAACATTGATGCTCATGAAATTTTCGAAAATTATTTATGTGTATGAGGAATGATGCATGAGCTTCTAAATTTATAATGATCTTATGTAAGTAGTAGGGTTAAGCATAAATAGTATGTTTTAAATCGCACCTGCTCTTCTGTGTACATGTGTGCATGTATGTGTGTGTGTGTGAGAGAGAGAGAGAGAGAGAGAGAGAGAGAGAGACAGAGAGAGAGACAGAGAGAGAGAGAGAGAGAGAGAGAGCTGTTATTCACTTTTATGTCAAAACTAAAAATATCAAGCACCAGGAAATGATAACAATACAGCAGGAAAGGAATAAAACAAACAAAACAACTGGAAACCCAGCTTCAAAGAGCAGAGGAAACATCCAGAATCTTCTCAGAACAACTTGTGAAACATTTGGCATGCCCAAGACTCATTTTTCCTGATCTTTAAATAGGAGGATGCCATTGATGATATGTATCTCAAAGTTTAGTGTTATACTATAAATCTTAAAAAATGGATGCTTTTAATAATAAGACATAATAACTTACGAATCAACTTCTAGAAAAAAAAAATGGTAAGAGTATGTCTGTGCATAAATTTTGAATACTACCATTATTATTTATTGTTTTATTCTCCAAAATATGAATAGTTTAGAGAAAATAGCTGGTTTAGGGAAATATGAAGTTTACAGAACTAAAAGTTCAAAATTATTACTCAGTTCTTACAGGTGCTGTATTTGTTAATGGTAACATAAAAATGCCTCAAGTGTTCTTGAACCCTTGAAGCAAAGGTGCAGATCAAATTTAAAAGTATTTTAAATCTTACTTAAAGTTAAATTCTACAACTTAAATTCTAATGTATTATAGAAAATGTTTGATAACGTCGATGCCCATGTAAATATCTATAAAAACATATTTTTCTTTTTAAAATGCAAAACATAAATTTATCTAGATACTGGTTTTATAACTTTTTGGCTCATTTATATGAAAACATTAATTCTAAGACTGCCTGGAGTACATTGGGGAAGGCATGCGAAGAGTAGAATCCTTCAGGAATTGCTACTGGCTTTTAAAAAATGTGGTTTCACATTTGACAATTGGTAAAATATCTTTCTCATTTGGCATTTCTTTCTCTTTTATCTAGAATATGTGATCTGTAGACATGGGTAGCATGTCATCCTAGTTAGAATGAAAGTCTCTGAGTCAGACTGCCTGCATTTAAATTTCAGCTCTAACATTTATTGACTAAAATGGCTTTGGGGAAGTAACTCAAATTCCTTTTGCCTCAAGTTCCTCATCTGAAAAGAAGGAAATCAGCAGTGGTTTCTACCTTATTAGTTTGCATTTTATTATGTAAAAAAAAAAAAAAAGATCAATATAATGTATGTAAGACACATAGTAACTACTCAATAAATGATATTTTGCTTGGATTCTACAGATCCTAAATTCTTTGTAAGCTTAACAGGTTTTAGCAATACCATGTAAGATTTTAACATTATCCATTAAAGAGTATAGAAGAAAGTAGTTCTGATGTAGTTTTCTATGTCTTAAGGAAGAACCATTTGTCAAATTAGAATAGCAGTTCCTTCCTTTCAAAATCAAAGTAATTTCTTGGTCAGCCAATGGAGATTTTGACAATTGTCATTTCAGACATAATGTACAGTACCAAGACTCAATTAACTAAGTAATCAAAGTGTATATTATCTACATCTATATCTATCTATATCTATACTATGTTTTCACTCAATTCTGACTACTACTGACCATATATATGTGTATACTTATATATGCATGTATGTATACACATATAAATGATATTTTCCCAGGTAAGTAGTTAGAATTTTACAAGATTCTGAAGTTTTGAATATACACAGAACTGTAGAACTTGATTGTTGTTACAATGAACTACACATTTATTTGAGGAAACAAGGCACATACATGAAACATATATGATGAATAGAACTATCACATGACCCAGCGATTCCACTTCTGGGCATTTATCAGAAGAAAACAACACTAATTTGAAAAAAAATGATATATGCACCCTTCCCTACGTTCACTGTAACATTGTTTATAATAGTTAAGATGTGGAAGCAACTTAGGTGTAAATTGATAGATGCATGGATAAAGAAGTTGTGGGGTGTGTGTTTGTATGTATACACACAATGGAATGTTAGCCATGAAAAAGAACAAAATCTTGCCATTTGCAATAACATGGATGGACCTCTCAGGGGTTATTATGCTAGATGACTAAGTCAGATAGAAAAAGACAAATACCATGTGATTCCACCCATGTGTGGAATCTAAAAAAAAAAAAAAAAAAAAAAAAAAAAAAAAAAAAAAAAAAACAAAAAAACAAAAAAAACAAAACTAATGAACAAATAAAATGATGCAAACAGATTCATAGATACAGAGGACTAACTCATAGTTGCCATAGGGGAGAGGTTTGGAAGAAAAGGTTAAAAAGGTGAAGGAGATTGAGAGGTACAAACTTGTAGTTATAAAAATATGGATGTAATATGCAGAACAGGAAATATAGTCAATACATAAGTTTGTAAACTGCAGATTGCTACTAGACAATGTGGTGATTGCATTGTAAAATACATAAATTTGAATCAGTATGTTTTATACCTGAAACATACAATATTGTATGCCAATTATATTTTAATAATAATAAAATATATAATAGAGTGTGTGTTAGTATTATAACAAGACTATAAATGCAATAGAAATTTAAAAGAAATTATGACTTCATAGATTAGATATGTTTACAGTTTGGTTTAGTAAGAATGAATAACATTTGAATAAGCAAGGGAACATTCTAGGAAGAAAGAAACATAAAAGCTTGGGCAGAATAGATCAGATGTGGGAAATCATTATGAATCATAAATGCTCACTCCTCACAGTCAGTAAATGGTAGAATTTTGCAGATTTATCTTTGGACTCTGAAGCAAATGACTATTAAGCAGTTGATGGGACAAATTGATCCTTGTCACCAATTCAGTTTAATGCCATTAGATGTGTGATTTTAAGTGAAATATTTAATTATATATGACTTTTCTTTAAGCCGTGCTTATTTAGTAAATATTCAGGTATTTATTTGCATATTTTCTATCCTGATACATTAAAGGTTGTGATGTACATTGTTTATCATAGTCATAAACTTGGATATTTTCAATGTAGTACTGTGCTGTTAATTTGGAAGTTGTTAACTGTCTTAGAGTACAGTAGTTACTTGGATGTGGGACAAGGGTTCTATGGATAATAAGCATAATTTGTTGGGCAATGCTTTCTGAATCTGTGAGAAGACATATCTGAATAATGAGTAGTATAACATTAGAAAAATATGAGTGGTTCACTTTTTTATGGAACACAGAAGAACAATAACAGATTTAAAAATCTTATACATAAAATACAAATTATGTTTTAATAAAGTAAATTGTCATTTAAGAAAATAAAAGGTTTTGTGGTCAACAACAAATTAATGTCCCATAGCATGAATTTTGTATCAGGGAAAAAAATAAGGCTTTATTTATTCTCTAAATATTATGAGTTATAATACTTTACATGAAATAACACTATAGAAACCTTCTGATGATATGATTTCATAGCATTAGTCAATTTTATTAATCTATAAAGTGTTAATCATTGCACTCCTTTTTTATTTCATTGATTAATTTAGGCCTGGAATCACATAATAGCCAAAACATGTGAATTCAAGGTGTATTTCTCTCTCTTTTTTTTTTTCTTTCAGGGGAATCTTGAGGAGTTTGACACTTTTCATCCTCCAGCCATCAATCATCTTGGGGGGAAAGCTATACACTGGTAAGTCTCATCATTCTAAGTGCTCTCTTTAAAATTCAATTTAATAATGCCTGTTACTGGATTGTAATATAGATTAAGCAGGATTAAAGACATTTCAACATCATTACTTGATTAAATAGAGAATGACTTTTTTTCAGACAAAATTTGTATCATCAGGATTTTGTTTTTGTTTTTAATTACTCTAGTAGTAAGAGTGCAATTAAAATTTGTAGTTGTAAAACAAAAATTATATACGAAATGGAAGCTAGTATTTTTCTTAAAAGTCTAAGGTTGTGGTGGTATTACGTATAGATAATTTTTAAGATATTGTATTTATTGACACCATGACCCACAAGCAATAGTTGAATTCAAAGCCATGAAAATTTCAGAAAACTACAGTCAAACAAAAACTATTAAATTCTATCAGTTTTGGTAATATATACTAGTTATTTTATATATTGAAATGCAATTTTAAAGTTAAACAATTCTTAGGCATTTTTATGGCATAAAATCTATTACATGCTGTTTTGCTTTAGTATAGTTTTTTCTATGTCATCTGCAAATAGTATTAGTGTATCCTGGTATTATATTTCTGATCAACCTCCCAGCAAGCAATCAATCTCACACACACACACACACACACACACACACACACCTTCACTCATTCATTAAACACATTTAGGTCACCATTAGTTAATTTAAATTTTCCTAAGTTTTTGAGGCACTTCTCATTTCCTCATGTGCTTTAGAACTAAGATCCTTGAATGTTTTTGATGAAAGATTTCATTATTTAAAATATTAAATATGCACTCAGAAATATGTGCATTATTTATAAACCATATAAATTTATCAGTATATTTAAAGATATAATATATATACATATATAAAACACTAGTAAAAATATAAAATGTAAACAATAGATATTTTAAAAGATACAATAGGAATATATATGTATAAAAGTTTTAGTGGAACTTTGGGAACCACAGTTCTAGAAATCTTCTGCTTTCTCCTATTTCTATTAACTCCCAGAAGTTGTATTAGACACTCAAAGACACTTATGAAAACTATTTTAAGCATTATATTGAATAGATATACTTCATGTGCAAGTCAACAAGTGTATTTATACATTTATATATACAAATGCGTTTGTCATGTGGTTGATATGAATGGGATTGGCTGGGCCAAGAGTTTGAAGTGGCTTAGAGTGATACTCAGTGATCTTATCTGAATGTTCTCCCTCTGGAAAACATAGGAGTAAAACAATTCTGAAAGATTGTTGTAGAGAACCAACAAGCTAAATAATTTAGGAATGACACCTTGTGTCACACGGAATGCTTCCAAAGATATCTTGCCAAATTGATACCTTGGCAAAGTAGATAAATATCTTTATGGTCACTATATGATAGAATTCTTTAGTCATACATACACTTGCCAATTTTTTTCTCAATAGTGTTCTCAGTGTGGGCCACCAGATGTTATACTCTAGAAGAAAAAGGAAGATTAAAGGGTTATATAAAAAGTCATTAAACCCAAATTAGTTTTGCATGTGTGAAACAACAATCCTATGAGAATTGTTTTTCAGTATATCATATAACTTCTTTTGACTGTTGAGTATAAATCAAGAGCTTCCCACCCCTATCCCTTACAGCAAGACCTCACATTTAACAGAACTCAAGCCTCATTTTAAATCTGAAGTCAGACAGGGAGTTGATGAGATATTAAATGGCAAATATAGGACTTTCCAGAAAAGCCCACCTTCATTAAACCTTTAGCATACAAGCCTTCATAATTGCTGATGCCACTTATTTGAGCCCTTTTCTAATTCAAGAACCTACTATTCACTGCTGAACCAGTTAAAGATCGATTTAAATGCTGTATAATCCGGAACCAATTCTCCATCTCTTATCTTTGAAAATCTCAAGTCAAATACCTTGCAGAAATATAGATATATAGCATCTATATCATTTTTTAGATCTACCAGTTTAGATTTAAAACTATCAAAAGTTCTAGATCTACAATTCTATCAAAAACTCTATGAAAATTTAAAAAATAAGCAAAGTAAAATGATGCTTGTCAGGCACAACTCAATGAATCTTTAATGACTCTTATTTATTAGGCTTTCTCTGTAGGCCGGCCACTGATAATTTATTTAAATTTAAGGATATTTGGTGAGATCAATTTCTACCTCACCATGTCATAGCACATGTAATCTAGCTTATCTTTCGAAACAAACAAACAAAAATCTCTATTGGCAGGCATTATGTTCTCTATACTTGGTTTCTAGAACTTATTCATGACTTCGCTGTAAAGCAAAGCAATCAATTTTGTTGTTTCATTTTGAACAGAATTTTTATGTTCTGCTCTGTGTTTTGTGTAATCAACCATTTCATAAATGTATCTGAGTTGTCTGCTTTAGAAAAAAATAATAAAATGAAAATTAGTGTGGTGCCTTTGTAGAACATGGGTGAAAATTTAGCAGCTTTTGTGCTCAAGTTGCTGGTAAAAACATCACAAACCATAGACTTCAAGGGTGAAGATAAAGTGTGGTGTGGTTGTAGCAAGTTGGTTGGCTTGTGCCTTCACTGAATAAACCATGGGCACTGTTCAAGACAGAAGGACCCACTCTTCAAATTTTCAAGACTTTCTCAACTGGAATTTCTCTAACTGGATTAGATTAACTATGAGACACTCTTCTTTTCCTTACCTATCACCAAACCATTAATATATTTAACTCTTTTATTTGCCCTAAGTCTTCTTTCCCAATATCCCTCCTAAGTGTTAATATTAGCCTGATAACCTCTGTGCTTCTCTTTAGTCTATAGCTTTCATGATTGAATTCCTCTACTCTAGTAGCTTCAAAAATTATGTATATCTAGTGACATTCAAATCAATATGTCCTCTTAGAATCTCATCCCTGAAAATCAAATCAGCATATCTATTGGATAGCACATTAGCCTCTTAACCTCCAATGTATGAAAATTGAATTCACAGTGTTTTCTCACAAATCTACTTTTGTCTTTCCCATTCCTGTTATATAGAAGTACCATCTACCCGTTCTCCAAAAAGAAACCTGGGAAATACCTTAGATTCTGTTGTAACTTCTCACATCTCTCATTAGATCATTCATGAAGTCTTTTCAATTTACCTATGGAAAATGATACAGAAAATATACACACACACACACACACACACACACACACACACACACACACACACACATATATGTATATATATAAAGCTAGTACGAAATGCTTTGGTGGAAACTAAATTCATTAAGAGAAACAAAATGATTATTGTAGTCTAAAACAAGAACAAAAAGGCAATTCATCCCTATGTAAGAGCAAATATGCAAGTATTGTATTATTTAGTTCATTATAATTTTACTATAAAATCTAATATTTTTTAAATTTTTTAATACTTTAGCATTTTTACCCATAAATATATATGCATGTATCTTTGTAGAATCATAGTATACTTTTCCAATAACCCCAACAAGTTTAACATTTAAAAATTTTTATTATATGATAACAACAGTGAGAAAAATGTTCTGTACCATATATGCAAATAACAAATGCTTCCACATGCAGTGATCAGACATATAGTCTTCTCTAATACTTCTAAATTTAATAGGGCATATGACATACATTTAGCTAATTATTAATCATGTTTTAATATGTTTGTACAGTAACTTAGCACAACCAAAAATATTGTTTGAATAACGCATATATACATCTTCTGTGGTACTGGGCCATATTTGTGAACTAGGGAATCGTTCTGACAAGTTGGAGAAGGACATAACTCATCCATCTCTTTCTACCTCCAAATTTAATGCTTATACTTCTATTTCAATTGTTTTGAACATCATAATAAAAGACTTCATACATTTGCTGAATATATTTTTTTTTTATTACTGGAAGAAGAAATCTCAGTTGACCTGAGAATATATGGTATAATAAAATTTATCATTTATATTGTGTTCCAATTTCTATTGAATTATAGAAGGCTTTCTCCACATGTATAAGATTTTCAGGAATCTGACTCTATATTCCTATCAATGGGCAAAGTGAACTGAATTAATAGAAGGAATTACCCCTTTTTATTTATTTTACCAAGGTCAAGTCTCCAGAGAACTGCTACATTGTTGCAGGCAATACATTCTCTGGTATGCTGGCAGACCTTAATGGGATGTTAAAATCGATTGAAACAATTTCTCTGTCACCTGAGAAGCATTGTAGGTTTTGTGGTGTATCGCAATTTCATAACCTTCCATTGTCTTTTTAAAATTTTTACATCACTAAACCAAGTGTCTTCCTTTGCTTATGAGACCGCAGGTTCCTTTTTATGAGGAAATAGTTCTTGTAAATGTGTTATATACCTGGAATCCAGGCAGACCCACCACAGTGGTTGTGTCAAAGCCATGACAGTTAAAATCGCATTTCATAAGAACTATGCCGAAAGTGAGGAGACTAAGATTGCATGTTCGCAAGTAATAACAGTGCTGTTATATTGAGAAAACAGTGCCCCCTCGTGAAGGCAGCCTCGTTCTTGTGAATACTGTTCCAGTGTTTAAGCACAGATTGCAGGGTAAAATAAAGAAAAGCAACTTTATTTTCATCTGCTGTTGTCTATTTTCATCCCTGTCAGAACGGTTATTTCCCTGCCTCTTGAGACACTCGGGCAGGCCCCTTGATTATTTGGTAACTAAATGATGGTAAAACCATCACTTGATCACTTCAGAACTTGAAAACATGGTGTCAATTTATGTCCAGTCCAGGAATTAATGTTGAAACCTCTCTCTTCCTTGCCAGTTTGGGGCATTTGCAGATCTGTAGTTCAGGAAATATGGAGTGATAAGCTAATTTCCCTCTCTTTGTTCAAACCATTGTGCGATTTCTCCTCCTTCAGCACTCCAAAGGCACTTTCAAAATGTTTAGCCTTGGGGCATGGAGAGAGAAAAGGTATGAGAGGGTCAATAAAGTTCATATTTAAACAACAAATGACCTAGGCTGGTAGGTATGTAAAGCTGTTTCTTCCTTGTCAGTACATATGTGGTTTCATCAAAGACCTCAATGATCTCTACAATATTATACAGCAGTATCCTTTACACAAGTAGCAAACTTTTCTGATATCCATTGCTTAAAACTCTCCCAGCACTTCATTGTTATCTCTAGTCTTTCTTTTATACTTCTATTTATGCCTTCTGGTCTTCTTTCTATTAGGATCTTTATCTCACCCTTTATATTTCTCGAGTTCCGAAAGTTGAAATGTCTCCAAACTCTAGCACAGGTATTTAACTCCCTAAATTTGTTCTTGAGTCACTTTTGATTTGAGATTAGTAGATTTTACCTGAAATTCCTGAAAAGTCAGTGAAGGAAGCTTATAGTATAACTGTCTCCAGAGAAATGCTCTTCCAATATCATCCACTTCCTTATTTTCTCAATGTAGATGACAGATTTAAAAGTTACCTAAATTTTAAGTTACCTAAATTTTATCTAAAATTTGCATCTTTTTTAAAAATGTGTTTCACGAAATATTCATTCTAATTATCTTTACATGCATAAAGTCTGAAAGAAATATGAATTCCCTAATGATCAGTGTTGACTCAAGAAAAATCTAGTAAACCAGTCCAAATCTGGCTGTGAAATAGTTTGTGTTATGGTTATTTTCAAATACAGAGATATTTGTGCTTTATTCTTAGGTGAAACTGGTTAATCATTATAAAATTTCTATAACGAATTGGAGAAAGTGGAAATGAGTGAGTGGATCAGAAATGAAATACTCAGAATGAGTGATTTGGGACATCTGATTGCAGTGCTGAATATAATATAGCATTTTATCATGTCTTTAAGAAATGCCATTGTGACAGTTATTCAATTACTATGGAAATGTTGTGGGTTTATATTCATAAAAGTTTTACATTCTAAGGTATGTTATTTTCTCAAGACACCAGGCATTCGCATGGAGCAATAATATGGCAAATAGAACTAATAAAATGACAAATAGAACTTTTAGGAGAAGAAATCCCTTCCTAGGTCAGAAGCAGTTAGAATATACAAACCTCTGTTCATAAGATCTTATGCAAACTCACTCTGGAATAAATTTTAAAGGCATATTTAAATACTAATATTAATACTTTAACGATGATGACAAATGCTTATCACAATTTAATTACATATTACTGAAATATTTATCTTATCTTTCATCAGCTGCATCTCATGACAGTGGCAATGCAAATGTTATTCACAAAAAAAAATGAAAATGCATTTAAAATGATCAAACATGCTTTGAGTTTTATCAATATAAAAATACAGGAAGTATACATGAGTAGAAATAAATAATATACATTTGTTAAAACTAAAATAGAGAATATAAATTAAAGCTCCCATTATGAAAAATATATATTTGAAATAATTCCTGATCATTATTTTGCAAAATTATTTGAACATAAAAAAACTAAAGCACTATTTTGCTGAGGAATGAGCATGGTCATTACTAAACCACCCTTCCCCCCCCCATTTTAGAACTTAATTACATCTTTCATTTTACTTAGGACCTAACTTGTAATGCAATATAGTAATTGAGTGGCAGTGTCTAATAAGAAAGCAGTCTTAAGACTTAAATAATAAGAATAACAATATAGCTCTTAGATAATTCTGTAGTGACTCTCATGTTTTATCAGGAAAAAAATGTGTGCAGTTCGAGGTCTGACAATAAAACACATGAGGGACCACTTGAAGAGGATGCAAGAAAAACAGTAATAGAGATGAAGTTTTGTGAAATATTTAAAGGTAAAAACGTGGAAGTTAGATTCATTTAGAGAAAAGAGCTTTCTTTTCTTCAAGTGCATAGTAAATATTATGTGACGATTTAATTCTGCTTCCACTGAGAATGAATAAGAGTCTTTGCTTTTATATGTGTAATACTTCATTACCCCATGAGATAAGCACATGCATCCATGGCATGGCTGGAGAGGTGGAAGCCCTCAAGTCTTCTTTACTAGATAAGTTCATAGGAAGACTAGAATGTGGCTGAAGTACGGCTTTTCTTCTATATGGAAACCAAGAGATGAGGTGTTTGAGAATCCTCTTTTTATGGGACCAGTGTATAGAACACTGACTTCTGTAATGAAATACAAAAATGTAAGGTAATGAGGAACTTTTGAAATACTGTTTTCAGATTTCGAAGAAAATTTTGCAACTATGTGTATTATTTGCTATACATTTAAAATGATTAGTTCTAATTAATTAGTCATAACAGTGATAAATTTACATATATTTAGTAATTTATAAAATTTGATAAGGTTTGTTTTTGAGTAATATTATAAACTTTAATGGAGGAATTTCTTGTATAAATAAATAGGTTAAGTATTATTTTCACTTTATTTTAATTACTAAATTTCTATACTTCTAGTACAATGTTATTTTCTAAGACAGAACACAATTCCATCCAAGGACAGATTTATATAAAACCAGTATCAGATTTTTTGGAGGCCTAAAAAATACAAAAGCATGAAACATGTTAAAGGAACAGCCTAATTACAACCATATAATTCAATGGGCTTTTTGCTCTATGATTTTGAATTATGGAGAACAGAAAAATAATTAATGGAAGAAATTACTTCTAAAACAAAAATTTGGCATTTGGCTCTAGTTTATTGTATTTCGTTCATTCTAGTGGCTAAAATAAAACGTAGTCAATATAAACCTTAACTGCTGCCCAATCTATATAAAGTACAATAAATTATTTAATGAGTTTATAGTTTAAAATGAAATACCAGTGTGTAAAACTTATGTAGGTGGTTTTAATTTACATAATACAAGTACCTGTGGCCTATTACTCTTCCAATTATTCCCTAAAGTAAGTGGCAATATTCTTGTCAGGCAGCATTCAGATATGAAAGGGAAAGTAATTCTCTATTGCTTTCATTTGACTAGCATTTATTCACTGTCTGCTGCACGTGCCAATAAATTAGAATGCTATATATGAAAATAGCATATCAGAACCAAGTAAGAGATATGACATGAAAATTGCCTTACACAATAGAGATTCATCATCATATAGCAACAAGTAAGAGCCTACAAATTTCTACGTTTTTTAATTCTGGAACATAAATGTCATGGAAGATCCAGGAAAGTTCCTTCTTGTAGCTCTGCCTTCTTGAGTCCATGGGCCTTTATTCTCAAGTTCATTCCTTTAAGGACATAAGATGACTTATCTTCACATGTCTGCTTTCTACAAGTTTTTTAGAAATCTCCCTACAGACTCAAGTTTCACTGACCACATTTGGATAACAGCATTATGAGATAAAGTGCCTCACATTTTCATATTCTATAATGTGAGATGGATCTATTAGAATACATGTGTATGTACATGGAAGGCAAGTGGCTATTAAATGAGCAACCAGCAATGTTTGATAGAAGAGACATAAATAAATTGCTGTGGTTTGTAGACTAGCATCTATATTCCAGAATATTATCGTGGCATTATAAATGTGAAAATAATATGGATATGCTTCTAAACTGGAGAGATTGGGCCAAAATAGTTACATGTTAAGCAGAGAACACAAGTGGAAGCATTCTTTTTAATATTTGATTATAAAATATTTCTTTATTCAAAGCAGGCGAATATTTAAATTTGTTAGCAGTAAATCTTTAACTTCCTCAAATTAAGATGATTATAATTTCAACCTTTATATTCAACATCTGAAGCTGAACTAAGTATGAAGTTAAAATTATCGTGTCAAGCATTGTTATAAACCCTTTATATGCAATGAACTTTATATGTATTAACTCATAAAGATATGAAGAAGGTACCATTGTTTTTCTCATTCGACTGGTTAGAAATTTGAAATGCAGAACAGGATCTATCAGAAATTTGAACTTCTAATTTTCTAGTTTCTCTTTAAATCTTAACCCTTAGAAAACCATACTGAGAGATATCTGTGATTTGGGATAAAACCAACCTTACAATTTAAATTATTTTAAGTAGTATTTTCTTTAGGGAACTTACTTGATACTTCAAAAATTAGTATAAAGCCAAAAATTTTTGTAAAACATAAAAATGCCCCTAAAAATTGTACAAATTAACCAAGTGTGAATTGGAAATACAACTCTGAAAAAAGTTATTTTCTGAGACTAGTGGTATTTGTAATAATAAACATTTTCAAAGGATTAGATATGTAAACCCTTTATCTGATATATTAGTCACATGAGCAACAGAAATTCTCATTAACCACTGCTGGGACTGCAAAATGGCACAAGTCACTTTGGAAAACATTTTGGCATTTTAAAATTTTTTTGTTTGGTTGTTCGTTTTAGAAACTAATAATACTTTTACAATTTCCAGTAATCACACTCCTTGGCATTTGCAAAAAGGAGTTGAAAACTTATATTGCTGACTTATTTCTACAAAAAGCTTGCACATAGGTGATTATAGAAGATTTATTTATAACTGCCAAAACTTGAAAGCAACCTAGATGACCCTCAGTGCTGAATGGATAAATAAAATGTGGTATATCTCGATAAAGCTATCAAGCTCTAAAAGACATGGACAAGACTAAATGCATATTAATAAGTGAAAGAAGCCAATCTGAAAAGGCTGCATACTGTATGTTTCCAACTATGACATTCTGGAAAAGGCAAAACTATCGAAGCAGTAAAGATGAGTAGTTGCCAAGAGTTTAGAGGGAGGAATAAGTAGGTTGAGCACAGAGGACTTCTGAGAGCAGTGCAAATACTCTATATAATGATGGCTGCTGCTGGCTTTTGTTGTCTCCTTTACTTCCTCCTTTTCTTTCCTATTACTCCTACTATTAAAATAATGATTTTAGCAGATACCTCATAAAATCACTTAGTGTTTTAGTGTCTGAAGCATGTGTTTTTATGTGTTATTTCATTTTGTGAATGTAGAAATGTCTAAACATGTGGAGAATTTTTATAAGAGTTTATTTGAGCCCAACTGATGATATACGCTTGGGAGCAAGATCTCAAGTGCTCTGAAGAATAACAGTATTGCAGCTTTTTTTATGCATTTGGAATTATGGAGGGACTGTAAGGAAGATTGCGTGAAGGTAGGAGAGAACGAGGCAAGAAATTGGATTACAAGATAGTTAACAAGATTACATGCTTTCTTGAGGGTGGTTATGGCTTATTGCAAAGTTTTGTTAACCTAGATGCACAGAAACAATGGACAGGGCTTCCTGAAGGCAACAATAAACCTTTAACTAAAATATATATTCTTAGGGTGTGACTACCCACCATGACCTGCCCAGTTAAAAATTTATGGTCATATCACCCTGTGTGGTTATATTCCACAGAACCCCCTTTTTTTCTTCTACAGTTCTATTTTCTTTTTTTTTTAATCACAAATCAATTCAAAGGATGCATTGATGACCAACCTTTTGGTCAGATAGTGTGGTCTCACAGCACAAGGAAAGCTCACTCCTAAGAAGCTCTCAATATCAAGGTCATCTTATTGACCATTAGAAATGAAGCAATACTATAACCATGGGATCTGAGTTGTTTTTTTTTTTTTTTTTCTCCAAAGGGAAGGGCAGATAAATGGAAGGCAGTCAGGTCTTATGGCTTTCATCGTGAGGGGTGGGGGTGAGAGAGAAACACTCTGGATCATTTCTATTCTGTGAACTATCATGGTCCAAGGTTTGCCTTCTGTCTTATTTTTCTGTATCTGATATCTAGTATAACATTTACATAAGCCATGAAGAATATTAAACTGTGTTATACATATTCTATAATCATAAGCGATTAGACTATATAGAAAACCTGAAGAATCAGTATAAATATTATTATGACTAATATCATTAGCATGCAGGTAAAGACAAATCAAACAAAATGGATTCTGTGTTCAATATCAATTCATAGGTATACAGGCCTTGTCGATGTCTTCAGATAGTTGTCCACTCCTGATGTCAAGCCTTCTGTTCCTAGAGGAGTCTGATGTCTGTAGGTGGTAGCTGTCCATTTAAGATTAGGTATCTGATAAGGTTTGGAGAGTGTCTTTTATTTTAAAGTATTTTCCAATAAACAAAATCTCTAGTTGGCAAATAATGTTTAAAGATTTTTTTTCTCCTGAGAGCTGATTGTAAAAGGAAGCAGTTACTAACTTAGCATTTTCTTGAAGTGACTCTATCAAACCATGAGAATAGTGTAAAATGTCTTCTTTCAGTAATGCCAGCTCATAGGTTCCTTCATTTAAGTCCAGTTTAAATGCACTGTGATTCATGAAGGAATGCAAAAATGAAAAATGGGAGCCAGGGAGCAGGAAAAACCAAGTGGCAGTGCTGGGTTTCCTTAGCCCTGACTGTTTAATTTACAAACATTGTTTACCCATACAAATACCCTAGAAGTTTTACTACATATATTGAAATTTTAACCCTTAAAACTTCAATGTCAAATAAAAATTAAGAAGTAATCTATTAGCATTCTTTAACTTGAACAGCTTATAACCTCTAAACCATTTTTCATAGGCATAAAGTCAGTTACTAGCATTGACTTATTTTTGTAAAATCCAGGCAAAATAAAGATGTCTGTCTTCTGTAAACAAACAAAATTAAGCTACCTTTTATTTACTAATGATTAATTTTAGATCGCATGAACTTGAAAAGCATTTAAGTTAGTTTCTATATTTCTGAGAATTTTGAATATCCAATCTTTATAAGCACTTGCCTTTAAATTATTTTTAACAATATCATCCAGAAGAAGAAAGCTGTTACACTTAGTACACACGTATATACACAGACAAACAGCACAGTTGGGTCCAATTTTTGTTTTGGAAGCGTTTACATTTTATATCTTTCCTTGACAAGTCAAATTCCAAATGACCTTCCCCCTTTTAAAATAAGGACAGTTTTTTTTTTTTTTTCAGAAGGTTGTGTTTATTTTTTCTACTCTTTGTCCTCATTAGAAAAAAAGTCAGCAATACAAAACATATAGGAAATAAAGTCCTATATAATCTCATCCTTGAGAGATAAAGTGTTCACAATTTGGTTTGTTGCAGAATTTTCTGATATATATAATAACAAATATGTATATATTTAAATAATCATGATTAATAATTAATTATCCTTCATAACTTTCTTTTTCTTCTGGTCATTTTATTTTATTTTATTTTGAGTTTAAATGGATTATTATTATTATTTTTTTTACAATTCAACAGAAAGTCATATATATTTTTCATTGTATGTTCACTTCCCATAGTTAGATTGCTTTCTGTCACCACATATTTGACCTCTTTTACTCCATCTACCTCCCCACTTCCCTCAGGTAACCATTAATATATTGTCCATGTCCATGAGTCTCTGTTTGTTCTGTTCGTTTGTTGCTTTTAGTTTATACCCACATATAAGTGATATGTGGTTTTCAACTTTTTCTGTTTGGCTTATTTCGCTTAGCATGATTATCTCGAGGTCCATCCATGTTGTCGCAAATGGCAGTATTTCACCTCTTCTTATGGCTGTATAATATTCTGTTCCATATATGTACCACAACTTCTTTATCCAATCATCTATTATAGGACACTTTGGTTGCTTCCATGTCCTGGCCACCATGAATAATGCTGCTATGAACATCGGCGTGCAAATATCTTTTTGGATATATGTTTTCAGATTTTAGGGGTAAATACCCAGTAGAGGGATTGCTGGATCATATCGTAGATCAACTCTTAGTTTTTTTGAGGAACCTCCATACTGTCTTCCATAGTGGCTGTACCAATTTACAATCCCACATGAAGTGTATGAGCCTCCCCCCACCCCCTACATCTTCTTCAATACTTGTTATTACTTTAAGGACAGCTATTTCTAATACCTTGAATAATTGGATTAACAACTAAATGACATCATAGGTTGATCTGTTTATTTAAATCTTCATTTTGAAGTTTCAAGAAACCAGTTAAATATTTTCTCCAGCCATTCTGCCTCATCTTGTCAGCCTTGGAAGCACAATTTCCCAAATTAATTTTGAGATTTGTGGAGTCTGAACAAACTTTTGGGGTAAAGCAGCCTCTGTGTGCATGTCTCCAAATACCTATGGAACTGCTTCATGTCCTAGAAGAATTTTTTCCTCAGGCAGCCCCACAAAGATACTTAGTCACCTAAGAATACTTAAGCAAGGACTGGGGAGAGCTCATCAAATACTGCTAGAATGACAGGGCTTTCGAAGGCTTGAGCCCATCTCTCAGGACTCTCTCTTCGGGTGAACCCATCCCAAGGCACTCTGCCCCTTTCCCTGGGGCTCTTAACTGGCTTCTCCGGGATCAGCTGTGCTACTGACTACACCAGACAAATCCCGGGGTTCATCTCTGCCACTCTGGATTTGGGGATCTGAACAATTGTCATCACTCCAATGGCAATTCAGGTTGAGGAAATAAGTGTCTTTTCTTTGTCAGAGCTAAAGAGAGTTTAGTCTCTCATTTAACCAGCAAAAATTTTGTTCAGGCTGGTCTTGGGTGGGCTTCTTCAGAATCCTGCTGACTATGGCAAGTAAATGTCAACATTGAAATGTTTAAACCTGCAGAAAATTTTTATGAATTTATTTGAGCCAAACTGATAACATATCCCAGAGAACAATATCTTAGATGTTTTGGAGAATAGTAATTTTGCAGCTTCTTTTATTTGTTTGGAATTAAGGAGAGAATATAAGGAAGAATACATGAAAGTGGGAGAGAACAAGGTGGAGATTGATTTACAGGATAGTTAACAAGATTATATGTTTTTTTGAGGATGGTTATGGCTTATTTGAAAGGTGTATTAACTTAGATTCACAGAAGCAATGTGACCAGGTTTCTTACAGGCCACAGACTGGTAGCGATCTGCAGTCCTGGGGATTGGGGACCCCTGTCTCATAAATGCAATAAGGTTAGTCCTTCCTCCAAACTTTCTATCACCATATACTCTTCTTTATTTAGAATATTCTTTATTTTTTATCTGCCTTTTCAAGTCATGTCTTCCCTTAGGTCAAACTTTTTATCACTTCCTCTGTGGAATCTTTATTTTTCTTTCAGAAATTGCCCTTTTCTGAAAAATTATTAAACTTAATATTGATAGAGAAGAGAGGCAAAAAATGTACAATTATGAAGTATAAGTCATTATTCTACTGTGATGAATATTTAAGATATCTGGCTCTAGAATCAAATATCCACAGCAAACACACACACACACACACACACACACACACACACACACACACATGCACATGCACACGCACCAAACAAATAAATTTTCCTCTACTTATTGGCAGTGTGAACTTGAGCAATAACCTAGCCTTCCTTGTATCAGTTTGTCATCTGTAAAATGGGCTAACAGCAGTACATACCTCATAGAATTTTGTTAATATTAAAACACATAATATTATACACACACATGCACATATATAGTACTTAACATTGTAATGTATGGAAATTATACATTAATCTTCATTTTAGGGTTGTGGCTGGGATTGACTTCTATTTCTTTATTGTCTATATAAAGAAATCTAATTGCCTTTGTATTTCTACTATGTCCTAAGCACCTCAGAGCTCAATTGTCATTGATTGCAATTTCACTTTAATAGTTCCCAAAGGATTTCTTTCACAAAGAAGCATGATTAATTTGAGCATAAAGTATTTTCACATAAATACATTGACTTTGTGTTACTGTGGATGATTTTGTCCTACTACCATGGTTTTCTTAACTACTTAAATATTTATATAACATAATAAAAATAATTATAAAATGTAAATCAGCAGCTGTTAATGCCTATATTTTTGTTGCTGAAGAATTCAATTAGAGGCATTGCCAGCTAAACCAATCAAAAAGCAGGAAACTCTGAAAGGTCAATTCTGAATTATTGTTACCCATAATCATTTCCCAAGCCATTAAGCTTATAAAATCCAATTGAAATTGAAAGTCTTAAAAATAAATTATAGAAAAGCTGCCCAAGTAGGTCCTGAGAGTTCCATATATGTGAGCAAGACACTTGTCTACAGAAATTATTTCAACTGGATTACCCACAATAGGACTGCTCTAGTAAATGTTATGTGGCCATTACCATTTACAAACCCCGTATCACAAAGACATTTTAATTAATCAACCACAAATAATCCAATGAAGTGAAGTGCTAACTGAAGCAGTTTTTAAATGTACCTATAAAATGGGTAGCAAGTCTCTTCAATTATAAGGGGAAAATAATACAGTGAAACATAGAAATAACTATCCACTTCATTAAACCAGATATCTTTTGTTACAATAGAGATTGATGTGCAAAATTAATCAACTATTAAGAAATAAGTCTGTATCATATAATTCTAATGGAGGATTAAAAAATAAATATATTTCAAATCAAAGTTTTTCTCTCCTTTTTTGTTTCACTTATTACCAACTTATTCCATGTTTCATTTCTTATGTTAAGTTAGATTCCTTTTGTCATTTATAATTTGTTGAGACTGTCCCTTTTTTTTAAGTGAAATATACTGAAACAGTGTGGATGACATATGCACAAAATTTCATGTAGTAATGTAATGTATTATTTCTAGAGTGAATAATATTTTATGTTCCTAAGTCTTTAGAAAACAAAGGTGTAAATACATCAGTAACTCTTAAAATCGAATCTGACAGAATAATTTATGGCCATTGGATTTGGTATATGCCATTAACAGTTAGCACAAGAAAGTGTGAAAAGTAAATGTAGAATTACTTCTGGAAGACAATGGAGAAGTGAAAAGAACATGAGCTTTGCAATCTAAACAACTAAATTGGAATTTCAGCTTTGGAAAATTACTTAGCCTCACTGTCTTAATTTCCTCATCTGCGAAGTGGGAACACAGTTTTAAAATGATGAAGGGATAAATCCATTGGGATAATATAACGATTATAAAATATATGAATGTAACAGAACCCCAAAATACATAAAACAAAAACTGACAAAATAAACCTTTCAATATTAATATTATAGATGCTGATACTACACTTTTAATAAATAATAAAACAACTGGAAAAAAATTGACAAGAGTAGAGAAGACTTGAATAACAATATAAACAATACACTAACAATTATAGAAAAAAACTCCATCTAATAATGGCAAAATAGAGATAGATAATATTTCCTATGCATAGAATGAATCACATAAATAGCAAAGGACAGGCTTTAGGTATTGGGCTGTGACCCATGTGTGAGGACTTTTCAAAATAAAATTGAAATACATTAGATTTTAAATAACAATCAGTAATTTTTAATTACCAAAAGTAGTATTTGATTAATATAAAAAAAAATAAAACATAGAATAGCTTAAAGAACAAAATAGATATCACACATAATCTAATATTAAGGATCTATATGTTTTTGATGCATGCTTTTCTACTATTTTTTTTAAAGTTGGATTATATCAGAAGTACTTTTAAAAAATTAGTTCATCCTTAAAACTTATGGTGGATAATTTCCAATTTATTAAATATATATCTATGGCAATATTTTCAAGACTTTATAATATCCCATCAATGTCCATTTATTGTTTAAACATTACTTGATATGCAAGTTGCTTTTTCATTTACACAATAGATTGCCTTGTTTATTTTATTTTAATGATTAAAACAATTCCATGTAATTTCCTGTCATCATGAAAATATTCAAAATCCAGACTGCTGATTCAAAAATAATAGACAAGACTTTAAATAAAGGAAAAAGTCAAAAGAATTATTCGTGTTCTGATAAGTTAAGAAATAATTACATAGATTGGGAATTTCTCAATACACATCCACATGTTTCCATTTATTAAACCATTAAGTCAAAAAAATATTGAGACTTACTAAGTATAAGGCAATTGGTAGATGTCATGAGGGTATCAAGATGAAGACCTGATTGTCCTCAAAAAAGGGAATAGATAAAAAATACATTTAACAAAGAGATTTATTCATCACACAGATAAGGGAATAGGTAATGGTGGAAAACAATTCTCAAAAACAATATTTGGTTGCCAATAAAATGAGTTCTGGAAGTACAAATTAAATAAGATAGAATGACAATCATGAGACCTGGTTTATGACCTGGGCTCTGCTGCTGTGAGCCTCCTGTGTGACCTTGACTAGCCCTAATGTCTCTCTTCCTTGGTGTAAGATGTGGGTTTGGAATTCAAGACTCATTCAGCTCAAAAACGGCACATAACTTCAATTTTTTTAATACTGGAGATTATAATTTTTTAGCATTTTAGATTATAATTGCAGAAAATAATCACTGAACCCATCTGAACAAATGTTTCTTCCTTTCCAAGCGTTTCAGGATGAGAAACTTTGATGTATAGAGCTTTACATGTATTTTACACTTTTTCATAGTTTGTTTTAAAATCATAGTTTTGGGAATGGATCTCTGAATATATGAAGTTGTGTATTAGCAAAATGATTAATCTAAGCTGTCTTCTTATCAACTCTAAAGTATGAATAATAACAATTAGTGTCCCTAGTAGAATTATTGAGAAGGTTAAAATGAGATATTGAATTTAAAACTTCTAGCACGTCATGTTGGCACATAGTAGGCCATAGTAAACAACAGATGAGCAGGTCTCCCCTTCTCTTGCACTCCATCACTTATATTTCCTCAAAATCAGTGGCCCTCAACCTTTTTGGCACCAGGGACCTGTGCTCCTATGAGAATTTAATGCCTGATGATCTGAAATGGAGTTGAGGCGGTGATGCTAGCACTGGAGATAGGCTGCAAATACAGATGAAGCTTTGCTCGCCTGCCATTCATCTCCTGCTGTGCAACATGGTTCCTAACAGGCCACAAAAAGTTTTCTCTATTGAAGGAGTAGAAATCATAGACGGTGTTTGACAAACATCAGAGATGTACATAAAAGGAAAAAGAACTTTTCCAGGACCACAATCTGGACCTTACACTGTCCTTAATGTAATATTGTGATTTAATATGGTAAGAACAAAGCAATTACGTGATGTTTTATTTGACTATTTAATTGCAATGAGAAATGTAGTTAAAGTTTTTGAAATGTCAGAATGAGAAACTCTCTGATGATCAACCTCTACTATTATCTTGCAGATAATTAATTTGTATAAAACCCAATGAAGGATTTCTTGAAAAGTTAACAAAGCCCTAATATATCGTCCTTTATTACGCAAGACTGTAAAATAATGGAGAAGTAAAATTTAGTATGTAGGCCTATGTAACTGCAGTATACCTTCTCTCTGGTAGTTAGTAGATAGATAAAACTAAATGCATCTTGTACAACAGATATTTGGGAACACTGGTCTGCAGTTTCCTAATTATCTCTGTTTACAACTGAAATTTCTGTAACATCTATTGCTAGTACAATTTACTAAGCACCTTTTGAATATTCCTTAATATAGTTAATGAATCATATCTTTATACCAAGTTGTAAAAATTCAATATCTGCTATATTCTAAATGTTGGTAATAATATGTAAAAACCCAGATTTTTTCCTTTGGGTACTCAAAATCTAGTGGTCAACTAACAAAAACTACTTAAAATGTAATGGCTCAAGCACTATAAGAGAGTATTAAAGTAGTAAAGAAGTGAATAGTCTTATTTCAAATGTATTTGTGTTTGTACCCCCAGCAATTTATTACAAAGTGTCTCTCTGGATGGAACATATTCAATAATTATGTGCTCTTTGATTATTGTCAGTGAATTGGGTTGCATTCTTGCATTCATGACTGAATTGCTATGTAACTTTGAGCACGCGACTTCAATCTTTTATATATTTTTTCTAGGCAACTTAAAATGGATGATAGAAGAGGCAATTTATGTGAAGATTCATTCATTCAGAAACCCTGAATACCTTGGAGATATTATTAGACTAGATGATAAGATAAATAATACATGGTTAGAATTATAGTTTTGTCCTTTCTTTCTCTGCATGCTATTAAACAGAAAGGTACAAAATCTTACTTTTAAGAACTATACCCAATGAAAAAAACTAAAAACTTATGAGATCACTGTGTAGATTGGCCAAAAAGATCAAATTCTGAAGCTTCATAATATGAACCAAATATAAAATGGCTAGGAAAAATTTAAAATATGAAAAGTTGCGTATATCTTACCATTGCATATCTCCTTGAAAAACAATTCTGAAATAAAGTCATCAACATTCCTATATTTCTTTTTTCTAAGAATGATGAAGTATTACATCCATGTGCAATGTAGTTTTTGTAGAATTTATTATACTTCTGGTAATATTTGCCATAAAATATTTTGTCTGTGGTGAATTTTTTTTTTCAGCTATTCTGTTTTACCTAGAAAAGGTGAAGAATTTTCTGTCATCAATATTGATAGACTACTCCTAAGAGCAATTGGCTAGAAATTGCTAAGGTGAATTCCTCTTTCCTGCCCCTTGGATATTGTATGTCATAGAAGAAAAAGGGACTACCTATATGATCCTAAGGAATAGAAAACAAATTAATACAAATCAGGACTAATTACCATATTCATAAATTGAAAATTTATAATTGTTTTTACATTCTTAATATGAATTTAATTTTTCTTTTGTTTTCTGTGAAAAGCGTCTTTTCCCAGAACCAACAGAAAATTGCTATAAAGTAGAGGTCAGAGGCCCAATAGTTCTTCTGGACTCCAGCTGCAACCTTGTAGAAATCAGTGAAAAAAACCTCTGTATGTCTTTATTTATTGATATTTTTTTAATCAAATGGTAACAATAAACTTATTTTAGTATAGTGACAATATGACATACTAGAAATAATACTTTGAATTCACGTTGTTACCATTGGGATGATGTGAAATCCAGCATCACCCCAGTGGCATGGAGGTGGTCCTCAGTTTTTTCCCTCTCCATCACAGTAAAGAATTATAGATAGGTGAGATTTACAAAAAGTAATATTTATTAAAAGTACAGTGTTAGAAGGAGACAGGCCGTGCTAAGGAAGGCTGCAACCCTGTGGAATTTGGGAGGTGAAAAGTTAAAAGAGTTTCCAAAGGCGGAATGGTCTTCAGTGAAGAGAGCGTAACAGCATGGAAGTGGGAAGATCTGTGAAGAGATGGGAAGATTTGGGCTATGATGGGAGGATAGAAGGGCAGTATTAGATGATTGTCATGTGAGGTCACCTTGACTGACAGGTGGCTGCTATATAACACTTCACCTACTGTGCATGTTCTTACCTAGAACCCAGCCTGTTATAATTAGATTCATAAACTTCTGGGCATAGGTATGATATTATAATGATGGTATAATGAGGCTGAGGTTATGGCAGGTTGAGATAGTACTTTCTGAGCATGTATTTGTAGCTGGTTTAAACCAGCAGCTTTTATGGCCTTTGTGCCTTAAGATTTAGAGTAATTAATAACCATAAACTAGGCATTTCTGTGGGGTGGGGTGGTCCTTAAGGGAGGTTTCTATGGTTACAGAGTTGGGCCTTCCCTCTGTAGCTCATGCCTGCCTAACTGTCTAACAGTATCACTGAAGTTCAAATCATGTCTTTGCCACTTACTGTTTCCTATGTTTAAATATAGTACTTTAGGTCAGTGAACTTTAGTGTTACTGATAACATGATGATGATGTGGAGGAGGATGAGGAGGAGGAGGAGGATGATGTCACAGGACTGTTGAGAATAAAATAAATCTATCCTGGAGTAAAAATACTACTTAGCACATCATGTTTTATGTATATAGTCCTGATCTTGAAAATTATGTGGACCATTTTCAGTAATCAGTTAATCCTCTGCTCATTGGTTTGGATGACTTTGATGGGTTGTATGTCTTCTGTTGTTTCTTGCATTGGAGATTAGTAAGCAGTCATCTTAATACATACACTACAGTAGCTAGCCAGGAAATTTGGTCCTTAGGAATCTTAATGTTTTCCTTTTATTTATATTTGTTTATATTTTATATATTTATTTATATTTAGCAGTTGCTCCAAATATTGAGCATTATGACAACTAATATAAAGGCCTAAAGACTTTATATTGAGGAATTATCTGTGCGAACAACAATGCTAATCTTAGGAGATAAAATAGTGAGTAAAAGATGAGATCGACTCTGCATTAATGAAACTTACATTCTGGTATCATCCTGCTCTGTCCCACCTGGAATGTGAATCAAACCTTCGTCCAACATATCTACACTATATGCATTACCCATTTAATCACTTAGTAGAGGTCTCAGTTACTAGATTGATGGTCGCAGTATTGCAGTGTTTGTGTCCAGGTAACCCTTATTTTACTTAATAATGCACGTTCACATAACTTTTACTACTACATATGTTATAATCATTCTATTTTATTATTATAGTTGTCGTTGATCTCTTACTGTGCCTAACTTGTAAATTATTTATTATAGGTATATTTATTATAAGTATGTACATCTATAGGGTTTGGTACTATTCAAGGTTTCAGGCATCCACTAGAGGTCTCGGGACATACTTTTCTAATGATAGGAGTATCAGCTTTTAGTGTAAAATCAAAGTTAACATATTGGAACATTGGCAAAGGTCTGCCAATACAGAAACTGTAACCTAATCTGTATGGTTTCTTTCTTCCAAAAATAATTGCATTCTATATTGAAAAAAGATTGGTGGAGGAATTACAGAGAAACATATATTTTTTTCTTATAGCAGGGGTCTATTTATTCTTTATTGATTTTTAAACAAAAAGCATTATAGAATTTGCAGTGTATGCCATGTGCTAACCAGATGAAATATTTTGCTATTGATTTCATATCTATATTACTTTAGGATATAATTTCCCTGATAAATCTAGAGTATTTGAATTGCCACTATGTTATATAAAATTTTCTTTGGATTAGAAAAAGTATTGCATTCGAATGCAATGATGTATGTAATAACTCTCAAATGTGAAATTTGCTATTTGTGTTTTATTAGTTTCAGTGCAGGAATTTCATAGAGTTAAGTCTCTGTGGTCTCCGCCTAACCATGAGGGTCTAGAGGAGCTTGTCTAGAACCTCAGTTTTTTGTTCCATTGCTTTCCCAAGATCTCTGTATTTATGTGTGTTTGTGTGGTAGGGCAGCAGTTGGCACTTAATGATCACTTCTGGCTGGGAAATCCAGCACATGAATATCCAGTCCAGCATGTGAATTGCCTCAGAGTCCTGAACATGCCAACTAGGTGGTATACCACACTAAGCCAGATGTGGAACTCAGCACCCCCCCCCAAACAAACAAAAAAAACAACACCCCAACCACTTACACAAGCCACAAGTAGCCATAACTGAATGTTTGAGAGGCAAAGGGAGCATTATATGAACATGATAGATACTGCAAATGTAGATATTTCATCTATGTGTATTTTTGAGGTAATTACTATGTAAATATGTTGCATTTAAAAATAATCTGTAATTTATATTCCGCCTCTTTTTCCCAAGGAGGTCATGGTGTTTGGAGACCCTTAGATCAGAGTCCAAATGCCATTTTTGCAATTTCAGATTGACCAAATGTGGGCAAGAAAGTTTATTTCCTAAATTTGATTTCTCAACTTAAAATGAAGATAATACTAACCTATCAGGTCCAAAGATTAAATAAATAGCACATTTCAAGTACCAAACAAAAAGTTTAAGACTCTTAAGCCCTCAATGTTAATGGAACTGCATTAATTTATTTCTATGCTATTAGATAATTGATATTTTCAAAGCAATTTTTCACTAAATAAGTATAAAGTACTATTTATACTTTATTCTTAGAGACTAAGTTTGGTTTGTCAATCAGTAATTGGAAAAGAAAGCAGAAAAATGAAATCCAAATATCCATTATTTTTATTGACTAATATTGGTTGTTAAGTATTACTATTTATTATTAATAGTTTGTTCACATGCTTGTTGTCAATCACAAGATTTTTCATTAGGGACAGGAAACATTTCTTCATTTTGGTCTTTTTTGAATTTGTCATACGGAATTACCACCTAACTTAAAATTAATTCTATATCAAATTGCAATTTCCAACCACCTCCAGATTTGCATTATTGCTGTAAGTGTGTTTTTCATAATATAACTCATTACTTTTTCTATAGAACTACTAGCACATGTGAATCTTAGATAGAACTAAAATATTGTATGATTATTATAAGAAAATAATGTATTTTTCTCAACATGGCATTAAAAATTAAAATATGAACCAAATTTTGGTAAATGTGGGCTGACAAATACACTTTGATTATAATGCAGATCATGTACTGAATTTACTTCTAACAATGTTTTACTCTGGCAGAGAACTAAAATCTTAAATATAAGAAATAATTTAAAATGTGCATTACTTTATTTAATATTTTAGTCAAAGCCTTTCTTATATGCATGACAGTAGGCTTACTAAGGAAATCTTTGGTTGTGTCATACTTCTCTTGAAAATGCAATATAGATATGGAAGAGATGAATACCACTGGTATGGAACTATATTACCAGAAGCAACTCATGCAGGTTCATGACCAAACCATCCAAACAGATGGCCTTCTGTCCTATTTAACTTATCTCCAAGGAAAAGTAATTTAGACTATCTTTTGGTAGCCTATAAGAAGAAAATTGTTTATTATATATAATAAAATTGTTATAATTAATAAGAAAATTATTAAAATAAGAAAATTATTTATACTTCCACAATGCTGTTTTTATTCTAATTTGTCATTTTACTATTTTAAATTTTCTTCCATGGAGATGGAGAGAAATTCACCTGCCATTTTCATAAATTTTAAGAGCTTGATCCATGTCTTTCTTCTGTTGTCCCTCTATTTTTCCGAGATATAAGACAAAAAATAATTATAGTGCAAATAAAGTAAGCTAATGTACTTGATACCAATGCATTACAAGTTTATGTAGTATATGTAGCAGATATAGGGATTTTGGAGCCAGATAAACCTGTATTTGAATCCTGGACCAGATTATTTCTGACTGTAAGTCCTTAAATAAGTTAAATTCTTTGATTTTTTTTAAATATTAACAATTACCTCTATCTTAGAATAATGGTGAAATTAAAAACTGAGAATCGGATGTTACCACCAAAAATGGCTGGTATATTAATTGCTGGATATTTTGTTATATTAAAAATTGTTGCTATTAAAACTAATATACAATAATAATATCATTATTTTTGGAAGACAATTTAGAAAGAAATAATGACCCCTGAAAACCAAAATTCAATCTTTGTCAATAAAAAATGTCAGAATAAATAACCTTTTTCCATTTCTTTTATATGGCTATTACCAGTAGATAGATTAGGAGCATATTGTCAATAGAGTATATCTTTATTTTAGCAAGTCTTTAAGAATTCTAGTCTTATATTTTGTGGACAGGATAAAGTTATACTGGATGACGGTTAAGAAATATAGAGGAATTTAACTTAATTGAGTAAAAATATTGATTCTGATTATTGGTACCATGAAAGGGGAAATAAACAGTGTCTGACATAGGGACTCATCCTTTTCAATTATTTGAATGAAAATTTAATTACATTGTAATAATATTCATGCATGTGGCACAAAACTGGAGAAATGATATGCCACTGGTTCAGTAAAACAGAAGCATGATCCAAATATAACTCTTTTTAATGCTGGAAAGTTGTTTTGACTGGATCATAAAGAATAAGTAAGAATTAGAGGAGCTATAAAGGAAGAGTGAATTTTAAGGAAGAAGAATCAGCCTATAGCTTAATGTTTAGATTAACTATAGTGTAAGTTAAATTGATGAAAAAATGGTAATAGTGAGACTACAGCAATAAAAATAGTCACATTGTCAAAGGTCTTGTATCTAATACTAGGTAGTTGAATTTTTATCCTATAGCCAGTGAGAAACCAATGTAGATCATTAAGGGATTAAAATGATCAAATTCCCATTATTATTTTTCCTAGGTTTCCCTCCCATTTAGATTTATTAAGTCTTTAACTTAGAATTTTTCAAATGCAAAAAATAAAAGCACCAGAAAATTATTAAGTACGATATTGATTATTTTGCCTCATTTTTAATATAATGGCTTTATTATATAATATATTTAGATATATATTTAGATAATAGATGCAGGAATAAAGCCTAGCATTATAATTATCAAATAATAGAAATTTCTAGTATCTCACTTTAAAAGCTAGTGTTTGGGTCCTTTTGAAATGCCACTGTTAGCTATATGCTTCATCTCCTGTCCCAGGACAGTAAAGGGTACATCATACATGTGTTATACAATGAACTTGTATGGGCTAAAAATAAAAGGCAGGAAAAAAATTAGTGAGAATGTTTTCCATACTTTATACTACTCCTACTATTTTTTCTTTGCAAGAGAACATTATTAAGCTGAGAGAGGTAAAGTTTTCCCACTAGTATGAAGTGTAGCAATCTAGCATTACAGTTGACCTACATTTTGAGTTAGTTAATAATTAAGGCATATCCCTAAAAAAACAAACAAACACTGACATGCTTTTTAATTCCAGTTACTACATATCTTTGCCAGCTCTTGTTAGTAATTATATATCTGGAGTGGAAAGGTTATGTCAGAAGCTGTATATCTGTTCAACTTTAGTTGATGCTGCCAAATTTCTTAACCACCATTTGTGTTTAAGTTCACTCTGGTACCTAATTGTGATTTGAGTTTCTAATGACTGATGTGCTGGATCGCATTATTTTTCTGTTCCATCTGATTTTTATTATGACTTTGTATTTTCATAGTACCTTATTGATATATAATTTATATCAAATAAAGTTTACTAATTTAAAACATACAATGCATTGGTTTTCAATATAGTCACAAGTCATGCAAATATTGTGACTATCTAATTTCAAGTATTTAGTCACCCCTAAAATAAAATCTTTACCCATTAGCAGTCATGTTCATCGTTCTTCTCACACTCCCGGCTCTAGCAAATTACTAATATGCTTTCTGAATCCACATATTTGCCTATACAAGACATTTCATTATTGAGGTCATGTTAATGAGATGATATAATGTGCGCTCTTTTCTAATTGGCTTTTTCTACTTTGCATAATTTTTTTGGGATTCCTCATTGTATAGCATGTCTCAGTACTCATTCTTCTTTATTGCTGACTATTATTTCATTGTATGGATATACCACATTTTGTTTATGTCAGTGGCCATTGGGAATTCCTGTGTGTGTGTGTGTGTGTGTGTGTGTGTGTGTGTGCGCGTGTGTGTGTGAAGTGCTGCTGAAGTCCTTTGGCTGCTGGGTGGTCTGACTTTTGGTAATGGTTTCTGGAGTTTCTTTGTATACTCTCTATATGTAACCTTTGTTTGTCATATATTGTGCATATCTTTTCTTTCTCTATGCTTGCCCTTGCACTGCTTTAATGTATTTTGATGAAGAAGATGTCTTAATTTTAATGCTTTGATTTGTCTTCCCTGTTTTGGCTATGCTTCTTGTATTCTGTTTAAGAACTTTTTTCAAAGTCCGAAACTCATGAATATATTTTATTATTCAACTTCCCTAAATTTTACTTTTGTGTTTGCAAAAGTAAATACTTTGATACAGAGATGATGCATTTCTCCTGAAGGCCCTCATGAAGTAAACACCATCTACTGTGGTGGCATGTTCCCTAGAGCATGGATAGGGCCACGGACCTATCCATGGTCTATGGCCTGTTAGGAACCTAGCCACAGCAGGAGGTGAGAAGCTGGCAAGCGGCAAAGTTTCATATGTATTTGCAGCCACTCCCCAGCTCAAACATCATTGCCTCAGCTCCACCTCAGATCATCAGGCATTAGATTCTCATAGGAGCACCAGTCCCTGGTGCCAGAAACGTTGGGGACCGCTGCTCTAGAGTAGCATGGTACAGTAGTTCTTCCTTATTTGTGCAGATTATGTTCCAAGACTCCAGTGGATAATACCTGAAACCATGGATAGTACAGAACCCTATATATTTTTTCTATACATGCATACCTATGATAAAGTTCAATTTATAAATTAAGTACATAAGAGATTAGCAATAATAATAAAATAAAGTGATTATAACAATATACTGCAGTAAAAGTTATGTAAATGGATTTGGGGACATTGTTAAGTAAAATAAGGGTTACTTGAATACAAGTATTGGGATACCACAATTGATTTGATAACCGAGACCACTACTAACTGATAACAGGCAGGCAGAATATACAGCATGGATGTGGTGGGAAAAGGGTTGATTCATGCCCCAGACTAGAGAGAGCAGAACGGCATGAGATTTCATCATGCAACTGAGCAGTTCACACTGTAAAATTTCTGAATTGTTTATTTCTAGAATTTTCTATTTAATATTTTGATATGGCAGTTGACCATGGGTAACTTAAACAATAGAAAGTGAAACCTCAGCTAAAGGGAAACTACTGTTTTGCGTTTAAGGAGAAATTTGTAACAGCACTCCATGTAAGCAGATGCCATCTTGCTAAGGTAAACTTTAAGAAAAGTTATTCTTCAGAGTTGAGTTTGTGGGCAGTTTATACCAGACACCCATCCCAGCCCTGAGATAAACAACATTTCAAGCACAAAGTTAGACTTCTATTGACCCTGAGTTGCTATGATGTTAAAATGAAGATGGCACATAACCACATTAATCGTTTTACAAATATACAGTTTCATGTTGAAAATTGTTTATTATAATTGACTTTATAACTGAGATGGGTTTTGTGGCAAATGTTGTTCTAAAAGAGTTCTAAAACACACAAAGGTAATTTTTACTTATTTATACACATAAAAGATCATTAGAACATTAACTTTTAAAGTAAATAAAAACTACCAATTCTTTTTATTTCTCATCCATTTTTTCAAGTTTGAGTTTGATCCCCATAACAGTTTTATTAATATCTTCTTACATCATATAGAGTAAGTTCTCCATTCCAATTCTCCTCCCTCTAGGGTATGCAAGCCAATAAATGACAGAAGTAGCTTGGCTAGCTCAGCTTCTAGGAGAAATCCTATGATATTTGATGATGGAAAACCCTTTGAGGTCTTATACAAAACAAATCCAAAACAATAACCTGGATGGACACAATTACTAACTCAGATAAACTTCTTCTGGCTATCTCTATTATAAAAGAGAAAACAGGGAATACATGTCCCAAGAAAAATTTCAGCTATGGATCTAATCTTTATAAACTTTATAGTCTACAAACTAAGATGTTTGCATTTGTAAAATCTAAGTTCAAAGAAGGAAAACAATATATAAATTTCTCAAAAAAACTAAAAATACATATACCATATAATGTAGCAAGTCCACTTCTGGGTATTTATCCGAAGAAAATGAAATCACTAATTTGAAAGGATCTATGCACCTTTATGCTCATTGCAGCATTTTTTACAAAAGCTAATATATGGAAGCAACCTAGGTGGCCATCAATAGATGAATGGATAAAGAAGATGTGGTACATATATACAATGGAATATAATGCATCAATAAACAAGAATGCAGTCTTGCCATTTGTGACAACATGAATGGATCTAGCGTGTATCAGGCTAAGAGAAATAAGTCAGACAGTGAAAGGCAAATATCATGTGGGTTTCACTAATATGTAAAATCTAAAAGAAAACTAAACAAAACAAAATAAAAAAGACTCATAGGAACAGAGCCTGAAGGGATTGTTACCAGAAGGAAGAGGGTGGGGAGGTGAAAGGGGAAGGAGAATATAGTTAATAATATTGTGATAAGTTTACATGATGATAGATGATTACTAGAATTAGTGGAGTGACCACATTATTATATGTAAAAAGTGTCAAGTCACTATATTATACACCTGAAACTAATATAACCAATATGATTGTATACACTATACTTAAATAAAAAATAAATAAAAAGCAGATGGTTTAATTGAGCTGCTTTAAAAAATATATAAATGAGGAACCAAAACAAAATTAATGACTGAGAACTATAGGATGGTGTGCTTATATCCTTATAAAACAGATGCTCTGTTTATCTGTTTGCTAGTTTACTGTTTTTCAATGTATACATGCACACATATGCATACACATATATCTGTATGCTTTTTTAAAACTAATGTTTCCATTACATGATTCATGTGCAGCTTCTCTTTTTTTTTGCCATCCTAGAAAAAAATAATATATTAATACCTTACTATACTCTAAGCTTTGTGACTGTCATGTATTATTTCACTTAATCCTCATGGTCATTACCCTACATGTTGCTGTGACATGCACAACTATCTCCTCATTCATACAGAGGGAACAATTGAAGGTCTGTGAGTTTAAATAACTAATCTGAAGTCACCCAGCTTGTAGGACAACTCGATCTCTGATCTGATTCTAGAGGTCATACTTTTTCCAGTGTACCCTAAGCTTGTACTTTGCTGTGTATTTTTTATGTATGTCATTTCTTTCCCTGGTAATAAAGTTTCAAATAATATTGCCTGTCACTGAAGCACAATAACTATAATTATAAATGTAAATGTGAACTCTGTAATTCCATTCAGAATATATTTCCTTTATTTTTTCTAAATTACATTTTTCAAATATTGACATTGTGAAAAAAAATACAAGTGAAAATATAGGATCTGCAAATTGACTTAATTTTGGCAGAAGAGATAGCTCCTCGCTAGAACATCATCGGGTATAGCTGTGTGGGGTCATTTATTGCCAATGAAACCAACAGCTTGAGTCCTATAAGTGGATTTAGTGTGATAGTGAAAAGAGACCAGCCTAGTGTATGTGAAGAAGAGCATAAATAGTACTGTTGTGGTATAGATGTTAGTGCAGACAGTGATTGGTCTTATTTTGGTTTTCTTTTCAATTCTCTAAATTTCAAAGAACAAACTTTCCTTTTCTCCTTTTTGAAAATAGATTAATATTTTCCCACTTTTTTTAATGTAAGAAAGGTGCCCCTTATAAAATAGTTCCTGACCTTAATAAAGAAGAAAATTAAAGCCTTCCTTTTAGACCTGGGAAAATAAATCTGTGTATCTTAAAAGTATTTTAAAGACTTTTTGAGAGTTTTGATAAACTGAGCTTTACTGCTTCTAGATATATAAAATAACAGTTCCTGTTATTAAAAATCACTCTGACATATTTAATAAGAAACAAAGAAAAAACAACTTGATGTTATTAGGGCTATAATAAATTACTAGATAGGAAAAAAATTATGAAATAGGCACAAATGCGCTGGTGTATTTGTGATATTCAGATTCAGATCAGGCACCATAAGACTTATTTATGTTCTGCACATTCTTAAAATCTATTCTGAAACATTCAGATACTATATGTAAGATAATAGAAAAATATTGTCATCAGTCGAGTTACAGAAATCAATTTGATCTGCATGTTTGAATGTCAAGGAACTCTTGAACTAATCCATTTAATAAAGACTGGAAAGTTGGAATTGATAATATACATAATTGTCAGATCTTAGCTCTGAGAGAGGAAGTAAAAAATAAATAATAGATGAGAAATTTAAAGATAACATAATTTTATAAAATACATTTTCAGAAATAATTGATTAATAGGTACAATTTATTCTAAAGCAGATTCGCTTTTTCACATTGATGCTCAATAGATGATTGCTTATTTGCTAGCAGAATTTAAACATCATGTTTGTATAATCAATAAAGACAATTTACTTTAGAAATAAGATTAGCGATATGTATAGCTATAAATCACCTAAATATATTTTTTTATATTCTGACACCTGTTGTAAAATTGGATTATTGTCTACATCCCTTGCTATTGACTTCTTGTCGAAGAAATAAGAGTTGGCATGATCATAATGAAACTGCTGTTACTGCAAATATGTCAGTTTAATGTTACTCAAGAGCTCCCTTGTAAGAATTCATTACCAATTACAGTAAATAACATTTCTCTTGTGGAAATGTGAAAAATGAGTTTCAGTGGACCTGTTATCTTTTTCCAGAGTGAAATCAGTGCACTGAAAAAAAAAAAAACCTATATGAGAGGCAAAATTTATTCCACGCATTACTATACTGCTAGGCAGGTTGAGCATGAAAAATTAATACTATTTAATGAAGTATATTGAATACTAAACCTTAAATAAACTGTGTGAACTACTTTTAGGAATGAACCTTTATGAAGAAATGATAGTTATAATTAGTTTAACATAAAATCTAATCTATGAAATTATTCATTTGATGTTAATATTCAGTACTCATCATATATTTAAAGGTTGGATTGGAGGTTCACTACCTATGCTTATGATGTCTATTGATATTTAGACTACTCAGAGAAAAAGTTTTCATTGGAGTTAAGAGTACAGAGGCCTCTTGAGTTACAGTCTAATCTCTGATGATTGCTACATGACTTTCTCCTCAATAGCACTATATCCAGAATTTTTCCATTCTGCATAGCAAAAGTCTATACCCATTACACTGCAAGTTTAGGAAGCATTTAATCACACAACAGAAATGGTGCTTTTCAAAGTAGTAAAGCTTTAAAAGTAAACATTTCACCAACGTGTGTGAATATTTTCTTCCTTAACATAAAATTTGTGTTTTTGCTTATTACAAAAGTAGCACATGACAATTCAAAAATTAGGATAATATAAGTGCATATTAAGAAAACAGTAAAAGGCTGTCATAGCTCTATAAGTAGTAGATAATTATTAATTATTTTGAGATTATATTTGGGGCTTTTGTGTTTGCACATGCATAAATTTTGTTTATAGTAATAAGATTACATTATAATTCTAGTTTTTATTCTTAGACCATATCATGGGCTACTATTCACACCAAAAATATTTTCAACAATATCAGTGTAATGGATATCATATGTCACTATATCAGTGACCTCTTATTTATTCAACTTTCTGTTGGTAGACATTTAGTCTATATCCATTTATCACTATTATAGTGATATCGCAAAACAAAAACTGATGTGTTTGTACATTTTCACAAGTATCCAATTATTTTCTGGATGTGGAATTTCCAGTTCAAAAGATATATTCAATTTTAAAACTTTTGACATTTTGAGAAATTGTGCTATAAAATTTGATAATAATTTGTATTTCTTAATAATTTAAGAAGGAGACTGCTTTCCTCAAACCAGGATAACACTAGATATCGTCATTTTTTAAATTCTGCCTAATGAATAAATTTTAATTAGTAAAAAGTATTTTTTACTAATTCTGTATTACAGAATTTCCGGGTTCTTATAGCTATCCTCCCCACCCCCCAAACTAAGTTAACTAGTCTTCCAGAGAGTAAAATGAATTCTCTAACACTCAGTTTTCAATATTTGCCCTTAAACTCTACCTACACATTATTTTTCACTATGACAAACAAACGGTTTGCTCTGCCCCCACTCCAGGACTTAGGAAAAGGGGAAAAAAAGAGTATGGATTGTGCAATATTATTTTATTGTTCCAAATGTGATATATTATTAAATGATATACACAAAATCAGTTATACATGTTTCTCATAATTAAAAATTATTATAGTAATGTGTTGCTAATTTTTCTCAGATTATTTATTATATTTGTACCATGTAAATGTAATATTTAAAACATAATTTTTCAACTTTTTAAAATATTTTGGGATGAGAATTGCAACCAGTTCATCAAACATAGCTATTAGAACTAAGAACTGAGACTACATATTGTCATCATGGCTTAGTTGTTTGTTCCCTGGAAATCTTTGCTCAGGAAAGATAAAACTGTAAACTAATAAAGAGCATCACTACTTGCTTCAAAAAAAGTATGCAAAAAATTTATGAGGCAACTGCTTAAGATTTAATTAGAGATCTTCACTTTGTTATGCCTACCAATCTGGAAGTAATATGTCACAGACTTTTTACAATTCTAATTAGACCCCTGATTCAAAAGACTTAGATTAAGCCACTTGTGCCAAGGCCCCACCTTACTTTAAGTATTCCACTTGCGAATTTCTACCTTCTGAATCATTGCTAAGATCTTGCTAAGGTGTTGTTTTCTCTTACTGCAGTGACTTCTAGTAAATTTATTTTTTCTTTATTAGCAGGTTGTCTGGCAATACTTTGAGGAGTTCACCATCACTGTCATAGTTCAAAAACCTTGACTCAGGAATAGTGTGCTCCGATGCAAGACCCTTAGAGCCTTTTCTTACTCAGGTGTCTTTCCAAATGAGACAGTGTGAGGTTAGTCTCTCAGTGTATCTCAAAACAGATTTCTTTGCACTTCAAATGTTAAGCTTATTTTGCATCTCAAAAAGTAGGATCCCCTTAGGCCTTTAAAGAATCTTTTGGTTTTCTGATCAGATCTGAAATGTCACATTCTTAGTTGAAACTTACCTTGCAACTAAATATTACTGTTTGTTTTCTAAGTCCTTGACAATATTCACTCTAAGTCTATAAAAATGATTTTATAGGACTGGAATGGGCATAAACTCATTAAGTTTGTCTAAAAAATAAATTCTGAAAGTCTCCTCAGGAATCCCTTGGTATACATTTCCAAACCTTATAAGTACTTTCCTTAGTTGTCTTTGTAACTGACCTTTTCAATTATATCTACATGGATTTGAGAAATTTATAAGGCTCTTGACTGATGATAGACAATCTATTGGCTAATTTCTGAAGACACATTTGTGTAGGCACCACTATTACTGTTTAAATTATGATGAGCCATTTACATTTAGGTGTTTTATCCATAGACCTGTTTGTTTTCTTTCTTTTTTTTCTTTTTTTTTTTATGTGGAGTATGAAGTAAATATTTAATTTCTTTCTTTTTCCATATGTATACACTATTTTCCAGAACATTTATAGAACACCCTGGTTTTTTTGTTTGTTTGTTTTTGTTTTGTTTTTTTTGATTCACACTGCCATTCCAGTCATATATTGTGTCTGTATATATGTGGGTCAGTTTCTTGGCTTTTTTTGATGTTCCATTTGTCTTCCTGTCTAGCCCAGGACTATGACCACACTATTACAATTATTATATTTCTAATAATAATCATGGATATACATTAGGGCAATTTGCCCCACCTTGTTCCTCTTCTTTATAAATGTTTTGACTATTCAGACTCCTTTCACTATTTTATACATTAAAGAATAAGCTTATCAAACTTGACCAAAAGAGTAAGAATTTTAATTTAGATGGCAATAAATGCATAAAATAATATGGAGAGAATCGACATTTTTACGTAGTGGCTATTCTTGTTATAAATTTGATATATCTATTTATTAATGTTGCTCAATTCAATTTCATAATTTCCATTTCTTTTTTTTTTTTTTTGACTTCTAAACATGATTCATCCATTATTATTAATAGCAGGAACCCTGTTTTGGGTGAGCATTTTTATGTATCACATTTTTTTAAAAAAAATTGTTCAGTAAAAAACTGAAGATAGTGTGTTTATAGAATTTCCCTTTCCTTCCAAAATTACTCATAATAAACATTTAAAATTTCCCTCATTATAAATCAGTTATCTGAATTATGACTAAGCCTTTAAATATAGGCACATCATTTCCACTAGTATCTTTGTTACTCGCACAGAGATACTAGTGGAAATGATATTTGGATACTTTCTGTAAAAGTTGTTTTCCAAAAAAAAAAAAGATCATCACAGTATGTTGTTAACAGAAGAGTTTAGTATAACATATCTAGTAGAGAACTAAGGGCTATACATCAAAGAATGGAAAGGTATATACACAAGGTCTTAATGATTCTGTGCATCGCTAGTTATTAATTATTGCCTCTCAGCTTCATATTAAACCTCAGTATGTGTGCTCTGCAATAGCAGAATTCCTTTACAGTGGGCACAGTATTAATTAAGCTTTCTCTGTAGAGGGCACTGGGGATGTTGCCGGAGAAAGGGTCTCTCCTGTGTTTTCGGGATACTGCATGGTGAGTGGCACTGTAGGTCAGAGGACGTCCCGTGACACCCTGCTAGATGCACTCAGAACTGTCCTCTTGACATGGGTGCTCCAGGTCTCCTGCCCTTAGCGGGGCCCTGCCTGATTGTCTCTGCTTACTCTTTCACTTCCTAACCTAAGTTGTCTCTCAAGGTTTTCCCAACACTGTGGCCCTCCCAAGAGGGTTACTTCATCATCTGATCTTCCTGTTATATCTGTTCCTATTCCCTTTTAATGCCCATGTACCCAACCATAAGCTATAGCTTACCTGATTCTACCTATGCCCCAGAAAGTTGCCACTGGTGCCCTAGTCATTCTGTGTACCCACAGACTTAGCTACTGCTGTGTTTCACATGCACTTTGGGGGGTTGCTTCTTCCTTGTTCCAGCAACACCAATAAACTTCTCCACCATCCATCTACAATGAAGTCTGAACTCCAGCCTTAAGGAAAGGAGTCCCTTTGTAAATTAATCTTTCCTTTGGTAATTTTCCCACACCCAAGGTATATAGGGTATAAAATTTTTTATAATGTATAATTACTCTTTTAGTAATTATATGTTAGAATTTAATAGAATTTAATAACTTTTACATTAAACCTCCCCTGATTAAATTACTGTATGGTTTCTTTCTCATGATTGAATGCAGACCACTACGTGTTGTTATCTCTAGTTTGTGGTTTAATGAGCGATTTTGATTTTTTTTTTTTTTAATATCTACTTTTAAAACATTCTGTAATTATCATTATTTTTATAATAAGAAAAAACATAACATGATTAAAGCAATAAAAATATCCTCTTTCCAATCACTGTGCCGTGCTTGTCAATTCTTGGTGTTGGCTATCTCTTCTATTGGACGTTGATTCCATGGAAGCAAAGGAATAGTCATTAAATCAAGCCTTAGTTCTCTCTCCAAGAGGGCAGAAGAGAATAATTGGTGGGGAAAGTGTATTTTAATAAATGAGTGTATGAGTAACTGCTATCTGTCATTAGCCTCTAACAGTTAGAATTGTGATTCAAATATAGTTTCACTAGTACTATCAATATATTTAAATTCTGCACGGTATTTAGATTTTTAGATTGTGGATCACTTGATGTGTTACCGTCTTCTTGTTGTTAAACGATTGAATGAAAGAGTAGTAATGATAACAATTTTTTTGTAATATTTTTCTTTACAGTTTGTGTGTGTGTGTGTGTGTGTTTGTGTGTGTGTGTGTTGCTTTCCATCTTTTTGGAGACATTTTTATTACAGACTCTTTTATTCTATACCTTAGACTTTCTTAGGAAGGGCAGCAGATCTGACTACATTGAGATTCTAAAAATTCTTGTGGAAATTTTGTGGAACATTCTACACCCTTAGCTATGAGGCTGCTACTATCACTACTACTTTACCCAGAACCAGGTCATCTCTGCTGCTATCAGTACCTTTAAAACGGGTTCCCTCTTTTCCTATAACCTATTTTGAGTCAAAGTCTATCATGGATGCGTTTAACTGGCATTTAAATCAACCATCTGTATGCTACCAACAAGTGACGTTTAAAAATAAAGTTTTTTGTATGACATGTTAAAAAGATTTGATTTACACAGTTCTATCAAAATGTGGAACATTAAACAGATTTTATGTAGCCACAAGTGATTGATCACTATATCCCCTTTTTTCCTTCTTGACAAATTTACTTATCCCCAGCAATCACACTGAAGTTATCTTTGTTAGAACATTAGAATATCACCAAGCTTGACTTGTAAGGAAACTGAATCTAAAAGAGAAAAATGTTGTAAAGAAAACTATAATCAAGAAATGAAAATTTATTATCCTTGGCATAGTAAGGCATTCTTTTTCATTCTTAGGATTTTTATCTGAGATTCTAACAGATAGCATGAATCACAAAACAAAAGCTAATTGTAGAAAAACCTGGATCCGGCTTTTCGTTTCTTACATAACTTCCAAAATAAATAATACAAACAGGAATATTGATTCTCATTATAGAGAAAATAAAGACTTACCTGAAAAGTCACTTTTCTATGATTATAATAAAGAAAATTGCAATTACTTTATGCCTTCATTCATGTCTATTATATGTGTGTGTGTGTGTGTGTGTGTGTGTGTGTGGGTGTGTGTATGAATTTAAAAGTTATTTTTGCTCACTTACTGGCCAACAATGTATATAGCATCCATACACATTACATGTAATATGTGTAGCTAGCACTATAAATGTTACAAAGATGCTATTTTACTTTTAGGACGATGTGTTGGAAGGTGATAATATAAAGGTTGTTTGGACCATGTCATTCTATTCAGAGGTTATGGCCAAAGATGAATATAAAGGTGTCTGGCTGAGTGCCTTGACAAGTCTTGTCAAGCTTAGGAAGCCAGAGGTTTCTTGGCAGAACTCTACATTTTGGCAACACTTTCTGGATCACAGGAAACATATGAGCCATGCTTCACCATATGTTCATCTCAGGAAGCTGTCCGCTAAGGGGAGACATGCTATTTCAACTGAAGATGCTCAGAGAAGGTGATTTGATAAAGCAAATTGTGGGCAAATTATCATTAATTTATTGATAATTAACTAATTTTTAACACCTACTATGCATCAAACATTGTTGCATTTTAAAAGATATTAATGTTTGAGAAAACTTGGAGAAAAAAAGATCTCTGTCTTTATGGACCTTAAATTCTAACATGAAAGAGATATTTTAAATAATAAACAAAATGAGTAAATTAAATATATTAGAAGGTGTTAGTTATTATGAACATAAAGAATAGAGTATTGTAGAAATAAAGACACTTATTTTCCCCCTTTCATCCCAGATTCTAACTTCTATTTGCCTTTCCCCATAAGAACCAATTTTAATATGTATATATCCGTATAAATAATGTAGTACTGTTTTATGCATTTGTGTGTTTTTAATTTACATAAATGTTGTTGGCTCTCAATTTTATTCAGTTTCTTAGAGTCTTAAAATTGTGTTTGAATTTAAACCATACCATTGTATGTATATCCATTTACTTGCTTCTATCTGCTACATATATTTCCATAGCACACCTTCACTGCATTTTACTTATGTATTTCTCTAGGAATAGCCATCTAATTTGCTACCAGTTCTCATTTCCATAAATAACAACATGATGTAGGTCCATTTGCCAACTTTTTGGGAACTTCTTTAGGGTACACATTTAGGAATGGGTTGCTGGGCATAAACTCATTCAATTTTAGTGAGTAGTGTAAAATTACTCTCCAGAATGGCTATGTAAATGTATATTCTCACCAGTAGTACATCTAATTCCTTTCTCTGTATCTCGGCTTACATTTGATATTATGCTCTTCCCAGCTTGCCACTTTGATGAGTATACAATGGTTTTAATTATCGTTTTTAATTTTAAGTTTGAACATCCAGTCCTCTGTGTGACTTGCCTAGTAATATCTTTTACATAGTCATCTATTGGTTTTCCTGTTATTTTTTTCCTTCACTGATTTAAGAAAATCCTTTGTATATTCATATAAGTATTTTTTTTTCCATTATTACTCTCCTAGGAGCTTTTTAATATTTTTTTCTGAAGAGCTTTTACCCATGTAATTTTAATACTATGAATATATTTCATATGCTCATGTACTATATCTGTGCTTTATACATTAAAATGTAAAATTTTGTCACTCCTAAAATAAAAGTTTTTTTACTACCTTATAGACAGTATCACCCCCTTTGAGAATACATGCAACAATTAATTACGTTATTTGGTTTTGTCTTTTAAAATAACGATTCTGTAATCTATCAGTTAGTTTTTAATGATCAATACTGCTGAATTTCATCTGCCTGTTAACTTTTGTTAACAGAATGCTTAATTTTGAAATATGATTTTTTGCCTTATGAATCATTTTTGTCTAAATTCAATGAATTTTCCCCATTTGTGTTTTACAATTTATTTACCTACTAGTTCTACTTAATGTATAACTTCTTCCACATTTAGAGTAAGTATTAGTACAACTTAAGCACATTATGCTCATGATCCACTTTTACTTTTCTCAATACCATAACCAAATTTTCTCAATTGCATTATTAAGCAGCCCATTTTTTGCCCAATCTTTTACGTATACATCTAATTTACATGTATAAGGATTTCTGAGTTTTCTGGGGTTTTGCCCCCATTAATCTATATCCTTTTAAATGCAATTTTTGTAGTATGTCTTAAAATATGTTTGAGTAAATGCTCACTCTTAGAGCTTATTTAGTTAGTCACAGCTATAGATTATTTCATGTTTATATTTTATAGAGTTTGTTTAGCTCTTAAAAATATTAGGTAAAATACGATGGAGATTGCTCTGAATTTACAGATTGATTTAGGATAATTGTTATGATTCTATCCTTGAACTTCATATACAACTTTATTTAGATTTTTAATTATTTTTTATTTGTATTCTTTCTAATAGGTATATGTAAACAAAATTCAAGAAAAAAAAAGTATATTTACTTAAAATTTTTTTCATTCCATTCTCCCATCCCTATAGCAACTACCACTATTAGATTTGTGTGTATCTTTCCCAAGAATATATACTTTAGTTGTTGGATGCTATCACTTTTTAAAATAGTATTAATATTATTATTGGGTTGATGTTCCATCTGCAAATTAATTTTTGGAGGATTACATTTTCTCATGTTGAGTTCTTTTGATTCAGTAATATGGTAGATGTTTTCATTTAGTTCTTCAAAGTTTTGTGTCTTTAATTTTGTACATCTTAAGTCTGTTTCTAGGCATTATTGCTTCTATTTTTATTGTAAATGGGATCTTCTATTACCTCTTTGAACACAGGAATTAGTTTTTTTTTTTCGTAAAAAAAACACTTAAAAATATTTTAGGTTTTGAGTGCCAGACAACATCTGTTGCCCTTTTAGTGGGAAAATAGCCATACACTCATCTTAAGTAAATGAGTGTGGTTGTGTTTATATAGAATTTTATTTACCACAAAAGGATAATGTGCCAGATTTGGCCTCAGGCTACAGTTTGGCCACTCATGTTATAATGGGTTATTGCTTGAATATAAGAAAACTATTGATTTCTGAATATCAGTTTTATACTTGGTCACCTTACTGAATTATTTCATTGTTAATAGTACTTTTTCTTGATTCCCTGTATTTCTTTACTCCCTGTTTTTACCAACTTCTCAATTATATGATTACAAATATTGATAATTTTACCCCTTCATTCCAAACTTTACCTTTAATTTCTTTCTCTTATCTATTTGCAGTGATTAATGCATGCAAAATATGTAAAATGATAATGTTCATTTTGAGCAGTCTTGTCTTATATTGTTACACAGTGGGACTACTTCTAGTGTTTCCAGTAAGAGTGATGTTGGCTTTGGGAGTGAGATATATGTTTATGTCTAGAGGTTTACATCTATTCTTATTTTTTCTTAGGAGTGTTAATAAAGAAGAAAGGATGTGAAATTTGTTGAATGGCCTTTCAGTATCCATGAAAATAATAGTTATATTTATATCATGTGATTAATTATAACAGGAAATCTCCTACTATTAAATCATCCTTGCATTCTTGGAATAAATCCCTTTTGGCATAGGTTATTTTATTTTAATAGTAGCTGGATTCTCTTTGCTAATTTATGATTTTCATACTCATAGTTGCAAATGATCGATGATTTATCTGGGGCTTGGCATGAAAATTGTATTCAAATTATAAAAAAAAAACTTGCAAGTTTCCTCATTTTATCTAGAGAGTGTTTTAAATAGCATCAAAATAATCTGTTCTTTATAAAGATTTAATATAATTACTTTCTATGAGCATTGCCACATGGTAATATTTGGACATTTTCTTTATTTTGTTTTAATTTTTTTTTTGTAACAGTTTTGAACATTCATTATGTTGCTTTTCATATAATTTATATATTTATTGTTGCATATATATGCATATATTTATTGTATATTACTACAAAATAAATTACTCCAAAATCCAGTACTTAAAACAACAAAAATTTACTTTCTCTATTGTTTCTGCACATTAAGAATTTAAGAGTGGCTTAGCCAGGGTGGTTTTGGCTTGGAGTCTCATAAAGGAGTAGTCAAGATGTCAACCAGTACTGCAGTCTTGACTAGGGCTGGAGGATGTTCTTCCAAGGTAGCTTACTCTCATGGCTGGCAAGTCGGTGATGACTGTTGGAAGGAGAATAATTCCTCCCACACATGAACCTCTTCACAGGATGTTCGATGTTCTCAGAATATGGCAACTGGCTTATTCCAAAGTGGATACATGAGAGAACTCTGTGGAAGCCACTATGTTTTATAACTTGGCCTCAGAAATCAAATAGCATCTCTTCCATCATAGTCTGTTCACTACAAGTGAATTATTAATTTTGGCTCAAATTCAAGGGGAAAGAAATCAGTTTTCACCTTCTAAAGGGGTGAATGTCAAAAAAATTGCAGGCATATTTAAAATCATCATAGTATATTATCTTTGTTCTATAGTTTGCTCAGTTGGTACTGATATAGAGAAAAGATATTAAATTGTATAAATTTATCTTGTTTTCAATCTTATGTTAATAATTTTAACAATTTGAGGAAGTATTCCAGTTCTTTACGAAGCTAATTATATTGACTGTAAGAAATGGCAATTTTACCTTTTTAAAGTCAATTCTTACCTCATGTCCCTTCTTATTATTTTCTAAAGTTACCTAGAACTTGGGATTTTATACTAAATAGTAGAGTAATGTAATAATAGTGTTGAATGCATTATTATTTGTATGCTTATTTATTCTGTTTAGAAAAGTTCCTAGAGCAAATCAAAGACCAAACTAATTATAAAAGCCTGAGGTATGCTGACACTGATGTCTCTGACAATCTCAGAAGGATACATTTCTCAGTAATAGGGGAAAGATCTGGAAGGCATAAATAATAATACAAAAACAGTATTTATCATAAACACCTTTATAAAAATACTCAGTGTAATTTGAAATAATGGGGAAAAGTTTTAAAGTACCACCATTATCCATCATCAACTATAAAAACAAACAATTATATACATTATAAATGAGATTACTTCTGCTGCCATGGTTTTCCTTTCTTCACTATCCCATGTGGAAGAGAGAAAAAAGATGATCAAAGCTAATAGCTCACATCTTTATTAAAATGTTTCATGTAAGAACAGCTCTGATATGAATGTTTGAGGGGAGCAAGAAATTTAAAAATTGTATAGGCGCAGTACATAGGGGCAGAAAGCCCATGATCGTAAGCCTGCATCTGTTGTTTGAACAATTTTGTTTCAGCAAGAGGGTTGGAGAATTGTTGGAGACTAAGATTTTGAAAATATCAATGAAAAATGTAGTCATTCAGAGTTTTTCACACACCATACTCTTTGCTCATTCCTAAAATATCATCGCAAACTAGGTATGCATTCTAAAATAACAATTTTAGTGAAATCCTAAAGAAAAAAAGAAATTGTGAAGTATATTTATAGTGAGTAAAAACTCTACAATTTGTTCAAAAAACAAGTAAAATTTTATCTTCATTTGTGCATGTTTATTTGGATTATCTAACCATATATGCATATGTAGGTGTATATATTCATGTTTATGTTTAATTTAACAATCATGAACATGTAACATATTATCTACATAGTAAACATAGTTGAATTCCTGTTAAATGTTTATATCCATACAACTCTTGCTCAATAAATTTTATTCATTTAAAAAGAATATATAATTTAATATGAAAGTAGTAAAAATAATTATATTCAAATATTTTAAACACAACCCTTTATTTCCCCTCCCCATTACACATACACGATTTGCAAAATCTATTGCTTTTTGCAGTTCCTCTTTTAGTAATACAAATCATTCCCATGGCTTCAAATTTTATTTCTAGTTTTGACTTGTACATGGAATGTATTGGTAAAAGCCATTTCTTGGAGCTCCAAACCTATCCATATATCCAAACGTCTGACCCATGGATGTCAATCATTTTAAACACTATAGATTCTCTGACCACTCAATATGTAGGTCTCCTCACTCCTTTATACTTTGTCACATCACTTACTTTTAACATCGCTCACCATCTCTATTCAATTATATAATTATTATACTTGTCTGCTGTCTCTTTGAGTAAAATGTAAGTTTCACAAGAATCGGTACCACACCCACATTATTGTTGAATTTTAATCCCATCAGAATATTTACCCAGTAAATGTTTATTTAACATTTTAAAAAATGGTAGAACTAGTTTAATTGGTTTTGAAGAAATGGTGCATGAAGCTCAGAGTCCTGTGGTCCTTCCTCTGAGGGAGGGAGCTACTGATTACTTCTATGGAACCATAAGGACTCTATATAAAATTTTGAAAACCAGTATTAGAAAAGCAACAATCACAAAATTTCCTTTAAAAGATTTGCTATAATCATTTGTAATCTTTAGAACAATTTAAGTAATAAATTGCTTTTATATAATCTTTATTTTTACTACTTCTGACACTCTTTTTGTGTAAATTCAGGTTTATGCCCAATGCCATACTCATTCTGCCTGAAGGATGGCCTTTAAGATTTCTTGTAGTACATGTGCTTAAAATGTATAAGCTTTAGCTTTTCTGAGCAGTATTTCACCTTTATTTTTAAAATATATTTTCACTGAGGATAGAATAATGGGTTGATAATTTTGTTTTCTTTCAGAATTTAAAGATATCACTGTATGCTCTGTTTTTTGTTTTTGTTTTGTTTGTTTGTTTGTTTGTTTGTTTGTTTTTTACTTTCATAGTTTCTGATTAGAATTTTCCAGTAATTTTTGTTTTGTTTATGTAGTATGCCTATTTTCTCTGGGTTACCTAAAATATTTTTTTGGATTTCACTAGCATTACTGAGATGTACCTTGGTGTGTACATGTGTTTTTCTGTTTGTTTTGTTTGGGCATTTATCCTATTTAGGATCATTCTGAGCTTCTTGATTCTCTGGTGTGTGCATATTGATTTTGGAAAATTCTCATTCATAATCTATCTATCCATCTACCTATCCATTTATCACTATATATTTTTCCCTATTCTCTATTGGTTCTCTTTATGGGACTGAAAGACACTCATGATAAATCATTTGATGTTCTACAACTTTCTATGCTCTGGTCCTTTTTTTTTTTTTTTTTTTTTTTTCCCTAATTTTACCTTTTGCTTTTTTATTTATTTTTATGTTTCAATGTGGGTGATTTCTACTGACATATCTGTGGTTCAGCTGGGTCATTTGAAGGTAATCTTCAATTCTTATATCATGTTTTTATTTTTAGCATTTGCCTTTTCTTATAGTTTTCATCTCTCTACTGAAATTCTTCATCCGTTGAAATGTGTTCTCCACCTTTTCTACTTGATTTGAATAGAATTCACAATTATTTTAAAGTTCACCCAATAAATTCAATATTTAGGTCATCTATGAGTCTGGTCCTATTGATTATCTTGTCTCTTGACAGTGATTTTTTTTTCCTTTTTTAAAATATGTTTTCTAATTTTCTACTGAACTCCTGACATGAATATGTAAAAGAGCAGAAACCAAAGCAGATAGTATTTATGCCTGGAAAGAAATGGCATACCTATTATTCTGGCAGGCTGTAGGTTTGAAGGATTGGGATAGCTAGTCAGGAGTGAAGCTAACATGCTATTCCATACTTGATCTTTAATACTTATTTTGTATTATTTTTTACCCCCATGTATGATAGCAATCCCTTTCTTCCATGCTGTCCTTTTTGAAATTTGATATTTCTAGTGGGATACCAATAGGGACCTTGAAGGAAGAGCATCTACAGCATACTATTTCACCTTTTTTTTTTCTTTCTTTTATTAAGCCAAGATAAGCATTTAGGACTTCTCTTCAGTGCTTTCTACTCTGGAACTCCCAGTCCCTTATAGAACTTTATAAATAGTACATGACTGAAAGATAAGTCCATCTATCAAGATCCCAAGCTGCCATAACTCAAAAGAGTAATCTGTAAACTTCAGAGAACTTGAAAAACTATATGACATTCTTACATTTTTAAGTTGGTATCTTAATTTTGTTTATCATTTTTATAGTCATCAACTATGAGTACTATATATATTTATGTGCTTAAAATAAATTTATCAAAACCTTTTACCTTCAGTTATAGCTTATTCAATTTATGGAAAAATGTTCAAATTAAATGGCAGAGCTAATCCTCATTGCCAAACCAATTACCAAATTAAATTTACTGTTAGAAAAGGCTGATTTTATTTTTTTTTAATTTAAATAAACTTGTTAATACATATCACATGTGTAGACATCTGTGCATTCAGGTCTCACCTCTTCTAAACCAGGTGGCTGGATGGCTAGCTGGGAAATAGGGCAAAGTCTTGCGTCTGATAGTTTGTCACTTAGATCATGCATGAAAGTGCCTTTGGGGTTACAAAGTTGGTTTGTTTGTTTTTATAACCAGATTAAATTTAAAATGGCTGAGAGGTTTCGATTTTGTAATTTGAAGGGTTGTGGGTGGGGCGGGGGACCTTTATGAAAGGCAAGTTGAGAAAGGAAAAGAAAGGCAAAGCTCAGACACTGTTGCAGGCGTAACAGATTTTAATTTTAGATAGATTATAAATGGACGCATATGGATGTTGAGAATTGGGAAAATATTCTGCTTATTCTAATGGTTCCTCTGTTCCATCTGGCATGCCTTTTATTGCCTTTAGGAGTTTGTGTACTCTAGTTGAAGATTGCTGTTTTACTTTACTCCAAAGCTGATAATGACCTGATGAGAATGCCTACAGCAGTTTTTAGATTCAAGTTTACTTCTTATTAGTGGCAATAACACACTTTACTGAAGGCTTACTCTATGCCAAATAATATTATATGACTCAAGGCAACCTTATGGATTTGGTATTATCATTATCTCCATTTTAGCATAGTAAACAGAAGCTTCGGCATAATAAGTAAACTGATCAAGGTAACATACCTAATTAAATGTTGTAATTCAGATAGTTTGACTCTATAATCCAGATGCCACAGGCTATGATGCCTTCCTCAAGGGCATTTCCTAATTACCTCAATAGAGTTCTCTCCCTTGCTTTGCATTAGTAAGTTAATGTAACATGGAGTGGTGCAACTCAGACTTTGTTGCATATATGAATCACATAAGGAATTTCATTGAAAAGTAGATTCTCTTTCTGGAGGTTTTCGGAAAGATCTGAAATTTTGCATGTCTTAACAAGTTCCAGCTGAGGCAATGCTGCTGGCCCTAGGTCCCCACTCAGAGTTACTCATGTTTCTTAATCCCAAAAGCGCAGCAAAATCACTTAATCATTTGTCCACTTCTGCAATTTGGAGATGAATCATAGGCAATTGAATTTTGTAGATTTCTCGCGGGTTATTCTGGATAACAGTCACAGTGAGAAACTATGATTGAATTTTTACGTCTGAACTTTCATTCTTTTTTTTATTATTACCATCGTTATTTATTATTATTATATTATTATTATTATTATTATTATTATTATTATTATTATTAATTATTTACTTCAAGTCACTAAAGGCTGGGTATGCTCCAGAATTTTAAATATCAGGGGCTGGTCAGAAGAAGGATACTAGAGGATTTGTCTTAAAATTTATCTGGAGATCTAGAAAAAATGGAGAGGAGTAGATGGAGATGGTAAAACTAAATTCCACATTGTGACTTTGCTAAAGAGCTGCAACTCTCTCAGATTAAGACATGTTGATGGTGCACTCTGTCAGTGGGAGTGTGTATGCGGGAGGATGATGCAAAAAGATGCCATTAATGGGAGAATGGATTAGGAAGGAAATGTGAAGGGTGAAGAAATCTGCCCAGGTGGTTCTGATGTAGCCTTTTCCTATGACTGCAGAATCACAGATTTAGAGCATGTGTTATGATTGTTTTTCAATTACATAGTAGTGTTTTGAGATTTTTCTCCAGTTTTGCTTCTCTCTCCCCTAAACTATAAACATCTCAAAAATAAGACTAGTGAAATCTTCTCAAGTCCGCCTAGCAAATGAAAGAATTCAGCAAGTTCACACTGTGTGTTGCATTTATTTATTGAGCATATATTTACTGTGCCAAAATTTTCTATGTCAAACAATATGAAAGAAAATCAAAGGTGTAGGACATAGTCCCTATCATCACAGAGCTTGCAGTCTAGTTAGGGTACAGTGGGAAGTAAACATATATTTTCTCTAAAAATGTATGGAAGTGTTCTGAAGAGGTTTTGAAAGGATGTCAGAGATGTGAGGGAGAAGCACCTAATCTAGGAAATTTATTCTGAAAATAATGGAGTAAATAGGTCTAGGTTCAGAGACCAAATGTAGGGTCATTTAAATGGGTCACGTTGAAACAACTATTTAAAAAAAAATCAAATCTATCTAATCTTAGTAACCTTCCTGATCAATGGTGTTGAGCTGTAAGTCAAAACACCTCTGTGGGAACAGGACATGATTAAACACTACTTATTAAGTGAATTTTATTCACTGCCCACATGAGCCTGTAAGGCAGCTTCTTCAATAACAAAGGAGAAATATTTTTTTGTAAACATTTGGCATCTCTCAACATAAGACATCTGTGCATACTTCTGTATGAAAATAAAATGTTTTTAATTGATAGTTTTATATTTAAACACCTCTGGTGGCTTAAACAGTTTAAAAATAGCACATTGAGATTATGTTGTCAGTACTTGTCTACTGTAGATCATACAATAAAACAAGACAAAATAATTTCTAATATATAGAACAGAGATAATAAGGATGACTTCTCCATTTTCTCTTCATGTTAAAGATATTGGGAAAGCCTACTTTTTCTAGCTAACTGTAGTGAAAGCTGCTTTATTGTATAATTAGAAACAAGTTATTTCAGGGGTCAATATTTCTAAATTCCTATGATGCAGACAAATTACTCACTGAGCATCAGAATGCATGTTATTCTTTACAAATATCAAATATCAAAGCAGTTTCAGAGGTATGGAAAATCTGTGATTATCTCTAAATTTTTAGTGGACTCCCTTAAGTCTTAATTATTTTAGAGCACATTTGCACTGAATGGTTACCTAGGAAATTGCCAAAATTAAGAACATAAAAATAAAGGCCCCATACTTTGTACCAAGGAATGTATTTTCACATCAGTATACCTTTTCTTAAGTCAAGGTGGAAAGCTTGCACCTGAGCTACAAACTGCCATAGACATATCTGACCTTTAACTTACCTTTGGGTGCCTCAGGCACTTGGTACCTATAAATACAGTATCTGGAGAATGCAGCTTCCTTTCTGAGCCAAGAAAGTTAGGTCTACAATGATAAAAGTGAGGAGTTAAGACAATTTTCTGAGTAATTCAGACCAAGTCAGTCTGTCCCCAGTTGTCATCAAAATTAATTACTTTAACTTAATTACTTTCAGAAAAGTTAACCATGTCTGTGTGGTCTTCCCTTCTGGTAAATGTAACTGTATGCGAGTCTTACTAGAATTTTCTAAGTTACTCTTAAATATCAGTTTTGAGTGTGTCGCCTTTTTGGCCTAGGCTGCATCATGTTCCCCAAAGATGCCCATGCCTTAATTCTAGGATGTATGGATATGTTATGTTGTATAGCAGATGAAACCTTGCAGATGTGACTAATTAAGGATCTAATGATGGAGCAAGTACCCTGGATTATCCAGGTGGGCCCAATGCAATCACTAGCATCCTTATAAGGGGGAAGCAGACGACTCAATGGTAGTAGTAGGGAACGTAGGGGAAGAAGCAAGAGGTAGGAATTACAGTGTCCAGAAGCTTAAAAAAAAAATAGGCAACAAAATGAACTGTACATCAGAACCTCCAGAAAGAGCCAGCCCTGCTGACACCATGACTTCAATACAGCCAGACTGACTTGGGGTTTCTTACCTCTAACTGTAAGGTAATAAAATTATGTTCTTTTAAGTCAGTACATTTGTGGTAACTTGTTATACCAGTAATAGGAAACTATATCACCTGGAAGTTGCGATTATTCAAGAGTAATAATATGTTAAAGTGAAAGAGTGAATTTAAAATCAATTAATTAATATAACAGAGTAGCATGGGAATAGCAGTAAGTTTCACCATAGCCTAACTATAACTGTCACAAGAATCACTGAAACAGGAAACAGAAATGTCCAAGGGGGCTCCCCAAACCTCCCATTAATTTTTAGGTTGATCCCTCTTGAGGGGGTGTAAAACAGAGGTGGGATTTTGCTCCCTGCAAGTGAGATAAGAAGAATGTTTAAACACTTAATATTTACTGTTTTTTATGACGCAAAGTGGGAAAAGCTGAGAATGTCATTGTACATTTGATCATTTTCTCTCTGGATCAGGTCAGAACTTAAGAGTTACGTTTTTGAAAAATTCTACATAATCAAATAGCTTGCAGTGTGATTCTTCATATTTTTCAAATGTTGCAAGTGTGTCTTGCATTACTGGAAAAAATGCAGCTCATTCAGATGAAATAAATTTATGAGGAATTTAAAAGACTTCTTTAAAATTCTCTTGTTAATCAGCTGTTACTAAAGTTGAAGTTCTAGGATGTTATTAGCAACATTTCTAAACTTATTTTTTATTTATGAAATACTATTTTTTAATACAAGTTAGGAACTGAATTTGTGATGTTCCCAAATCTGCTCTAAAAGTGCTGTTTATACTATTTAAATTTTAAGTACACAAGGGAATATAGAACAAACATTAAATAAATTTATTCGCAGAGTCATAGATTACCTCTTCTCTTTAAACGAATCATGATAGCAGCTTGGTGGTGCTATTAACAGTCATAAAACCAGTACAAGGATTCCTGTAAAGCACATTGAGTGTTTTTCACATACATGTTTATTAACATATACTTACATATACATAAAAAAAAAAATCACCTTTTTATGACATTCAATGTGAATTAAACCGAGTCATTATGTAGTTCATTGGTTTGTAAACCTGAAATCATCAGAATTGAACATTTTTGGTGTATTGCTTTTATAAAAGGATTATTATGGAAATTCAAAACACACACTTGAGAGAGTGTACTGTAATATTCAGTATTCCAGCTTGAACAACTGTCAATTCATCACTTATCTTTATCTATGTCTGTCTTCTAAATACACCCAGCCCACTAGGTACCTGGTTTCCACACCAGACATACTCAATTTTAGTCTAATTACTTCAGAATTCTTCAGCTGATACTGATAATCATTCAGATTTAAGAATTACTTCCCACCCCCCAAAAAAACTTTAGATTTTTCGCTTATTTCATTTTTAGTTTTTTTTCAATTATTTTGTTAACCACATGATTGTTCTTTATATTATTTAATTACTCCTTTTGAATACCAAATTTGTAAAAATTCTTTAGGTGGGATAACAAATAAACCTATTAGAAATTTTCTATGCTTTGTAGTTTGATACTGAGTGTCAGCTCTTCTACTAAATAATTAACATATTATATTTGAATAGAATTCATTAAAGTAATTTAAGCAACAAGTTACTTTAAAATTTAAATTTGAAATTTAGAACAATAAACTTCATATTTAATTACCGGTTTCTTAAAAATGCAATAGATTGTCTAAATTAGAGCCATTTTTGTTGTGACATCTCAGGTCAATTTCTTATCAAGTCAGTTTCCTGTGGCCCAAGGAGATATAGAGACAGGGATACAGATGTTTCAGAACTTCTCCAGTTTGGCTAAGCTTGAGTGTTAGATCTAATCAGGGGCTCTGTTCAGTGAACCAACAGGAAGACTCCATGAGGCAACATGGCGAATGCCCTTCCCTCAGGTTCCCTGTAACTACCCAAGGGAAAGGCTGTCTTACAGATCCATACAAATCCATTGTGAAGAATCTTAGCTTCTCTACCTGTGTAGGAGAGAGGAGCAAACCCCCCCTCTCTCCAGCTGAATGCATACCTACTGTACTTTTGGCCATGTCTGAGGTACCTTCCACTGAATCAGATGAGGTAACTCAATCACCAGAGTAATCTTATGTTTAGACATCCTCCACCTAAAATCATTGGAGGCCAGTCTGTCTCACTGCTTCCTGTTTTCAGAGATAACGTGGTCTCTTTTCCCCCTTAAGGCCCACACCCACCATTGTCCCCATATACCCCTTTCCTCTGTGTTCTAGTGGCTGCCCTCCATATGCATTTTAAATTATAAGAGGGGTTAGAGATAAAGCACACTTAGCCAGCTGGAGGAAAATAAGTAGAAATTCTAGGCAAAGACTGGAAAAATGTGTATACATTCCTCTTCCTTGATATAGTTTTCTGAAAACAATAAGCTGGGGTTTGGAGATGAGGTTTACTCTCTTCATTTCTCTCCCTGTAATGGCAAAGTGAGTTAAGGCTGAGGTTATGGATTCTCTTCTTCTATTTTTCTGTCGTTTCTGCACCCTACCTCCCCTGCAGGACAGGAAGAGTCCATGGCATTATTCCTCTGAGAAATCTTTGTCATTCAGAGAGAAAAGATCTAATTATGTGGTCAGAAAGATTGTTGCTTCCCTCATTTTAAAAGCACAAAAGCAAAATACACACTATTTCTTTCCTGTTCTCTCCTCTTGAGACTACAGCATTCTCTGGCTTGTCAATTCATGATCATTGACAAGTTGCTCTATATTTTCACCTTTAACTTCTTATTGTCAATTTGCCTTAGAATTGAAAAACAAACATGTTTCTTAATCTCCATCTAATGTATTTTTTTAAAAAATCTGTTATTCAACATCTTTTAAATATTTGTTGCATAATAAGGTAGTACAAAATGAAGTTTAGGGGTCGTCCTCTTGAATGAAGCTACTAGAAATGTCACTATGACTCAATCAAATCAGATGTTTCACTATCCACCTTCCTAAAAGGTGACAAATTCTTGACTTTTCAAATGTCCTAGTATTGACGCATGTGCATGTAGTCAATACTCAAAGTTGTGGCTTCATGGTTTTATTAAAAATTAACATGTTTCCTTTATAATACTATGGAATCTCTTTAAAATAGAATTATTTTATCTAATCCACAATCTTAAGCACTAGACCTGTGTGCATTTTTACTCATTATCATAAGAATTAGGGAGCATTGTTTCCATTTCTTTTAGTCAAAATTTTATACTAAAGCTTCTCTAATATGGATAAAAAATTCTCAAATTTTGTGAATGTATTTTTTTCTACATTTATATATCATGATGTCTTTTGCTATTTCTCAGGCATAATATGCTTAACAAGTTTTAGTAAATAATACTGAGTTACATTTCAACTTTTTACACCACTTTCATGTATATATGTCGCTTATCCTTTTTAGTAATTTTGAGATAACAGTGAAAACTCATTGTAAACCAAAGCTATCAACTCCATTAAAATAGTTAGATTTCTCCCTATCTGTTCCAAAGCTGATAAAGTTTTAATTCTGTGTGCCTTTAGAAAAGTTTCAAACTCTATGAACCTCAATTTCCTTGTCTGAATAGTGAGATAATATACACCTTTTAGGATATCTGAGGATTAAATGATGCAACAGGTAAATTTACCTGGCATCATTCTCACATGTAATTTTCTCTCAGTAAGTGATTTATCCCTTCCCCTCTCAACCCTGGCTCCTGCACTTTTTCAACATATCAGTGCAGCATTGGTATGTTCAGTCGGCATAGAAATAACGTAAAACAGGGTAAAAGAGGCTTAGATGTAGAGCCTTATCCCCTACATTTTCCTCTGCGAGTAACTTCAACGTGGCACATATTGTATTCTAATTGTTAAGGGCCTTTATTTCTATCGATTTGTCAACATTAATATCACTCCTAATGATAACGATGAGAATTACTGACACTCAGTGCAGTCCATGTAATCCTCACAACAACTCAGAGGCACTATTAATATCTGCAAAGGGTGACTAAGACATTTGTCTAAGAGTGTCCGGATAGAAAATAAGCCAAGGGCCCCAGGCGGTCTGACTATGGAAGCTGACTCTGTAATATTATGCTACCCTGGATCCTACTATTCTTGTCATACAACACAACACAGAGAAGAGCTCACCCTTTGGTGCCATGCTGTCTGGGGTGAAATCCTGATGTTACCATTTTCCTATCTGAGCTCTTGAGTCTCTAACCTTCTCTATGACTCAGTTTACACTACATCTGTAAAATAAGAGTAGCATTTATAAAAAAAAAATCAAAGTGATATATTAAAGTGTTTTGTACAATATAAGTGAGGAATAAAAGTTAGCTATTTCTTTTATTAGTTAGAAGCACCATTGTCCTTTCTTCTGTCTCTATGTCCTCTCTAAGGAATTCATTGAGTTTGGGGGAAAAGAGTCTTTCCTTCCTCTGTGATGCTCAGAAGAAGTTAACACTAACCAAAGGAGCCTGCAAACCAAAATAACCTTCATTCAGATACTGGATTTTCCTCTAAATACCTCACCCCATTCATGACTTTATACAGTGTGCACATCCCAATGTGACTACAATATACTAAAGCGAATTCAGGTATTTAGCAGGGCATATCTGTGTTTGTTAATAATGATATTCTCATGTAGATTATTTTAAAAGTTCAGGTTTTTATGGCTAATTATTCACATTTAACCCCTGTAAGTTCTACATAGAAGCAAAATCTTTTAAGGTCCTCTCTTGCTGACATAACACTGGCCTACCTTAAACATTTTTAGTAAAATTTACTTTTGAAAGAATGGAAAGCTGAGACCTTGATATGTCTAGCAAAAGCTGATAAGCACATTTTCTGAACTGATAGGATATGTCAAAGGAGAAAAAAGTTACTAGGTTTATAGACCTAGAAAGTCTGAAGAATAACTGGTGATTTATGAATTTAACAAATGTGGCTGGCTATGTGAATTTGGGCAATTCTATAGAATATATATTTCTTTGATAATTTAGGTGTTGAGAACTAAAACAAACAAAAAAATTATGAAACTAAAGATATCAAACCCTTTTTAAGGTTCTACGGAAAAGTAGGTCTGCCCTGCTCCTAACCTCTCTTGATTTACTCAGATGTTCATTACGAATCATGATTAAGATGCGATGTTCTCTTTTTTCCTGTTAAGAAAATTGTTATCCCCACTGAGCTTTTATGTTTTGCTCTACATCCTAAATAGTTTGTGGAATCATCCAGAAAGATATTCTCATTCCATCTCACTTGGGCTTCTATTTCTAAATCACAAGCAACATATTAACCCCATGACACACATATTTTAAAGTAATGTTTCCAATCAGCTTCCCTATCACTTTTATCTGCATCCTGGTAGTAGCCTAATATTTGATAGCTCATTTCCCCTCACACCCAAACTAAATTCAATATTAACTCGGTGACCACTTTAATCCCAAATTTGAGACACCCGATTTGAGTCTCCAATTTAAGAGAATAGATACTCACTAGTTTTATTTCTAAAAACATGCAGAGAAATTATATACATACACTTGAACAAATGTGTTTAAGCTCTCATATTTTATTTATATAAATACCCCCCAAAATAAAAACCTAGGAATTCTACTTGTTTGTCTCTGGGATAAACAGAATCATTTCTAGATTAAGAATTTTACTCTTACCTAAAATGTTATGAATCCAAGTTTTTACTTTCTAATGTTGATGAATACTTCACAGCCTTCTAGTGAGCATTGCTGAGGCTGTGCAGAGTATCCTTGAGTAACTAAATTGAAGCCACACATTGCTTTATCAGCTAAAACTTTCAGGTGATAACAGCTTGTTTTTCTTGATTGAACTTCTGGTTTACATCATCAAAAAGGAGAGTCTCTTCCCTCACTTTCTCCTCTGTTAAATGTTTAAACATCAACCAGCTCTACTTCCAGAAATTCCGTTTCTTGCCTGTACATTTCGTGCTGCCTTTTTGCATGGCAATGGACTCTACACTGGTGCTATGCCAGCATCTGATGCTGCTTCTCTATCTATTGCCCTGATTTATTTAATACTACCATCTGGTTTCTATCACAACCCAGTCATTCTCACTGAAGGAATTAAAATGTCAAACATAAGAAATTGGGTAGAAGGCAGAGGTTAATTATAAAGGAGAAAACTATTTACACACAGACGTAGTTCTCTTTTCTCAGTGCCCATAGAATTCACATTACCATTAATGGGACTAACAGACCTGTTGAGTGGCAAATAGACTTACAATATTAAATCTTGATAAACAGCAGTAATGGAAATGAAATTTTGGTGAATACAATTCAGTGGAGTCTAGTAAGTTGTTTCATTTTTTTAAATGCATCTGAATTTGACAAGGATTGTTTAAATCTCAATATTAAAGGTTTACAAATACACTTTTAAAAATACATTAAATATGCCTGATTTATTTCTCTGCTAACTGTTTCTAAATTTGATTTACTGATTGCAATAAGGAATAAGATTTATTACTTCCTTAGGATTGTCAGGTACCGTTTAAATACTGCACACTATTATTTTATGGTCATGGCGGATTACTGTTTTCTTTCTAACATGTGACATAAGTTTATGCATCCTCATTCAGCTGGTTTACTCAAGTTATAGCGCATTGCATTTTGAAAAATGTGCTGACATCTTTTACATTACAAATGATCTTTTTGAATTCTTATGTTTTCTCTAAAATTCTCAGTAAGACTAAGTAGAAATAGCAAACCTGTTGAATGTATAGTTTTGGCTAGTGAAAGGTCCAGCTTTATCTGTGGTGATTAAATGTGGATATGTGAACCACTAATAGAAGGGAATACAATGTGTGGGTGGACGAAAGAGAAAGAAAGAGATGCTACCTTAGGAATAGGAAGTCAAGGCAGCTGAGATTTCTCAAAAATCAGAACTTAATCATAAATATATAAATATATATATATATATACATATACACACACTATAAATAATTATACTATGCTATATTATAGTACAATAATTATTAGAATTTTCCTTTCCTGAAAACATTTGTCAGTCAAGTTGAACAAGATCAGATGCATTAACTGCCTGCTTTGCATCTATTCACTTTTTAGTCATCACACTTAATACCTCTGTTGGATGACATAATATTTGAAGTTAAACTTGAATGGCTCAAAATTATACAACTAATTACCTTCATCTTCAATTACAGTGCCTAATTGGCACAGCTCTGTTAGCATGACCCCTGGTGGCAGAGGAGCAGCAGGCATATCCTCAAGCTCTTAGCTATCTAATTAGTGTGTTTTGGTTAGAATATCCGACAGGCTGTATTTGGGATGAGGTGATCCATATTTCAGCCCAGGGCCTCTTGTTGGATGCTTGAGGCTGAGAAATTAAATGACTTAGATCTGTGGTTATTAAACATTGTTTTCTAGCTCCATATCATACACATGTGAAAAGAATAAAAGAATATTATATACATTAATTATATCAAGAAGACTGGTGTTTGAAGGGGTAAATATACCAGAATTTCAGGGTTTGTATCACTTGCATTTCTCACTGCCAAATACCAGATATCTGTTCCATCCACCCTAGGTAAGAAAGAACGTACAATGTTATTATGAATCGAAGAGGTTAAGAGTAGAAATGTTCAGTAAAGATCATAACGACCACCATAATTGCTTTGAAAGTAGGTTCAAAGTAGTTAGTCTAGACAATCCAAACAGTATTCAAAAGGCAGAAAAGTTCTACAAGTATATTTAAAATATATATACATGAATATGCACATATATGCATATATGTCTTCATTTTAATCATAATTTTAGATAACCGAAATAATATTGGCAACTGCAGAGAGGAAGGCAACTGAATTTATAAAGGATTTTTCTAAAAAGTAGCCATGGCTTAATATTTGAATGAACTGAACTTCAAAAATATATTGGAGCACCAAAACAGAGAAAACGTGTTTAAGATCCAATATGTTTGGCCAGTATTCATTCAATTATTAAAAGAAAAAAATAGAGGACTTATTTTGCATTTTGTAAGTTTTAGCCATATAGATAGGACATTATATATTGGTAATACTTAAAAAAAAAAAATTCTGTTAGCTTCCTGACTAATGCTTTTGGGAAGTTTAAACCTTTTGTAGAAATGAGTTAATGGTATCATATTTTCTCTAACTAAAATCCAAAATCAAAAGGTTCATAGGAAATCATTCCCACTTCCTCAAGTTCAGTGAATTATTTAATACCACTGTTTTAGCAAGTATATTGTTCATTGTTCCTCACACAAGGAATAGATGAAGTCATGTTTGTCTCAACTTCCTTGGTTTTGAAATGCCTTTGAAATAATTCTTGATTTTAATATGAAATTGAAGTTAAAGTAAAAGTTATACTTGAAAGGAGAGAGTATGAATCTGGCTGTGAGAGATATTTAAACATATAAATTGTAAATATATTTGTGTATATGAGTGACATTGGGCATTCTTATAACCCAGTTTTAATTCAAATTAAGTTTAATTACTTCATCTGTAAAAGGGGATATTGATGTTACACTACTGGCAGGGTTTTGAAGGATTATTTAAGATAAAACACAGGCTAAGCCCTCAGGCATATTATTAGTAATATCATAGGCAATGTCATATAAATGTATATTTTAATGGAGAATAATCATTTGAGTCAATGTCAAAATCATTCTCAAGAGCTTTATTTTTTCTTCTCAGCGGCCTCAAGTTGTCATCTTGATATTTAGTATGTTAAAAGCCCCCAGGTGATTAGGGTACCCTCTGCTCCTATGTTATCTGGCATGTCTCTCAAATAGTATCACTACATTAATCTTATCACACTATGTTATGCCTATGTATCCCTAGATTGGACTTACCACATTTTATTATGTTTTTAAATATAACTTTCTGTTTATGTGAGTTGCAAGGGAAATGATCATGTCCTATTCATCTTAATATATTCTGTACCTATATACGCTTCAATAAATGTTGAATTAAAAAATGAAGAAAAGAATGAAAGGATTTGAAAATGTCTCCATATTTTATAGAATTCTCATCATAGAGGCAATAATTGGACATTTTTTTTTTGTACATCTGAGACAATTGAGGCTTAGTGATGGATACAAGAATACATTGAGATTTTTTAAATTACAAATGGTCCATTCTAAATTTTTTATATATATTGTGACTATATAAAATAATGTGGTAGGATACAGGTATGTAGGTGAAGTGGATTATAGAAACATTTTCTTATGCTTATTTTAGTTTTAGAAAAAAAATCACAGTATAGAAATATTTTGATTTTAGGTATAGATTCATATTCAAAGAAATTTTCAAAATCACTCTTGACTTCAGCCTTTTTTTTTAGGTTGTTTTTCTTTGTGGTCCCAGCATTTTTTAATGGACTAGATAGAAGGACAGGAAGATGTAGTAAAGTTCTCATTTGGCATGAGAGAAAGCATTATGTTAATATTATACTAAATTGAGAAGCATCATTGCCATATCTGATCAATCTTCTGCTTTGTCCACATGGAAATAAAAAAAAAAAAAAGCACTCTGTGGAAAAAAATACTTTCAATACAGGTCAGATCTTGTAAGTTTGAAAGGAGTAAACAGGGTGACAATTTTAATACAAATTAAATAATTGTGAAATAATGATATTTTGTAAGGGGGGAAATATAAGTATAGTGCTAGATGAGTTTAATAGCCATTACCTCAACCTAGAGGTTTTGTTAATCTGTAAAATATATAACTACCATATAGAAATAGTATATAAATTATAGGGTAAACTTATTTAGGGAATTCATTTCAAGTAGTTAAACTTGACATTTTAACTATAACATCCTGTTTCTTCATGCAACTAAATGTAAATTATAGCTGAAAATGTGAATAAAATAGTTATCCAAATTAGCAGAACACTTCATATAAATTGCTCTTCTGAGTTCCTTCCATTGTGATTGTTTTCATCTCAGAATGTAAATTGATCCAAGTTCACATGGGGTGTCTGATAATCCTTTTAAACTGCAAAGCTTTTTCAATTTTTGCATTTCACTTTGAATATTTTAACAAATTCTGAATATTTATATACAACAACCTGCCATTTGTTCAAATTTCTATAACCCTCTATATTATAGAGATAAAACAAATTGGTAGTATTTTTCCTTCATATTCAAAACATTGAACATTTTCCCTTAAGGTCACAGAGTACTTTATCATCAGACAAATAAACTAATCACCAAAGAGAAGGTAAATGTGCATGACTATTTGACTTTTAATTTATCTCTAAATTTTACTTTTATTGGCCTTCCTTTTACATTTTGTACTTTTCTTCAGTCAGTTTTCAATAAAAATTCAAAAGCACTTCCTATTTCTAGGCATCATGTTAGGCACTGGGTATGGCGTGAGAGGAAGGAGGATTGGGGAGAAAGTGTGGCAGCTCTGAGGGAGGCGTATCCCTTCTTGGAGTATCCTGATCTAAAGAGGGAAGTCAGATATTTTTTTAAAATACAATGAGACAGTATTGCTAAAAAATGGTAGTGCAGTTCATAAGTATAGTAAGCGAAACAACTAACTGCTTTGAGGGGTATAACCTCATCTTCCTAAAGAAGGTGACTTTGAATAGGATTGTAAATGATGAGGATAACACACAAAACAAGTGTAGCTCCTTTTAGGATCTGCAGTGTTGCTTTTGTTCTTCATATTTTCCCTTTCTTGATAAAGTCAAGAATAAAATATTTTGCAAGCAAAATAGTCCTCCAACAAGGAAATTCATAGATTTCTTCCAGACTAATGAAGTCCTCTAATGGTCATCTCCCTCCAATGCTACCTTAATTTGTTCCCTATAGGGGTATATTCACTCTTAGGGATGGCCAGTTTCATAAAATAATCTTGATAGTCACATTACTCAAATTTCTTTATGTAAAAGGAATTTAGTTTCACAAATTTATAGGAAGAAAAGCTCTCTTGAATGTTGAAATACTTACAGCAGTGCTTACTTTAAGAATGCTAGTTTTTAGAACCAAGAATCAGAATAAAAATCTTTCTTGGCCTTGTGCTACTTACATGCCATACAATTTTTCAATTTGTCATCTCTAGAGCATGAATATAACTAACAAAGGATTTGGACACCTAAATTTTACCATTATATTCCAAGGTAACTTGAAAGCTAAATGAAGTATTTGCTATACTGAATGAGCCTTTTTAATATGAAGAAATACACAATAAAGGAAAGTGTCAATTGCTCATCTCATCAAATCATTTTTTATAAAAGTATAATTTCTTTGGTGGTATTTTTGGGCTCTTGGACTAAATATCATCTCATTAGACATTTTCTGGTTTTCACAAGCAAGTAAAATTCTGTGCATGGCTTCCAAAATCAGGTTTTCATAATATATATAATCATTATTCATTCTGTCATTTGCATTGTAAAAGTGATAATAAGTCAGCATGTATTCATAGTTCTGCTTCACAGAATATTTTGCTTCAATTAAAACACATTAAATAGCAGGAAAATTCCTGTGTTGACTTCTAATATTGTGAAAACCTTTATGATCTAGGCATGCACCGAGGAAAACACATCGGTGGCTTTAGAGCTTAGATGTCTGTTATTGCTTTAGTGGGTTTACATATTATGTGAGAACATTTCCACTGGTCAAACTGCACTACAGGAAGCAAGTATCTATGTCGGAGTTTTAGGGGTGCAATAGCTTGGAGACTGATAATAAGGGAAAAGTATGTTTTTCTTTATAATAAGAACGTGTCTCAGTAAGAGAGCCAGAAGGTCAGAGCAAACCTGAGGTGTGGATCCATTAAAGGAACTGAAAAACAGTTATTGAACCCAGTGTTCTTTCTGTAAGTTTATTTTTGCAGATAGTTTGAAGAATGGATTAAAAGAAAAATCCACATAATTTAATTGATGATATTCTCCATGCCACTTATTAATCTAAGTGTTTTCAGCCATACAAATTGCTTTGGACATCACTCAAGTATACATATCAACTTATGATACAGTTAATTGTCCACTAATTTATCTCATCTATTTATTAAATACACAGGCTTTGAGCACCACCCACTTGCTAGGTATTTTGCCAAGTACTAAAGATGATTAAAATAAGTACTTGTACTTAAACTGCCCACAGTCTAGTAAGACAGATGAGTACAGAGTCAGCTTCTTAGAAATGAAGTTTAAGATGGTGATTTTGTTTGCATGGCAAATTTTGTAAGCTCTTGAATGGAAGCAGGACTTAACTCAGCTTTGTAAGAGGAAAATGGCAGAGAGATTAAGGATCCAAAATGTTTCAGAAGTTTTAATATGTGATAGTTAGGTTATCACTCAGTTCATAGTATTTTTAATTTAAAATTTCTATATTTTCAAATGAGGTTTTTAATTTCCACACACATAGATTGTTGTTCTGTGTGTTCATCTTTTTGTTACTGAGTTTAAGCTTCAGCTGTCATGAAAGAACATAGTCTATAGGATTTCAGTCTTTTGAAATTAAGGCTTTTTGACATAAATCTGGTCAACTTTAATAAACTTGTGCATGAAAATAGTATGTATATGTTCTCCAATGTCTCCCTTCAACTTTGTTTTGTTTCCTCTCCATTCTAGCATCCTCTTCTAAACGACACAACACATCATGTGGTCGCCCGTGATCTCTTCATTGCAAGTGCAATGCACAATTCTGTCTCCATCTTGCTTGACTTACCAGCAACAGTAACACAATTAAACTTTTTCTTTTTGAACCACTGATTTCACTCAACTTCTGGATCTCCACTCTCTAACTTCCCTACATAGTTTTATAGCAGCTCCTTTTCATTGTCCTTTGCTAGTTTATTTTCATCTCCCAATCTCTAAGAGTTGAAGGCCTGAGAATCCTTGGGTCTCTTATCTTTCCTAAACACACTCACTCCTTTGAGGTCATCTTAACTTAGGGCTTTTTAATACCACTCATGTTCTAATAATCTGTCTTTTCAACCTTCATATATATTCATATTCTAACTATTTCTTGCTGCCTCCACTAATTCTTCTCTAGTCCAAACCATATTCATCTCTTTTCTAGATTGCTGCAGTAGTCTTTTTAATTGTTTCTCTGCTTTTGACTTTAACTGCCTTTAGCCTCTTCTCAACATTCAACCAGAGTGGTCTTGTCAGTTTTTACTCAGAATTCTCCATTGGCTTTCCATCTTACTTGCAGTCAAAGCCAATGTCTCCAACTCCTACAATAGCATACTTGGCTTTAGAGGATGTGTCTCTTCAGGACCCTCTGACCTCCTTTCCCACCCTTCTCTCTGATTCAGTCTACTCTACACAAACTGGACCTCCTGCTGTTTTTTAAACATTCTAGTCTCCTCACGAACTTTGCTGTTTATGTTGCCTTAGTAATGACGTGCCTCACTCTGATTTTAAATTTGCAACCCCTCCCAGACATTTCTTATACCCTTTTGCTGATTTTTGTTACTATTTCTCATAATATAAAATGCAATTTAATAATATTTAATATTTATCTCTACTATAATATCCATATGAACAGGGAATTTTGTATGCGTGCTTTTTTTTTTTTTTAGTTCTGTATTCTAAGCAGCAAAACTGGTGCTAGCATATAGTAGGTACTTGATAAATATTTGTGAAAAGAATGAACAAATGAATGTTGTATCCAGCTTTGAGCTGTATACTGGAAACCTTGATTCTCCTCACAGAAGCAAAATGAGACAGATTAGCCTGCAGAAAGTTATAAAGTGTGTTGTGGGCAACAACATCTGTGGAAGAGAAGGGAAGAAAGCAAGAATGGGCAAACAGAAGATGGATTGCAATTCATCTCAACAAAAGTCCCAGCTAAAACCCTAGGAAGCCATTTTGCCTGGTGCCTAAGAGACCAGGCCTTTAAACTACACATCCACCAGTCAATGGGTAAAGGCTGCCCTCGTGTGAGACGTAGGCAGCATCACCAACTTAGGGCACATTCAAAGTGGGATGAGAACTGGGGCTGACAGTAGTGATCCTAGCAGCTGGGTGAAAAGTTCTCTGAATCCTGAAAGAGGATCTCTCAGGTGCCCATCACACTTCCAAGTATGCTATAGCTTTGAGGATATTTCTACTTCCTCAAAGGCTCTTCCTTCTAAGAACTATATAGTTCTGGCAGCTCCTTAAAATCCTTACTCAGATGCCACCTACTGAAAGAGGCCTAACCTTTATTGTAAATTGAAATATGCCCTCACACACAAACACTCACAGACCCATGTCTTCTAACATAGCATATCATTTGCTTGATTACATACTTAGTATTTACTGCCTGTCATCTTGAACTAGTAGACGTACTCTAAGGGGACAGATTTTGACTACTGTTTCATGAACACCTAAAGCATATACTTTCCAAATACTTGTGGAATAAATGAATTTCAGGTTTCTGACTGAGCTGACTTTGTGATGCTTTTACTACTTGGATTTCTGGAGAGTGATGATAGCTCTTTTGGTTTCACTGATGTACAGGGTAAGGTGAAGCAGAGCCTGAATGCCTCTGACGAGACTGCAGGGCAGCCCACTGACAAGATACTCCAGGGCCATATTTTACAATAACTAGGATACAACCTAGAAAAGAAATTAATCTCACCTATTAGGATACCTGCCAACTTGTAGGCACAAACCTGGTTTCTTGAGAGGTAAAGTAGCTCTAATGTCTTTCTGTTTTCAGGGCGAGTATAGCTTCATATTATCTCAGGGGTGAGGAGATGCGGGCTAGGCTTAGAGGCTAAGGAACAGTCTAATGTCAAGTGGTATCTACTTACAGCTTTTGCCCCAAGAGTTAATTCAGAGAAGATGCGATGGAGCATTTTGCCACCAGAGGGCACTGTGGTACCTCTTTCTGATGTTCCGCTTCCTATGTAGGATTGTGAGAAGCTTGGAGGCAAAAGCTTTAAAAACCCTAAAGAGTAGTAGTATGCTGATGTCGTTAATGACCTATCATGTTTTCAACAATCTAAAAGTCTGCCCTCCCAAGCAGCCTTATAGATTGTTGGTGGGAGCATTAATTTGCTTTGATTCTCAAGGAGAGAAATTTGGCAATATATTTAAAAGTTATAAATGCATTAAACTTTGATCTCCCTCCACAGACTCATAAGAATGTATCCTACCAATGTAATTCTTAGATACTAGTTTAGATGTGTAACCCTAAATATATATATATATATATATATATATATAGCTTTTTAATAATGGCAAAATATAAATTTTGGGGGAGTCATGTTAAATGACTTATGTAGTAAAGAAATATAGAAAGACAAACAGCTGAATATAATAAGATGCTGTTTATTTAGCAATAGAAAAAGTCCTTTAAGTGACTTAGGTGAATAAAAGCAAGGTCCATAATAGCTAGTAAAACATTGTCTTTTTTTTTTTTTTTTTTAATAAGGGTGAAGGATAATCATATTTGTATTTGCAGAAGTTTTGCAAGGACACGCAGATGCCGGTAAATGTGGTCTTGCTGAGAGTGGCAAGCGGAGAGGATGGAGGCAAGGGTGAGAAGACTTTGCCCTGTGTGCCTGTTCCTGAGGCTTAGTTTGTGCAAATTTGTTACCTATCTGCAAAACAATATTTTCTTTGCATTCCAGGGAAAGTGCTTTTAATTAATTCTTGAGAAAATGGTGGCAGTTCACTGGTTTATCATTCAAATGCATCAGAAACATGGAGCTATGGTCATATTTACCTACTTGGTTTTTAAGTTGCTCATTACTTGAAATACATTAGGAAGAGTCATTCTGGAGGCTTTGAAATAGAGGAGGCGAATTTTCTAGGGAGGCCAATCTAGGGAAAAGTTACAGTCGCTTAGGTTTTCCTTTTGGATCGCTTCTTCAGTTTTCTTGACTTTCTATAATAGTCTGATTCCCCACTTCGTTCTGTTGGTCATGGATTGCTCTGCCCTCTGAGCAAAGAAGGAATGAGTTACTGAAACGTCACCTTACTTTGTAACAGAATTATTCTAATAATACATATTCATTTCTTAAAGTTTGTTGAGTATCTACTATGAACCTGGCAATGAACCACCTTCCAAGATACAAATGTGTTAGACAGAACCTTTCCCTTCCCTGAGGAGTTCACTGTCTGATAAGAAGGTAGCAGGATCTAACTGCTTGCAGAGTGGTGTGTGCCGTGGGAAACCAAATGAGACGATCTCCTTTTCCTGAGAGAATGGAGAGAGCCTTCACATCATTTTATGGATTTTAAAATAAGTAGGAATTCTTTGGCAAAAGGGGTTGGGATGGGTGGAGAAGAGAAAAATATTCTTAAGCAGAAAGGAAAACACTTGTGAATGTCATATATTTCAAAATGCATGGCCATTAGAACAAGTACTAGGGAGTTTAGTGTGACTAGAGTGTTTGTGTTGATTTGTTTTTTTTTCTGCATTTTGAGAGAAATTACTGCCACTGTTGCTATTATTAAGCAAGTAGTAGTATGTTCTCTAGGTATATTATGCCATTTAATCCTAACAACAAAACTAAAATATTTGTTATATCCAGGATGCAGAAATGAGACTAAAAAATATAAAAGTTAAGTATTTTGTCTAGAGTTATTCATAGGTAGAGCTAGGACCCAAATTCTGATTTCAAATCCCAAGCTTCAGAGTTTGAAGCTGGGTCTCTTCTTTCAGATTCATACTTTACCTTTCTCCATCTTATTTTCTGATGCCAGAAATTACCTGCATGTAGTCCATCAACATTATTCCTTGTGCTTGGGACCAATGTAGTTCATCCCATAGGTAGTATAAGCAGAAAACCAGAGGGAAAGGAAAATAGAGTGCTATATTTTAGGGCTCTTCCATCCTGTCATCTTGTGCTGCCTGGGACTCCTAAGCAAAGATCACTGCTAATCTCCAGGAGACCCTCTCAACATCTCTGACTCCTGGATGGCAGTAATGAACTGCTTTCTGCCACTGGAGGTTCAAATGGCTCCACCACACCTCCCTTGTCATTTCCCTACATACAACCCACCATTTTGTAAATAGTTCTCTGTTAAACTCTCCTCAAATTATCTTTATTTAAAGTGCATCTGCTTTTAGTGGGCACCAGATCAACATTTAAGAAGCTATTGTTATTATCTGAGTGAGAGCTGATAAAAGTCTATTTTGGGAGTAGCATAGAAATAAAGGGGGATAAAATGGATTCTAAAATGTTGTGAGAGAAACTTGAATTGCAAAGGGGGCTGCAAGGAAAGGACAATATTCTTTCTTAAGGTTTGAGTTTTATAAAGGGATTCAAGTGGACCTTTATGGTACCTCTCACATTGCATGGCACAGGGGAAAAAAAAAAACCCTCAAACTACATTATTAACAGTGAAATGGAACAAACAGGTGGTGAAAGTCTGCCTGGGCTGAACACGTGGAGCCACATCATTCAGTGAAGGGCTGCCAAGGACCTGGTGGTGATTCAACAAGTGATTAGAAAGAAGTATGTCCTATAACAACAAAAAAAAAGGTTAGCCCGGCAAGGGGATCATGTAGTGGGGGGTATCGACATGCCCAGTTGCCCAGTCTTGGTTCTGAAGATTGAAGTAGGCACTGAGCATCAGGAGGAACGTAGCAAATGGGATTCCTACTATGAGAGTAAGTTTAGAGTCAAACTCTGGCTCCTTGGGAAGGGACAAAGGCCAAGGCAAAACAAGTGCTGGCTGGACGAATTATAAGACTGTGTATTGCTGCAGCTCTTGCATGTCTCCTTAAACCACCCCATTGTGCACCAGAGTAGAGCAAGGCTGAGCACTGGAGGTCAAGTGGCTCAAATCATGGGGAGTGAAAGGCCCTAACACATTTCATTCACATAGGCAGCCCAGCTCTGAAGTTTCTGCCACACCTATGCTTTGGTGAAAATGTCTGTTTTCCTCTTATGTTCCAAAGCAGCATTGCTCTGGTGCATTTGAGGAAACGTCAGTGTTCATCCGTGTCTCTCAAGTTGAAGAATATAAAATAGGGCAGGCATAAACATAATGGAATTGCATTATTAAATTCTGTTTCCTATGAGATTCCTTTTCGTGGGAGGAAAAAAAACAAGGAATTCAGAAAATAAAATATTTTCAACATTAGCTTTCTAGGGTTTAAACATGTATTTTGATTTATAGTCTGTTAGCACAATATATAGAAAATGGCTTCTTAAATTAACACATCAATTACTTAAGCCAAATGGATAGGACTGATTGCACTAAAATAATAAATAACCTTTTATACGGAATGTTTTACAGGAAATAAAATATAGATGGTCCCTTTGACTTATACAGGTGCTATATTAATCACTGAGGTGTAAATTATAGAGGTGAAGAGTTTACACTTTCCTTTGTGTTGAGCATTCTGATAAATGAGTGCCTGATGTGACAAGAAAAGATAACATAATGAATATGTTATTATGCTCGAAGGAACATGAAAAAAATGACTGACACTGAATTTTGTTCCAGGTAGGAATAAAAAGCAAGCAGTTCCTGGCCTGTGATACTCCAGTTAGGGGTGTTGATTGACAGCATGTTGGCACCAGCATTGAGGGAAGTGATGGGCTTCAGCTCCAGGTGAGTTCTCTTCTTCAAGACACAACATGTGCATCTTTCTGACTCTTCCCACAGAGTTCATAAAGTAACTCCATCGAGCCTTTTACCTTTCAAAATATTGGGCTAATGCATTTTCTAAAAATGTAATAGTTTTTAAATTCTATGGTGCTTTAAAATCAATGCATTTTTTTTCTTTTTTCTTTCAACTTTAATGATAGAACAGGTAACTATGAATGAGTTTCCTTCTGAAATGAGTGTCACAATACCCACATTACAAATAGTGAAAGATGAATCTTCACACAGTGTTTGAGAGTAAGGAGGGAAGGTATTTATAGAAGTGACCGAAGTGGGAACCCAGAGTCATTAAGCATTTCAAAATTACTCATTGTTCCATAACCTTCTTAATAGCAGGCACTAAAGGCTAAGTTACCCTTAAGGATCCAAGATTTTGTCACTTCCAGAGTTATGCAATTAGAGCACACAGATAATTCCATAATTCAAAAAGCTCCTTGATTTCTGGCTTTCAAATTATAGGAGATCAGAAGGAATGGTCAAATACGTTTATTTGCTGAGTGGATTCTAATTATGATCCTTCCTGAGTCTGTACCATCAGGAATCCATAAAACAGGATGTATACATGACTAGAGATATTAATATGAAATTTCTGTGTGCTGAACAGACTAATAAGCCATAGATTTAGGAAATAAAAGGTATGTTATACAACTTAATTTTCAAAAATCATGTTTTTATATTTTGCAAGACCTAGATACTAGGCCTACACACAGGTCTTCTTGTAATTTACATAGAATCTCTGCCTTCCACAAATTCAAAGATTAATAAAAAAGATAAGCTAATCAAGACAACTAAGGCAAGTGCTATAAAAAGGATATAAGGAACATGTGGTAAGTATAGTCTGTTTATTGAATATGTTAATACTTCCTTTTACTTAGCAATATTATATTTAGTGATTTAATGTAAGACAATAATTGGATGTCTAAAAAGATTTAAACAAAAATGTTTCTCATAGCTGTTTTAATAGCAGTGAAAATGATAATCAGCCCAAATAATCATATAGAATTTATGGCTTTTATCAAATAATGCATTTCAATAGAACTATTAAAATAAATGTTTTAGAAGAATACTCATGACATGGGAAAAAAAGCAGGTACATTTTTAAATTTTAAAAAGCAGGTAAAAAAATGTCTTTACCGGATAACATTTGTGTGTTTATGGAAAAAAAAGATAGAAGAGAACTGTATGATGATTTTCATTGTTTTTACTTTTAAATTACTGTTTTGTCCCCTGATGTTTCACAAGAAACATTTTTACAATAATCAGAAAAAAAATTAATTTTGAACATTAAATCTTTAGATTTTTTATAAGATAAAAATATGTTTGAAGAATAAAGTCATGAAAAAATAGTCACCATATTTTCCAGAGAGATTAAAAACCATATTACAAAACAATTGGAGTAAAATCCTATATGCATATAAAAATAAAGGCATCTTTACATAGGTTATTTTATTTATTTATACTAGGAAAAAATAGAAAACTTTTTTAAGTAAGTGAGAGTTTGGGAGAGTGAAGATAATTTCTATTTAGTAAATGTGTAAAGGCCCCAAAGAAGGGATGGAATTTGAGTAGGGTCTTGAAGGCTTAATATACACAAATGGGCTTTCATCATTATTGACAATAACTAAAGTTGGCCTGTCGAGATGGATAAATTTCATATTATGTTCTCTTATATTCCATTGTTCATTTTGTAGAAAATCATAGCATAAGTGCTACACATTGTGTAAATTTGAATATTAATACATTTATTTAAAACTTAGGCCAAGTAATCAATGTAATATATTAAATAAAAATTATATCTTTGTATAAGTAATTACAACATGAAAATATTCATCGAACCTTTGAAAGTTAGTTTCATCACCATATTCTTCTACAGTTCTTAATTTTTCCTGGCTGTAGTGATACACGCATAAGTTGTACATTTATTTATCAAAAATAAATAAATAATTATGTGAACATCTCATTTTAAAAGTAAACTTAGTAAAGAATATTGATAGTGTTCTCTATTACAGACTTCTCTATACCTCTCTTCTCCATCAACTGTGGGTTTCTAAGTCCATTCTTTACATTTTTTATTCTTACCACACATTCTTCTTGGATTATCACACTGACACCCATGGCTTCGATAGTCCCAAATGTGTGTGTGTGTGTGTGTGTGTGTGTGTGTGTTTGTGCATGTGCGCACGCACCTGTGCATGTGTATATGTAAATAAACCCACATTCTAATTGTTCACTAGCTCAGTATACCAAATGGACCCACAGGTATGATACTCACCTAGGTTATATTTCCTACCTCATTCCTTTAGATTCCTCTTTAATGGATTCTTCTCCTGAGGGGCTGCCCATATTGACTGAGCAGGCCTGAATTATCCATAATGAACAGGAGAAAGGGACAACTTTGTTAATAGTTTTACTGGCATATTAACTATAACATTAATAATTACAATTATTTTTCTCCCTTTTTCTATCATAAGTTAATTTAGTCTTGGTAATTATTTATCATTCTATTTTCTTTGCTTTTCCTGAGCTAACATTAAGTGGAAACCATAAGAATGGCAAAGAAAAACATGTACAATGGTGGTTTAGAGTCGTCAACATACTAACAGATACGGGGAGACGATTTGGTGTTGGTTGACCTGGGCTCAGATATTTTTCCTGCCACTAATGAGTTAAGAAGCCCAGAGCCTGCTGTTCTCAAGTCTCTGAGTCTTAATCATTAGTTTCAAATTATCCCAATTCTATAAGTCAACTAATATAATGTTTGTGGAAGCCTTTTAGGAATGTTTAAGGACTTGCAGGTGTGCATATGATTGATGTTCCCTACAATAAAGGATAGATACAACTTACCAAAACACGCATGTGTGTATATGTATGTGTATGCACATAGAGACTGCTTCTGAAATAGAAGTAGTTGTTGTTCCTGAAGTGAAATATCACATGCTTTTCAGTAACATATGTTCAAGTAAATATTTGCAGAGAATGTCCCCTCCTTTTCACTTTAATGTATGTGGCCTGCCTATCAAATTAGCGTGGTGCAGTAGTTCAGGAGGTGTTCTCCCTGACCTTTGATCACAAAGGTAATTCAGTTCCAGACAAAATTCCAGTGTAATGATCTTGGTAACATAAAGCAACTTCCTTTTATGAAATCTGCTCACAAAAATAAATGGAGTATGAAAATTATGACAATATCAAGGTAGCAGTGATTCATTGATTTAGAAATTACTTGTAACCATATAATATTACTAACACTTCATGACCTGAGATTCAAGCTTCAGCTTACATCATGCATCAGCAGAAATTAATATTGTCAACAACTCCAGAAACATTAAATTTTAACAATTGAATTTACATTTGCTCGAATACTGTAATGAGAATATTGTATTAGCTATAATAAAATAGTGGAAATTACAGATGAGAATTTGTTCATACGAATGAGTATTCATTAGTCATTCAAAAATGTATACCTAGAATAAATCAAAATGTATTTTATGTTGGTTGCCCTGAAACCACTTAAGAGTTCCAAGTAATGTGTAGTAAAACCTAGGAGACTAAGATCATCACAAACCAAAACTCTCAACTATTCTTTTGCTCTGTCCTTTAATAACACCTTCTCAAGAAAATGCAAGTGACATGAAAATACTCTAGAGCTAAAAAAAAAAGAGAGAGAGAGAGAGAGAGACACTGACTTTCAAATGATGGTTCTCAATAACTAAAACTTGCAATCATTAAAAAAAAAAAAGTTCATCTACTACGTACACTTTACCTCCCTAGACCTGTGGGGAATATAGATACTAATGAAGTATTTCCACAATCAAGTAATTAAATTATCTGCCACAAGAGGAGATATGCTTTATATAAAGATACTACTAAATATTTTATGCATATATATCATGTGTATTCAGATGGCTATTAAATGTTAATGCCGAAAGATAAGGAGAGATCAAGAGCAACTGTTTTCCATAAGACTTGACTTATGTTAAAGCAACTGAAAAGCCTTCTTGAAGGAAATTGAATTTGATATCAATTAAGCAGGAGCTATATGCCAACTAGAGATGGCTGTGTAGATGGAGAGAACAATACGTATACGAAATGACTTTGTGGAGGAAACAGAAAAGGACAGCTAGCAACACTTTTTTAATAAAAAGGATGGAGATTAGTTTTCATGATCTTGAATATTAGCCCAAGAAGTTCATTCTTTATTTTATGATCCCTCCAGTGATCTGTGGACTTTATATGTGTTGGACTCCAAAAACATCACAAGTACAGATGCTTTTAAATATCTTTTTTAACTTTATATGAAAATGCTCAATATTTTATACTGGTAGAATATAGTCATTATTATTACTCTAAATTCATAGCAGTGTTTAAATATTACAGCATTAATAAGCAAAATTAACTTCCTATGGCATAAGGAATGTAAAAAAATACTTTTTCTACTACATTCAAATATGGTTAATTTTCCACAATAAACATTATTGGTCTCAAGTTGACAAATCGACAGTCTTTGCAACTATTAAAACTAATCTTGGTGTATTACTGGAAGCATTTTTTTTTTGTAGTAAACAGAAATTGAAATTTATGATGACAATGCTGGGAAAGAATAGATTAAAATACCAATTTTATGATAACAAATATTCAGTAATCTGTTTTTCTAAACAAAGGCTGATGTGTAAACCATAGCTTTATTTTCTTAAAACAGTTGTGTCAGTTTCTTAAAATTTCTTTTGAAAGTTTTTGATTAACACTAAGGTATTTTTCCCCCAAATTTCAACTATCATTTTAGTCAAGAATGAGTCAAAATTGTCTGAGGCTTATAATTTTTATTCTACCATTTCTCAATTCTATTAGTGATACAATTATCTTCACATTTACCAAAATTATAAATCGGGAATATTATTTTTCTTTCCTCTTCCCCGAATTCTCCCTGTTCCATTTATTCAGCATCTTTTGTTAAAGTAAAACATTTTACCAAGTTGCAAGAGTCTTCTTTCATATATCTTTTATATCATCCTTTTTTCTTTCCATTTTCCCCACCTATTTCCTTTTCAAAACTCAATTATTTTTATTTTAACCAATTAAAAAAGTTTCCTTACTGATCATTCTATTACTGTCTCATATCCCTTATGATTCCTCTTAATCATATTATTGACTTAGATATAAGCACTATCATATAATTATTATTCCTAAAAACATGGTATCTATTATATATACTGAGTTTTTGAGGGCTTGATATGGTGGAAGAATATTATATAGAATTATGAGATAAGAATTAGAAATATGAAACTGAAACTTAAGAATTCAGAACTTGATACATAGACTTTTTATTCTTCCTATAAGTAATCATTTAATATTTTAGTGAAACAAGTGAATATAAAAGCAAGAAAAAGTGCTAGAATAAAATTGCTTTGAGATGTGAACATTAGAAGACAGGTGAACAAAGATGAATAATCTCAGGTTATAGAGAGAAGTAGGAAAGTTTAGGTAGAAAAGAGTAAAATAAAAGTAATCAATATTGGCATCTGCTGGATGTTGAAAAAATTATAAAAGACCAGTAAACACAATCTTTCTGTTTAATAAAAATTAAAAATGATTTTAAAAATTATATGAGGTAAAACAATCTTGATTTATCTCCTTCAAGGATTCTATATAGAGCTACCTTGAGTGTTCTGAGTAGACTATAAGACTAAAATACTAAAATGTCAACAGTTGTCTCCATTCTCCTAGATCCATGACAGAGTACATTGAAAACTTGGACCTTGACAATATTAGATATTAAATGTACACCGTTTTGTTCTACTAGAGGAAAGAATGCAAATCCCTGTTGGATACGGCAATAATTTTTAATCTTAATGAGAAGAATTTTCTCACATTTTTAGGTATCATGAGCAAATTTCCCTTTCTAAAATAGAATAAGTGATTATTGACACTAAAATTTGTGATCATATCTTAGATGTGTGATGAAGTTTAATCCTTTTGTTGCAATCTGCTGTAAGAGTTAAATAATATGTATAATATAGACTAGTATATCCAAGATGCTGAAGTCAAAGGTACTGCTACCTTTGGTATAGGGAAGATACCTTCATATGGGAGATTTATTTTCTGCTTTAAGGGGGACACTGTAGTTTTGCTCAAATGACTGACCTTTTGTTCCCCGTTTGTGTATTAGAGGGAGATTTGAGTTTAGAAGCTGAGGTAATTTGCTGGTGTTCTGGAAAACAAGCAGGGGAAGGGAGTTACAGTTTCCTCGATTAAGTTATGTCAATTTCAAATATTAGTTCTGTCCAAAACCTGAGGTGTACCAAGTTTATTTGCTCCAGAGGAAAAACTTAAGAGTATGAGTTTTGGAGGTGGCAGGTGGTGGAGAGTGCAGAGGTGATTGCCAGCTGTGGGGGGTGAGAGGATAACCACTACAGAATTGTATGAATGTTTCCCTTTTTAGAACTGCGCCTCCCACTGTCTTCTGAAGCATTCAGTTCTTCCAAGTCCTGAGCTGCTTGGAAACTTTTGTGCGTGATTAGCTGACCTCTTGTGTGTACGCCACACTGGGCACATGCACAGTATTTTCTCAGCTCTGCTTCATCAGTTATCTTTATCTGCTTCCTACCCTCTACACATTATTGAAATATAGCACATTGATTAAGAGTATGACTCTGAAACCAGACTGCCTAGGTTTGAATCCTAGCTTTACCACTTACTGAATAAATGATGATTAGCAAATTAATGTTTCTGTGCCTCCATTTCCTCATCTGTAAAGTGGGGATAATATTAGGGATGTTATGAATACTAAATGAGTTAGAACAGTGTCTGACACATAGTTTTAGCTGTTTGTCAACCTTGCTATTCTCATCATCTCTCTTTGACTGTCATCTCCAATTAAATTCTAAGCCCCTTTAAGTTGATTAAAAAAAAAAAAAACTCATTTGCCTGAGGTTTACTCAAGAAGAGACTAACACCTGTGACCAAATTATCAGTTTAAAAAATATATATTAAGGTTTTTAATTTGATTCTCTTTCTCCTGCCAATTTCTTTTCCTGAACAATAAAACTTTTTGTATAATTAGTAAGTCGTCTTTTAGCATACTCCTTAATATCTTAAAAAACAGAAAGAATAACTTTTAAAACACCAAGGTTAATTTCAAGATTTTATTTATATGAAAAATATTTATTCTATTTTATAAGATATTTTGTTTTAGAAATATATATGTGGTCTCATAAACTCTACTTAAATAATTGACTGTTATTTAGAGAGATTATTGTTTGTGTGAGAGCTTACAGGATGATTGAAAGACACATCTCAATTAATATTATAATATAAAACTTTACAAAAAAAGGCAATTTTATTTTACTCTACATAATCTATTAAACAGTCAGTCAGTAGAATCCCTATCTTGTGTGCACAGATATTTATGTTATAGAAATTCACAGTTATTTAAATATTTATAAAATGAGGGTTGAGAGCAGCACTTTTGAAAAGCAGTTAATAATGAACAGACATCAAGGGAGCTATCATTATAACAGCAAAGTGCTTTGCAACTCCAATAACTTCAGTGGTGCAGAAGCAGGCCATCAAATTTAATTAAAAGCAGTCAAAAATAAACTGAGAAATTGAACTGTAGAAAGCTGCCTTTGCCAGGAGCTAAAGGCAAAAAGAAAGCAAGGGAGAGCCTTGAAAGTAGTAATGAATTGATAAGCCTTACTGCCTGCAACTTGTAATGCACTCTGTCAGATTTTAGTATCAGTTAAACTAGATTAATAGAGCAATCACTGATTCTCTATCTTAAATCCTTCTCTGTCATTTCCCTATTATAGTCTCCCATGATAGATGGAAGCCTGAGTGGGTCAAAATTTCAATTCATTTCTCTGCTCAGTCACTTTTTAAATAATGCTGGCATATACATTTGCTGGACACCAGCATTCTCTGTGATATTTTAAAAGCAGAAATAAATTTAGCTATTGACAGACTTGCAGTTCTCATTTCCAGAGAGGCTTATTTCCTTTTTATTCAACAGAGGAAAAAATCCCCGGGAACGTGAGGGATTGACATCTCTTTCTACCACTAGAGGCTACCATGGTGAAGTGAATGATAAAGAGAAGATTACAAATTTATTGCAGCTTTAAACACTCAGATTAATGTGAATCTGCAGAAACAGTAACACAAGGACAAAAACAATTTGCCCTCGATCATTTTATTTTTATAATAATGTTCTTTAATGAAGCTAAAGCTTCCCTGCTGTGACCTTATTATGTGTTTCAACATCAGTGAGAAAAATTCCTCTGAATTGTAAGAGAACTCATGAAAAGGCGAGGATATTGAAATAGAGGATCAATTACTTTTTTTTGCAGTAATTTTGAACTTGAAATGGCTGTAGCACAGCCTATGTAGACAAGAAGACAAACCGACTTATTGAAAAGCTGTGTACAAATTATACAAATCACAAAAAGCTGAAGTAAACAAACTGTTTTGTTTTCTAATATACTTCAATGTGAATACTCAGTGTCTCCTTACAGACCGAGTATTCAAGATTCTGTTGTAGAAGAAGCAAACAAAAACTGAAAATAGAATGTAATTTAAATGTAAAATTTTAAATATATTTAAGAATCCTTCAGAAAATTGCTATCACTATTGCTTATAGGTTAAATCTTATTCATTTTAACCTGAAAAAAGGATTTTTGGTTAGGATGGGAACACAGATATTCATATGAGGATGGAGACAGAAAAAAGGTGTTATAATTGTAACCAATTATTATTACTTTTATGAAATACTCTCATTTGTGAAGTACTTTGATATTCATTATGTTATTCAATCCTGGCAAAAATTCTAGTAAGACGTGAACTCAAACAGGCATTGATATCTTATGCATCTGCAGTAAGGAAGACTGAGGCCCAGGCGGATTAAATGATTAGCACCAGGTCGGGCAACTACCTTACTTACAGCTGGCACCTAGATCTAAATAATAACCCAGTACTCTTTCTTTCCCTTTAGTTTTTTCTAGAATTCCCAGTTTTCAAAATGCAAATCATTTATCTATAATAAAGGCAATGTTACCAGAATATTTAATTTTCATTTCTACCTCCTATGTACAGTCAGGGACTTCTCAATTGTGCTGATATGGGAGTCACATGGATCAATGAGCCTTTAGAGAATGGAAGCTCATAAGTATACTACTTTTGAAAGCTCGCCCTGAGGTACATGCAGTATTCCACAATAGTCTGATGAATAGGAAACTGAGATAGCTGGTAAAGGGGACTGTCTAAAACAGGTCTTCAGAAAAAGGGCACAACTTTAGAAAGCCACATGCTTTCCTGTGCAAGGACTTTATGGCCTGAAGAGAGATTGGGGTGGGGCTTGTGTGAGAACATCAGTCACCCTGGTCAATGAGATTAATTTAGAGAGATTGCTGAGGTTCAAGGTGATAAAGTCCTGAAACTACTTAAAAAGAAGAGAAATGAACCTTCAAGATTAGGATCACAAGAAAATGGAGTAAGTGGAATTAGGGACTGTGGAGGAGTAAAAAGGTGCTAAGATATCAGTGTGAGGAGTAAAGTACTGAGAAATTAGGCGCAAAAGGTAACGAAAATTCACAGATTGTTTATATTCATGTGACACAAATTTTGTCATTGATTTGGATATTTTAGATTTTTTTAAAAAGCTATTTTCAGTTGTTTTATGTGAGCCATTAATAGGCTACCGGCTAACATTCTACCCACTCAAAATCAATATCGGTATCAATATTTATAATAGTAACAAAAATAACGATGGCATCCATTGAGTTGTCACTATGTCCCAGACATATTTTCTAAGAACACCAAAAATGTACGAACTGTTATATACAATATAAATATATTATTAGCCCTGTTTAAAATGTTAAGATGATAGTGTACAGCAAGTTTAAGTAGATGGCCCAAGAAAAACGACAAGGCTACTAAGTGCAAAGTCAGACATTTACTACTACTATCTTCACCCTTACTACATTTTAGGCCATTCCCCAAACAGCAATGCATCTGCTTGCTCTATAGGACAGTTGTGTTATTTATTTGCCTTTAAATATAACATTTTGGCAAACCCAATAATTTATGTGGATTTCAAACTAATATCACTTGAATATTTCCAGGATATTTTGTATTGGGACAAAGCCCATTTTGCTTTGTAAAATAAAACTGAAGCGAAGTTAGACTTTTTAAATAGTGTGATTATTTTAATTCCTTAGAAAATACAAAAGTCTAATAGCATTCGATAACCTTATGTAAGAAAAATGATTGCCATAATGTATGAAGATATACAATAAAACCTAATGTGACACCATATCTTTAAACATGACTTCAGTTAGAACCATCTACTGGAACATGGTTTTAGCATGATTGAATCTGTTATAAAATATCCTGTTACTGAAAATTTTAAATAGATCAATTATGTGTGTCTGTGTATGTGCACATACACATAGTTGACCTTCATTCCATATTTGTGAATTTGTTACTTGCTGAAATTTATTTGTAACCCCACAATTGATACTTAATGGAACTCCCACGGCCATTCACAGACACGTACAGAGCAATTCAAATGTGAGTTGCTCTGAACACTTTCCGAATTAAGGTGGAACTAGGTGATGCTCTGCCGTCTTATTTAACTTTCATATTTATAAACAAGTATCCTTTTTTATGGTCCACTTATCATTATATAGTCTTGGCTTTTTGAGAGTTTATATGGTATTTCCATTGTTTAAAATTGTCCCCAAGTGTTCCTAAGTGAAAGGTAGCTGAGATTGGCTTTGTAGATATTCATTCAGGCATGGATTATAATGCTCTTTACTATATATCCAATGTTAGTGAATTAATACATAATATCTTTAAACAGCAACACACATAAAGTAAGGTTATATATTGGCAGATGAAAATATTATGACTGAGGCTGGCAGGAACCTCACACAGTATTTCTCCTAGGAACAATGCTTCAGTAGCCACCAGTTTAGGGTTCCTGGTGACTTCATAGAACCTAACTGCTGCAAATAATGTCTTATCTCTATCTTGGACAAAGCAGAATGCCTCATTGCAATCCCTTCCAATTCTTGTACCTTTCCATGGTTCTCCCAAATCACTCCTGTGATCAAGTCAGAAACCAACTGCATTTACTCTCTGGAATACCTCATAAATTTCTTTTCTGAAAGAAATTGTATTATCTATCACCTAAAATGATGGTGATAGTCTCAAAATATTTTCACGTTAATTATATAATAACCCTAATATCTGTGCAACAAGATTGTGAATATGCACCAAATGAGAGGATCATTTCTGACAAAATTAACTTCATGTATGACCAACATTTTCAAGTTAAGAAAGAAGAGAAGAAGGGTAAAATAATTATTAGATAAGAACCCAGAACAAATAATAGTGAATGAAAGCTGTGTGTATAGAAGTAAGCCCCAGAAAGGAAGAAGGAGGAATTTTTCTGAGCTAAAAAAGAGAGAAAAGAAGAGATGAAAGTGAAGGAAGAGACAGGAAATGATACAGGAAAACAAACAGAAGAACCACAAACCTCGAGAGTAGAAAACTTACAGGACGTTAGATTTAATGATTTTCATTTTCATGTTGAAGATAGGCAAAGTCACCTATGGGTGTTGCAATTATTAGATACCACACTGTACATAGTTGTGTGAAGCTGAGACACAATAAAGATGAATGAAACACAGTCGTATCTCCTCATGAGATTACACTGAAAGATAAAATTATTCAAATCAGTGTATCACATTGCACATTATAGACAATATGGCAAAATATAAATAAAAAGCTATGAGCGCTTTTCTGAAAATAAAACGAAGCATTGCCTTTTCATTATTATAGTTGAAAAGCTCATAAGTGAAAACAGTTTTCCTTAAAATGTATGTAAACAAGAATGTTCTGAAAGCTAATGTGTTTATGATGCCTTATGATATGATATCTTAAAACTCAAGAGTAGGGAAAGGTTTGCACATCTTTTGTATCATTTGTTATTGTATTTGCAATTATAAAAAGCTGTTGAACTTTGGCAATTGTAACGAGATAGGAAAAAAGGAGCACTGAGCTTTATATAAATTCCTCAGGGAAGCAGGCAAGCTGCAAACATGGTTTTCTCTCTTGTAGAGTCTATTCTTTCCAAGTCACCATAGTATATTTTTGCTTAAAATACATACTTACAAATTAAACTTACTAGAATTATTTCAAAATACATTTTTAGAAAAATGCATGTTTCATTACTTTTAGTAACTCCCTTTTAAAAATAGATATACCATTTTTGAAAAAATAGATAGTACAAACATGTAGTAATATAAAAATGCTTGTAATATCAGTACTTAGATAACTGGATAATATTAATAGTTTACATCTGGATATTTTCTATATGTGTAAATATATAAATGTGTACTTCTGTATCATTGTCATCACCCAAAGCATTTATTTAATGTTTTTGCGACTCAGGATTATTTCAGTTAATGGTTTAATTACCCATATTTTATTGATGACAAAATCAGCCTTAGAAAGACGAAATCACTTGCTCAAGTCTCTGTGACAGTCACTGAGTGTCAGAGCCAGCTGTAAACTCCAGGCTATTCGAAACCCATGATCAAAGTACAACATAGGCTGCCATGCTGTTTTGTAGATTGTGAACATATTTCTATGTCCAATATCATATATAAAACATAATGTTCTTATGGTCTTATAAAAATCCATTCTGTGGATTTGTTGAAAAATTTTAACTAGTCCCTATTATTTTGATTGTTTCTAATTTTTTTTCTTTATTAGAAATGGTATTCTATTAAAGAAATCTTTATAAACACCTTTATTAATTTGTCCTCTATTTGCTCAGGATAAACTCTAAGAAGTAGGGGTAGAATTTCTAAATTGAAGTCTATGTACCTCTTACCCCGTCCAATTGCCTCTCAACCAACCATGCAGTTTATACTCCCACTACAGGTCCATAGAGTGTCCCCTTTCCCATACCCTTGCCAGCTCTGGGCGTAGGTTTCTGTTCAATTTTGATCAATTGCATACAGTTTTGTTTCTTAAAAATTAAAAAAAAATCAATCTATTTAAATTTTCAAGAACTTTCAGAGAAATTATACAGGATGAATGAAGAATTCTAGGAAATATCATTCAGAAGAGACTTGCCATATTTTAGAGTGATTTTTCCCCCCAGCACTACAATAAATCTAAGCATTTCAGAATAAATCATTTTTATTTCCACCAGTTAGTAGTTCACACTGACAAAATTACATCTCTCTGTGCCTTATTAAATAAATGTCCAATCTCTTAATTTAAAGTTAACAAAGTTAGATTAACTGATTCAATTTAGAGACATCATTTCATATGAATTATCATTTCGTATGATTTTCCTCTTAATATTTACTTGTTACATCTTTTTAATGCCATATTGTAGAAGGGAATATTCAAAACATTTAGAAGTGGCTTAGATTCTAAAATGAACTGTTTTAGTAATATTCTGAATTTGCAAAACAGAACGAAGAAGAGAATTAATGAACTGGTCAGGATTACTGAATCAAACAGGGCTGGATCAACTCTGGCTGTCAATTTCCAAGAGAGGGAATCCGAAATGAATTGCTTCTCATGTTTGCATAGTCCTGGCAATCTTAATGCTGCTGCCAGCCACTATTGCTATAGTTTGTCCCCTTCCATCTAATTTGTAATATTAGTCAAATGTTGCTTTTATTACTTGGACTAAACCATTGATATGCTGGTCATGAATAACACAATTATCCTAAACCCCATTCCCTTTTAGGCAGAGAGATATGCAGACCAAAGACTGACAGCAATTTGAGCCAAGAAGTAGGCTGTCCCAGAAATATGTAGTAATTGGATACCTTACCAAATCCTTCTCAAAAGTTCAGTTGGGAAGGAAAATGCAAGTGAGCAAACGCTGCATGAAATTGTCTCATCGATTCCCCCTAGACACTCTACATTTAACATTTTATGTTTAAGTGAAGCCTGAACTCTACTTTGAATCATGACATACATAGATATTTAACGTTGTAATAAGCTATGCTATTGAAATCCTTACCATATTTTACTATAAAATTGTACTTGAGTATTTTCCAATAAGACAAGGTATACTTTTATTCTTTTTCTTTTTTTGGTGAAGACCAGTGTGATTAATTTCTCTTAGACCTTGATGCTAGATGGCACTATGCTCCCTGTGATAAACAGACTTTTTTTTTTTTTTTAAATTATAGACACTATATATCACATAATTATGTATCTCTTTCTGGGCAGGCTATGAGGATGAACCAAATTTAACAGTGGTTCCAAAGAAGCATCCAAGACTTTATGATATGAGTGTGAGGTATTAGTCTCAAATTGTACCTTTTTCTTCTTTTTATATAGTGCTTTGCTTATATTTTCTTCTGTACTTATGTTTCTTTCTAGGCAGCCTCAAGTCCCATTTAAGATTAGTGGGATGGGGGTAGTTTTACAAATAATAATTGTCTTAGTTGAATGTTGACCATGTGAAACTAACATTTTTGTAACTTTGAGTATTTTATAGGTAGAAGAAAGGAGAGGGAAGATGAGGATATCTACTTATAAATGTAGACAATAACTTAAAAGCAGTAACTATGTAAATAAAAGATGTCATAAAAATTAAAAACAAAAGTGATTGTAAAATCCAGTTTGCATTTTGAGGCATATAGGTGGCCTCCCAAAGGATGTGTGGTGTGTGTGTGGCAGGTGGGGGTGGGGGGTAGCAATAGAAGTAGAGAACCTGGTTGTTACTTAAAAGTAGGAAGAGACCAGGGGATTCTAGTGCCCAGAATCAAGAAGAATCAGTCAGCGGAGAATGCCACTTGACTAATGTCAGATCTTTTTTCCTGAAGCAGTGCTCTCGATTGCCAACACTTCACCTAAAAACCTCTAGGTGTTATATTTCTATTTGGACCTATAGGGATGGGAATAGGGATAAATAATACACAAAATAAGATAGGCAACAGGATTAAAGGTGTTAGTGTACTGCTAAAAAATTTATATTAGACATTTAAAAGTCTGTTCCAGGACAGATTTGATAGGGTGGTGGAGTGAAAAGTATCTGTACTAAAGCCATCCATTATAGTATGACTTAATTTTTCCTTGCTCCTCCTAAAGCATTCTTACCCCATCTTGGAAAGGAGGCCTTAGTAGAGGCAAGAGGTAAGAAGACTCCCAGCTCCAACGCTGTAACATGAATGGAGCAGCCAAGTGAGTGTCTCTTCAACTGCTGAAACTTGAAAATAGAGTAAGAGGGAATTATCCAAGTCTGTCCTCTATGCTTGGTATTGAAAGCAGTGTGGTCTGGTGAAAAAAAAAAAAAAATCACTAGTTTGATAAAAGTTTTTAGGGTAATTCTGTCACTCTTTTTTAATATCATTAGTCACTTAACCTCATTTGACCTCACATGCCTCATCTGTAGAAAGGAATAAATGAAACATGTGGAAAACATCAAATGCAATACCCAGCAGAGAATATGACCATTAAAAAAAAAAAAAAAAAGATCCTTTATTCCTTTTAACTCTAGTCCATGATTTCTTACACGATTTCTTAGCTTACCAGATTTCCTAAGTGGCTTTTGTTTAAGAAAGCACTGCATTCAGAGAGATAAGCCTACAATGCCATGACTGTAGTACTCCGCCAATGGAATCACATGGTTAGTACGTTCATCTAGAAATTTGGAGAAATATATACATTATATTTTTTAGTGCAGATTCCCAAAACTACATAGATAGGTAGAATACTTTATACAGTTCAAAAGTTCTTGATATTGTGTGAGAATGACATTTGGAACCACTGATTCAGTGAAACAATTTCTAGAGTAGACAGAGCTAACACTTTCACAACATAACAATAGAATATATGCACACACGCCATCTTTCTTGCACTTTCATAGTATAATTTAGTAAAACATACACGCATTTTTTGTTTACTTGTCAGAAGTTGAAAATTAATCAACCCCTGCTTTTGTAACTGTTTTCCTTTTTCCTTTTAACTTCTCCTTCTTTATCTTCCTCACTCGACCATCTCCTTCATTCCCAGAAAGTTTCTGTTCTGTTCTCTCACTCAGCAATTCCATCTACCTTCCAATCTTCAACTCAAATCTCAACTAGATGCATATTTTTTGTTCTAATTTTAAAAATCCAGTCTTTGCCCTTGAATTTCTATTTACAATATTTCTTCCATGTCCCATCATCTTTTCAGACTTAAGGGTAAAAAGCCAAACTTGTCATCACCTCAAGGAATTCCTGTGTAACAGCAAAGCAAGGGCCTGAAACTATTGACTTGGACAGAACTTGAAACAACACATAGGAAAAATCTATCAACAAAAGTTGCTTATTACAAATCCAGACCAAAGTTTGCTTGCTGGGCCTAAAAGCTGAGCACATCCCTAGGGAAGAATGTGTTTAACTTTATAAATCAATGAAAATTTCAAGGAAATCTTTAAGAAAAAAAAATTATTTTGTAAATACGTATTTTAAAATGTATATGCTATGGTATCCTATTCATTTTTTTCTTTCAAAAAAGGTTTAAAGATCACTCTGTGTGGTTTGAAAAAAATAGCAAGATTAAAGAAGGGGCTAGAGGAAATGACAAATTTTCTTTCCACATTGTTCTATATTTGACCTTTTTTGATCTTGATATTATAAGCAGAATAAGGTGGAACAGCAGGAAGCCGAGACAGTGGCAGGAGAGAGAACACATTCTCACTCACCAAAGAAAATATATATGGAGTGGAAGGATATAAAAAGGATTGGAGAGTTAATTAGGGGTCCAAAAGAAGCCAATTAACTTGTCCTTAATGGTGAATGGCTTTCGTAGAGTGGGCAGCCATGGAGGGATGGGAGGGCAGTAGCATGTTCCTGGATTTTAAAAGCAGAGGATCAATACAGGGAAGAGAAAATACAGCAAATCACAAAAGACTAAGGTCAAATTAGTACTTGGATGGGAGACCACCTAGGAATACCAGGTGCAGTAGGTGTTTAAAAATAAATAAATGAATAGGTTAGCCGGGAATTATAAATCATCAAAGTAGGGGAGATTGAGTGTTCAGTTTTATGTTCTCTCAAAATTGTTTATAACACATTTTGGAAGTAAGAATTAAAAAACAACAAAAAATTCTATGCTATATTAAAATATCATTTTTTAAAAAGAATACAAACTAGGTTTATCTATGCCCTCTCCAGAGCCCCAGCTGAGGAATTCTAACCTTTGGACCTAAGCGGTCAGTTCCGTGGCGCCATCTGGTGGCATCTATTGTAATACTAGACATAGAACCTCTGGAAGTACTATTTCTGCAGTAGAGTGTGATTTTCAATCCAAACCTATCAAAAGACAGAAAATAACAGAGAAGTTGGAATGGGTTAGGCAGAGTATATCAGCAGTGGCAGAGTTTTCCAACATCCCACTTGTAACTTATGTTCACTATTTGGATTCTAGCTTTTGAGAGAAGTTACTCTGGATAGTTTTCTTAAAAGGCAAACTTTTCAAAAGCATGAATATAGTGAGTAGAACAAGAGTCAGATTTAACAGAGCCAGGTTGTGTTTTACATTGCCAGTGCCTTGGGAGCATAAATAATAATGTTTTCAATTTAATTTCTTATTTCAAAATTATGTGAAATATCTACCACATATTTGAGAGTGAGATAAAAGCAATCAAAACATCTAGAAACTTATTCATTACACAGTCATATCTAGACCCTTTTCTGTATCTTATAAACAGGAGAACTGGCCAAAGGAATGCTCTATTCAAGTCTGGAGATATCCCAAAGAAAGATAGGCAGAAAAGGAAAGGAGTGAGGGAATCTAGATTACTAGAAAAGACATCTTTGACAGTATTGGACATAGAATTCAGACTGGGCCTAGAAACAAGTGAAACATAAATGGACTTGAACATGGACAGACTGCTTTGGCATCGAGTATGAGTATTCACAGGCATGAGAAAGGCAGCAATGTAAGCAGATCCTTTCAAAGAGTTTCAGAGAATCAACATCTTAGAGAAGAACTTAGCAGTGAGGTCCAAGCTTTGGTCGCATTTTGAGAAGTGCATGGGACAAAAACAAAACAATCTTATTTAATAGCAAGCGGTGTTCTAGACACTTTCACATATCTTATTTAATTTTCATATAAACTCTCTGGTATATGTAGTGATATCCCTATTTTGTAGATGAGAACACTCAGGCTCAATGAACTAGATAAACTTGGCTGAAGTTACATAAGTATTGAGTGAACGAACACTTCTTATTTCCACCAAAGGTCATAGTGAAACTAGAGTTTAGAGTGTTCTCAGGAAAAATGCTAAGTGAATGTTTGAGTACACCTAGTAATATTCGTGCCTCTAAGGTGTTCAGTTGGTGTTAATGGAGGAATGTTAAGACTGACAAATACACCTGCTCTCCAATTAAAGGAGCAGGTTTTCATTGCCAATTAGAAAATATGCAGTAAACAAGGTAAGCAATATTTGAAAATAGGTCGTGAATTTAGGGGCAAGGGGTTGCTTTTCCTATCTAACTTGTCCTTCAATAAATGGGAGTCTATAGTAATGTAAGATAAATGAGATATTCTGGTATTGAATTCTAAACCTAAATTTTGAGAACCATGTATTCTGTGAAAGAAAAGAACGGTATTTCTCAAAACCTGTGCCACAGAACACAAGCTCACGGAATGTTAATGTGAATGTTGTATGTTAAAATGTCTAAATAGTTGGTGACTTGATTTGGGGAAGTTTTTTGGATGCCTTATATCCTTTTTAGAGATTCACAGTGCACATGAGCTGGGTAAAAGCTCTGAGAGGTCCCACGGTAACAAATCTGTTAGCATTGGTTAACTTATCATTGTCCAACCTTGCTTACTTTAAAGTGCCATTTTCCCCTCTTTCAATATATACATATAACATTTATTTATCAGTATTCTTTTACTTTAGGAAATACAATGCAGAATAAGATTCATTATCATCTGACTAAAATCAAGTCTCTTTATGGAAGATTCTTTGAGAAAACCCATTCAGTTTTTCTCTAAGCTAACCATATTAACACAGTGCAATACTACATTTATCAAGCTTTTTTTTTTCTGTAAAAAGAAATGAATTTGTGCAGCAATCAGAACTTAATTCATAATTATTTTTATTGTAGCTGTATTTTCTTTCTTTTGTTGCTTATCCAGAAAACTTTTCATTGATTACATATTGTGTGGTCTTGCACAATAAAGCAATAGGCATGCTTTAAAAATACTTATAATTTCATATTTTTAATAATTTTCACAGCAAGCTTAAATGTTACTAGATGTGTTTATCTTGATTGACATTTATAAAAGGAATGAGAGGAGGAAGTCAGGAAAATGAAAAGTGACAATATTTAAGAAATTGTAAAGTATATTGGTTATATGCTATTTTTAGATACTGCTATGAGGTAGTTAGAATATTACCAAGATTTAAAAGTTCTTGCATATTTTGAGTGTTGTTGAGTCACATTAGTTTACAAAAGGAAAAATCTTTCTAAAAATAAAAGTGTCTACTTCTAGACACTGACAAGGCAAAGCATGTTGTGACTGAGGACTGTTATGATCTCAAGTTTAAATTCATGTAACAAGAAGAATATTATTTCATGTAATAGAATCCATGATAAGCCCAGAGAACTACTAGAATTTACAACATAATCAAAGAAGACCTCTACCTCATAATGAATGAGTTGACATTGTCAATTTTGGATGGATGTTTAATTTGAACTCTGTACTTTGCAAATTTTAATTTGGCAAACAACCACAAGTGCTTTATTTTTTCAGTTTAAGTTGCAGATTTTCCAGAGGTACTGATCTGCTCAAGTTTAAATTAAAATATAAAAACATTCTTTGTATTTATCAGCTTTCACTTTTACTTAGAAATATACTTAATAGAAATATACTGAATTCAAGGGTGGTAATTTTTAAGTTTTTGTTCCCCACCTACAATATACATTAAAATACATCATTAAAACTGTAAATTATTGGCATTATTTTTCTTCTCTCCTTGCTCAATCTTAAATCCATAAAAGAATATTTAGTTTTTTGTTTTTTTTTTTTTTAACTCTAATAAATTATGGCACTATGTGCTGGCTCCATAAAATTGACAGGAAGAAACAGATGATCTGTTGCATGTCATGTAAAATGACAGTCATTTTTTTTAATTTTAACATTCTAAAAGTGCTTTTATTAAACAGTAATGCCATAAGACAAAATTAACAATAATTTATTAACATTATTATCTTATTCTAGAAATTTTGCTTAAAAGTAGAAATATATAATTCAATCATTTTTGTTACCTATATTTCGCTGTTGTTTAGCCCAGTTTCTTGGCATTTTGAATAATACAAATGCTTATAATTAAATTGAACAATTAAAGCAATATTTCTTGAAGTATGTCAATGTAATATAAATTATTATGAAAATAACTGAATTTAGTTTTGCCCCCCCCAGAATCTTAACTTTATAACAATATCATAAATTTTTATACCACATTTTATTTTAGCAGTATCACAACTTATGTAGTAATTTGCTTGGGGTTTGTTATGGTGTGGGGGTCAACTCTGACTTAAGGAAGGTTTGTGTGTATATATGTGTGCGTGTGTGTGTGTGTGTTTTAATGTCTTACAATGTGGATAGTGTTCATTTTCATATAAGTTTGCATCCAAACAAGTTTGAAAATGCTTTTTTTAGTTAGGTAGAATCAAATGGAGAAACTATATTTTGGTAAGAGAACTTGTATTCAACTCTAAGGAATGTCCCAATATGGTATTCTATTATACCATGGGTTTGCCCAGCCTTGGAATTGTTTTCCTAACCTGGATAGAGATAGATTTGCTTTTAGTAACAATAGTTACCCTTGCCAGGAAAAAAAAAAAATTGTACCAATTAAACTGCTTCACATTTTATACATTTTACAATGGCATTTAAGGTAGTGCCTAATGTTAAATCTGTATGCTTAATACAGTAAACAATAATACATTTGGAATGGAGAGGTTATGGCCTATATTTAACAAAATATTTCCCCCAAAGACAGGATTAAAGTCAGGAAATAGAATACAATATCAACAGAAAGAAGTTAGCCAACAGGCAAATCTATGTATAGAGCCATGAAATAGAAGTTAGAGACATCAAGCCAAAGCAAGTGAGTTCCAAAGGAAATGATTCCCACAGGAATGAGAACTACTCAACTTAAACCCATCACGTAGTTCTTATCACTGCTTAAAATGCATTGAAATCACTACTGGAGCCATTACACTTATTAGGCATTTTCAGCTCTCCAAGTTTTATTTAGACTATTAAGAGTCTCATGGTTGTACACCAGAACTTTGAAAAGCATTATCAATTTGATCATTTTAACCAATATTTTAAGAAAACAATGCTTTAAAAAAAAAAGTTAATCTCATGGAAATGAGTAAGACAAAGACAAACATATCTAAATAAGATTGACAAAAGACAAACTAAACATACAAAAAAAAAAAGGATCAAATATATGATAGCTAAAGTAAACTGGATTTTGGGTGTTAATCACACAACAGAATATATAGATGTCAAATTTTAAGGTGCACCTAAAAATTATATAATTGTATTAACCAATGTTACCCCAATAAACTTAATTTAAAAATGCCTTAATCACACAGGTAATTAAATGTAAAAACTGAAGGGACACATTTTATATTTATTAGAATAGAAAGAGAATAGAGTTAAGTGGCAGTATTTTGTGCTGTTTAAGTTGAAGGAAAATGGTCAGCTCCCTGCATTATTAAGAGATGGACACATGTTTCAAAACATCTTTCAAAAATATACCTTTTACCTTATTATATTAACTTCTAGGAATTTATACTAAAACATTAATTGAAAAGATGTGCAAACATAGTTGTATACAGATTTTTATTGAAATTACTGTGCAGATGAGAGATTAAAAAATGGCAACACATTACATTGAATGAAAAAAAAATGTTCACATGTTATGTCAATTTTAGTAAAAATGTGAGTTCATAGAAAAGTATTATATAGTTCTCATCAACATTGTACTTATTCCATACCAGGAATGCTTTTAAATACACATAATAACTCATTTAATAATCGCTCTATGAGAGATACTGTCATCATATGCATTTAAAGATGTAGAAGCTGAGATGAAAACATTAAGTCACTTGCCTAGATGTTAAAATAGGGATAAGCAGCAGAGCCAGTACTCAAACTCAGACATTACGAGTTAAGAACCATAATTTTACCTTAAAATAGAGATACCAAACTATTATGGCCTATATTTAACTTTAGATATTAGAACTTCTCTCTAATAGGATGATTTTGTCATTTTAATCATATCTTCTATATTCTCTAAGTCATTATATGTATGTATTACTTTACTTTTGTATTAAAAAAAATATTATGAAGCTAACTACATGTTAGGAAAAAATAATTGCACTTACAGGGAAAGGCAGATGTTGAGTCTGGTCGAGTGAATAGTGAATGCCCCTGACAGACAATGTGGAATTGGCTAATAATAATGTCCCAGAGGCTTACATTTCTGTGTGTTCAAGTCAATTTAATCAATTTCTTAATTAGTTCATTAAAGTATAAATGGACTGTAATGTCAGGGAAGGCTGACAACATCAAATTGAAAAATTTTTAAAGTAATTTTACATTTAGACATGTTTGTACCAATTAAACTGTTTTGCATTTTATACAGCATTTTACAGTGGCATCTAAGGTAATGCCTAATGTTAAAACCATATGCTTAATACGTTAAACAATGATGCATTTGGAGTGGAGAGGTCATGGCCTATATTTAACGAAATACTGCATTGTTTTATTCAGTGTCATCTTGAATATAGATATGTAAGCATTTGGAAAACCCTTCCAATACTACTTCACAGCTCCCAGCAATTTTTGTTGTTAGTGAGAGAAGCATTAAAAAATCTTTCAAGTTAAAAACAACCTAAAATCTCATTCATCAGCATGTTATTCATGTATAGCAATATTACATAAGAGGGAAAAAGTACATACTAAGCACACAATGGACAAATATGCTACTTCAGGTAGAAATGTGCTGCTTCGTTTATTTTTTGATGAACAAAATATATGTGTCAGCATTCAACAATTATTATACCTACCTCCTCTCCAGAATAAAGGAAAACAAACTCTATAGTTTGGATGTTTTTTAATCCTAGGAAATATGTGAAAAATCCTTTATTCACTTTAGTGCTATTGATAGACTATAATATTAAGATATGGTCATGTCAATTTTAAAAACAACTTGCTGTACAATAGTTTTAGTTAAATGAGGAACACATATCTTCTCTCTATATGATAGTAGTTTGTTTAACTGACAATAAAACTCCAAGGACATGTTTTTAGACCTTGACAAAAGTGATTATCATATCAGGGGAGCTTTATTCTCTTAGACTTAGCATTTATATCAGTGCACATTTCCATATGTTGCTGTTTCATTAGATTGTAAATTGGCACATTTTCTTTGTTCATCACTCCTAGCTATACCTGATGTATCAGTTAAGAAGTCAACACAGAAAAACATAAGCCATATACTTAGTAGAAAACACATATTAAATAGCAAAAGGATGCAAAGTATACAGTTTTAAAATCTGCCTGGGCAACTAAACCTTTAAAACCTGTTTCCCTCACCTACAATTTTGACACTTCATTTCCCCTCTGGACTGCCATCTGAGAAATAATATAGATTAACAGCCCTGTGAATGTCATAGACCCCCAGCACAAGGGATTTTCTGGGAATCTAATTGTCTTCCCTTTCAGGCTCAGGATGTAAATGTAGTTAACAAGGCGTGGTTCCACTGTTTTCCCAGGACTAGTTTTCAGACAGGCCCAGAGAGACTCCTCTCCAACTCTCCCAGTTGAAATAGCCTCTGTTTCCTTCCCTCTTTATGTCAGCTATTGATATGTTGTTTCACTTCAGAATTCTCAGGTCGAATAGTAATCACTGCTAGGCTGGCTTGCTCTGGAGTTGTAAAACATGCATCACAGAAATGCTCTCTGTGCTAAATGCCAGAAAGATAGCAAACTTAATTTCTTCCCCTGATAGAAATTGTCCATCTTGTTTCTCTCAACCTCCATTGCCTTTTCTTTTGCCCAAGTGGACACTGCTGAATTTTATTTTTGTTTGTTTGCAATCTGTTCTCTGTGATTCTCCCCCTTCCCCACCATGGTCCTTTTACCCTAACCTCTATCTATGTATTCTTATGTTATAATCTTATTACATACTATATAGTCCTCAAAGAAGTATGAGATGTAATGGTTTAGAAACACAATACACAAATCAAACTCTAATAATTACATTAGAAAAGTTTCAGGGGTTATGACAACTATTGTCCGTTAAACTTTATAGTAACAGTTTATAATTCTGTGATACACTTTGCATGTTACTGGTATGAGTGACAAAAATTGGGCTATTGATTGAGTGATTCTCAGTTTTTTATTACAAAATTAGGGTTTGTTGCCAAAAAAGTGTCAATGGTTAACAGGATTTAATGGTCATTTGGAAAAGTGGTAGCTGCATTAGCAGGGATATTTTCTGAAACTGGCGAATTATCATAGTTATGGGCTGAATTTATTCTGAAATTTATATGTTGAAGCCCTAGTTCCCACTCTGACTGTATTTGGAGATAAGGGCTTCAAGGAGATAATGAAGGTTAAATGAGGTCATTAAGTGGAGCCTCAATCCTATAACTGGCGGTTTGGTTAGAAGAGGAATAGGCACCAGCAATGGGAACTGAGAGAAAATAAATTTCTGTTGTTTAAGCCACCCACACAAAATACTAGCCTGTGGTATTTTGTTATGGCACCCTAGAAGACTAATACAATCATTATAGGATATTACTACAGTGATGATTAAATTAGGAACCATAAAGAGATACGAGACTCCAAAACCTCCTGTAATCATCACCTATGGGATGATTCCACATGACCTAATTAGACTGCTTTTGCCACTGTTAAAAAAGACACTCTAAAAGCTTGGGGTGTGAGGTAGACCAATACTAGCCAATATCTAGCTAATGCTAGCGGAACTCCCTTCATTATGAACTGGCCATATAAGGACTTGGTATGTGTGTGCCCAAGGATGAAGGCAAGAGGTAGAGAAAGAAAGAGGTGGGGGATTTAAAAATAGGAAAATTTAAATTGTTGAATAAAAATTCATCAAACTTAATTTTATATTTAAGTAATTTTTTTCCCTAGATGTCTTCTATGTCTATCTTACTTCTGACAATGGTGCTTTTTCACTTGAATCAGAATGGTTGAAATCTTGGAAGGCCACAAATGCAGGAAGCTCAGAATGTTTCATTAGTCAGATCTCACATTAACATATCAAATAAATTTTTGATCCAGAAAGAATTCCTCTTATAAAATATGAAATTACTGTCGAGATAATTGGAAGAGAAGAGTTTTGATGAATCCCTGTTTGAACTGAAATCTGATAGTGGTGTGTAAAAAAAGAAAATTCATCACGATATTCTTTTCAAAAATGGATTTCAGTTTAATTAAATATTCTGTTTTTTTCTCTGGCTATCAATTATCTAGATAGGATCCCTTGTAGGCCTTGAGAAGTGCTGACTACATAAAATGTGAGGTGAAACATCATACAGGAATTCTCTGTGGAAATATTTTAGTGTAAGATTTAACCTAAATATGTCACAGAAATGTCTATCTATGACAATTCCTTTATTAAGCTTTTATTTAACATGAAAGATGTAACCACCATTATTACATCATACAAAAAAAATAAATGAAAAACTTTAACCACTAACATCTGATTTCATAGGCAACAAGTTCAGGTTAATCTGTAAAAGATAAGATATAGTCAGTGTAACAATGAAAATAGTAACAAATGAGCAGAGAGAAAAGTTAGAATTTTTGGAGGAATCTAGAACTGTGATTCAAAAGTATGTATAAGCACCCTTCTCATTATTTCTAAGACTTAAAAACCTTGAATGAATCCTATTTCCTCTCCTGCCTTTATATCTGTCAAGAGGTTGGTTGTACTTTGAAAAGATCACGTTTATCTTTCCCTTTTCTTCCCTACTTGAGTCTGACACTCTCCTCCTCCCCATGCCTGAATTTAATAATTTCTTTGTTTCCACTGAACTCCAGAAGTTTGTCTCATACTTATCCAGCATTTTTCTATTCTTTGTCCTCCTAAAAGTTTACATCATTTTTCTCACCTGTTTTTAAAGTAAAGAGGACTTCTTTCAATTGCCTACCACATCTGGTTTAAAATTTCCTCTCTGATGGTCAAACCTATCCTAATCGGGTTTTACTTTATCTTTATGAACCTTGAATTCCCAGGTCACTCTCTTCTCCAGTCAGGACAGATTCCTCATGAGTTTGCACTCATCTTCCAGATCTGTAAGCTCTACTTCTCACATATGTCCTTGTGTATATTCTTTCCCTTAACTATAATCTCATTCATACTCCTCTTTGCTTCTTTATTTATTCTTTTAGTTTTGCTTCACTTCTGCCCCTCAGCATCTTAAATTTTTCTAGTCTCTTTTGGGCTCCTATTACATATATAGTGAGAATTATGCAGTTGAAAATTTAATTACACCTTTTATTTTGTTTCCATTACTATGATATGTCACTTATAAGATCTCTGAGAAGAGGGACTAGTCTTTTACGTTATGAATATATACATAGTTATTTTATGATATTTGTCTTATTGAACAAATAGTTCTATAAATGTCTGACTGATTTGATTATAACTAGCATATAAATACGTGGTGCTAAATTTTTGCATGTAATTAAATTTTGTATATATGATGATATGTATGCAAATATAGTTATTTGAAGACAGATTTATAATATTTTAAATATTTTTAAATTTTTCAATTACAATTGGCATACAGTATTATATTAGTCTCAGGTGTATAACATGGTGATTAGACATTTATATAACATACAGAGTGCTCACCCTGATAAATCTAGTACCCATCTGACACCATACAGTTATATTATCGACTATATTCCTTATGCTATACTTTACATCCTCATGACTATTCTGTAACTGCCAATTTGCAGTATAATATATTCCAGATAATGCAGTGTTCAATTTCTAACCATTAATAATTTACCTGACTATTTAAAACTTTACTTGAAATATAATTCTGGTTAAAAAACAAAATAGACATGGCTTTCAATAATCAAAGCATATTTAGAATAACTATATGAGCAAAGTAGAAGAGATACTGAAGATATATAACTCTAAATACACACACAATAATGAGCTTTTTTAAGAAAAATATGTGTCAAATATTTTATAACAGAAGGAAATCTAACTGGGTTGTGAACATTAATATATACAAGACATACCGTTGAATTGTGCACTTGAAACTTATTTGATTTTATTAATCAATGTCACCTGAATAATTTTTAATAAAAAATATGCAATTCAAGTATAAGCTAAATTTGCTAAGTTCAAGCATAAGAAGGTGAGTTATTCAGATGATACACTCTCATTAGAAAGGAAAACCACTGAGTAGATCACAATGAATATTAAAGAGAACATTGATAATGTATGCCTCACTGATTTGAATCTTTAGGAAGGTGATTTAAACACACTAAAAATCCATGTTTATGCATGTTTTTCTTTAATGAACTGCATAAAAATATGTGGCAGATTAAAGGCACTTTCAGCATGAGAATTTAAAGCCCCAATTTGTTATTTTACCAAGGTATATCATTTCCACCTCTGATTCCTCTGAGTTTGATCTTGGGTGAACAAAACTTTAGTAAGCCTCTTTGGCATGTATTTTTTAAAAAAATTGGTTGCATCATTAAGTTTTCTCAATTAAAAAAAGAGTGGGCTTTATTTTCTTTGTCTTTTTTATACCTTTGTCATATCTTATGATTATATAGTGGTTGGCCTTTTTCAGAGCATTTTATATGCATTATTGCTTTTAATGCTTTTGAGATCATTAAGAAAATAGATTATTATATTTATATTGTAGATGGAAAACTGAAGCTCAGAAAAATTTACTTGCTTACTTATAGCCACATATATTAGTGCAGATGAGAACATGACCTCCAGATTGTGATTTTCGCTTTGAGGTTTTTATGATCTAATTGGGGATTCAGAATAATAAATAAAAACTAAATTACCTTTAATTAATCAAGATAATAGTGCAAATATTTCAATTCTAAAACAAGTATAGAAGAAGCACTTTTTTGCCCTAATTTTTCAATTCTAAGTGTTTTTTTTCCCCATTCTCAAAATAATCACTGTCATATTTAAGCATGCAGTAAATGATGACCTTAGAGAATTGACCTGTCTCATCAGTGAGCATCTGACTTGCAAGAGGTGATCTCATCTCCTTTGGCTCATCAAAGGTCTAGGCCTTAAACATAGTCAAGATTTAGGAAAGAAACAAATTTCAAACTTTAGATCCAGACACTCTGCCTCACCCGCCTGTGTCTGACACAGAGCAATTCTTAGCAGAGAAAGAAGTGAGATGATGAAAAAGAACAGATTGTGCTTCAGGAAAATGTCTTTTACTATAATCAGTGTACCTGGAAGACTGACTGAGCTTTGCCAGGAATGACCCTATGAATTTATGATGATCCCAAAAATGAAAACAGAGGATTTGTCCCAAGAGAAAAACTTCTCCTCTGTTGTCATTAGGTTGCGAGTCAATGACCCTATTTCTTGAGTAACAAATTTTGAAAACCAAGTATATTGTTATGATAAAAGCTAGAAGAAAATTTTTCTGACACACTTAATGAGATACATAATCATGATGGGTTCTGTGTGGTAATTAGTTAGAAAGGGTTATAGAAGTGGCAAAATCCAGTGAAAAGTTTTAAGTATTTGAGAATTTTCTGGCATCTCTAAACCTAGGGTGATATGGGGAGGAGTAGGAAAGAGTATTTTATACAATCTGGAATTCCACAGAAACAGCCATGTTGATTTATTTAATTATAACACACATCTTATATTTTAATTGAATTAAATTTTAATCCATTCTTTCAGCAAATATTTATTGAGGTTCTTTTCTGTCACAGGCACTATTTCTGTGGTGGATATACAAAGTAAGTGAGACTAACATTATTGTAATAAGAGAAACAGCTGTTATTTGTTGGGAGTCTGATCTCTGCCCAGTTGAGTTCTACATGCTTTACAAATATTTTCTCACTATCTCATAAAGCTGCTTCTATGACTACCTTAATTCTACTAATGTTGTAACAGAGGCACAGAGATCTGAGTTGAAATTTAAATCTAGACATTAGTTAAATGTGTTTGTGGTGGAAGAGTCTAGCAAACTGACATATATGCATATTAAATAACAAAATAATAATAAATGCTCAGTTAAAAATGTCAAATTTGGCAAACTAAAGTATTGGACTGTGGGCTTCTGCTTCTGAACCTTCTACTGCTAAAGTGCATGAATAGACTTTTGAAGTCACAGTGTCTTCTTTCTACTTATATATAGTATATGATTTAAACTAAGTTACAGACACTCTCCCAAACTCAGTTGTTTTATTTTTTTATGTTAATAATGAATATATTGTACATGTCTTGTAGGGCTGTTGTGAGGAATGATAAAGGATAATATGGATTGTGTTGTAGGTATAGACTAAATCTTCAATAAATACTGGCTATTTATTACTACATTAGATTCATAAAAAAAAAAAAAAACCTTTTATTACATTTTATGAAGCCTAGACTCAAACCCCAGATGGAATGTGCTCCCCAATCTATTTTGCTCATTCCGTTATTAATGTACTTTCTTCTGTTTTTACTTAAACAGAGCCATTTGGATTGTGTGGTCAATAATTTTCATATTAAGTCCTCTGTCCCCAGATTATATCACATGGACTCTCTGAAAAATGTTGTTTTGTTTTGTTTTGTTTTGTTTTGTTTTAAATTTAGCATATAAACATCTATTGGCTCCTTCTTCTGTTACTGACTAGTTTCTTTCTCCTAAGCTTCCCTATTATTTTATGGTATGCATTTTGCATCAGCCTCAATATCTGTTTCGTTTTATATTCCTAAACTCTGTGTGTGTGTGTGTGTGTGTGTGTGTGTGTGGTGTGTGTGTGTGAGAGAGAGAGAGAGAGAGAGAGAGAGAAGGGGGTGGGGTCAGGAGCTAACCAGCGAGGGAGGAAGCATGTACATACCTGTCTTTATTTACCCTTTGTAACCTACTTTTAATTTATAGTTGTCTTTTTATGTATCTTTTATTGCTGTAACTTTAAATCATTTTTTTTTTTTAGAACAGATGGGGGTATAAACACAGGAAATGAAAAATTTTGGTTTTCTATGTAATAAATAAAATTGTTTTCATTTTCCTCAGTTACCTGCTTTTTCTTTTAGTGCTTTAGTTTTGACTCGGTATCATAGATCAATCACTTACTAAAATGCAGAGGTCATCTGAATAAAGTCATGTTGCCTAGAGAGCACAGTGTACAAATTTGATCTTAAGGAAACTATAGTATTTAAGTAATTTCGTATTTAAGAAAAAATAAAATAGCATATTTAGAAATTGCTTTTCAACTTTAATTACATGATTATATCGCCTGCCTGCTTGTTTGTCTGATGGCTTGTGAAGTTATTCTTGATATATATAGTCAAAATAGAGAGGTAACTTGATAAATTCAGATATAGGTAGGTAGATACGAAGATAGATAAATAGGTAAGAAACTCAAGTCTACTCAAAAATGTAAAGATAAATTAGATTCCTTTTCTTTCACCAGCTTCCATCTAAGCACACTATAGTGAGTATGAAATGCATTTGGAAATTTTATTGATAGAGATTACTCAATACAAAAGACATTTTCTAAATATTTTATCATACGTAGAAATCCAAAGTGTGACTTTGGCTTCCAGTAAAAATAAAACTGTAGCTCATTCTAATTCTGTCCTGTTGTCCGTTTTTTTTTGTTGTTTTTTTTTTTTTTTCTCCTTACCCCCTCGAAGTAAGCCAGTTTTTCAATCTGTTTTTCTTCCTTAAGGAAAATTTATTATGACCTTATGTTTAAGAGAGTTTTGCCTGAGTGAAGAGCATATAAGTTTCCAGTAAAAGCAAAGGTTTTTCATATGTACATATGTATTTGAGCTAAAGATGAATATACTTATTAACCTTTTGTGACATAAAAAAAGGCATCAAATGAGGAAGAAGCAACTAATTTGTTGAATCAAGTCATTTTCTTTCAATGATTACATATTTTACATAGCACAAAGATTGCATGCATATGAATGAACGCATATGATTCACTTCATGCTCTCTTGCAATTCAAATGTTTTTCTAATAGTTTTTTCCTAATAGTTTTTATGTAGTGATATACTTGATTTTTTTTTTTATGTTCTTACTGTATATGCTAGGATAAGACGTTCCAACTCTGACAATTTAGTGGATGCTTTCAGTGCTATTTTTCTAAGCTCTAAATTGTTTCAACTCGAGGTCGAGCTGGACTATATTAAATAATGTTTGACAATAGTAAACATATTATTATTAAATTCAATGAATGTGCTTTAACACTAAAGTATTGTTAGAACTTATATTCCTTAAAATGAGTACCCATGTCCTATTTTCAGTTTACTCATCTTCAGTTGGTTAACAACTATATGCAGGAAAATATTCTAGGCTCAGTGAATCTAAATCTGATTAAAATTGTTGCTGCCTGGAATGCTTATAGTGTTTCACTTGTAAATCCTTCTTGAGCTTAGCACTAGAGTTTATGAGAAAAAAAAAAAGTCAGATTTCTGTTTTATTAAGAATTCATCTGAATAGTGTGAGGCATTTTAACCTGTGGATATGAATACCAAAAGTCCATAACAGTTAATTCTCAAATATTTAATATATTATTATAAATCATTATTCTACTTAATGCAGCATTATCTTTTTATAAAACCTAATAGAAGAGGCATTTTGCAATACATTTCTTAAGATTTAACTCCATTCATAATTATGGTGATTTGTTCTGTGAATTAGCCTCTAGGCTTAAGTGCTACCCAGGAGGTTTAACATTGAAAGTCTTATAGCTTTACAAAAAGCATTAATGAAGGACTCTGAAAATTGTTTTATAATATTAGGATAATCACAATTTAAGAACATCGTAAGTTTTTCTAAAACAGTGACCTCCAGACTAGTTAGAGAAATGCAATTGAGATAATTATGTCAGAAAATCCTGAATAAGTATATAAATTATATATATGTATAGTTGTGTATATCCATGAATATATATGTGTGTATATATTTGTATGTGTGTGTATATATATATGTGTGTGTGTGTGTGTATACACACGTGTGTGTGTGTGTGTATATCCATGATTATATAAACTCACGATCACTAGAGATTTTAATCCAGTGGGTTTTGGATGAAGACTTATATGTCTCTTTAAAAAACCTATTAAGTGATTATAATAAAGATCTCAGGACCACACTTTGAGAAAACAGGTCTAGTGGAATACATTACCATACATAGTTTCCTAAGCTAGGTTTAAGAATTTAGGTTTAAGCATGTCTGAGCCAAATATTTCAGTTCATTCTTGTAGTTCATATGCACTAAAACTATTAAAGTTTTAGTGCAGTAACCACACACAAGAACTTTAATTTTCCTTTTGTAAGATCTAGGAGTTCCTCAAATTAAACTGGAACTCAAATCTAGATTATCTAGAGATTCATACAAAGTCACAAGAAGTAGTCCTTGGTAAGATTCAGCTTCCTATTAAGTAAAAACAAACAAACAAACAAACAAAACACCAACAAAAAAAACAACTATAATAAATTCAAGTGTCTGAAAAAACAAAATTGTCAGAGTAGGGAAGTGTGTGTCCTGCTTTTATTGGTATTTAAATATATTAAGATATTATTACCATATATTCAAACAGTTAATTAAAATATATCTCCTTCATTAACTATGCTATAATACCATCAAATAAAGAATTCACTACCTTCATTCCCAAAACAAAGTGGTTATTTTTTTATTGATTGATTTTTTTAAATGTCATATTGACATACACCTCTGTACTTGTGTGATATTCCCTATTATTAACATGACTTAGGTTATTTATCTTTAAAACACATTTAAGACTGTAAAAGTTTTACATATTTTCATGAAAAAATGTGGAATAGTAAAAAACATACATAATTCACAGTTTATGCCATTGAAGACCTTATTATTTCGTTATTTACAACAGTATAAAGTATGCCTTTGTACCAAAGCCACCATTGTAAATAAAGTTTTATTGAAACACAGCCATGCTCACTTGTTCATCTCTTTTCTCTGGCTGATTTACACAACCATGGCAAAGTTGAGTAGTAGCAACAGAGACTATATGACCTGCAAAGTCTAGAATATATACTATTAGGCTTTTTAGAGAAAAGCTTCTGATGCTCAGTTTTGACAGCTAAAAAAATAGTTAAGTATATATTATCTACATCACAAAACACCAAATTTACAATGAAATATTAAGTATTTGATTATTTTAATATGCCACTTTAGAACAGAATATATTGTATATAATATTGTAATAATCTGTTTTTAGGCTAATAAAATCTTGATAAATAGGTAAACTGACACCTATCATTTAAATTGTGCTTATTTCTGTTGTTAGAAATATTGATTAGAAGTATCATTCTGGCATTTTAAAATAAAGTACAGATATGCTCCATTGAAGAAAAATATACAAATATAAAATAATTATATTGGAAATATATATATATTTAATTTTCTTAAAGATTCACTGTAATTTTCTTTCAAATGTCTTTTTTTCTTCACTTTTAAAATATACTAATTAATGCCTTATTTTCCTTTTAAAATTTTTTGTTGGAAGTATATAGGTTCATAATACTGAGTTTTCTATGTATACTTCTTTTTTGTGTAAATTGTGTAAATTTGATATAGCAAATCAGAAATTCAGAGACAACTGTGGATTGTTTACTTGGAAACTCATTCCTCTACCTCTAGATTTTAGCAAAAATTCTGAAAGAAGCAAGCATTACCATCACTAGCCCTCCTTCCAGGTACATGGGGTGGTGTGTGTGTGTGGTGTGTGTGGTGTATGTGTAAAAGAGATATTTATTGCTGTTTTAAAGACAAAAGAGTTCAGGGCTCAGTACGGAAGAATGTCAAAAGTCTTACAATACATAGCCAGTCCCAAAGAGGAAGGATTGTTTTCCCCAGAATAACATTAATGCCTTGTTGAAAAACACTGTAAATCCAAAGATTATTTACAAGAAACTGCAAAAAGGTTTGAGATTGCAAATATAAATCTGCTCACGTTCATGCATCAATTTTTATTATTGTCACTTAGTAAATGTATCCCCCTTTAATGATTTTTCTAATGTGTTATTAAAAGTGTTTCCCATTATAATCCAAATAGATGGCAACTGATGTCAGATTTGCATTAAATTTATATTTGGAAATGTATTCAATTATGGTAATTGCTAATATTCCAATTGAGGCTCAAAGCCACTACATTTTCTGATGTGTCATTTAAAATATTCTTTTGTAATCCATAAGTCAGTTAGCTCCTTAGGCTGATCCTCTTCAAATAAATTCCTTAGATCTAATTCTTTACTGGATGCTCTTTTATGAAGGAAATATAAATGCTCTGGTGATTTTTTTTGTTGTTGTTCTGTTGCCATTCATCATAAATATTCCTTTTTTTTTTTTTTCTTAAAGTGTTAGCAAGCCAAATACATTAGACTGTTTCCCTGAACTAATGGTAATACAATTGAAAGCACTATGTAAATAAAGAGGAAGCCTTGTTTCAGTTTTGTCTGCTTAAAGCATTGTGCTGGTGAAGACCATTTCACCTGAAAGTATTATTTTATGCAGAAAAAATAATATCAAATGCTTTTACCTTCTATCTCAATCTTAACCTTTTTCTGTAACTTTTTTCCCTGTCTTTAAAAATTTTCACAATCTTCCCTTTTTTCTTCAATAAGATATTCGAGACCAGAAGATTATACATTTTTTTACAAACTCCAAGTTTGTAAGACTTTCACATTTTCACGTTCTTTGTATGCATGTATGTGTGTGTATGCACATAGATATGTGTGTTTTAGAGAAGACTTCAGTCCCCTTTCTTGTAAACTAAGTTTCCAAAGAGAAAATCAAAGATGTAAAAATTAATCTGTCTCTGTAAATAAATGGATGGGCCCTAAGCTGTCTAGCCATCTCGTTTGCAGCGGACGAACTATGACAAACAGACCCTTTAGCTACCCATCATTCATGTTATGAGTAAGTTTCAGCTTCTACCTATGTGCCGTATAACCTCAAGAAAGACAAGCTTTTTATTAAAATAAAAAATGAACTATTCATAACCATTGTGATAGACTCAATTTTTAAGTTATTTATCCTAACCATAAAGAAAAAGAATAGCAAGTGTATAAATCAATGAGATTTTAAGGAACTACATGTCAAGAGTACTAAAATGATATTTAGCTGCTATGTTCCTTCAATTTACGATTTGCAAAAATGAAACATCATTCATTGAACTGAAATATTCAAAGAAGGTCTTGGGCTGGCACATGTCTGCCTTGTCTTTATCTCATCCCTCCCATTTTAGGATTCCTGGTAGGATTCACTCTTCTCACCAGCTTCTACTTAAGATTTCTTTTTTCCTATTTTTTTTCTCCTCTTTTGAATAATATCCAGAATCCTACATGTTTACTGGTATTTATTTCTCTTCTTGAGTTTTGGACCAAATGCATCTTTTAGGACAGGCACTTATGAGAAAAGAGGACAATATCCATTCTTATCACATTTTCCCTGATACCAGCCTAAACTTCAAATTGCTTTATAGTCAATGTTTTTTATCTGGATGAAATTTAAAAATATACACGTTTTTTTAAATCCACTTTGTATATGGCGACTCAACTTTGCCTTTCCTTAGCAGGGTTTTACAGATTAAAATAAAGGAAAGAAAGACAGATTGACAGACAGACAGACAAGAAAGAAAGAAAAAAATATAAAAGGAGATTAGAAATCATGAGAGACATTGGTACTTTTTGCTTTTTTACCCCTTTGATTCAAAATTACAAAAACATCTCAGAAAAAAACTGAAAAGTCAAAGGATAACATAAAAAAACTTTATTCAACAAATATTTATTATCACCAGGCATCGGCACTGGGGTTACAATACTAAGCAAAGATTAAGTCTCTGAACCCATATAATATATATCTAATAGAAAAAGATGCATATTTTTTTAATTCATCCCCAAAATATGTATGAAGTGGTAATGTTGAGACTGTTCTTAGGAAGAAAGAGCTGCGGAGTACGAAGGGAATTCAGTGGAGTTGGTGAAGGATTTCTCTTGGAAAAAAATAGTGCTGAGCTGCAGCATAAAGGACAAGTAAAAGTTGGTTAAACTAATATAGGAAAAGGGAAAGTAAAACAGGAAAAGGCAAACTCTGTAGCAGATCAAAGAGCAAAGAAGTATCAGGGGATGATGAGGCTGGAGCAGAGATATGACATAAGGCCTCAGCAAACCTTTAAGGAACATTAGTCTAAATGTGTGTGTATGGAAATTTTTGTTTTGTTTTTTGTTTTTTGTTTTTGTTTTTAATGGAGGAGCTAACATGATCTGAATTCCTCTCCTGAAATGATCTGTTTTGGGCAGAGTGGAGAACAGATTTGAGGGGAACTGGAACAGAGGCTGAGAAACCAGCCAGAAAGCCATTGGCAAAAGTTCAGGAGAGAGATGGTAGATGCTAGCTTAGAGATGGAGAGATGTGTGGTGGGTTATGTTAAATATTAAAAAGGAAAATAATCAGGCTAAAGGAAGGGAGAATGGTAGCTGGAAGAGGAAGCTCTGATGAATCTTTTGTTGTTTTTAATATGAGAAAATTGAACGTACTTAAAAATAACTGAGAAGAATTCAGTTAAGAGAGAAAGGGGAGCTTAAAATCTCAAAGTAATAGAGGTTCTTGAGAAGCAGGAGTGAGGGGTAGAGGTGATTTCTGATGTAGGATGGTGTTCCAGGACCCACTATCTCCTCCATCACTTCCATCTCAGTATTGCTGGGCCCCATGCCCTGATTTAGCAGATACAAGGGTTTCAGAGATGGGAGACAATGCTGAAATAGTGGATGTGGTGGGAAAATAGAGGGGGACATTAGTCCTAGAGCCATGGCTCTATGTATTTGTGGGGTATAGGAGCAGGGTGAGGTGGGGAATACAGCATATGTTGCCCTACGGAAAACATGTTTTATACAGCAAATTATATGTGTGATGTGCTATTACACTTCAAGAATATTCCAGGTTAAGCACTCTGTTCTAGGCTCACATTGGAAGCTTCCAATACAGCCGCATCACCCATTTTCCTCTGCTAAAAGCAGACTCACAAAAAGCGATAGATTTTATCCAGAACTAAGTATATTTAGCTTTTATACAGGATATTTGGGGCGGGGGGGGGTGGCTCAAAACATGCAGTAACGGCATAACACAAGTCTTGCACCTCCCAATAATAGCTTCCAATGTGCCAATTGTTTTATACTTAAGATGTGTGTTGTCACAAGGGCAGGTAGCTAGTTCAGAGAAGCTCTCAAACATATGTGTCTGGCTAAGCATGCAGCCTCTTTTGGCATCATGACTTCATTTCTCTGGGGCAGCAGCATCTCATCAACACCACTAATCAGGACTTGATTATAGCTGCTTGGTCTAGTATATCTTCCTAGGCCAGGTTCTCACTTAACCTGGAGTCTGGCAAAGATAAACCCCTATCCATTCCTTGAGATAATCTTGCGGGAGGACTCAAAGTTTCAAATCCTCAGGTATTTCTTAAAGTAATAGGAAGCCTCAGAACCCTGCTACTTCCTTTCCACTGTCATTTTTATGATTATCAACCTTTTACCTAATCATCTGTTGAAACAATTGGCAGTTTTAGTTACTTTTTATTTGTTTTTGTATTTGTTTATAGGGAATTATTAAAAATGCTCTACAATATTAGGTATTCATATATTTTTACCTATCTTGGATAATTGCTTTGCATACCAGCTTGCATTAGGAAAAATTTCCAAGCAGTAGATAAGTCATATACAAAATTTTATATTTCCTAGATGTAGGTATTTTAGGAACTTGACATATCTCATTATTAAGAGCAGAAATAATTTCAGTAACTTAGAAATATTTCAGTAATTGTCTTGATGTTAAAATATTTTCTTTCTAAAATCCTTAGATTGGCAACTATTCATTAATTTGTTTATTGATCATTTTATGCACCCAATTATTAAAGAGCTGCTCTATATGCAGGCTAGACAATAGCATGCATCCTCAAGAAGCTTTATTCTAGGGGATACAATTAATCATGACAAAATATCCTTTGCTTAATTCTTTCTGCATACTCTGTCAGTTAAGAGTATGCAGCTATTAAATAATAAACCAAACTTATAGGGACTAAAGTATAGTGACTTAATTGAAAAAAAAAAAAGGGGGGGTTATCTTTTCCATCTGGGAAACCTCTAGAGATACGCAGTCCTGAGTTGATATGGCAGCTCCATAACCTCATTAGGTGCCTGGTTGTTTCTGCAGTACTCAGCCATCCTCAGCCCATAGCTTTCGTCTTCATGCTCCTTGCCTCTTGGTTGCAAAATGGCAGCATCTCCTCTAGCTCACATTCCACAAAGGAAGAAGGGAATGCATGAAAAGTAAAATGTACAAAGGCACATGTTAGCTATGTTTTCTATCTTTAATAAGCCTTGGAGGAATCGCCACTTAACAATTTATGTTTATATCTCATTGGCTGAAACTGTCATATGGCTACATCCACTGCAAAGCATTGTGAGAATCTGAACATATCAAGAAGTACACTGATATTCTTAACAAAATTGGGGATTTGTAAGGATATTAGATGGGCAACTCCAAATGACAACTGTGCCTCATATTGTATTATTTCACTGGACCATTTTCTAAATCAATAGTATTTAGGAAATCATTTCTGTTATAGAAATAAGGAATTCTTATTTTGTGTGTTCCTATCAAAACTTCTACTACCATAATAACTTAAAATAAGGAAATATAGAAAATTATAACTTAGGTTATCATATTTATAATGATAAAACACACCTTCAATCTTCTTTAATTTTGACTTATAAGTCTTAATTATTTGGTAACTTTCTCTTATTAAGCTTTTCTTAAGAAGAGTCGACGCTTAAGAACTCAGACTAAGAGCATAAAACAATGGCAAGATGTAATAAATAGTAACATGCACTCATCTACTCCAGTTTAGCAGTTATTTAAAGTAATATATAATTTTGCGTTCCTTTTCTTTACTAAAATACAGAAAATAAAGTAATCAAATGTTATCTTTCTAAACAAGTTTATATTTAGAATCACATTTATAACCAGAGAGTCCTTACCAATCAATAGTTTCATATTTCCATTTATTCCTATAAAATTAAATTTGTAAAAGCTTAGGATCAATTTTTATGTGACTTACTATTGTCAAGACATTTTTGTTGAATGCAGGAATTGCCAGTCTCGAAAGCTTATAGACTACAGTAGTAATAAAATTTCAAAGTAGCAATTGATTTCATAAGTACATTAATTAAGAAAGTATACCTCTACATTTATATTTATATAAACAACAGACACAAGTAATACATAAATAATAAATAGAAACAAATCTCTTTGTTGCCACTAATCCTTAATAATATGCACAAGCTCTAGGAAAGAACTGATAGTGTGCAGTGTAATGAGCTTTGATCTGTTTTAATTACTATTCGCTACAATAAATTTCCAAAAATGCTGCCTATGCATTGAGATCTATATCTTTCTATAGCTTTCCCTGGGGAAGCAATAGGTAATTATTTCAAATTATCTCTAAGCAAGGCTAGTGAGGTTTGGAGGATATCAGAGAGAGAAGATACTAATATTTCCTAAAATTAGTGAAACTTTTGGTGAGTCAGTATAGCAGAAGTTAGGTCAATCAGCAATGGTTGGTTGGTGAATTTTACATTTAAAAACTAGTGACCTTTCTGCAGCCAGTTAGGAGAATAACATTCAATGCATTCAGAGCAAGAAATGTAGTGTGTCTACACTGCATAGAAGAATAGATTTTAATTTTAGGTACACCTTAGATTGAATACTGCATCTTTCATTAACTAGTTGTATGACTGTGGAAATTTATTTAATCTCTCTCAAACTCAGTATCATTGCAAAATTGGTGTGAGGATTAAAGTGGAAGGACCTAACACAATGACTGACACATCATAGGCATTATCAACACTGTCTACAGAGGTGCATCTAGTCTAATAACTCTAGATCTATTGCATATACTGTTATTTCCCAAATGTGTATCTCGAAGGCTCTCTCCTGAACTTTACACTCTTACTTCTAAATATCTACTCAACATGTCTACTTGGATGTTTGATGAACACTTCAAATTTGTCATGTCCAAAACCAAATTTCTGATCTAACAGCCTTATCTAATTTTCCCCAACGTAAGAAATGGCAAAACTAACCGTCTATTTGCTCTAAGTAAAAAACAAACAAACAAACAAACAAAAAAACCCAAGTGAGTTATCTTTGACCCCTTTCTTTCTCTTATTCGAAAACTAATACCTCACTAAATCTTATTAACACTACCTCTAATTATACTTGTACTACTATATTGTACTGCTTCTCAACCCTCTGTTGCTGTTTCCTTGTACAAGCCACTATTATCTTTAATCTGGTTATAACAGCCTCCTAACTATATACCTCCTCTTCGGCTTTGACCACCCCCATGTCACAACTCTGCTTTGCTCAAAATACTTCACTGCTTTTCTGTCTCACTCAGAGTAAAAGCCAATGTTATTCCAAGTATCCACAATGTTCTAAACTAATTGACTTGTATGTGGATCTTTGACTTTCTCTCTACTTCTTTTACTTTGGCTCAAGATATTCTAGACCTACTTGTTCTTCCTTGAGCAGAGCAAGTACCCACAGAAACGCAGGGATTTGCATTTGTTTCTTCACCTCCTTTAGGTCAAAGGTCATCTCAGTGAGGCCTTCCATGACTATTTAAATAACTATCCCTCTCCCTCTCCCTCCCCTCCCTTACCCCATATCCTTTTGCTGATTCATTTTTCTTCATAGAGCTTATTATCATGTGATTTAAAATATATTTTACTTGTTTATTACAGGGCCGGGCACATGGTGGTCACTCAGTAATGCTCATTACATGGATAAATGTGTAAATAGAAGCAGTAGAAATAAATTTCAGTTTAGTATTTTTTATCCTATTTTGTCTGAAAAAATAGAAATAAAAGGATAATTTGTTTTCCATGCAGCTTTAGAAGATGGTAATAAATAAAATTATGAGGTAAATATTTTAATTTTTAAAGTACCTTATAAGCTTATTAAATCCTATTTAATAAAAAGAAACTGAAATTATGTATAATATACATTGGTGAAAATTTAAATATGGCATAAAAGCTTTGAACTTTTCTAATCATATATAGTTAGTATTTAGTCATTCATGTTAGTGGTGTGTACCTATGTGCACAAAGTTTAGACATATAATTCTTGAAACATCTAATTTTTTCTTGACTTAGAAATATGAAATGCTATATATTTGGCCAGTGACCTATGTTTTGAAATTTCAGAAGAAAATGCCCTTTCTCTAAGTGACAATCAAAATCTAATGGATTAAATAGAATAGATCTCTATCAGCCTTCAAAAAGAATTAGGTAAATCCAAATGTGTTGTCAAGAAAATGTTTATATATATTGTTAAGAGTTAAAACATGCAGAACAAATACAGAATATTTATTCGAAATAATAAGTAATAGCTTCTGTGTTAGTAATGACTTTTTCTAAGTGCTAAATGGTAAATTGCTCACAATCATCATAGAATAATATGCCTATACTTAAAAAGTTAAATGTTTTCTTGTTGCCATTTATTACTTTAAACCTAAGTATTGTCTAATCTTTTAATTTTAAAGATCCAAAAGTCTAACGTAATGGGGAGTTTTTGACCCATTTCACACAAATTTTATTTTAGCCCTACCTCCATGACACTGGGAAAGGTCAGTTGGGGTTGTTGTGGAGAAGAGCGGAGCCATTTTTCAGTAGTTTCAGACATGGCCACATGACCCAGCTCTAGTCAATGAGATATAATCAGTCACTGGCTTCCATGAAATTTTGGGCTAGGGGATGAAATCAGACATTTCCATTTTACCTTTTTTTCCTTTCTACTTCTTACTGCTTAGAATATAGATGCGATGTCACCAAATAAGTGTAATTTAGATTTTGCTACTCTAATGCTCTCTTAGATGTGGAATTAAGTAGTATAAAGAGAACAAAGAATCAGCAGTGTTTGAGAGGGTATGTTATTTTTTGTGGCAGCCTAAAAGACACAGGATGTTTTGGGAGTCATCACCTTCTCCTCCTGCCTTGGATTGATGCTAAGTAAAGCATTCCTGGAAAGTGTATCAGTAGCTTCCCAATTTCTCTCCTTTTTGGCAGATAGAAGCTCCTTTGTAGGCTAGCACATAGCATTGTTCTGGGAATTATTCCTCGAGTCCTGTAATAGAGCTTTCTCTTCCTCTCCTTCTGATGATATTGTGAATAATTTCCGGCATATTGCATAAATCAGGGCCCCATCAAGAGACAGAAACCATACAGTAATTTGAACAGGAAAATTTCAATCTAAAAAAATATTAATTATAATAGGAAATTGCAATAGTGGTGATAGCCTAATAAGGGGTAAACAGATCTCTAAAGAAGTCAGGAGTGGAATACATAAGAAGCAGTTAATATCCTTAGGGCTAAGATAAAACAGCCCAAAAAAAAAAAAAAAAACAATCTAAAAGAAGAACTTTTTCCCTAGGATTGAAATCCAGGCCTCACTGAGGTGTGGTCATGGTTCACTGGGTGGAGACATTTGTTAAAAAGCCATGCTAGCAAAAAAAAAAAAAAAAAAAAAGATAAAAAGATAAAAAGATGCCGAGCTAACCAGACTTGCTGGTAATTCACCCTCTGGTGTTCCTGAGGAAACTGCCCACAGTGGGGTGTCATGTGCTACTGGCTGCTGTCACTGTAGCAGCTGCACACACTTTGGGAGCCTGGCCCTGCAGAGGCCCCTGTACAGTGCAGGAAATTTCTGAGAAGAGTTTGCCAGAACCAAGAAGAGAAGCCCTGATTCTCTCATGTGCCCCAATACCTTCTCCTGCTAAAACAAAATTAGCATTGTGCCAGATGGCAAAGGAGAAATATTCAGAGTCCAGATCTGGTATCATAGAATAGGCAATGGAATGTGCATTTCAGACTGGGAGGCAATAAATTAATCACTAGCACACATATGCAACTGAATTCTGACTAAATTACCAACCTGGAGCCTTGCCACATGCAGTTCCTCACCCAAGTTTGTATTACAGATCTACCTCATCTCACTCAGTTCAGGAGCTCCCTCCTCAATGAGAACTTCTGTATTTATTAGTTTTGTGAATTGAGTTTTGTCTCTTAAAATTCATATGCTGAAGTCCTTACCCTCAGTATCTCAGAATGTAACTTTTGGAGATTGGATCTTACGGAAGTAATCACATTAAAATGAGGTTCCTCGGAATGGCCCCTCATCCAATCTGACTGGTGTTTCTATCAAAAGGGAAGATTTAGACACAAACATACACAGAAGGAAGATGTGAGAAACAGAGAGTGAAGGTAACCATCTATAAGACAAGGAGTGAGGCCTAAAATAGGTCCTTTTTCACAGCCCTCAGAAGGAGCTAACTTGTAGGACACTTTGATTTCAGGCTTCTAGCCTCCAGAACAATGAGACTGTAAATTTTGTTTAATCTACACAGTTTGTGATTCTTTGTTATGGCAGCAGACTAATGTTAGCGTGCTTTAGATTACAAACATCATAAACGTGACTTAAATAATCAGTGTTTATTTTTCACATACAATAGAAGCACTAAAGAAGGTGACCCCACATTTGGTTCTGGCTTAATAACATCGAAGTCTTGGATTGGCTTCTCTGCAATATCCTTTCTCTTCCCCATCGCATCACAATATGACTGCAGTAGTTCAGCATATCTTGTGCTCAGAGGGCAGTGTTCAATGCAGGACATGAAGAAGGGACTGTCCTCGTGAGACTCTGTCCAGCATCAGTGTTCCACTTCTACTGCCCCAACAGATTCCTCCATAATGTCTCAGAATTATGTTGCATATATGGGGACGTGGAAAGTGAGTAACTGGCATGAGACAGGCTCTTCTGTTAGGACTGAAGGGAGAGGAGAGGCTACTGAGCAGGAAGATAAAAATGCCTGATCCACCTTCCTTGGCTGTCCTAGCTAATGTACCAATTTCCCTCCACCCCCAGTCATTGTCTGTCCCTTTACCAGGTGCCACTTTCTTTGAAAACACTTACATTTTCTGAATTTATCCTATTTTCTTAGTTTGTTCTGAATTTATTGTCTCCCTCCATTAGAATTAAACCTACATGAACCCTGTGGCACATCTGTCTTGTTTGCCCTTATGCCCACACTTTTTCAGAAATACAGCAGATGTTTCACAAAACATGATTGACAGAATAATTGTATTCTGGGGCATTTCAAGGTATATTCCCTTTACATTCCCCTACAAGTAAAACGTGTTACTCTTGAAAAGAGCATTTACCCTTTTTTTTTTTTTTTTTTTTTTTTTTTTTTTTTTATCTCTCAAGAAATGTTTTAAGGAGATAGAAGCTAGGTCTCACTCCGAATCTATTTTAGCGATACCCCACGTACCACCAGTTGGATCTCCAGGTTTTGGCTCTTTACTCAGTAATCAGTGATGTCCTTAGGAGTCCTAAGTTGGTCCCATAGGAAACTGATCTTGTTCTGCTAATCTTGTTCTGCCCCTTGACCATGGGGTTTACCACAAAATCCACTCCTTGCTCCTTCCAAACGTGTGGTTATACACATGTATTACATATCATACTTTACTTTCTCATATATATTTCAACCTCTCAGGAACAGCTCGATAAGTTGATAAGAAATTCCCTTCTCTGTCCTGTGGATCGCAGGACTACAATATCGATTTAGTGGTGTTAAACCAGGTCCCTCTTATACTCATATTATAAGGATATAGATCCCTGAAAAGGAATACAGCCCCTCATTTTTCAAATAACTTTCATTCATTCATTTATATAACAGGCCTGCAATCCTCACCAATCATGTGTATCCTTTGTGCTTTCCATTGCAAGAAATATAAACTTGAATGACTCAGGGCCTGTTCCCTTGATTTCTTATCTCAGTGGGAAAAACTGAGAAGTGTAAGTAATACATATCTGGTACAGTAAACACGATCTTAAGGAAAATTTTCCCAGTTTGGTGGTGGTAAATAAGGTGAAGTGAACAACCAGTTCTGTTTATGGTATTGGTATTCAGGAAGGCTTTTTAGTACAGGAAGATGTATGAGAAGAAGTCAGCCCCCACCAGTGTGTAAATAGCTGAAACTAGTGCTTTCCTGTCTTGAGAGTGTAGGGAAAGGGACTGGTTCAGTTATATTGTTGCCGAATACATTTTCACATCATTTACTGGCTTAAAAATGATCACGTCCCATGGTCTTTGTGGGTGAAGAATGTGGGATGTGCGTGAGGACGGGGATGAGGAGGCAAGCCTGAGCAGCTGGGCAGCTGGGTGCTGGCCAGGCCTCTCTGTTCACGCAGTCTCTGGGCTTTCCCATGTGGTCTCCTCACACGGGTTGATCGGGGCTTCCTCAGAGCTTGGCATCCTCACGGCTGCTGGGCAACTTCCGTGGTGACTCAGGCTCCAGCAAACAGGGTGGAGGCTGCATCGCCTTTTCTAACCTAATCACAAAAGCCATGCAGTGTTGCTTCTTCCTCACTTAATTGGTACAAGAGTGTCACAAGCCTACCTAGATTCAAAGACCCCTCTTTTCAAAGAGAGAATTGTCAAGGGTCACATTGTAGATTTGCTTCTGTGAGAGACATTGTTTCAGACTTTATGGAAAATACACTATGCCAGTCTCACAGTTTATATCCCTCCCATTGGCAGAATACACTCTCATCCTAGGACTGCAACCTCAGTTTTTAGCAACAGTCTCAGGCTCTAGGTCTAAGACCTTTTATTTAGACTGTATCCATGTGTGAATAAAGTTATTTACACACACTTCCTAAGATACAGCTTCTTGAATATTCTCGTTCATTGGAACATATGTGAAATAAAGATTCCTAAGATAACCAATATAGACAATCCAATTCAGACAGAGAAAACTGGAGACCTACAGCAATTGCTGGTGTATAGCATTTCTGATGTCCCGCAGGGCACATGTTGCCAACTCCTTGATTAGGGCTCATTTCTGCTGTGTCCAGTTGTCCCCTTGCATTTCTTGACAACATCCCATGGGCATCCTTCTTATTCCATAAGGGATGACTGGTGTGTATAAATGAGGAACTTTCTCAGCCTATTTCCTAACCACAGTAGCTCCAAAATCCAAAGGCTCTTTTCATTTTGCACTATGTCATTTTTTTTTTTTATTTCGACTTGGAAACATTCTTTTTTAAATGGGTCTGTGTAATACATTAATTATAATTCACTACGTTAGACAAAATCCACGTCACAAATCTCTGTGAGGTGAGCCCTTCTCTGTCTTGGGCAGTGCAATAGTTTCCTATTGCAGCTTAAACCAATTACCCACAAATTTAGTAGCTTAAAATAAGACATAATTATTATCTCACAACTGTGGAGAGCAATTTAAAATGGGTTGGCAGGGCTATGCTCCTTCTGGGGTCTCTAGTGGATAATCAATCCCCTTCCTTTTTTTAGAGGCTGCCCAGATTTCTTTGCTTCTGACCCTAGATCAGTGCAACCTCTGCTTCCATCGCTGTTTCTCTCTAATTCTCTTCCCTGCCTTATCTGCCCTAATAAGGACTCTTCTGATTACATCGGGTTCATCCAGATAGTTCCAGAGAATCTCCCCACCTCAAAATTCTTAACCAAATCTACTAATTCCTGTTTGTCATGTAGGTAATGTATCCACAAAACACCTATGAAGCTGCTGAAGGAAAACTCCCCTTAGAAGTCCTATTACGTAGTGGAGAGAATTTGTGACACGTGCCCTTAAAATCCTCAGAGACAGGACTTTGGGTGATTATTATGTGTTAACATAGTTTTATCAGTTGTAACAAATGTACCACTCTGGTGAGCAAGGTTGATTATATTGGAGGCTATGATGTGTGGGGGCAGTGGGTATATGAGAAATCTCTGTACCTTCCCCTCAATATTTTTATGAACCTGAAACTTCTTTAAAAATATAAAGCCTTAAAAAAAACAGTAACAACAACTTTTTTAAGTAATAATAACACATTTAGGGAACAGAGTCCTCAGGTTTTTTTGTGAAAGTTTCTATGAGCCACCACCTTGGATCTTTGCTTGGTGTTAACAAAGGAATTTATAATCTCGCCTTGGCCCTTTCTTACTTAGAGAATATTTTCCTGGCTCAAGAGATTGGTCTGAGCCCTTTCTTTTCAATCCAGTAATATCTAATTTCCATTCAATATATGAATACTTCATACTCAGTTCTTTAGTTGATGTATTTCCTCTCTTCCTCTCTTATTTTAGACAGCTAGGAGAAACCGGACAGCACCTTTATTCAGTTCTCTGCTACAGAAATCTGCTTGGCTATAACATTGAATTTTTAGGAACATTTTGCTATTTTCCATATTCTACAGACAACAGCTTTGCTAAATTTTCTGCCACTATATTACAAGGGTCTCTTTAGCCCAGGAGCCAACAGCATTTTCTCTCTCTGTCTCTCTCACTCTCTGTCTCTCTCTCTTTTCTCTGACTCTGTCTCTCTGTCTTTCTGTCTTGTCTTTCATTTTTTCATGGTGGCATTGGTTAACAAATCCAGCAAGATTCAGGTGTACAATTTAACAGTAAGGCATACATATATTGCACTGCGTGTTCACTTCCCACAACAGCATTTTGTTTTACTTTCCCGACAGCCTCCTAGAAACCAAGACTTCCATATCTCTCCAAGGCTTCAGTTTCTACCTGCCATTTAGTTCCAGAGCTGATGCCTATGTTTTAGGAGGAGGACATGTTATACGGTTTGGTGCTAGTAAATATTTGTAAGCAATGAGCTCTGCTGTAACATTCAGGAAAGGCTTCCTTACAGAAATAAAATTTAAGAAGAAGCAACTTCATGCCTGAAATACACACTGAAATTAAAAGAATTGATTGTATTGTTTTCCTGTTTTGAGTATAATTGTAAATAAGAACACGGAATTGTAGAAGACCATAAAAGCATGAAGATAGAAAGACCGAACTCTGTATCCCATCCCTCATTTTGTTTTCCAAAGTCAGATGTGGTGTCCTGAACAGAGTCTACAGTCAGTAGTTACTGGATGAGAGGCCACGAGAATGCCAGATAAACCTCATCAACTACATAGTTTGGCATAGGGTTAGCCATATTCTCAGCTCTGAGTATTGAATATTCTTTAGCTTACTATATCTTTATTAATACTTGGAAATTATTCTAGATAATATATATTATATTTTTTCCAAATAAATATGCCCTAAAGCGGGGGGGGGGGGGGGGCAACAAAGAATGAAGGTGCTGGACTGGAAAAAATGAACAAACATCAAATGCTCACTGAAAGCATAGAGCATTCAGCTTGGCTTCCCAGGCACTGCTAATACAATAATTCCATTGAATATTATTTTTGCTGCATCACATTGGACATGCACTTTAGTCCAGTTCTACTTCAACTGCTTTCCCTCAGGTATTGAAAAGTTTGCCCTGGAAAATGAGAAAACCAAGTGATGGAAAAATTTCACAACATATGGCTGAATGATAAATATATTTATTTTAATGCTAGGAATAAAAAGGCTAGCTGAGTACACGTGAGGTAGTGATTGTATGTCACTAAGATATTTTTAGAATTGTTGGTAATTGCTTCATTTGTAACAAAGCAGACATATGATTCTCTGATTTTAGTATAAGCTGATCTATTCTTAAAATTCATAATTGATGGAGAGACTGGGTAAGGTTGAGAGTGAAAAGAAGTGCCTGAAAAATCTCTGCACATTTGTTATCCCATGATTGTCAGACATCATGTATACTTTCCTGTTCTCCTGATTGACTTACTCTTCAGAAGCTTTTTCTCTATTCCTGGAGTGTCAGTTTGTAATTTTTTTTTTCTCTAAAGCCTTTTCTGCTTATAAAACAATCTCTAAGTTTTCTCTAGAAATAAAGAAATGTCAGTGTCTATCAAACATTATGAAGTAATTGAGTTTATGTTTGTTTCGGTAGCAACCAGGGAAGCTTGAAAAATAAAGTTATTATGGACCTATATTTCCTCTGCAACATATGTTAAAGTGTAAACACCTTAAAGACAGGACTTTGACTCTTGGTGGTGGTAGTGGTGTGGTGTGTGTGTATGCACGTGTGTGCATCCACAATGCTGCCCTGCTTAACAACAGAAGCATAAGGCATTTAAAACACAATCTAAACAGAGAATTTGACAGTTTGCATATGCTGCAGTGGGCTTAGATATGATGCTCAGAACCTGAAATGCCACCAACGAAACCTTAATTTCTTCTTCATAAAAGTTACTTAGTTTAGGTCATATTAATTCTGTACCCAGAAATTCTGAATTAAAGCCCTTTGTGGGAGGAGAAGCATATTGAAACTTTCCCTCTACTCTAGAAAGGTGGAATTATTCATTTTCTCAGCAGAAGAAACCAACTTTACCCTTTGGAATACTTCTTTTGCCTAGCATTGGCCAATATAAATGGTGAATAAAGTAAATAGATATAAGCAAAAATGGGGAAGGGAGAGGTTCTTAAGCTATTCTTTCATCATCAGTTCAGTCAGTGCTTACAAAACTTCTAGGAAAATCCTAATTTGGACCCTTTTGCTAACTGTTGAGACAAATGAGAGACTAGATCAAAATGGAAAGAGAGGTGGGGATAAATGCGGGTTTTGAAGGACAGATGGGAGGAATTGAATCTGAGTTTTCAATATATTTGTAATACAAGTAAATATTAAATCTATGCGTATTTAATGTTAAATACAAAGCTATTAGGTATTCTTTACATTATATGAGTTTTTTCTATACTTTTCTCTCTATACCAGACATGTAAAGAACATGCAAAGAACTTTTGTTAAAGGACACTGTGAGGTCCATGGTGGAGTTGGTGGTGGGTCAATGGTTTTTAGATGGAGCTCACAAGTCCAGGGGGTGGCTTAGGTGACTTGACTCTGCTGCAGTGATTCTTCATTTCTCTGGCAAGCTAGCCCAGATGTGTTTCTATGATGAACGCAGAGGTATAAGAGCATGCAGACCTAATCATTCACACATATTTCAAGTTTCTACTTTCTCACTTTTGTTAACATCCCATCAGTGTAAGCAAGTTACATAGCCCCTCTGAGATTCTAGTTGCAGGGCTCTGTATAATCACAGTGAGAGATGAGGGGAAGGAGAAAATAAAAAGTAAGGCCATCAATAAAACCCATCTATCTCACAGTTTGTAGAAATGCTTTCAAGCTACATTTTATGGTACTGAAACTTACTATGGAGCCAAAAGTTCCAGGTGTCATCAGAGAGTCTTTATATAGCCATTCCACTTTGTTTTCACAGCAACCCTTTAGCAGATATGTTCTATTTACAAAAGATGAAGATGGCTGAGGTAGAGAGCCAATATAACTGGTCTTAGTGAGCTTGGACTCAAACCCTGGTCAAACAAAGCTCTTAATCTTATTATAAAAGCAGAGAACTGGGGAAGTGGAAATTACTCCTAGTTGGAGGCAGGCAAAATAGTAATTATGCAACCATCAATGGCTAGGGAGACAAGTGGATAGTAGAGAGTCTGATGTTAAAATAGCTGGCCATCAAGTACTGGCTGTGTTGGTGAATCTAAGATGAGTGAGTGTCCCAAAGTAACTGCTTTTTGTTTTGTTTTGTGTTTTTCATTAAATGTTCACATATTTGCATTATTAGTCAACTTAAAAATATCTAATTCTTATTTTTTTAAATATTGAATTAATTAAAATGTTGAAAAATGTTCAGCTTTACTGATGAGAATTTTGCTGAGCATTTTTATGCTTTAATTAGAAATATCTTTCATTGCAGGGTCTCCAAATGTCACTGTAGTAAGTAAATAATTTTAGACTGCACAAAGGTTCTAGTGGAAAGGAAGGATTGTTTTTCACTTAAACTATTTCAAGTGCATAGAAATCTCTTTTTAAAAAGGCCTACCAGAAGATCTATTTGGGGCAGAGAAAAATAAAAGTGAGCAGCAAAGTTCAAATCAGTATCAATATAAGGAATTTTGTAGACTTAATAGATCAACAGAAATACATGCTTGGATGACTTTAATAGTCTTGGCACTAAATAGCATCAGCCTAAAAAGATCTACCATATTTACAAAAAAAAAATAATAATCACTGTACCACTTTATATAACACTGCTTATCACACACAAGCATTCACATGTGTGCACATACACAGAGTACTAAAGAGATTCTTTTTTAGGGGCATTGAAACCAAGGTAAAGTATACTTGAAACTCAAACCTAGCAGAAGAAATAGGTAAATATTGTAAAGAAGATCATACACACACACACACACACACACACACACACACACACACACATATACATAAACATATGTATGTTAATTTCCATTTGAATATACACTCTAGAACTGTTTAGAATTCTCAGTGGAAACGGTGAAATAAATCTGATTTTTGAAATTCTGTAAACCAATTAACATCCTAAGAATACCTAACTTTTTTTTTTTTTTTTTCCCCACTTAAATGCTAGCAATTAGCCCTATGGTCATCTTTTAGGCACCCTAGGGGGGAAAAATCAAATATTTTCTTTCTTTAAGTCTAAAATATACAGACCACTTCAAGCTTCAAATTTAATTTTCTTATCAATATCTACCCAATTGTCAATGATTATTCTTCATCTCCAGGCTGTCTGAAGTAGAATAAACTAAAAAATCAAACTCTTCTTCAATGTTAACCTGATCAGAGCAAACCAAGAGGCAAGAGATTTTCTATCTCTTCAAGCTTCTTATCTCCTGAGATTATTTTATCAGAGATATTTTATCTCTTCATCAGAAAACCTGATATTTTCACTTGGGTGACAAACCAATTCAGTCACTGCATCTCTGGTTTGACAGATGTAAGTAAACAATTGGCTGCAATGACAGAATACTGTAATTTTTGCAGCATTAAATATCTTAATCTTAATTTTTGCCCTTTAATCCACAGAATTGACTTACCTTTTGTGAATTAAAAAAACAATAGCTTCTTCTATGATAAAAGTTATTTCAAATTGAATGTTGTTAATAGTATAGGTTTGTTTCTCAGTGGGGGAAGGAGGTTGCCCCCTAGGGCACACAAAGGAGGTTGCTTCCGAGGCACACAAATATCCAGAGACATTTTTCCTTGTCACAGTAGTGGTAGAAGAGGCCAGAGATGTTGCTAAACAACCTGTAATGCACAACATAGTATTATCTGTTCTAATTAATAGTACCCAGGTTGAGAAACTCTGGTATAAATAAAAGATACATAAAAAAGACAAATACTGCTCACCTCAGTTCCTCCAATCTTTCTCCTCTGTCCCTAGGGAGGATGGAGTCAAAGGCAAAATCATACATGCACATTTAGAGAAAAAATAATGTTATTGTCACCGTGAAACTACAAAAGAACATAGAAAATGCTGAATGGAAAATTTTGGGATGGGTAAAATAATACATTTTGAGGGTAGATAGAGCAATAAATCTTCTATTTTTTTTATTCACTCATTCATTCTAAATCACAAGAATAGGCTCCCGAGTGATGGTGGGTAGTAGGGTGGGGTGAATACAGCTATAAGTTCGCTAGGCACAGTATCTTCCATTGGTTGATTATGGAGGGAAAGATAAAGAGAAAAGGAAAACAAATGCTTCTTTCTCTCACTGTTCTTCTAGTCGAAGAAATGCTAATAATACATGTGATAAAAAATCATGCAGATGGAAAAGAGTAAAGGCAAGAGGAATCTAACAATTAGAGAAATTGACTGTGTTGTATTTGATTGATTACATGAAATGTCATTTTATTCTTCTGACAGTGCCCTTTGAAAATAAGGAAGCAAGCCAAGAAAAGTTCTATAATTTATCCAGAGATGTATCCAGGATTTGGTTTGACAGACCTTGGTCTCAAAGGTCTACACTTTTTCTCCATTCTCAAACATAGCAAGTCTCTTATATTCAGGTTGTTTATCTGCAATTACACATCCTACCACCTCCTCTCATTTACCTGGCTAATGCCTATTTATTCTTTGGGGCTTCACTTAGGTGACTGTCTTTCCTGTAAGCTTTCTCTGCCAGTCTGAATAAAGTGCTTCTGTATGCTCCCTGTGCTTCCACAACCACGACCCACATCTCAGTGTATTGCAGTAGCCTTCCAGAATGTAAGCTCCCTGGCTTCCTTATTCACTCAACTCTCAGTAATTACCATAGTACATAGCGTATAATATATGCTCCTTTGCGATTAAATGAATAGCTTTGTGTATGAGATCTTCCTAGGTATTTTGAAGAATATATAAACATATTTCAAAAAAAATACACATACAAAAAATCTGGCTCATAAAGCCATTGCTTTTCTCTAGCCGAGCATTCTTCCGGATATTCCACATTGGACAGGATCTTTTATGTTATCTAGCCACCCATGAGATGGCTTGAGTTCTGGAGAGTATAAAATAGAAATGATAGGAAAGGCAGCCATGCATTCCTTTGAAAGGTCTTGCTTTTAAACCAGACCTGTTTTCCCATCTTGGTGATCTAGAATGTACCCAATCAAACATTCAATAACTCTTTACCTTCTACTTTAAACCCGAGAGCAGAAAAATATTCTTATTCCTCCTTTCCCTCTGGCTTTGGTTGATTGTGGAGGGACTTATTTACTTTGACCATATGAAAAGTCATGAGTAGGAAAAAAGAATCTCACAGTGGTTCAGTGGTTTCAAAATATTGTCTAAGTGTTCCTGATTTCATCATCCATCCATAGCTCAAATCAAAGTTTCTCTTTCAAGCTCAAGTGAATGAAAGGGACTTGAACTCTTGCCTCAAACATCCCTTTATCGTCCTCACCATGACATTAAACTGTGGAAGAGCAGAGTGTATTTAGAAAGCTAATATTTATTTTTCCCAAGAAAGTTGCCCTTAGATTTGTGTTTATTTTATGAGAAATGTAAAATTACCTGAATTACCTATCACTTGGAAGATGTATAACCAAGTACATGGCTACGACCAAAAACTTAGCATGATAAACTTCAAATGATGGGATGTCTCTCTGGTGCCTAGTACTATGCTTGAATTCTATATAATTTCTCTCTTCTTTAAGAGTAGGATACAGCTTACACAAGTAGCTTGAGAAATGTAACTTTATTTTTTATTAAATTTATTGGACCTAATTTCTCCCCAAGGGAGTTACTCCCAAGCAAATAATTCATACATAAAACCTATTTTTTTGTATTTTAAAATTAGCATATTTAAAGATGTCTTTAACATGATACAAATGAGCAAAAACCTACCATTTGTTTTTTAGGCTGACAGTTTGACACAAATGCATGACTTAAAGCCATCTTGAATAGATGGCATGTCATTTATTTTGAATTTTTTGACTTGAGTAGGTTTTTGCCACCACTATAACAACATAGTTTTATGTTACGATATCTCATGATTCTAATATAGAGTTTGTGTAAAGCAAATTTGAAAAAGAGCCCCCAAATGGCAAATAATATATAAAAAGAAGATATCGTAAAGGGCAAATGTTTTCTGGAAATAGTGCCACTGTGCTAATTCTCATTTAATGAGCCTCAGGAAATGCAATGATCTCATATTTGCCTTACTGTTAACACTGCAGAGGAGGTGGTTTAACAAGTGTTTTCACATCATGTGTGCTTTGTTAGATGCTAAAACAATTTTTTAAGTCCATAATTAAAATAGAATGGTAGGTGCCCTGGGGAGACATTCACAGTTCTGTTTAAATATAAGTGAAATTTCACAGATGTTAGCCAAAATTTCTAAATGTATGCTTGTTTCTGAAGTCCTACTTAAAAAGAGAGTTTTAAAATATTTTCCCAAGATGTTTTCAGTGATTCTTTCATTTAATAGATTTCTTCATTAGAAAGAAAAAAAATTCATTCATTTAAATACAGCAAGAACAATTCAATAATGTAAGACACTGTTTTCTAAATTTTTATAGCAAAGGTGAATTCTAAAACTTCTTCAACCCACCTTTGGACCTGAGGTGTCCATAATTGTATGAATCGCAATACTTGGTTCAAACACAATCATTATTGGTCAATGAACAGCCAATATTCCTCCCTCCCTAATAATGAAATGAGCAAATGCACCATTGTAAAACATAGCCAGTATAACCAGATTATCCTGCATCTAATCACCTGTCCCCCTTATCCTATCTCTCTGTTTCTATCCACTAGAGAAGATCATTATCTTGGATGCTGTATTGATAACTTTTTATTTCTTTGTCTTCATATTAATAAATACATAAAGTTTATATAAATATTTTAAAAGTGATGATATGGGAAATATCCCACAGCTCTTCATGTTATATGCAGTAGGCTTCTTTTTTTTAAGATTTTTACTAACATATATCTAAATTTATTTATTTATTTATTTAGGTGAGGCAACCTTTAGTTGATCTCACAGATTGCAAGAAACTTGTCAGTTTACAATCCTTTATTTTTCAAATTTTTTCACACCTACAGCACCTGGTCTTCCTAGGTGGTCTCCCATCCTAGTACTAGCCAGGTCCAACCCTGCTTAGCTTCCAAGATCAGACAGGATAGGGCTTGTTCAGGGTAGCATGGCCATAGACATTAAAATATATCTACATACAATATTATATTAGTTTCAAGTATACACTGTAGTTATTCAACATTTATAAACCTAAAGAAATGGTCACCACAATATGTCCAGCAACCATCTGATATCATACAATGGTGTTATAATATTAATGACTATATTCCCTGTGCTGTACACTATATTCTCATGACTTATTTGTTTTATATACCTGGAAATTTGAAAAAATTTGAACCTCTTATTCTCCATCTTTTACCCCATTTTGACATTCAATATTATTCACTATTATATTAGTTTCTGGTGTACAGCATAGTGTTTAGACACTTCTACAGTTTACAGAGTGATCCCCCTGGCAAGTATAATACCCACTTGACACTATACATAGTTATGCCCATATTATTGACTATATTTCCTATGCTTTACATTCCCATGACTGTTACATAACTACCAATTTGTACTTTTTAATCCCTTTGCCTTTTTCACACTGCCCCCCCCCAAGCCCCCTCACATCTGGCAACCATCAGTTTATTCCCTGCATCTATGAGTATTTGTTTTCATTTATTTTTTCTTTAGATTTCACATACACATGAACTCATATGACGTTTTTTTTCCCTGTGACTTGTTTCACTTAGCATAATACCCTCTAGGTCCATCCGTGTTGTCGCAAATGGTAAGACTTCATTTTTTATGGCTGAGTAATATTCCATTGTGTGTATATATCATAACTTCTTTATCCAGTTGTCTGGTAATGAGCATTTAGGTTGCTTCCATATTGTGATTATCGTAAATAATGCTGCAATGAACATAGGAATGCATATATCTTTTCAAATCAGTGTTTTGGTTTTCTTTGGATGAATACCCAGAAGTGTAATTGCTGAGTCATAAGGTAGTTTTACTTTTAATTTTTTGAGGAAACCCCACACTGTTTTCCATAGTGGCTGAACAAATTTAAAATCCCACCAATAGTGGAGGGTTCCCTTTTCTCCACATCCTTGCAAGCATTTATTGTTCGTTGATTTATTGATGATGGCCATTCTGACAGGTGTGAGGCGATATCTCATTGTGGTTTTAATTTCCATTTCTCTGATGATTAGTGAAGTTGAGTATCTTTTCATATATCTACTGGCTATCTGTATGTCCTCATTGGCAAAATGTCTATTCACACCCTCTGTCCATTTTTAATTGGATTATGTTTTTTTGGTCTTAAGTTGTATGAGTAAGTTCTTTATAAATTTTGAATATTAACTCCTTATCGAATGTATCATTGGTAAGTATCTTCTCCCAGTCAGTAGATTGTATGTTCATTTTGTTGATGCATTCCTGTGCTGTGGAAAAACTGTTTAGTTTGATGTAGTACCGTTTGTTTATTTTTTCTTTTCTTTCCTTTGCCTGAGGAGGTATAGCAAGAAAAAAAACATTACAAAGACCAATGTCAGGGAGTTTACTGCTTATGTTTTCTTCTAGGGGTTTTATGGTTCTGGGTTTTACATATAAGTCTTTAATACATTTTGAGTTTATTTTTGTACATAGTATAAGAAAGTGGTCCAGTTTCATTTTGTTTCATGTATCTGTCCAGTTTTTTCAACACCATTTATTGAAAAGACCGTTTTTGCATTATATAGTCTTTTCTCCTTTGTCATGGATTAAGTGCCAGTACAGGCATGGGTTTATTTCTGGGCTCTCTATTTGTTCCATTGATTTGTTTTTTTTTTTTTTTAATGCCAGTACCATGCTGTTTTCATTACTGTAGCTTTATACTATAGTGTGATATCAGGTAGCATGATACCTTCAACTTTGTCCTTTTTTTTCTCAAGACTGCTGCAGCTATTTTGGGTCTTTTGTGGTTCTATATAAATTTTAGAGTTATTTTTTCAAGTTCTGTGAAAAATGCCATTGGTATTTTGATAGGGATTGCATTGAATCTATAGGTTGCTTTGGGTAGTATGGACATTTTATGAGACGGACATGTTGGCTACTGCTTTAAGGAGGAACTATAATGGACATTTTAATGAAGTATATCCTTTCTATTCATGAGCACAGTATATGCTTCCATTAACTTGTATTTTCTTCATTTTTTTTTCTTCAGTATCTTATAATCTCAGTACTAGTATTTTGTCTGTTTGGTTAAATTTATTCCTAGTTATTTTATTGTCCTTGATGCAATTGTAAATGGGATTGTTTTCTTAATTTCTCTGATAATTTTCAATTGGTGTATAGAAATTCAACTGATTTCTAAATATTAATTTTGTATCCTGCTACTTTACTGAATTCATTTAGTAGTTTTAATAGTTTTTTTTTGTCAAACCTTTTCATTTCTCTATATGTAGTATCATATCACCCACAAATAAAGATAATTTTACTTCTTTCTTTCCAATTAGAATTCCTTTAACTTCTTATTTAATTGTTGTGACTAGTATTTGCAATACTATGTGGAATAGAAGTGGGTGAAAGTGGACATCCTTGTCTTGTTCCTGATCATAAGGAGAACACTTTTAGCATTTCAACATTGAGTATGATGTTATTATGTTGAGGTATGTTCCTTCTATTCCCCTTTTGCTAATATTTTTTAATCATAAGCAGTTGATAAATTTTGTTAAACGATTTTTCTGCATCTATTGATATGATCATATGATTATTATCCTTCATTTTGTTTATGTAATGTATCATGTTAATTGATTTATGGGTATTAAACCAGTCTTGCTTCCTAGGAATAAATCCTCCTTATCATGGTGTATGATATTTCTAATATCTTGCTGAATTTGGTTTGGTAATATTATTTATGTATGTTTTATTTATTTGTTTGTTTTTGTAATTTCTTTGGTTTTGGAGTCAGGGTAATGGTAGCCTCTTAAAATGAAGTTGTGAGCCTTTCATACTCATATTTTTTTTTGAAAAAGTTTGAGGAGGTTAGGTGTTAAGGTGTTAATTCCTCTTTGAATGTTTGGTAAAATTCACTTGTGAAGTTATCTGGTCTAGGATTTTTGTTTGTGGGGGGTTTCAGATTATTGATTTTATTTTGTTAGTAGTAATTAGTCTGTTCAGATTTTCTGTTTCTTCTTGATTTAGTCTTGGAAGATTGTATTTTTCTTGGAATTTGTCCATTTCTTCCAGATTATCCAATTTATTGGCATATAAATATTCATGGTATTTTCTTATAATTCTTTGTATTGCTGTGGTATCACTTTTCTTCTTTCACTTCTGATTTTATTTGTGTCTTCTCTCTCTTTTTTTTCCCTGATGAGTCTAATTAAAGGTTTATCAATTTTGTTTATCTTTTCAAAGAACTGGCTCTTGGTTTCATTAACCTTTTGTATTGTTTTTAGACTATTTTGTTTATTCTCTGACATTTATTATTTCCTTCCTTCTACTTATTCTGGGCTTTGTTTGTTCTTTTTATAGCTCATTTAGGTGTAAGCTTAGCTTGTTTATTTGAGATTTTTCTCATTTCTTGAGGAAAGCCTATATTACTATGAATTTACCCATTAGGGCTTCTTTAGCTGCATCCTATAGATTGGGTTGTTGTGTTTTTGTTTGCATTTGTTTTTAAATATCTTTCTATGTTTTCCTTGATCTCTTGTTAAACCCATTCATTGTTTAGTAGCATGTTATCAACTTCCATGTATTTGTGTATTTTTCAGTTCTCGCAATCGATTTCCAGTTTCGTTCCATTGTGGTCAGAGAAAATATTTGTTACGATGTCAGTCTTCTTAAGTTATTGAGACTTGTTCTGTGGGTTAATATATGGTCTATCTTGGAAAATGTCTCATGTGCATGTGAAAAGAGTGTGTATTCTATTGCTTTGGGCTGAAATGCTCTAAAAATGTCAATCAAATCCATCTGACCTAATATATCATTTAAAGCCACTGTTTCCTTGTTGATTTTCTGTCTGGAAGATCTTTCCCTTGATGTCAGTGGGGTGTTAAAGTCGCCTACTATGACTGTGTTGTTGCCAATCTCTTGCAACATGTTGGCTAATATTTGCTTTATGTATTTAGGAGCTCTTATGTTGGGTGCATAAATGTTTACAAGGATCATATCTCTTATTGGATTAATGTTTATCATTATGTGATATCCCTCTTTGTCTCTTATTATAGCCTTTGTTTTAAAGTTTATTTTGTTTGATATAACTATTGCTACCTGGCTTTTTTCTTTTTTTTTTAATGTTTTTATTTGCATGACATATTTTTTTTCCTTTTTTTTTTTTCTCTTTTTACTTTTACTTTCAGCCTCTGCATGTCTTTCAATCTGAAGTGGGCCTCTCATAGACAACATATGCATGGGTCTTGTTTTCTTACCTATTCAACTACCTTATGTCTTTTGAGTGAAGCAGTTAATCCATTTACACATAAAATGATTACTGGTGTTTTATTATTAATTGTCGTTTTATTGTTAATATTTTTTAAAGGTTTTTTTTTTTTTCCCCCCTCTGTCTTCTTAAAGAAGTCACTCTAACATTTCTTGTAATATTAGTTTGGTGGTGATGAATTCCTTTGACTTTTTCTTATCTGAGAAGCTCTCTCTCCTTCAATTTTAAGTGATAGCCTTTGCTGGGTAGAGTAATCTTGGTCGTAGTTTCCTGCTTTTCATCACTTTGAATATTGTGTGCCAAGTCCATGTTGCCTACAAAATTTCTTTTGAGAAATCATCTGACAGACTTACGGAGGCTCCTTGTATATAACTAACTGCCTTTCTCGTGCTGCTTTTAAGATTCTCTCTTTCTCTTTAACCTTTGGCATTTTAATTATGTTGTGTTTTAATGTGGACCTGTTTGGGTTCCTCTTTTGGGGGGCTCTCTGTGCTTCCTTGACTTGTATGTCTATTTCCTTTAGCATATTAGGGAAGTTTTCCATCATTATGTCTTCAAATAGGTTTTAATCCCTTGTTCTCTTCTTCTTCTGGTACCCTTATGATGCAAATGTTGGTATACTTGATGTTGTCTCAGAAGTTCCTTAAACTATCCTCATGTTTTTCTTTTCTTTTTGCTGTTCTGATTGGGTCTTTTCTGCTACCTTGCCTTCTAAATCACTGATCCAGTCTTCTGCTTCATCTAATCTTCTGTGATTCTTTCTAGTATATTGTTTATTTAAGTTATTATATATATTTTTAGATATGACTGGTTCTTTTTTTATGGTTTCTATGTCCTTTTTTTTATGCTTGCCATATCTTTGTTGAAGTTCTCACCAAGTTCCTTAAGTATTCTTACAATCATTTTTTTTTTTTTTTTTGAACTCTGTATCTGACAGATTGCTTGCCTCCATTTTGTTTAGTTCTTTTTCTGGAGTTTTCTCCTATTCTCTCATTTGGTACATGTCTTTTTGTTTCCTCATTTTGGCTACCTCTCTGTGTTTATTTCTATTTGTTAGGTATATCTGCTATGTCTTCCAGTCTTGGCAGGGTGGCTTTATGTAGTAGATATCCTGGGGGACCCAGTGGCACATTCTCTCTGGTCACCTGAGCTGGATGTTCCAGGAATGTTCATTGTGCAGGTCGTGTGTGCCCTACTGTTGTAGTCGAGACTTGAATGCTATTGGCACATCAGTGGGTGGAATTGACCCTCAGGCTTATTGATCATAGGGATTAGCCACGATCACAGTGTAAAAGCTATGTATGGAGGTCAACCCCATGGAGCAGGATTCACCCCGGTAAGCTTAGGTGCTTGTGGAGACCACTCTTTGTGTTTGCTGCTTGTGGGGCTAATCAGATGGTGTCCTGTTATGAACTGAAGCCAGCCACCATGTGTGCTGATTCTGGGGCCTCTTGGCAGGGCCTCCTGTGCAGGGCAAGGTCAGCCGCTGCCAGTGACTAGATAGTCTGAGGATAACCGATAGGAGTTACAAAGTGATCTGCAGTTAGTTGCTGCCTGTGCTGGACTTGAAGATGCGTGAGAGAGTCCACACTGTGAATCAGGGCTGGCCAACATGAATACCAGGCTTGAGGCTGCTCAGCAAAAGACCCAGGGAATCCCGAGACCTGCCACTGCCTGCCAGCTTTTCATAAGGCTCAGCAGCTGAAAGAGCCTCAAAAAGCTTGGTTGGTATGGGAGTTGGGTGGGATAAGGTCTCAGGAGTCACTAGCATCAGGCGAGTGGTGTTAGTGGGCTAATGCAGATGCAGATTTGATACCACTTCTGAGCCTGGGACCACTCCGCAAAGGTCTCAGAGCCTGTGTGGGGCTTATGGACTCCTGAGAGTTGTTTAAGAAAAACTTCAGTGTGCGCCGATAACAGCTGCCTGCTAGCTACAGAAGAGCCTCCGGTGGTGCACAAGCTAGGTGGAGTGGAGTTCCAGGGAGTCAGAAGGGTGGAGTGAATGGGGCTCACTCGGTCAATGAAAATTCATATTTTGCCATGTGAGGGAGCACTCAACATAGGATAGATGGCGTCTGCCCACCGGCCACATGGGAGCAGGGCAGCTTTCCCTCCAGCCCTCGCCCTAAAGTCACAGAGCTCCTCTCTCCCTGTATGTCTCTGGCACTTCCACAGCCGCTGTTCCAACGTCGGAGCCTAAGGCGAGTGCCTGGGAGTGAGAATGTCTATTCAGAGGCCCTTTAAGAGGACATTTGGATTTCCCACCTCTTCTGTTTCACCCAGATGGATAGAATCCCAGCTGATTTTCATAGCTAGGTGTTGTGGGGGCTATTTTTTCCAGCACCGGTGCTCCAAGCAAGGGAGCCCAGTGTGGAGCTGGGACCCCTCACTGTTCAGGGAGGACCTCTGAAGCCGAGATTTCCTCCTGGAGGTAGGACTTTCATTCATCTTTTGAATATATACCCAGAAGTAGGATTACCGAATAATGTTACAGTTCAATTTTTATTTGTTTATTTAGGACCCTCCATACTCTTTTTTGTAGTGGCTCCTCACCAAGTGTGTAAAGGTTCCGTTTTGTCCACATCCTTGCTAACATCTATGTCTTGATTTTTTTATAGTACTCATTCTAACACATGTGAAATATCTAACTGTGTTTTTGATTTGTGTTTCCTTAATGATTGGTGATATGAGCACTTTTTCATGTACCTTTGTACGTTTTTAGAAAAATGTCTATTCAGTTCCTCTTCCCTTTGTTAATGGGGTATATTTTGTTTCATTTTGCTATTGAGTTATACAAGTTTATATATTTTGATTATTAACCCTGATCAGATATATGATTAGTAAATATTTTCTAACATTCTGTAGGTTGTCTTTTCATTTTGTTGATGGTTTCCTTTGCTGTACAGAAGCTTTTTAGATTGATGTAGTCCCACTTGTTTATTTTGCTTTTGCTGCCTTGCCTTTGGTATCAAATTTCAAAAATAATCGCCAAAACCATTGTCAAGAAGCATTTCCCCTGTGTTTTCTTCTAGGAGTTTTGTGGGCTCAGGTCTTATGTTCAAAATTTAATCCATTTTGAGTTGATTTTTGTGTAGTGTGAGATTCTTTTGTATACTCTGTCAGAAAGCAAAACAAGTTTATTTCTTAAACAAGAAGGAAAAAATTTGAGGAGATGGGACGATGTCAATTAGACTCTTCATCTTTCCTTGCAAATTCAATAAATTTGGCTTAAATTCAGCCCTTTTTCTCTATCTCTATAGATTTGTTGCAAGAGGTGCTCACATTTCACTTCTGATAGTGATTCCTGTTTCTACTTGTTTTGTGTTTTATCTGTTGTAATCATTCCTTTTTTATGGCCCAAATTTATTCCATATTGATATTTTATAAAACATCACTCACATAATGTGTTTGCTTGGTTATAGGAGAATTTTAGTAATAATTTGGAGGTTATGGCTAGGATTAGAAAAATCAAAGTGTAAGTAATTTTAGAATAAATAATGAATAACTTTCCAAAAAGAGCTTCAATTATCCTCCCTCAGTATAAAATGCTCAACTGATTCTCTCTTCTGTATTGTCTCCAATCTCCTCCCTTATTTTCAACTTTCTCATTCACACAGCCCACTGTCAGTTTCATTTGATAGTTCCTGTTTGTTTATTATGCATAATAATTTATCTCTCTTTTTGTGTTACACTTGTTTATCCAGACACTTGCTAAATATTTCATAAGGGCAAAGTTCTTTAAGAGGTCTTAAAAGAAAAGTTGTATTCCCTAAAAAATCTATACCTCATTTATTTTTTTTCTCCTTTTATGTATAATAACATGTAATTACTTCTTCAATACATGTTATTTTAGGGACTATTAAACCTATTAAAATAATTTAGTATGTTCAAACTTGGTTCTGTTCTCATAACTCTATTTCCCCATAGGCTTATAAGTTCTGCTTCTGCAAATTTTTAGTATGGGAATACTCAGAAATATGAGCCTAAGGTTGAAGAGAGAATATTGCGGTTTAAAAGAATTAAGAATGATTGTTTATTCACCTACTTTTTGATATTTACATAATCTGTTTTTAAAACAGCAAAGCTATTCTAATTTGCTTGTATGTTTTTAGGTTCTTAGATAACCTCAGGCCTACATTAATGGAGATGTAGAATGTAGGAGGCGAGCAGTCTTTCCATTAACTTAAATTATGTGTCGTCCGCCTTAGAATCTGTAGTAAATTACCCAGAGAGTCCTTGTTACTTCATTTCTTATTAACTTCTTATATGTATAAAGTGTGATCCAGGTGTTAGGTACAGCTTATGACTTTCTGGATAATTACTTGTTTTGTAAGTGGATATGAAATATATTGACCGTGGCTTTAAGGATTATTTTATTGTTTAATTATTCTTTTGATAAAATAGGAAGAGAGCTGCAGATAAGCCACCCAACACTAATGTCTCTGCCATGAAAGCAAACTGGAGCTTTTCTTTACTTGGCAGGTTAGAACGGTTTATCTTTCCATATTAAATAGTTGTGAATGCTCCCAACACATCTATGACAAAACTTTTTTTTTTTTTGAGAATATTTATTTTGTCTGATTTTCTTTACTATGATAGGAGATTTAGTGAGATGCACTTGTTACTGAACTCAATAAAAAGTTTCTTCAGTTTTCGTATCGAGAAGTGAACATTAAACTTAATAAATTTTGAGCAAATAAAGTTTATAGGCAAGTGAGGAGGGGAAAGAGGAGGAGAGGAGGGGAGGAGGGAGGAGAGAGACATGTACACGGGAACATAAAGAAAAAGCATGCTCCCTGAGACTTTTTGTGACAAGATTATATAGGCCATCAAAAAATGGGAAGGTGTTCAGGAATGAGGACATGGTTCCTGATCTAGTCATCATCCTCATTGTTTCAAGATGATCACAAGATTCTTTTTCCATCATTAATGGTCCCTGCCTAGGTCCTATAAAACAAAGTCTTATGCAAAATCATCAGCTGCCCTTTGTATTTTAAATGACCAGCCCTAAACTACAGACTTGAGATATTATTGGTTTCTTCCTCAGAGACTGTGAGGATTGAATTAAACATTAACTGGCATGTCAGCAAGGACTGAAGGGGTCAGACCACAGTTAAAAATGAAGTCTTGGAAGTCTCCTTATTAGACAAGATGGAATCTCCCTTCTTTTAGTAATTTTATACTAGCTCACACTCACTTCATGGAATGATCTTGGATTTTTTTTTTTTTAACTAGTGAATTCAACTGTAAGTGTAAAAACGCAGTGTTTCATATTTTATTATTATTTTTAAATGAGTAAAATAATACTGATCTTCTATTTCTTTATAAAAAATTCTGAGATGTTCTAAATTAAAATTACAGCAGCCCGAGAGTGAGAAAAAAAGAACAATTATCCTATTAATATCTGTGGACAGCTCTAACAAAAGACTGTGCACATTTCTTTATAACTGTTGAGATTTAGGATTAATTTTCAGGTGACTATTTCTGTGATTATGCAAGAGAAGAGCCAGGCTCCATAGAACCCCAAGGCACTTCCACTTATTTGCACATGAATTTCCCAATCTAAGGCTCACAGCTAATCCACAGGGACCTACACTTCTTCCTGGTTGACTGCTGCCCCTATTCCAGAACTAGCCCTGCTTCACATTCTCTCATCCCCTTTGTCTATAGCTAATGTAAATCCTTTCAAAACAGGACTTACATTTCCCCCTTCCCACTTGATATATAGAAACACTTGCAAAACTCTGTGACTAGTGTTACTGTTGGGGCAATTTGAACTTCGGTGTCACCACAATGGTAGGGGAGTTAGGTAGATAATGGTGCAGAAGTGTAATTAGCATTTTTCGTTGGTTCTTCCTCACTGACACAGTGAAAAGATTTATTAAAAATATATTTTAGAAAGACAAGCACCCTCCAAGGAAATATATGATTTTAGTGACGAGAGCTATAACAACCACCCAGAAGTAGGAATCTCAAAATTATATCTGGGCTGTCATGGGTGGCTCCAAAGGCATTCTTAGGTGATTGGCAAGTGAGGTCATTTTGATTGATACTTGGCTGCTATATAATACTTTGCCTAGTGCACATGCACCTACCCAGAATTCTACTACCATTAGGGTGTTCTTTGGGTGGTTTCCAGGCTCGACTCCTATTCCTTTGTTCCCCTGTTGCTCATGTCTGCCTAGCTACCTAACACTCTGAGGACAGATATGTCGTCTTTCCTACTTGACCATGCTGCTGGTGGTTTAGACTCCATGCCTCAAGACAGGTCTTTTTTTCTTTTTCTTTTGTCTTTTAAATTTGCTAGCTAAGGCCTAATAAACTCTTTCTTTTAAGACTTTTAGCCATAGAAGTTAAAATTTTTGTTAAACAATCTATTGTAAACCGTTTGTTAAATTCAGTTATTTGACAAATATCTATTAAGTTTATACTTAACAGCAGGCACTTTACTTGGAGATATAATTGAATTTAGGCCATGTTCTACATAATTGATAAATATTGCTACTTTCAGTACCTCTGTGTCCCCTGTCTCTGCTTGAAGCTTTTTATTTTGGAACATAATTCCCCCCGCCCCGCCCCCAAAACCACGAGAAGCTATTGCAATAATGATATCTAACATATACTGGGTACTTTTTCTGTAACAGGTACGTTCTTTAAATGTACCTGTCTCAAGTAATCCTGCAATCTTATAAAGCTATACTATCTCTGTTTTATTGTTGAGGAAAATGAAGAACAGTGGGGGCAAATCACTTGACCAAGGTCACACAGCAAGTAAGCATTGGAATAAAAATTTAATTTGCAGGTTGGCTGCCTTCAGAGCCTACATACTTAATCATTATGCTAAGGTAGACATTTTATTCGTGGGAGCATGGTGACTGCCAGCTCTCATGGGTAAGGGCAAGATGAAACTGATGACTGCTTATGCTAGGCATAATAATAAAGGGGAGCAATCTTGACTCCAATACTTAACAGCCTATGGGGCCACTGTAAAGTTGGAGGATAATTGCACTTACTCATGAGTTTCTGGTGAAGGTTAAATGAGGTCATATATGCAGTTTGTCGTTCATTGTCTAGAAACTGTAAATTGCTAGAAAATATCAGCTTTTATTATGATTGTTTTGGGATATTTAGACCTGTGCATTCCTATGATTAAAAAGACTTAAAGGTCAAGTCGGCTCCTTCCCCTGTGACCATTTAGACAGGAAAATATTTATATTAAATGTTCTATAAACTAGAAAATGTAATTTCATATTTTTATTTTCCCTTGGACCCATGGAATCAAATTAATGAATTTCTTAACTTTTTAACTTGTAAAATTTTAATATTCAACTTGTTTATTGTTTTCCAATTTTATTTTTCTCCCCAACTCTCTTTTATGATAATCTTCACAATGAAAAGAGAGCAAGTTCTGCCTCCTCAGGATGTGTTTTAAGTTGGTTACTAAGAAATAAAATACTCAGAAAGAACCTTTGGCTCTCCCGTTTCCTGCTTAAGAGATTAAGATGGAAAGGCCTGCTCCAGGAAAGGAATCTTAGCATATACACCTTAGCATTCAGATAGGAAGGCTCTAAGCAAGGGCTTGTTAATTAGATCTCTCACTGTGTCTCTTTGTTTCTGGGTTGCCCCGCAGGAATTTGACTTGCCCTGTATGTTCCATCCTTTTTTTGCTACTTTTAATGGCCTGTTTTCCCCTTCTGAAATCTCATCACTACCCCATTTCTTCTTTATCCATAATGGCATATAAAAACCAAACTCCCAATGTCCTTTGGGGTCTTATTATGGCACCTCCAAATGTGCACTCATATGATCAACTTTGGACTTTTTCTCCTCTTAATCTGTCTCTGTTAATTTTATTAGCCCAGCTAGAAGAACTCAGAAGTAGAAGAAAAATAATTTTCATTTAGTTCCCACACACTATAGAAAAATTCAAAGAATAAAATAATGATACATGTATAAGTTTCACCTAGACTCACCAGTTGTTAACATTTTTCAAACTTTGAATTCTTTCTCACTTCTCTCTCTTTCTTCATGTGTATGTATACGTGTGTATATGTGTATGAAATATTTTTTCTTAGTTATTAAACTGTAGAGATAAGTAAACTTTCACCAAATCTTTCAGCAGGCATCTCTTAAGAACAAGGACTTTCTTTATGTGACCTCAATAACATCATCATATCCAAGAAATTTAATATCAGTGAATATAAATAATGTTATCTAATATGCAATTTCTATTCAAGTTTCTATAATTACCTCTACAGCAATTTATCTTTAATTTTTAATTTTGAAATACATTATGATCAAAGAATGTTGCTATACAATCTCAACTTTTTGAAAATATTAAAGTTTATGAGAAACTTCATAATGTATTATAAACTTTCTCTGGATATATTGAAATAACCTATATTCAAGTCACAACATTTTCTATACATCGAATGAAGATTGTACATTACTTTAGTTGATTTCACTATGTTCTCTTTTCTTTTTTGTCTACCAGATCTATCCAGATTTTAAAGAAGGGTGATATATTCAAACCTACCATTTTAATTATTTTCATGTAATTATGGTTTCTTGAATTTTTAAAATATTTTTATTTGGAAGTTTGTAAACATACCCAGAATTAAAGAACATAATATAATAAATCTCCATGTACTCATTTACCTATCTTTAATGAAAATTAACATTTTATCAGTCTTATACACCTTTTCTTCCAATTATTTTCTTAAGTAGCATTTCAAAGAAAATTTCAGCTATCACATAATTGTATCTGTAGATATTTCAATATAAATGTCTCACAGATAAGATATACATATGTATATACATACATACACATACGTGCATAGCAAAATATTATCCAGCTAAAAAAATCAACAATTGTGTAATATCATCTAATATCTAGTCTCTAATCGTATTCCTGATTGTCTACATGAATGCATTTTTTTAGTTGACGTTTTCAGCTCATGATCCAAACAATGTCTACACATGGCATAAGTGTCTTTTAAATTTTTTCCATGTATTTACTTGTTGAACATTATTTTTGTCATATAGTTGTAGAGTGTCCCTGATTCTGTATTTGTTTGCTGACTTTCTCTTGATGTTGTTGAAACGCTTCCTCTTCACCCATATTTCCTGTTTACGATGACTATATCTAGAGGTTTGGTTAGATTCAGGTCCTCATCTTATTTGTCCAAAAATATTTCACTGATGGGACGCGTACTTGTTATTGCGTCACATCTGGTGATTCTACTTTCAAAGACACTATGATTGATTAGTATGTTCAGGTTGTGAACATCTGAACCATTCTTAATAAAGTTTCCTGTCAGCTTTTTGCCTAATAATTTTAGAATTCATTAGTTATCCTTGCCCAGTTCCTAATTATTTCATTAGGGGTTGCAAAATGGTGATTTTCAAAATGTAGCATCTCTTCATTTGTCAGCGTGACTTCTGTGAAGACCTCTTTTTGTCATTGTCTTGTTCAGAATAAGGCAGATAAATGTTTGATTCACTCCGTTTATCAATTTACAGATATATATCTTTATATATAAATAATATTAAATATTAATTATTATGGTCCCTGTTTGGTATACCAAGCTGGAAAACTTGGATTTATTCTTGACTCTTGCCTTTACCTAAGCTATCATTGGATACCCTAGAATCGCTCTCAAACAGTTATTAATCCAACATCCCCACATTCCTGCCTTCATTCATTCTGCCTTTCTCTTGGTCTGTGCACCATTAATCTGGTTTAGGCTTTTGTAGTGGCTGCCTATCTTATCTCTTCTATGAACTGTTTAAGTTTTTCAAGGGAAGAAACTGCCTAATTTATCTTTAAAACTCCCAAAATTTAGCAGCATTTATGCACTCAAATATTCGAGTTAAGGCATTCCAAAATGTTTTGGTTTAAAATACAATCTGAAAATCATTCCACAAAAATCTACTAAATATATATATTTTTTCTATTATCACCTGCTCTTAAGTCTCATATCAGCAAAGAAATAATTCCCATTGAAAAATTTACAAATTATTTTATGGAGTAATATTAGAAGAAAATCAGGTAAATTTTAATGTCCTAAATACATATATATTTTTGTTTTTAACTGAAATATAATTGAAAAGTCACCAGAACACTTACAATATAATATATCCAGAAAGTCTTATATAGTGACATTTTAAAAAAAATATGCTTTCTTTAAAAATGCAAAACACATTTCAATTAAGTATTAGAGCTGGTATCTGTGGAACCAACTTAGTTTCATGGGAGCTGCTTTGCATTTCTCTTCTAACAGGGCATGTGTAGCAAAATATGTGCAGAAAACTTGAGGAACTCAGCTCAATGCACCATGACAAATATTTCCAAATACAAATGATTACATCTTTGGGTGAGGATTTCTCTTTACTGATTTTTCAATCAGAAGGAGTATTGATCCTCAATTTCTGCAGCACTTTTTATCTCAGAGAATTCAAACAGGCATGACAAGGCAGAGTGCAGGTTTTTGAGAAACCTCTTAGGTTTAGGGAAGTGCTTTTTTCACTTCATATCTAGAAGAACTGGCTACACCAACCAAGCAGATGCGGGTACGTTGGCATTATGTGAAAGTTAGAGGTTTCTCCATGTTTCGTAGACAGAGATGGCTTTTCCACTAACCTAATTTATTGTGCCCTCCTTTTAGAGACTACAATAAAACTTTTGTTGAAATGGACATATCAATTTATTTTATCTAAATATGTCTTTGCTTTTAGAAACAGCAGAGAATTAACTTTTTTCCCCACAGTGGTATTCAGTAGGAGCAGGTTTGTCAAGGGATTCCTTTGTACACAGCTATTGGGATTAAGCTGATTAGAAAATACTTTTGAGGAAAGCAATCTTGTAAGAAAAGTTTACAACACTATGTAGCATTTGGCTTGTAATCTTATCCTTAAGAACCTACTCTTAACCAAGAATTATTGAATTTGGTTTAAAAAATATGAACAAAGATGGATGATTTGGCCTTCATCACAGAACTCTTAAAACCCTTGAAATTTCCTGAGTGATGAGAGCTATAAAGGTGATAAAAGTGTGTCTTGTTGTTTTAATGAGGTGACTTTTGAACAATACCAAGGATGGGAGCTGGTTCTAGAAGAACCAGACAGGTGATTAGAGGGCTGAAACTTTCAGTTTTTCTCCCTTATCTTCTGGGAGTGTAGAAGGTCTGGAGGTTGAATCAATTACCAATGGTCAGTGATTTATAATCAGCCATGCCTGTGGAATGAAGCCTTTGTAAAAACCCAAAAGCGCCGGCTTCAGAGAGTATCCAGGTTGGTGAACACATGGAGGTTCTGGGAGAATGGTATGCCTGGAGAAGGCCTAGAAACTCACCACTTTGCCCTGTTCCTTGTCCTATGTGTCTCTTTAGTATGGCTGTGCCTGAATTATATCCTTTTAAGATAAACCGGTAATCTAGGGAGTTTTCATGAGTTTTGTGAGCACTTCTAGCAAATAAATCCAATTCAAGGAGATAGTCTGGTTTTTAGCAATTTGTTCAGAAGTACGAGTAACAATCTGGATTTATGATTGTCATATGATACCCAAGGCTACAGTTGTAGGAACCTCAATCTATAGCTGGTCTGTTAAAAGTACAGGTGATTATGTAGCCTTGCCATATGGAGTAGGGAGCAGTCTTGTGAGACCAAGCCTTTACCTGTGGGGTCTGACACTATCTACAGATCCGTAATGTCAGAATTAAGTTGAATTGTATGACACCCAGCTGTTGTCTGAGAATTGCTTGGTGGTGTGGAGAAATTCTCCCTCACCCCACATTGAAATTGATTCTCAGAACACCTAAGCAATGGCTATCACATCATTATTTATAATCATGAAAAAATAATTGTAAACAACCAAAAGGTTCCCAGCATGGCAAATTCTTTAACCAGAGCAGATGAGCATATGTAACTATGGTAGTCAAAATAAATCATCTAAATATGATCCATGGGTGTATACAAATTATGAAAATTCCAACTGATTGGTTCTTCCAGATTATTATAAACTTAGTCTTTGTAAGTAATTGTATAAATTCCTTTATTCCATTTTACTCGAGTTTTTCTGTATGACTTTAACATCTTGTCATTTTTTAAAAAATATGACAAGGATATTATTATACACAAAATATCATATATTAGTACAGATGCTCCTCCATTTTCAATGGGATTCTGTCTACTAAAACTATCATAAGTCGAAAATATCAGAGGTTGAAAATGTATTTAGTACACCTAACCTACCAAATGTTATAGCTTAGCCTAGCCTATTTTAAATACAGAACACTTATATTAGCCTACAGTTGAGCATACTCACCTAACACATTGAATACAGTGCAGAGCATTTGTTGTTTACCTTCATGATCACATGGCTGACTGGGAGCTGTGGCTCACTGCCACGCCCAGCATCACAGGAGAGTATTGCACTACATATCTCTAGCCTGGGAAAAGATCAAAATTCAAAATTTAAGGTATGGTTTCTAATGAACGTGTACTGCTTTTACACCACTGTAAAGTCAAAAAAATCGTAATTCGAAACATTGTCAGGGACCGTCTACAATTGAAAAACCATTTCAACATTCTTTCCATGAGTTGTAAGAATAAGAAATTACTATTTCAAGCCTAATTATTCTCATACCATGAAAGACTCATTGGAATGAGTCTTACTGGGGAAATATAAAATTTATTTCTCCCAATGCGCTCACGTGATTGGAATGGTAGGTAGAATTTCTTAGCATATTCCATTCTCTCTCTTTCCCTCTCCTCTCTTCTATCACCTTCCTCCAATTACATATATTTGCAATTTTGTAATTTAAAAGTGGTCATAACACATTAATTCATTATGTATAGTACCATAGACTAGCAAAACAACAACTGAGATTCCTTTTACCATTGAAGAATATGATATTTTTCAAATTATTGTCTGATTATAAAAATAAAACCTTTCCACTATAGTGTCTATTTTGCAACAGTTATTTCTTGATACTCCATTATGCAATTTTAGTTTTATTTTCCCACCACTGTATTTTTCTTGAAGAAGAAATGCCAATTTTCAGATTCATACTACAAGTACACCAATTTTGTGAGGTTCGTTAAAGAAAATTGCAACAAAACTAACAACTCTATTTTCTGCTATGATGATAAAAGCCAGAAAGAAAGCTTTGACTGAGGGCATCACTGGCAAGTGAGGCCATTGTAGTACGGATGAACAATTTACTAGAATTGCTAGTGATACTAGAGAAGCTTTACAAATATATTTCCAAAATAGAATAGTCAAAGCGACATCAATTTATTCTGCCTCGTGTTTTAATTTATGCCTTTGTCTGTTTTCCTTCAGGGTGTGAAATGGGAATGTATTTTTCATAGTCTTAAACTCCTATTCTTGCAACCTAGGCATAAGGAAGATAAGCGAAAGTAGCAGCATGGGGGTGCTGAGGGAAAATAGCAACCACCAGAGAGACTGATAAAATATACTTAATATCTCTATAGTCTTGTAAACATGCATGGACAATAAATAAGAAACCGTGAAAAACTATAGTGTGTCTGTCCTTAATCCAAATAAGGCAAATATGCCCACTTGCATAAAATTAAATACTTGTCCAGAAAAGAAATAAAATTTCTTGAACTTGGCTCAAGCTCTTCTTCAAAAACAATTTCTTGATAATGATGTTTTTCCTAGCTGATTTTGTAATCCTTTTTCTGCATCTGTTTTGCTTTTAGTGACTCCACAGTGGAATAATAATATCAGCGCCTTTCAAATGCAGATCTTGTGAAATGCCATATGCTATATGATTCTTAGAATGAGAAAATAGTTTTGCATTACCAATTATTTGCTTTTTTTTCTGATGGATATCGTTTATGGACATGTGAAATAAGTTTATGAAGTAGATCTATGCTACTGAGGAGTTATTTTTAAACAATTTGGGAAAATCAAATCTTATTTTAAGTGTATCAGGGAGTTTGTTATTATTAGAAACCTTGTGAGAAACACTTCTTTAAAGTGAAATATTCTAATTTATTTTCTAAGTTGTGATTTTCTATACTGTTATCTAAAATTAGGTGCAAATATACTGGATGGAACTTTGAAACACATGAAGAAACAGAGGCTTGTTAAAAGGAGAAAGCCAGCTGGCTCTCCCCCAAATGGCCTTGTATTACCTTAGTGATGCTACCATATTCCAGAATCTGACCTTGAAACTGCAAATGCAGAAATACAAATTTGTCATCACTATAAGACTAGATCTCAGGAGCATTAACTATGTTCACAGAACTGTTGTAGTAAATCAGAATACCAACTTCTTTATAGCTATTGAGCAATATTGCTTACATATGAACTAGAATAGTTATACAAACATGACAAAACCAATCTTTCCTCAAAAGTGGAGGGTGCTCTTTGGGAATCCAGTCATTATCATGAGGTTATTTTGGTGTGATTGGTTTCAAAATAAGGAGGTTAAATAAGGAATATCGTATAGCATTTGTCATTTATTTTTCTGCCCTTCACTATTCTCAGACCTCAGAGACATTGCTATTTGATCAACTGGTCCATTTGGCTCTGACTCAGCTTTAGAATTCTCAACACAGTAGTCCAGAAAGCCACCTCGGTTGATTGACGTTGGCACAAGATTTGACACCTGGTCTTGGGCAAATGTTTTTGCTTGTGCCTCCGTTTCTTTATCTATGAAACTAATGGGTTGGACTGATTTTTTTCTCCTTTTCTGCTTGACAAATAATTGCTGATTTGAGCAAATCACGTCACTGTGGTTGACTTTAATTTCTGCATTGTTAAAATGAGTTTATACTATTAAAAAAAAACCTTTTAGTTATATAATTCTTAATTTTACCTGAAACTGTATAATCCAGAGCTTTTGTCTACCTATATTAAAGATTAAAAAACTGAGACACAAGACGATTACTAGTCACTGCTGTGTGAGCTGTTGAGTCGTCTGTGCACAAATATTGGGTTGTTGGAAGAGTGGCCTTAATGAATTATGATGTCTGTTCTGAAAGTGAATGTGTAAGTGTGGGCTGTTCTTGATCTAATGATTAATTACTACACCAAGTATTTGTTTACGAGAACAGTCATTATCTGTCAAGTCCAAGAGTAGAAAAAACTGAAGCAAATTTGAAGTCACATGTACTATTTTTTGTAAAAGTGTTAGTCTCTCTAAAATCAGGCATATTTTCATTATGCTGTCTAAAATCAGACAAAGCATAACTGTTTTTGTGTTATCAGATTTATTGTCCATATGTGTCTACTAGTGGTAAATATCTTTTTGTTATAGAGCCTCCAGAGCATTATGAAATAACCCACATTTTAAAAATGAAAAAGATGTCTCATTACCGAAATGTGGCTTTTTGTTTTTGTTTTGTGTGTGTTTTTTTGTATTTGTTTTGTTTTGTTTTGTTTTTTATATATAATTTAGGGCCTGTGGTTTTTTATTCACTAAAACAATTGCACAGACTGTAGATCACAGTTCCCCGAGTGTCTGGTTAAGAGAAAAAATACAAAGGCCTGATAGGTGTTAAGGAGTAAATCTGTTGACATAGATATGGTTCAGAGTAGAGTGAGAACGCATTTTTCATTCCATGGCTTTATTTTTATTCACTTAAAATTCTTGATTTCCATTTGAAATTTTTTTTCATTTACTTTAAGGGGAGTATTTATCAGTCATATTTATTTGAAAATATTAACATTCTCTTCCTTCACCTAGACTTTCACTCTTGCATAAGACAGATACTATATGTGATTAGAATAAATACCACCATATTAACTTATTAATAAGTTTCTGTATGGCTCATGAAGGGTGTTTGCCCTGAAATAGAACTTTCAGACATCTCTGCTCAAAAGGCAGCAACTTCTGTCTACTGCCTGACTGAGCCACAATTTACATTTTGTATAATATGAGCAGAAAGCAATTTTAATTTAATATATAAATGTAAAACTTCAGCTTCTGCTTGCTGTAATATGGACTCCATGATTTTATTTATTTATTTTTTATCAGCAAAGCCTGCATCCTGTGAGCTTCCGTGATGAAAATCCACTGCGTGCGGGGAGTGACTCTATTAGGTGATGGGAGAGGATGAAAATGGTTTGAGATAAATAAAAAAAGCAATTACCTAGGCCTGGGAAAGAGATACTGCGCATTTATTCAGCAGGCATTTAACTTACTCAGGGCTTCATTCCAATGAACTGTTGTTCCCTTTTCTATCTCCCTAATATATGCCAAGTCAAATGGGAAGAAACGGAATGATGTTTCACACCCTAGCAATAAGGAGTCAGAAGTCAGAGGACTTCAGAAAGTTGCCATTAGGGGAAAGACAAAGTCATGGAGATGTCCCTCATTCTATTTCTAGTTTTGGACACCGAGGGCAAAATATTTGAAATTGTAACATAACAAATTGCAGTAGCTACTAGGCAGATAGATTGGAGCTAAATACAATTTCCACAAAGTTAATGATTAGCATGCTTATAATTTAAAGGCCGCAACCAAAGTTCTAACTTCCAAAGCTTGTATGTTGAGGGCTAAAAAAGAAAAAGGAGAATATATGAGTTCTTTAACAATTACCACCACTTTTGTTCCTTATTTTTCCATGGCCCTATTCATGTTTTATTCTAACTTGTTTCCCTGAATGTCTCTTTTCTTCCACACTTCAGCCCTAGATCACTACTTTATTTTCCATAGCTCATTGATCAATAGAACTCTCTAGTCCTGTTGAGCAATGCCATTTTCCACAGGGGTATCCATTCAAAAGGGAATGGGGAATATGGAGTCAGTCAAATGACAAAGAGTGAAGCTTTGCTGAGAAATGTATTCCTACAGCACAGGGTCCATCAAAAATTGACACAGCCTAACAGATTCTATAATCATTTTCCCATCAAGAGTTTCAAATATAAACCTCTTTTTTTTCTCAAATTTCTTCTTACAATTAATTTCCTCTATGACTGCTGAGTACTGTTGCTAATTCCACTTTAATCTCTTCAGAATCCTCTCTTGTACAGCTTTAATTTCTCTTGCCATCCATCCCACTAATCTTGGTGAATGAAGATTCCATTCCTTTGACTTGTATATACTGGATGTATTTCTAGGTGTTATTGTACTTAGAAGGAAGGTTCTATCTCCTAGTATTCAAGTAGTATATCCTGTGGGCAATTCTAGCTTCTTTGTTTCTCATGACCAGTCATGATGTGTCAAAGAGAGAGAAGCTTGCTATTTTGGAAAGATCTCCTTGCCTTTATTTTACTGAGCACTGCTGTGGGAATCAACTGAAAAGTATATAAGAATTTACTGACTAATACAGTGTTTTGTAAAAATGAAAGTCATAGTTTCCCTAACTCCCTGTGTTTTTTTAACAGCTTTTCTGTAATATTGCATTATAACTGCTCTAATGTTAATGATCAAACTTTGTACAGCCTTTGCTTCTGTAAAGAAGGACCACTTTGATGTACCTTAAAGCCATCATTGCAGAAATGATGGCAGTATTATGGTCAGGACCACTCAATTCTTGAATCAATTAAATGCCTGTAAAGGAATTATTATCAATGGAGAAATCTGGCAAATATTATACTATTATTCGGTTTTGTTGTTGATGATGTTGTTTTAGGTAAGGCAACCCTTACTTGACTTCATAGATTGCAAGGACCTCGTCAGCTTACAATCCTATATATATATATCTATGTACATAGATATATATATATGTACATATATATGTACATATATATATACGTACATAGATATATGTATATCTGTATACATATGTACGTATATACATATATATATATACATGATATGTATATATATATTATATACATATATATATATGTATACATATATATATATACGTATATATGTATATATATGTGTATATATGTATATATGTATATATATACGTATATATGTACATATATATATATATACGTACATAGATATATATACATATATATATATACATATATATATATACACATACATACACACATATATATATATATATATATATTGGTCTTCCTAGGTGGTTTCCTATCCAAGTACTAACCAGGCCTGACTCTGCTTAGCTTCTGAGATCAGACGGGATCAGACTTGTTCAGGGTAGCATGGCTGTATATTAGTTTTTTTTTTTTTTTTTTCATTTTGTTTGATGTGTGGCTATTTTAGAACCCAAAAGAAGAAATATACCTTTTTTCTTCTATTAATTTTAAAGGTAGGGAAAAAGTGCCCTAAGACCCTCAATTTGATAGTGTAACTGTTAGAAGAAAATAAAGTTGATAGCACTGGTAGCTTCTGGGACTTACTGTATATGATCCCTAAATGTGCCAAAAGGTGTAATAACACACAAGAACTCTTGATGTTTGGCTTCTTCTGTCAAAATGGACAATAGGTCAGATATTCTGTTTTTTTTCTGTTTTTGCTTCTGAGTGGGTCTTGATTTTGAAGAAACCATGAAATTAAAAGGGATTTTTGAAACTAAATTATAAGTCACATAACCTATTTTTTAATTAGAAAACTGATCAAAAAAAAGTAAAATCATGATGGGCATATTATCTCTAAAAAAATAAAAATTAGGAAATAAAGGAAATACACAAAACTTATTTATGATAACTAAACTTGTAAGTACCAATGGAATGCTTTAGAGAAAAGGTTAGATATTTTATATTTTATTTCTTAGGAATCTTGGAAGATTCTATCTTAAAAAACATTTTAAGATTCACTAGAATAAAAATTTTCAAACTGTTATTCAGATGTTCAAAAACTTTCCAAGGCCTTTCTCCTTGAGCCCAGAACTATAATTAAGTTCTAATTTGAAAAATTACTACTTAATTTTAATAATCAGACAAACTTTACATCGATTCTTTATGATATGACTGAGGATTAGTTAACGTGTATTTTATGGGCATAATTAATTACATCACTTTAAAGCTGAATAATGAATTAAAGTGATGCACCAAATAGTAAATTAAAAGTTACCTTGGTTATAAATAGTAAGATAGAGTTATAACATATTTTATGAATACTGAAGTGCCTAAGGCACTACCAATAAGAACTTTAGACACTGTAGAGAGTCAGAAGACTATAGCCTGTGTGCCAAATTGGGTCTACCATCTGTTTTGATATGGCCCCATAGCTTAGAATGGTCTTGCATTTTTAAATGGTTGGAAAGAAATAACAATAAGAATATTTCATTACACATGAATATCAAATTCAAATTTTAATGTTCATAAATAAAGTTGCATTGGAACACAGCTATGCTCATTTGTTTCTTTGTCGTCTATGGCTCCTTTTGTGCTATAACAACAGAGAGGAATTGCAGTATAGCCTGTCTGCATCCTAAGTAAAATCCTAAGATATTTACTACTTGGCCCCTATCAGAAAAATTTGTCAACCTCTGCTGTAGACACAGGAGGTTTCTCTATATCAAAGGCTGCATCAAGATTATATGTGACTTGAGTAATTTGTGGTATGCCCATGCATCACATATAATTAGGCTATGTAAAGTGACATACTTAATGCTATAACGGTGATGCCAATTTAGTGTGCTTGCTTCTGGGCCCTAAAATCTTATTTGAAGGACTTCATTAGATACTTATCTGATTTACTTAGGCAAGATTCATGCATTACCTGTGCAATTAGGAAAATTACTAAACTTCTTTAAAAGTTTTATCATATCTAAAGAATAGGAAAATAATATTTACCTCATAATATTATCATTAAGAATAAAAAAAAGAATAAATAAAATTTTGTCTCTGTATCATGCCTGGTCAATAATAAATGCTCGAAAACTTGGTAATTATTATTCATTATAGACAACACTAAACACATAGAAAGGATCTTTAACTTATAAATTTATGAAAACAACAAAAGGATTACATGAAAATGATGAAATCCATATGAAGGAATAATCACATCTAGTTTTTATGTAATTACCTTAAGTATATTTGTTCATAACCTGTACATATAGTAGATTTCTGACTTTAACTTTTAATTTCTTTTAGAATCTGTTACAAAAGAAAAAAAATATTCCATTTGGTCTCAATTTTCTCTTTTCTCATTATTTAATAAATCTGCCTGCTGCCTTCATTAATCCTAGTTCTACATTCTTTTATGCATGTGTGATTTCCTCATTGATGAGAATCGCTACCAAAAATTCTCATTCAGTGTCTTGGCTACAGCAATTCAAAATTTCAATTTTAGATATACAAACCTCATCAACTCTTTTCTAAGGAAGATTCTTCTGTTTTTATCTGTAAATTTACTCATGCAGGAGTGTGTTTTTTTTTCCTTTTTTAATAATTCAATTCACTTGTCCTTAGAGTTTTTGTGTTCTGTGGATGAGAATAGTTATATACTCTATTCCATTAGTCAGTAACAGAAATTTTCAGATTGAATCTGATATGTGAGAACTCTGTAGAACTTAATTTGCCAACTCATTAACATTTTAACTGAATATAAGTAACTCGTGGATTTTTTTATTTAATTATTGAATGACAATGATGTAGCAAACATTGACAGTGAAGATTCCTGACTTTTGTTATGACAATGATTTTTCAATAAGCAACATAAATATATATATACATAAACACACAGACATATATTATACATATATATGTACATTCATGCCCATTAAAATTATAAAATAGATATGTCGACAGATTCTACAGAAGTGCTTGCCCTAAATTTATCTTTACCTCTTGTATAAAGAATCTAATTAAATCTTATTAAATAACACTATAAAATTATGGCTTGAAGAATATGAATCTCTAGGCTTTGCAGTACTTGCTGTAACTTCAGTTGAATCAAAAAAGGGACAGTTTCAATTCTTTATGGTACACTTTCTAAAATATATGATTGATTTTCATCAACTCTATGAAACAGATATAACAGTGTGTCTAAGTAGAAGCGTAGATGTTAAGGCTTTCTTGGTGAGAGCATTTCACTTTAACCTTTTAATCTTATAGTCAGCAGTTCGGTAGTGCAATAACCAAACACAGTGAGTTTTGCTCAAGGATACATCACAGTGATCTCTCTAACAGATCCCACTTTTGCTCATGTTATTTCTAGCAACATAACCATAGAGAACAATACTACAATACTACAATGTTTATGCTAAATTCAGTTATCTATCTGCACTATTTTGTCCTAAAATAAGCTTATGAAGTAGGCATTGTACCAGTCAATTTACCGATGAAGTTCCTGAATCTAGACAGGTTAACTAATTTTGTCTAAAATTGTATAGCTAGTGGGTGGCATTTAAGGTCTTTTTATTCCAAAGAGAAATCTTTTAAACATCATACCTTTGTATATGTAAACATTCTCCAAGGGTTTTACTTAAGATTAAACCTCACCTTCCCCATCCATTTAATTATTATTTGAATTATGGGCTGTCCTACTCCAGAAAACATTGTTAAGTTCTTGTATGTTTGATGTTTAATCATCCAATCAGTGAACTGAGTAAGAGACCAGGATAATAATAATGCCAATAATAATAAATATTAACCATTACAATAACAATGATTTATGTTTGCTTGTTAACTCCTATTTTTTACCATACTTTGAGTCAGATTCTTTCTTGCCTCCAGCATGATTCCTGATCTTCCAAGTGGCAAGGCCTATTGCATCTGATTTCTACAAAGAACCACTAGAAAGATTAAAGTTTGGTTATCTAAAAAGAAAGGTTAAGAACTAGTTTTTAATATCCTTGAAGAATTAAATACATCTCAACAGTAGCTTTATATTCCAGAGTTAACCCTAAATTGTTCGGGCGTAGAGCTATAATGTGACAGACTGGTGTTTGTTGCATGGGATTATCTGGGTAACTTATCAGCAAGAGTGAACCAGCATAGCATACTCTGCTTCTGGGGCTTGTTTATCAATGCCATCTGTCTATGCATTTATTTTTACATTATATTGATGACTGATTTTGACCAGGAACTGAATTAGGTGCTGGACATATGTTATACCTTAGTGGGACCATGCTTTTCTCTGACTTTGCCATATTAAACTTTTAAACAGTAAGTACCCACAGTTTCAGTGTATTGCTGCGTTCTGAAAAATGTATTTGAAGATTTTGATTTAGTTGTTAGAGCCTTGCTGAATTTGGGTGGATCATTAACTGGATAGAAGGGGCAGTTCTTAAATGAGCGTGCAGCTAGTTTTTTGTTTGTTTGTTTGTTTGTTTTTATTGGGAGCCTGGCATCTGAAGATTATGAACTAAAATATTATAATGCCAATCAAGAGTTTAGCAGTCACACCTAAACAAATGTGCTTCTCCTTAAAATCAAGAATGATTCACAACAGTTCATTGTGTTAACTCTTGAGATTATTTCCCCTTGCTATTTCATTATTATTAAAAAAAAAAAATTAGGATAGACAATAGTCAGACTTCCATATATACTTTTAAGACTTCATATTTTAATTTAGCCAAATTGATTCATGTAGAGTTAATCAATTGGTTTTGTGTCAAAACTTTGAAAGAGAACATTGCTAATCATAATCCTCCCAATTTAATTTTTTTTTTTTAATTTGGTACCTAGGTTTATTGTTTCATTTCTTTTTCTCACTAGCTGTTTATTATTATTATTTATTATTATTATTATTATCATCTAGGTACATGTTTCTTTCTTGAATTTCTCCTTATGAAAATAGCTGTTGTAGATTGTACTTGTACACATCGATCTTTTGGGATCAGATGGAACTCACTGTGAGTAGTCCAGGAAGCCAATTTCCCCGATAAACAGAGCTGCTTCCTCCACTGGTAATTTTCCCAAAAAGTTTATTAAAACTTTTTTCTTTAAATGACAACCATCCAAATACACAAAACATCTTGTTTTTCCAGTATTTGGACATGCTCAGAAATGTGTTTGTTTCAACTTAGAAAATATCTTGGAATCTCTGATGAATAGGTTATTGATTAGAGATTATCAACATGTGCATTTTTCATTACTTAATTTTCAGAGACATATTTGCTATGTGACCAATACAATCGATTTACTTTTAATACTTGGAAACCTTGAAGATTCAAGAACTTGACTTTTTTATATATATAAGAAAAGTAAATAAAGGTGTGCACATATTTGTTGTATCCACATGACTAACATTTTGAAAAATCTATTGAAATAGATGAAGATATAAGGATATACTTATTTCAAATCATGTTATATGTGATATATTTTCTTCTTACTATCTTTAAAACATATTACAGGATAGACAGAAATATTGTTTGAAGCATAGTCCCTAGGATCAGATCATCAAGTTTGAAAACTAGTATCTACCACTTAGAAACTGTATCAGATTGGACAAGATATATACTTCTCTAGGCTTTTGTTTTCTTGTCTTGAATAATTGTGATTAAATGAGAAAAAATTACATAAATGTGTATTAGTGTGACAAGTGGTATCTCTGTTTTATTCTACATATATCTAAGCATTTACTATCACATCTTATATAATTTGGGTTCTTCTTTCGAAATGCATATCTGGCCCTCAGAGAGTATATGGTCTAGTAGTCATATGTCTCTATGTTTACAACTCAAGCCAAGGTATGGAGTTAATGGGCTATGGTTGTTAAATGTGGTGGTATAAGCAAACATAAGAGAAAAGGCACTGAAGAATCTTTGGATCTGCAGCTATTACTTCTGAAAACTATAATGTAAAATCCATGGGTCAACTCACGAGGTTAGTAATAGGGTTCAGACTAAAAATAAAGACTCTGATTAGAATATAGCTTTTCCTTCCCCTTCCACTGCTCTCAATTTGGCATCCCAGCTCATCTGACTTGTTCACAAGTTCTTCCATATGAGAAAAGTCCTCGATGCTGATTGTGAATCACGTGGGCTGCTGCTACCCTTGTGTGATTTTCGTTTTTGGCACTTCTAGCTGGGGGCCGCTCTAGCAGGATACAGCTTCATCACGTGGAGCTGCCTCTTTTAAAAAGTGTGATGTACATCACCTACAGGCAGGTATCTCAGCCGGTTCAGTGAAAAGGCAAAGCAGTTTCATTTCCCAGTCTGAGACCTCAGCTCCACAGACAGCCCTACAAGCTCCCTTTTTAATGCTACTAAATAACTTCCCAAGCACCATATGGTTCTGGTAAGTCCGGGGTGATTGGTGATTGGGAGGCTTCCTGTTCAAGAGCAGCAACCTAGCAAGAAGATTTGACCTTGTCTAGAGAGCTCTCATGACAGAAAGAAGGGAATGGTGGTGATTCCAGAGTACCTAGTTATTACTGCATGAAGGAAAGCTGATATCTGTCTCTGTTTTTATGGGTAGTGAGAAATAGTGCAATACATCCAGGAGAAAATTCTATTCCATTACCTAGGTAACTTGTGGTGTTTTGTTTTCATGTAAAGTGTCAGGGATTTAGGGGAGCACACTGAAGAAGAAGTAGGTTGACCGCCCAAACTGGGGTCAGAGAATGGGGGTATTATTTTCAAGAGTTAATGTGAGTGAAACTGGGCGGATATTTCATAATCAGTCATTTGAAACATTCTTAGAAAAAGATAGCATCAATTATGTAAAATTCCCTGAAGCATCAAAATATTTTGCATGCTTGAAATCCTGCAGATGGTACTCACAAGTAAAAATACATTGTATTTATTTGCAAAATATCAGAGAGCACATTAGTAATTTGTTGTGGATGGCATATGTGTCCCATTGCAGTGAAAATGACAAAGTAATCACTTTTTGGGGTATAGAGTCAAATGCAATTTGGTTGTTCCGTTTATTTTTACTCATGCATGGGGACAGAAAAATAGGGCTTGATTTCAACTACTCTGAATGGACATTTAGGACTGCATTTAGATTTTGTTCTTTCTACTTAAGAGCCAAGTTAAAGGTAACTTTGGGAGCAATTTACTAGTATTTTAAAACCAAAACTCTTTAGAATAACCTAATTACTTGAATATCTGATTTTTTTTTTCTGACATACTTGGGGAATTTTATATTTTATGGCATGATATTCTCTCTGCTAGTTTCACACATCACAGCACTGTGACTCCATCAGTTTTACCCAAGATAAAAGCTTTATCATAATCTCCCACTCTCCTTAATTCTCTTGTGGATATAAAACATGGCTGCCTTCAAAGATGATTTTGGCAGTTTTTAGTCAATCAGAAGGAAATCCTCATCCCTCCCATTCTCAATATTCTATTTCTGCTATTCAGTGTCAGCACTAAGACCTTACAGTTTCTTTCTTTTCTTTTTTTTAATCTCTTTTTTTCGTGTTTGCCAGAGTAATGATCTAAGTAGCTTGTTTAAAAATGTTTCCACATTTTATCTTTAAATTGCAAAATCAGAACCCCTTGACATGGAGTCCATGAATCTATAAATTCCCCGGATAACTGTTATGCACACTATGGTTTAAGATCTGTATATCCTATATGTTCAAATAATTTTGCTCCAATGAGCCAGATTACCTGAAGGGAATTTATTTTATGCAAACATTATTGACAAGTTAGCAAAAATAGTTCAGTGTAGTTTCAAGAGCTTAATTTCTGTAAAGATGAAGTTTGAAGACACAACTCTGCAATTTCTATAATAGCATTCTACTAAAGTTGCTTGACCTCTTACCCAGAATCTGATTTCTCACCTTAAAATTTGGATCAACTTTGTGGAAACTTAGAGTACTGGAAAAGACATTAAGAACAATTTTGACTGTAAATACTTCTGGTACCGGGGCTGTGAAATATCCCTCTCTGTAGTGCTTTATGCACAGGTATAAAGATCAGTAACCTGGGGATGATTTTGGTGAGAACAAACTGTTTTTAAGTTGAGAAACTCATATTATTATCTGTTTAACAATAAGATGATTTTCAAATAGCAAATATTAAAAATAGAAAGTTAACGTCTATGCCTAGCTATGCAATTTTTATAATAATACTGAAAATTAGTCTTCCTCAGGACACAAGTAGATGAATTGCCTGCTAGCCTTTTTTTCTCCCAGTTGTTAGTGCTGATGAGCATCAGACTGTGGCTTCTGCCTCACCCTCCCTTGCTTTGCCTTGCCCTGGCCTAAATATTTGAGATGATCTACTCTCACATAGGTGGAGCTGAAAATAGTTCTACAGTTGACAGCCTGGTTACTTATTTAATTGCAGCCTCCACTAGCCATTACCATGTTTTCATAGCGAGCCCACTTCATAGGATTGGTTTTATGACTTGCTTTGTCTTTGCTTAGGATTGTAGGTTTTCTTTAGTGTAATTGACTTCATGTCTTCTTGCTAAGGACTTTCTACCAAACATTTATAGATTCTTTCTTTTTACCTCAAGTTTATTACGTGGGCCTAATTCAATCCAACATGTCATAGAAAACAGGACATAACGTTGAATACCACCACTGAAGGATGTCACTATTTGGAATTTTTGGCCATATCATAAATCTTTAGATATTGAAAACAGCTCCTATTTACCTTTTATTTACCCTCTCACATCACACCCACTCATAACATTCTGTAATTTGTCCTGAGGGGCATACTCTTTAGATCAGAAAGTCTGTCTCATTCCCCACTGTTCTTGCCTCCACATTTGACATGGGTCCACTACTGAATTTTCTTGTGAACAAGATCATTCAAGTAACAGCAATTAAGAGTTTATGACTTTGTAATATATCTCTTGCTTTCCTTTTTGAAAACACTGGAATATCATAAATAGAAACACCATTTATAGCTATAAGTGAGAGAAGACAATGGTTTAATGGTTTATTAAAAACTATACTTAAAGTTAATAACATGTAATCATTTTAAAGTAGATTATTCCAGCTATAAAGTATACCTGGATTATAGACATTCTGTGCTAACCAATCTTATTCTCTTTCTTTTACTTTTTTAATTTATAAATTAAAATATTTTAAATTATTCTAGTTACTGAGATTTATTTGCTATGTATATGAAATTTAAAATTAAAAGCTAAATATTAGATAAAACTATCACTACAACATAACTATCAATTCTAGTAATATGTAGTAGTTACGAGGGATTAATTTTGTTCATCCTCACCTCTTCCTTTCAATTACCAAGCTATATCAATTCCTTTTATTTTTTATTTATTGTAAAAATACTTGTTAAGAATTTGATATTTTTTAAGTACTTGGCTAGTTGTCTTAATAACTATTAGGACTATAAAGATAGAACTGTATGGGCCTCCCATTAAGAACATAGATTCTGATGGGCAAAATTCAAAATCTTTAAAGGATCGAAGGAACATGCTTAAAATGAAACATACAGCATTAGAATGCTCATATTTAAAGACATTTAAACAGATTTCTATTTCTAATTAAGACCATGAAATACAGTAAAGTTCTCCCCCACTTGGTTCTTAAACCTTCTCTCTGAACATAATTGTCATGACCTAACAATGAGGTCACTGGCCAAAATCTTAACTAAATTTCATCAGTCAATACCCATCAAACATTATATATCTTTATATATATTTCTCTCATTTTAATACTATGTTTATTTCTATTTTCACTGCTTTTTTATATAATAATTTGTAAACAAACACACATATATTCAAAGATTAATAAGTGCTTGTGCATTGCTGTTACTTTATAGGGTTAACTGTATGTAAGAAATATTCTGTCAAAATATGCAGGAAACAAAGCAATTATCGTTTACTAAGTACTCATGTTCCAAACTTGGAACACATGTAGGTATAATACAGAACCATACAAGATATTATAGTTCTTATTTTAATTATTTTAAATATAAGTAAACAAAGACATAGGGTAAATACCTTTGCCAAGGTCATTCACCTTCTTTAGCAATGGAGAAAAGGCCTAATTTGAGGAAACAGATATAAAGTGTACTTAGCATTTATGATTTTTAAAAAAGTGATACACTGGCACCTTTCTGTGTTAGCTGAGAAAATTTCAAGGTGTAACAACTCTTAATAAACTCTGAAACCATGTCCCTAAATGATATTAAGGTTCTCTTCGTGCCCACCAACAACTTTGACCTGAATTCTTCATATATATATATATACACACACACACATATATATGTGTATATATATATGTATATATATATATATATGTTCTTATATATTCTTATATATATATATATATATTCTTATATATATATATATATATTCTCATATATATATATTTTTTCTTAAGAGAATGGTAAAGATTTTCTATAAATTACTAGAGGAAGGAAAAATAGGCTTTGCAGTCCATGAGGTTTTTATTGCAACAAATTTGACTCTTCCATTATAGCGCAAAACCATTACAAACAATATGCAAGAATGACTGTGTTTCAATAAACTTTTATTTTAAAAAATGGATGTTAGACAACATTTGGCTCACTAGCTGAAGTTCGCTAACCCCTGCTTGACAGTTTAGACTAGTGATCTCTTAATAACTTTGATCACATACACTATGATTTAAACAGTTGCATGTGCATTACCCTTATATATTATTTTTTTATTTATAGGATTTCATAAATACTATTATTCTAATATATATTGTTCTAATGTATTTTATTTGTGTGTATATACATTTTTTAATAGTTGGTCAGCTTTCAGTTGGTATGCTACATAAAAAGAGAGTTTCCTTCACAATAGGAAGACAGATTACAACAACCATACTGCTTTTAGAATTAATGCTAATGCCTGGTCTTTTTTTGTTCCTAAATCTTCTTTTCTCCCTTCCTCTCTCCCTCTCTCACCACTTCTCTTTCTTTGTTTAAACCCACTTGAGTTATCAGCCTTGGTTAATAGCCTTTAATCTTAACATGGATTTAATTTCTCTTTTCACTTAGGATAAAATGAAATGAAATGGATAATCCTTCAGTATTTCTACAGAGCACCCTTCTAGATTTTTGCTTCTTTGTTTCCATACAAAGTGTTTCACTTCCCCAGATTTTAGACTTTAAGTTTTTGTTTTGAGTTATTGCCATTTAAAATTACTCCAGGAAAACAATCATAGGTGTATTGGTTCAAAATAAATACAAATTATATAAAAGCCTTCCAACAAAAAAATTTTAAGCATAAATTCTCTCAATATTCTACTTTATTTTAGTTTATAATTTAAAATACACACGCCTATATAAATATGTATGGATGTGTCTAAAAATAACTTACCTTAACTATTTTAAAGGAAAAATTAGCAAAATATTTTCTAATATTAAAAATGTAGTCTTTCATAAGCATATTAGATATTCATTTCAATTCTTTATCCAAGCAAATATAAAAATGAAATGTTTTAACATGAATACTTACATGTATTTCCCAACATATTTAATAAACTAGCAAATGTTAAAAGAAAAGTGTAATATCTGCCTTTGAATTTTACAAACATAGTTTCTAAATATTTATGTTAGCAGTTAACCTCAGGTACATGCATGTCCTTTTGCAAATGTGTATTGAGTTTTTATGTGTAGATCTGAGAAACTGTGGAATATATCAGATAAAGAAAAGACTCAGTTAAGCCTAATGAAATTAGATTCCATTCTTGCTTTCTTCCACTAACATTCTATGTGACTTTAGATAAATACTTACTGTCTCCCAGCCCCAGCTTCTTCATTTATGCCTAGGGTTGGGGGCATGAAACAAATGCTTCCTAGGGTCCATTCCATCACCGTGTCCATGATCTAACATATTCTAATAATAGTATTATATAAAAATAATCTAAGCTGAAATTTATTGAGCACCTATTTTGTGCCAGGACCTGGGATACATACTCTTCATAGATTAACTTATTCACTACATATCTCAAGTCATAGAGTTATATAATTATTTTGCTCATTTTAACATCAGGAACTGAAGGTACAGATATTTTTTTAAAAAGCCATTAGCTAATTACATTGTAAAGTTACACAGCTAGTAAGAGAAAGAAACTAATAATAAACTCCAGGATTCAGCAATTCATAAGTCTATTGTGCTTCAACACTTTGCAGAACATTCAAAGCATGTACGTACACATTATGCTGTGTAATCATTTCTTTTAGCTCCACTGCTGCCATTCCTGCCTGCCTCCCAGTACGATGACTGAAATGCAAAATCATTTAGATGTCTTCACTAGTAAATATTAGCCAATTCTTTAAAATATATTTAGCTCAAACATAACAAGAAAAACAAACAAAAATCCAAATAGACAAAAGAATTTACAGTGTACTGAAATACCGTCTCTAACTTTGTACCTTGAACTTCCCTCACTAAAACTTCCTGCCCAAGGGTGGCATTTGGATCGAGCTCTCACGGTCCTTCATTCACCATGTCTCTTAACTTATTGTCCTTCTCTACCAGAGAACAGTATAGTTCCCAGGCCCTGCTAAATTTAAATGCATCTCTTTTTATTTCTCATAAAACCAAATTGGAAGGAATATAAGTCAAAAATATATTATCTTCCACTATATTTTCCCTTATCTCTCTTTTCAATTCACATTATTATTTTTTTTCTTTCTAATACTCGTAGTCTCATAATTTTATTTTTTTGGCTCCCCACTCCAATGAAATGAACTAATTTATAGTGCAGAAATAAATATAGGCATACAATTATCAGGTGAGTCATATTTACATATGTATTTCTTTGTTATTTTATGTTCTCTTAGAAAATTAAATGTGTGTATTGAAGAATAAAGTTCTGACAACTAGGAAAAAAACAAAAACTATTTTTTAAGTTTGACATTTTGTGGGATTTTTTTTTCTGAATATAAAAGTAATACGCTGGAAAAGTATAAAAATACAGAAAATTAAAACAAAAATTAATGAAGCTCAACAACAAAATTCTATAACCTTAAATAAATCACTATTAGTATTTGGATGTATAGCTTCTCACACTTTTCTAGAAAATATAAAATATTCTCCTCGTGTTACTGTATCTGTGTGTGTTTAAAGTTGCTTATCTATATCTATATCTGTTTATATCTATCATATCTATCTATGTAGATAGATAAATACAAATTTATTCATTGACTGTCAGCAACAGAAGAAACAATACATAAAAAGTTGGGTATCCAGTCTTCTAAAAAAAGATAGTATTGATAGACAACAGAGAATATATCCAAAGCCGCAACAGGATGCCCCCATGTTAATGACACTGCAGGACTCTTTACATTTTTACATCTGCCTTGACTAATTTTCCTATGAAACTGGTTCTTTGATTAACGTTAACAATCACCTAAACCTAAGACATATGCCTGTATCTTCAACTTTATAGCCCCTTTGCCTTTTATATGGGAACTTCGACCTACTTCCCATTAAGTGTTATACAAAAGGCGATTCTTCCAAGAGGAAAACAGAACCTCAAAAGTTGGATATTGAATAATGTCATCTGTATTCTAGTGTTCTGGCCATACAACAGCTACATCTACTGTTCTTAACACTTCTCAGTTAGATAGTGTAAATATCTCTCATTAAGGCATTCTCCCAAAAAACAAATGCCCAAATTTTCAAACACTTACCCAGTATCAATAGAGTATCTCAGAATGGTATCTAGTTTTATCTAGCTAGCTAGCTAGCTATTTCATCTGTTGTGATCAATTTCATTATCTTGCAAACTGTGGGCTACATTGAAAATCTAACCCCTACCCACACAATATACAAAAAATAAAAATAAAAATAAATGAGATAAACAGGAAGGAAAGTAAAAGAAAACAAGTTAGTATTTAGTTTTATATACATAATATATTTAGGGAAAAGAATAATGGCAGAGCTACTATAGACCTCATTTGTTCAATCGATTATGAGGATATAGTTGGTGCTTATTGTTTATTCCTACTAGCCATTTATGATTTCTTTGTCTTCAGCTAATATTACATATGGTTAATGCTTTTTAGGAGCTGGTATGGCCCAAACATTTAATCCTGAAAAAGTTTTCACAATCATCATAGTTTTTCATATTATTATTATTATTATTATTATTATTATTATTATTATTATTTTGCCTCTAGATATGATTGCTTTATATTTTATTTAACCATTACTTATATGATACTCACCATGTATCAGTTACTGCTCCAGGTCCCTTACATATATTAAGTCATTTACTCATGAAAACCATGAAGCATAGATAAAAATTTCCCCTTTATTTTACAGTTGAAGAAATTAAACTTACACAAAGTTTACATGACTTTCCCAAATTTATACGGGTATTAAATTACTGGAACCAGTATGTTACTGGAACCAGCAGTCTATACTGAGTGTAAAAACATCCCATAGAATAACCTGGGTTTTATCTATATTATACTCTCTGCACTTAAAGGGTACCATTGTTACTTCCCTTTGATAAATTAAGTCATCTCCACAAACTCAGCAGAGCCAACACATATTAAATAATGAAGGTGACCAATGTATACTAAGAATGTCATCTTGTCTACCTGATTATTAAGCATTTTCTCCATTCTGTAAGCGTTCAGATTTTCCTTAAAAATAGCATTCAGATGGAACACATACATCCTCATATTCTGAGACTACTCCAGGAAGTCCTTTAATGTCTTTCTTACCAAAACTACCTTGTTATTAACCCTTGACTCTTATTTTTTTCCATTTCCCCAAACATTTGTCCTAACCATTTGTCTATGATTAGTGTAGATTTTTACTTCAGGCTATCACCCTTTCCAGAAAGATGGGGAGAAAAAGATACACTGCTGAAAGTGCCTCAGACCAGAAGCGTTAGCTCCTGCATAATCTATCAAGTATAATTGAAAAGGGAATTCTATTCTGTAGCTGATTTCTAGCTAGTCCTAGAATATCATTCAACACTTATTGCAAAAATGGCTCCATCATTTTCCTCCACAGTAACTGGTCATTGACTCTGAGATCAGAATTGTATATTAAAGAAGAGATTATAATATGATGGCAGGGTAGCACTGGAAGTATGCAGCTTGTTTAGAGTTGCTTCAGCAGATTCTACTTCTGCATCATAATAGATTTCTGTGCAGGTCACTGTGAGAAAAGTAGACAATACCTAGTTCAATAAGGTTATAGAGTTACTTGTCCTATGGTTAAGTAGTCAGACTATCAAATTCTAGTGGTGGTCAAGGGCTTTTTGTCAAAAGGAAAGTAGTTACTTGCTGAAGAAAGCATGGATGTGTTCCAAAACTCCAGGGCTCCAGTGCGATTCTCATTTAGGGACTTGTTCTTTTTGATGCTGAATATCCAAATGTACCCAAGACACTGTGCACATCATTGTATCTGCTCAGTAGCAGAGACTCTTTTGCTACCACCTGCACAAATTAGAGAGCCTTCTTTTATCCTGAGTCTTATCAAAACATCATCCTTTCAGGTAACTAGTTAATGGGTCAGAGCAGTATAACTAAATATGTTTTTTGCATCTAGATACACAAATCACTCACATATTGTGCCTCTTAGCTGATGGAAGGGGTACAAATGTCCTTCACTTTAAATCTATTACCCTGGGGCCAAATCATTGGATCCCAGACATTTCACTAAAATTGCAGGTACTGGTATTTAGTACTAACATATGTGTGTTATACTGAGATATCCAGAATACCTCTTGCTACCTTGTCCAAACAATCTGGTGCCATCAAGGAATAGAACAGCTTATGTCATATGGAATGATTGAGAGGTTAGTACACAATAAAAGAAGGTAGTGAAATCACTCTTCTTATTCCCAGATAAAAACATATTCTGTTCTTTTCTGGGCTAGAGTAAAAGTATTTATTAGAATAATACTTACATACTTTGATTAGAGACTATAGTTTTGGCTCAAGAAAGGCAACCACATAGAAGACTCTACCTGTAATTGGAATTACTAATCAATCCATCATTTGCTAATCCAGTATCCTTCTTCAAGACATCCATTTCTTTACAGACTAAACTAGAAATTTAAATAAGGATACAATAGAAACTACTCTATGTTTTTAAAGTCTTGGTTGGCTGCACTAATCATGGACTTTCTCCAGAGAGATGATACTGATTTTTACTAATTGTTTGGATAGGGAGGAATGACCTCAGTAGGTTTTAATTTGTTCTTCCTGCCAAAATAGCACTTTTTTCTAAAACCAAACGCTGATGAAATAATTCTTCTGGTTCTTAGTTATCTTTTTCCAAATGCATACTGAGAACTGATTGAAGAACCACAAGATAGAAAAAACATACTTTGGGTGTTTCACTGGGCTGATTATGAGGTAAAGTAGGACCAAAATTTTATTTTATTACCTAAATCCTGCAAACCTTCACACGATTGGTGAACTTGTAGTGTTCTGGGTCCTCACTCAGAGCCACTGTCCATTAATTCATGGCACATCTGGTCTTTCTCCTTTTCTTGCAGCACAAAGACTATGATAAATCCCTGTAAATCCTTTGGGAAGCCTGAAAGAATGATTTGCATTGCATATCCATGTTTCTTGCATGGCCTTATCTCTCTTTATTGGAGAGGTTCTGAGCTTATCAAGAGATTGTGTAAGGAACCATGAATCTCTATCAAGGCCTGAGATTATTATTTCAAAAGTACAAAACAGTATCAGTTAAACTGTCCTAAATGATGAGGACTTTCTTTTTCATTTCTCTCCTCTAAGAAGGAATGCAGAGATATAGAAGTCTTTACAATAGGTTATGTTAATTCTTCCAAAAACTTTTTCAGGAGTCTTTATATATTTTTTGCTCTGATATCTTCAGCATGTCAATTTGGCCCACAGGCTAGTTGTCATATCATCACAGGATGGCTGTTATAGTGCCAGACATTATCCAGAGAGGTTACAGTCCAGTTATAAAAGAGTGGCAATCTCATCTTATGTTTATTTTTTAAAAAGCAGAATACTTTCCAGGCAATCTCTAGAAGTCTTCCTTTTATCTTTCATAATTTTACTCAGTCCTTCAGTTTTAAATACGTCAGAAATATGAATGAGATTACCATAAGTTTCTTAGACGTAAGAATGCATGCCTTAGCAGGACAAAATAATTATTTTCATGAATATTGTGTACCTGAACAAAATTAGGACTCTTCTGACATAGCACATACAATAAATGACTGTTAGATAGGCCACAGAAAGTACCTGCTATTTAGGATTTGATTGTATATTTATTTCGACTCCAGAGAACACACACTTAGTTTTAACCTTCAAATATCCCTTCAGTTAGCAGCACTTGTATCTTACCAGACTCTCCCCTACTATGTTAGCATGTCTGTTTTGCTTCTGGTGGTTAATTGTTATTCTTTTCTCTACTACTCCAAGATCTGCCCATTCACATTGAAATCAGGGATCTCATTTCAACCAGAGTATCTTTCCCTGTCATGCTAGTCTACAAAATAGCACATAACATGAAGCTGACACTGCTTGTCAGTTTATTTCTCAAGACCTTGGTTCACTCATTGCCTTCATATACTGAAGGGTGTTTTTAGGAGCGATTAGGTGGGTTAATATTTAAAAAAAAAAACCCACAAACCTCTAACATTGCCATTTATTCAATGTTTTGAATTCCTTCCTCTATGATATGCCAAGTAATTTCTGGCCTTATAATGGCATTTGATGAAGGTAATGGTCAGGTTCACATTTTTCTAAACTAGCCAGAAGAACTATTGCAATCATTCACAGGTCCATGTTAATATAATGGATATAGAAACTCTGGCAGTGTGTTCTATATCTGTAAATTTAGCTTGATCTAAAAAAAAAAAAAAAAAAAAAAAAAAAAAAAAAAAAAAAAAAAAAAAGTAGGCCCCTCCTACCTTGGTGGAACGATAGCAAAAGTTAATGATTTACTAATTCCCTAATTATAAATTAGAAAAATTCTGCGATTTGCCCATTGATAAAATATTTCCCCCTGTAATCAGCTCTTTAGGTCATACTGGAATCTGGCAGTATATAGAGAGAACAATGAGGGGTGATTGTGTGAGAAGCATGAGAATTATTGGCCGTTAGTAAAAGTCAAGCCCTTTAGGAAAAAGTATAATATTATCTTTAATCCGGGGAAGAACACCCCTAGCAGACATGTTGTAAAAAATTACTTCTATGTAAGGAAGATAGGTGGCTTTAGATGATTGGAGTATCTCATTCCAATTTCTGGAGAATAATTCTTTTCAGATCATACTCTTTTATCTCAAAGATGTTGTAATCCTGTGACTTCAGACAACATTGGAAATCATCAGTAATAGAATTGAACCTACCTTTTGCATTTGCCCACCTCAGCCTGAGGTTATAAGAGATAGGTGACACAGTTTCAGTCTGTTCCTTTAGCCAAGAATTTAGAAATGTGGATGTATCATTCACTCTCTTCATGCTATTCTATGTATTTTAAAATTGCCATCCAACTGTGTCGTCATTGAATTCTTAATCTTAGAAATACCTAATGACTACATCATTGTTATACAGTGAAGCTTTGTCTTCAGTGGGTGACCAAAAACTATAATGAATAAGACTTGCACCTCTGGAACTAGAATGAATGCAGTTTAAGATTCCTTTTTAAAACACATAAAACTTTCTTGTCTTTAACCCTAATACAGTCAGCAAACCAGTCCCAGAGTTCTTACATTGTCTTGATGGACGAATATCTCTAATCCATATTCTGTTCCGTGGTTTATTTGTAAGCAACAGTATAGAACAAAACGCTTAAAAGTTTAAAAGTAAAGGAATGTATTGGACAGCTTTTGATAGCAAGGCTGCAACTGAAAGAGTTGGTAACGGGGACATAGCTAAAGGCATGCCTCAGAATCTGCTTAGGAGTTTACTGCTGGCCCAGCCCAGCCCCTACCAATGGCCCACTCCATACCCAGCTGCACACACCAGCTGGGTGCCTTTTCCGCACCAGGGAAGCCCCACCTTGCTGAAGCCAAGATGTCCAGTAATTGAGCAAAGGCCAAGACCACCAACAAACGGCCATGGTGGGCCATATCCAATGTTTTTATGATGTTTGACAAGTCCCAGAACCAGGAGTTTAAGGAGGCCTTCAGTGTGATTAATCCAAAGCAAAATGGCTTCATTGACAAGGAGGACTTGTGTGATATGCTGGCCTCACCATATTCCTGAAATGTTTCGGGAGAAGCTAAATAGCACAGACCCTGAGGATGTGATCCTCAACACCTTCACCAGCTTTGACAAGGCGACCTCAGATTCCATCCAGGAGGACCGCCTTCTGGAGTTACTCACCACCACGGCTGACAGTGTCACAAATGAGGAAGTAAACAAGATGTACTGTGAGGCACCCATTGATAAGAAAGGCAACGTCAACAACAAGGGGTTTGCCTGTATCCTCGAGCATGGTGCCAAGGATGAAGATGACTAGGTCCTATCCTTCTGATGCCCCAATGCCCAGGCCCCTGCCCTAGTCACCTGCTCCCCATACACACTGTCTGCACCAGCTCTGTGCCCACAGGACCTTCTTAGGGATTGTCCCTCTGAGGGATTAGAGGCTCAGCTCCCAGTGGAGGGAAAAAGCCAAGAGTGTATAGTGTCCGGCAAGGGTCACACAGCCCACTGTGAACCTCCAAGAAAGGATCATCTAGGGAGCTGGCCCAGAGACCTGGGGCAGAGGCACCAAGGGAAGGCCCCTCAAGAGAGTGCAGGCATCAGCTGTTGCCTACTCATTCTGGGGCTGTACCCACAGGAAAGGCCCTGTTTCCTGTTCTGGGACACTACTTCATGTGCACCCCATGCAGGGCATAAAAGCCCCTTCCCAGCCAGTGCCACAAACACACTATCCTTACCACAGTCCCTTCTCAGAGGATAGGATGCTAGACTTTTCCCCTCCACCTTGCTCCTAGAATACCACTCACCCCACCAAGAGTTGCTCCAGAAGATTTATGTAGGGTGGAACCTATCCCAGGGGAGGCAGAGTCTCTAATAGAAGGCTCACCACTGCAACAACAACAACAACAACAACAAAATTAAAACAAAACTGTACTGCTGATACCATACTACTTGACTACATTATTTTCACTAAGAAACTTTCAAAATTGTACTTTCAGTATACTCTGCTGATTTATTCAGTCAGTCCTTCATCATTCAAAGATCATGAAGAATAACCTGACTTTGCTCATGATCTAGCTGTCAGTGCACAGGAACTCTGTCCCTTTTGGTGTCCATAGATGGAAGTGGACTCTGTTTCCTAATAGATTAATAAAATTTAGAAATCGATACCACATAAAAGATGTTAGAATGCTAGCAGCCATAAAAATAAGAAAAATATAGATGTTTATCTATTAAAAACAGGATTCTTCCTCTGCCCCATTTAACAAATATTGACACATAGTGACCTGTGTCATCATTTAAAAAATAGGATGTATATAATAAGTAAAAAGATTAAAACAACATAGCATTAGGTCATGAACAAGAAATTTATAAAAACAATATATGTCAAAATGACATATAAAATATATCCCTATATGTCCCTATAATAAAATTTACTTTTTAAACTTTATTTTTACTGTGAATTTACAAAAGCCAAAGAAATATTTCCAAAGCTCTTAAGAAGTAAACTTGAAATGTAAAACTGAATTTTATTTTTGTAATACAATGACAAGAGTTGTAGATTGCAGTTTAAGACATCTTGGAGGTTTCTAGCTCATGCACAGGGAACTAATAACCAAATGCCATAGTTTAATGGGTAACTATGTAAAAGAAATAGTTTATTGTAGGTACTCAATAAATATTTATTCAATGAATATGAGTTCTACTCATTATTACTTTCCTTTTAGACACTCATAATTTTTATAAATGTTATGGGAATAGTAACCAGTACCTGATAATAGAACATAAATATAGTCATATTTATGTGACCCGTTTTTAATATACACAATAATATTAAAACCCATTGTATTAAATGAGGCACTAAGCAACTAGTTAGTTAAGTTTCATGTTACAATTAAAAATTTTTTCAATATTTTTTCTATTTTCTTTTTTATTTTTTTTCTTCATGCTCAGAAAGTAAGCCTGGCACACTACAGGCATAAAAATTGATTTAAGCTATAGAAACTTAGATTGTCATTATTATCATTTTTAGTATTGTTATCATTTTGAAGCTATCCATTGTTTTGAGAGCTGACTAACTTATTGTTAAAAATAGCTGCCATATCACAACACAGTTCTCTATATAGTAAATATTATACATTTTGACACATAGTTTAAAAATCCTACTTTAGAGTTTTCTCTGAGTACATCACTTGGTCACATTAAACCAGAGGAAATATGATTTTAAAAGCAGAACAAGATGAATTCCACAACACTTGCACATTTATTACAGATGTTATTATAAATAATATTCACTGGATAAATATGAGCTTGTTTTATTTCTTATATTTAACATAGGTCAGTTGTTAATAGATTAGGAATATGATATTTTTTAGATTTGCTGTAAATATTCTGAAAATGAATAGCGCTATATTCATATAAAAATAAATGCTATTAGTTTATAGACATATGTGGTATCAAAAATGTCAACTCAAATTTAAATTTATCTTTCCTAATTTTTAAAGTGCAGTATCTATGTAATATTCTTTTGTGTGTCTATAAACATAAAGAACAATACCATAGATGAAGGTAAAATGTTTTTTTTTTTTAAATTTTCCCACTATACCTCATTCCTTACAATAATGCATTGGTAGTAAAATACTCCAATAAATTTTATTGACTTGTCTTAGATATATCAAAAATAGTAGACCTAATAAATATGCAAATTATATTTTCTTATAACCTTATATTTATTTAAACATTATATATTATAGAAAAAACTATCAATTATAACATTCTTTTATATCTGAAAACATTTAAATATATGAAAGTGAGCATTATCAAATACATTTTGAGGTTATTTCCTTTTTAAGAGCTAAACATGTTAGCCATCAATAATTAGATTATGCTATGAGCACTGTTTTGAGTAGTTTACTGATTATTTGGAGGTAGGGTAACTACAGGAAAGGTTTTTTATTTAAAAAAAAAATCATGGACTAATTTATTACCTTAAGACTTTTATTAGTAGGTCAATGAGCAAAATATCTTTTCAAAAGTATTTGCAAATTACATGTTGTCTGAAATTTTATGATAGACTATCACTTAGGCACTAAGCATGCTAGAAGTACTAAGTAGTATAATACCTGTATATATACTTGTGCATTGTTTTATAATCAATAATTGTCTATTAGGGGAACTAAAAATCTCTATCAGTTAATTCTGAGAAATTATTTTTTGAGTGGCACTGTCACTAGATTAGCTAATTGAATCCTAAAAAAGCAAAATGAACAAACAAAAAACCTATGACAGAAAATAAAATCATGTCAGGAAAACATGCTCACAGAATGATTCAAAACTGTAGCATACTATTTCAAAATAATCTAAAATAAATTAGAAAAATTACAAAAGACAGTAAAGAACAACATTAATCAGAATTGGAAAATCTCAGAAATGAAATAATAGAGCACAGGAGAGTATTAGAAATAACATAAATAGTAATTTCAGAAAAGACTAAACTAAAACCACTAGAGCCAAATATACTTGACAACTAAATCATTAAGAAAAAGAAAGTTAAAGGAAGACATTTTTGAATATATAGAAAATAAAAAGATAAAAAAAGATTTAAAACAAACTAATAAATTGGGAAGATAAGCAAAGAAGATCCTACATACAAATAATAGGAGTCCCTGAAGAAAACCAAAGAAAAAGAACAAATATTTAAAATTATAGTCAAGAAAACTTTACTGCTGATATTTGAGGCTACATAATGAAAGATAATCTCGTGAGCCTGAGGATATCAACCTGGAACTACCAAAAACAAGAAGTATTCTTGTAAAATGCTGGACTCTAAAGAAAAAAACATATACATGGCATTTGAATATCTAGCAAAAAAAAAAAAAAGAACTAAAAAGAGGGGAAAAAAAGTTAATATTAGACAACAGAAACCTAATTCTAGAAGAAAATGTGGTAACACATGATAGATACACAAGAAAGAAGAGAGCCAAATGAGTCAAAAATGTTATCTTCTAAAAAACTAACTCTGAATTATAAAGGACATAAAAACTTACCATTTAAGAACTCCATCGTTTCCTTGAGTTCTTTGAGAATCTTCTACAGAATATGCCTCAGATAGCCATATGATTAGAGATATATATAAAGATTGGTTGTGAGCATAAAAATGCAGTTTACTAATATAACTAAAATTAAGTAATGGTTAAAAAGGAGAGTATAGTCTGTAGTGTCTATATGTCCTGACTATAAATATATAGATTATATATGACATAGATATAGATGATATTTATTATAGATGACATTGACATAAATGTACATAGTATTCACACACATATAATGCATATATATGTTTATATATATTTGTGTGTATATGTGTCTATGTAGTACAACTAAAAATAGGGGATTGTATTATCAATCATGTGTGGTGGTAATGTTAGGATTGGTCTTCAGAGACTGTCTTGTGTGTAAAGTGTATACTAAAAGAAGTTATTACTTATGGGGTGTTTCATTCTGTTCTTTGTATCCTCAAGAAACAGAATTTTGAGTTTGAAAATGAGAAAGGTGCAATATGGAAGATATTTAGTATAAACTCTGTAGTGCCAAATTTTTATTGGAATTATCAGTATTAATGTATCATGAATTTTTCTTGAAAAATGCATGTATGCTTAGAATGTGTGTACTTGCAGGTCTCTGTGTAGACAAAAAAGCAATGACTGGCCCAATAACAATATCTATACACCCAATCTATACAATTGTGGTACTGAAACAGCGTTTCCTACTAAAGGAAACCAAGGCTTCTTGGACAAACCACAGCTCTAGAAAACAATAACCTGGAATAGCTTTTCAAATCAGCAAGCAAACTATAAAAGACTCTATGGCTATTGCAAAATAATTCAGAGGACAACTTAAAGAAGGCTCTGTTGAGCTAATTTGCAATTAATAAACACTGCAACAAATTGAAATTTACCAAACACATAAATCTGTTCAAAATGATATTTTAAAAATTGATCTCCTTCAGAGAATGTGAGGCAATCAAGTCATTATCTTGAAAACTAGTATGCAAAAGAAAAGAATCAAGCATTCATCCTGCATTTTCTATAATGGACTCTACTACTAGACAACAAAATAGTAGGATAGGGGACATGTCTTATTATAAAAGTATCCCAGGAAATAATTAACATAGAAATGAGAGAATTAGGTCATTACATTTTGCAACTTAAATAATTAATTAATAGGTTGAAGAACTGAACATCAATGACCACTAACAAATAAGGAAACTGAGGCTAAGGTTGGTTAATGCAGTTATACAAGACTTCGCAGCTAGTATGTACCTGAGTAAGATTCAAAGATAGAATATCTGGTCCCAGAGCCCAGCTTCATCAATTTGTCTTAATTTAAGGTTTCTTCTGGGCCTTTTACTTTGATGCCTGGTGCTGAATACTAGTAAATACAATTTGTATTTTGTCTTAATTCAAGGATTATTCTGGGCTTTTTTCTTTGATGCCTGGTGTTGAAAACCAGTAAATACAGTTTGTAATAAAGCTTGCTTTATCATTTGGAAATACTGTGCTAGGGAAAATTCTAATCTAATAATATATCATTTTGTTAAAAAGAAATTTAAGTCATAAGGGATGAAGAAAATATATTTGGGGATAGTTGGATGATAAATTGTATGCTTTACATATATTGAGATTATCTTAAGTGTTATAAACATATATTTGAGTTATAATTTTAAAAATATTTAATGAGCCAAAATATATTTTCAAAATAAAATTATACATAATTTAACAAGAAAAAGAAAGAAAAAATGGATAATACCACATTTGTAGTTTGTTATTTTAATTACATTATACCTATTTTCAAGAAGTTTATTTGCTAAATTGAGTAATGATTTCATTATGGTTGCTTTTTGGAACATATATAGATAGAATGCTATCTATTATCACAAGAGCTTAAATGATGTGAGAGTCCAGTCACAGTATGCGAATTATCTTAGCCTAAAAATTAAGATGAGAATAAGTCATAAATCAAGAAAAGCATATACTCATAAACATATATACACATGCGTGCAAATGCAGATTCTTTGTTTTTTTGGAATTGATGAGTGAAAACCTGTGATTTTATTTAAATTCAAATCTCTGCTTTATTGCTTCCTAGCTATATGGTCTTGGTTAATGTATGTATTTACCTCTCAAAGTAGCCAATAAATGAAAATAATAATGGAAATCTATTTCAGAGAATTATTGGTGATGCAACATTTCATAATGAATTTAAAATCTTGAAAAATGACTATAGTTACCAATATCAGTATTTTAATGCTTGAAAAGAAAACATAAGCAGAGAAACTAACCTGTGTACAACCATCACAATAAGGGTAATACATATTTTTTCTTTAGCTTCTCTAATTCTGTATGCCAAATATAATTTTATATAGCTATATGTCTAAGGAATATTCAGAGAATTTCCAAAAGCCTCCCCAGTAGTGTGGATTTGCTGGTTCAAACAGGCTATGAATGACTAGAAGGAAACACACGTGTGTGTGAGCAGACCCCTATTCCCCAGCCCCCAGCTACCTGATACATGCCACTCAAACAATAAAGTTAAATTACATTTGGAAATAAATTGGTCAAAATATATTTTAAAAACCTTAACAGAAAGAAGACAAGAGTCCTTAGCCTAAGGGTAGAATCATATAGAATCAATAGTGCAATTCTTGCTGAACCTTAGTCTAAATTCACCTAAGGCTTCATCCTTCTGCTAGAGAAATTTACACTATGTAAGCCTTTATGAAAAAAAGTTATAGAGTTCTGATTTTGCTGATTCTATGGTCAGAATCAATGTCAATAAAGAAACTTCTCACATTGGGGAAAAGACTTGAAGGCAGAATCTGTGTCTTACCAGTATCTCTGCTTCCAACCTCCCAAAGCCCCAGAAAGTCATTTGATTACTATGTGGAGCTGCATTGTTCAACTGTCTATTACCCATCAGGGAACATTCTGGCACTATCTCAGGATTGTGATGAGAACATTAGGTAGTAAGCTATGGTGAAGCACTTTGCAGTTAAATGAGTATATTGTAATACATCTTTGTCAGTTATTACAAGCAAATAACCAAAAGACACACCTACCAGCTATTTTTGTTTTCATTTCTGGAATGATAATATTTGTAGTTAATGTTGCAAAGACAATTGCAATTACAGTGTCGTCTCCCAAAATGGCCTTTCTCTCTCCCTCCCTTAAGAAATCAAAATTTTAACTCCATACCCAAAATACCTATAGGATTCCTGAAGATGATAGATCATCCTTCACATTGATCTGGTTTAACTAGCTCCGCAATGGCAGATACAGTTTCTCTGGTTTTCCTGAAACACAGATGGATAACTTTAAATTTGTTTAATCTTCAGGTAAAAACATGTGACCTTTTGACATCCATACAGCAACTGATGTGTTTTTCAAGACACCCCTTTAATGGACTTTTTTTCTCCATAAGCAGAAAGTCCTTCATTTTTCAACCCATTCATTTTACTTTCAGTGGATAATGTGTGAACTAAAATATTGTGAATAATTAGAATAAATAAAAGCAGAATTAGCTATGTCCAACAATTTACTTTTAATTTTCTTAGGGATACATCTGTATAAATAGTGGAGAAAACAAACTAATGAGAAAATATATATACCTTGTAGATTTGGCCTCTAAAGATATTCTTGAGTCAATTTCTTTGAGTAGACAAGGTTGCATTAAACAGTTGACCTTCAGTTCATTGAATACATATAAATCACCAAGTTGCTTTTATCTACCGCTGTTCATGTCTGAAATCACCTTTTTGTCTGATCTATGGAATGGCTATATGTACTAGCTGGTTTGATATTATATAATCATATTTATGTTAATTTAAAATGCAAAAAATCAGAGGTCTTGATGACCACTTAATCTGGCCTACAGTAGTCAGCCATTATTGTGGTTACTTTGTTGTTCCAAAATTTAGAAATGAGTATTAAAGTTTATTTTTAAAGTTTGTCTACACAGGGAGAATTAATTTAAAATCTCTTTTATTTATATGGCTTGTGTCCCCATAATTCATATTCGAGCTAGCCTACAGGCAAAAGCAATGTTAGCTTTCCTGGGGAAGCTCATTTAATTTGATAGTGATAATTTTTTTGACAGCCAGTAATTTGCTTATTTACAGCTTCCTGATTAAGTCTTATATAGCAGTTACTCATACAAACTAATAGTCTTCAGTTATGAATACTTATTTCCCATTAAATGTTCCACTAAGAGAGAACAAACTTTAACTTTTTTTTTTTTTTTAATGTCTATAGCACCTGGTATTCCTAGATGGTCTTCCATCCTAGTATTAACGAGGCCCGACCCTGCTTAGTTTCAAACTTTAACTTTTGTACCTCATAATTATCATTAATATCTTGTGACTTTTGTTAATAATGATTATTATTTCGCACATAGGATAATAGAGATTCACTTCTTATTGTTGCAGGATTCTTTTCCAGTTCACTATTACTATAGCAATATATCTTACAAGCTATTTCAATAATGGTGGTTTAACTACTAGTGATATTTTGAGATGAAATGTCCTAGAAAAGTTTAAGCAACATGTTTAGCTACTTAAAAATATTGAGAAGATTTATTTATTTATTTATTTATCTGTTTATTTATTTATTTTTAGCTGATAAGGCATTGGGAGAGGTACTTCTTTATGTTCTAGGAATATATTGTTTAAATGGTGATATTTATCTAAATGTACCACAGCACCTTAGCAATTATGATGTACTAGGTAGCTTATATGAGGTAAAATATGAGGTTCTTTATTAAATATTTAAAGTAGTTGATTGGATGAAGGTATTTCCAATAAATGATGAATTTTGTTTCTTTTAATGTGGCAGTATCCATTAGCAAGTCTTTATGAAAGCCAATTTCCTAAATTTAAATATATCGTTTTGAATTTTTTAATAGAAAATTTGTTTAGCATAAAACATGGAATTTGTCATCTTCTTTCAGACTGGCCAAGGAAACAAATATTTTAATTATTTTTATAATAATACCTCTACAACAAAGAATATTCTTTGAAATAAATTTTCTTATGTTAGAAGTGTTATCTCAAGAGGGTGAAATTATATAGGCAACATAAGTGTGTGTAAATTAAGGTCAGCATCATTGAATACCACTGCAGCTTCTACTTATCCTGTTTGACCACAGTTTACCTATCATTTATTGTGTACCAACAGTAAGTAGGCTACACACACACACACACAACACACACACACACACACACACACACATCCACACATATGTATACATACACATATATATAATTATATATATACATATATATATACATGTGCATGCAAATATATGCATATATGTGCATGTAATTTCTAAGACATAATTCTGGAGAATATAAGAGGGAGCTAATATCATTTCTATTTTAACAGAAGAATAGAAGAGTAAGCAAGAGATTAAAATCCTTGTGTAGCTTGCCTAAGGCCAAAAGCTAAAAAGTAGAATATTCAGGATTACAAAATGATTTGTTTTGCTTCAAAATCTGATCTTTCTGCACAATTTTATGCTCCCCCTCTTCACCCCATGTCAATATTGTAAACTCTTTGAGCCAATTTGGACAGATAAGTTGGAGAGAGGGGTGATGGTAAGTACAAAGTTATGAAATCCCTAGTCATTCCCTCCAGGAATACAATGGTGAACAAGACATGCCTGGTTCATTAGGGAGCTCATAAATCCATTGGAAAAACAAACAGACTTAAACTAACATACAATAAATACTAAATAATATCATGTGATGAAAAGAGATCGATTTAAGAATAAGCTTTCTAAACTAATATCTGAAGAACAAGTAGAACCATTAGTAACTGTGGTTGTAGGTGAAAGAGAATGGAGAACGTTCTAGATAGGAATACCAGAACTTCCCATGCAGTGTCCTAGGTCTCTAGAAATCATTTTGGCAGCAATCCTTAGCACCAGTTTGCTCTCATTGGTTTCTTAAAGGCTGAATGGTACATCCATTGCAAATGACTCCTGATGATTATTAGCTCTCCAGATATGACTGCAGTTGCTAATTTGGCAGCCATATTACATTGCCAAATTTATTTTTCCAGCTCTTAGCAGACTTCTCCATTCATCTTCCAAATAGAGAACACTGCTAAGGCCCTTAACCCTTTTTTGCCGGTTTTAATTGCTTCAATAGTTTTATATTTCAAATCTACTGAATTCTACATAGATACCCTACTGTTTATCTGAATCTTTATATATATTTTAAATTTTCCAACTTTTTGAATATTCCATTAAAACCTCAAACATATATCCAACATCAGAGTCACCACGTTCCGTTCTGATTTCTTGTTTCTGGTAATGGAATGGCAGTCTTCTTGTTCAGACATGTTTGGGACATGACCATCTCATACCTATCTCTTCATTCAGTCTTTAATCTTTATAATCCCTAACCTGTAATAGTTATAGAGTATGTGATAGCTGTGAATAGTTTCAAACATAAGAAATTGAGAATCTGATTAAAAGTAGCTTAAACAAAAAGGAGTTCACTATATTCCCATGAAGAAATAAAGTGAGTTGCCAGTATTGGCTCATTCTGAGGGAAGTCTGAGCAGGGAATCTGTCTCTTCACATTACTCTTGCCTTTTCTCAGACCTTCCCACAAACTTCTCACAGACTTCTCATAATGTTTGATTAACTACGTCTGAATCTCCTGCCCACCTCTTCTTTGAAATTAAGGTTCTCAGTTATTATCTAAACAAAAGTGGGGATGTGTTTACAAGAAGAGGGTATGGAATAGGAAATATATATTGGGTTGTATACAGAATGTCTGCCACAACACTGCTGAGAGATTGTTACTTGCTTGCTTCAAAACTTTAGTAACTCCAAAAACCTTTCAAATAAGACTTATGCATCTTATCATCCTTTGCCTCTATAAATGTGCCCCCATCTCATTTTAATCTTTCCCCCTTGTAATCCATTTATATCTAATGGCTATTGTTGTATTGTGAACCTTTCCTATAAGGATCACCGTTTCCTATAAGAGTTACTTCTGTGACAGATATTCCACTATTTGTTGAGTGGATATATTAACTTGGCTCATGTTAAGATTTGTGTATTGTACATTTTTTTTCTACTTTATCCTTTTTTTTCTCTTTTATTTTCCCTTACAGAAATCTATTGATGATGGTGTTCCTAAGCTCTATTTTTCATTCAATAAGAGAGTACCTTTTTAAGTTCAAGAGGAGTGTTAATGTTAATGAGCAAGAGGCTGCTAAATATATATTTAAAAAGTCATTCTTCCTTTATGAATAAAGTAATTAGGTATCATTTTAACCAAATTGCTTTTTAAGCAGCTGAAAAAGTTAGTATCTTGTCTTCACTGACATATAGCTTTTCTAGCACAAATAATAAATGAATAAAAGTGTACTCTAAACAATCTATGTATAAACCCGAGTTATAGTAGATAAAAAAGGGTTGAAATATTCAAATTGTGCTTTTTTGTTTTCTGAAAACCAATATAAACTCTGATTAACAATGATCACTACCAATAAAATGGTGTACAGTTGCTGAGTGAAGAGCCCTGGGCTAAACACTATGTATTATCTCTTCTAATGTGAAGTGAACATTGTAAACTTGTTTATGTCATTTACCTGGGACTTGGAGACATTGAGACATTTACTCAAGGTTACAGAGTAAACGGCAGAAATAGGGTTCAGACCCAGGTAAGCCCAGACCCAAAGCCTATGCTCCTAACTACTGTGGTATTTATTGTTCCTCTTTAGAGTGGGGTAATCATACTTAACAGTAAAGTCTTTGTAAGGGTTCATTTAGATATTACATGTCAGTGCTATATAAATTATAAAACATTTTACAAATGTGGATATTGCCATTGCTGTTTTGAAAATATAATTTATACACAAGCATCATTTAAATTTTAGGACAACATAAATTTTGTAATTATTAAATATTTTTATATACAGTATTTCAAATGCATATGTACAACGTGGGTAAATTTAATAAACAATTAAAAATTATATTTTGAGTCACCAAATACTAATCAAACAATTTATATATAAAAAAATACACTGCACTCATCTCTTTCAAGTACATTGTGTGCTAAAGAGTAAGCTTTGTGTTAACTATAAAAGTCTCGTTTAGATTACGTGCCTTTTTATTCATGAATTGCTTAATGAAATTTCTCCCCCCAGGACATTTACAATTTTATTTATGTATCCATTAAACACTTAATGAGCACTTACATTATGCCAAGCACCAATTAGAATACAAATTGGTTCTTCCTCAAAACAGAGTCAAGGGACAGTGTACCTTTCTAATTGGAAATTTTTAATATCATTTAAAAGCCAAATAAACTTTTTTTAATACTACAGGAATTCAAAAATGTCTTCCTGAATTCACAGTATCAGTAGACATCATATTTACCCTTTCTAAACATTTTTTATAAGTGAATTACCTGTGTTATAGACACATGAATGTATGGTTCAGTGTTTTTTGGGAAATGAATCCATATCCCCATAGGTGAGCTTTAAAGGTAGGAAATACAGTACAGTATACTGCCATATTATGAAATATTGCACAATTGCATAATATCTTGTCTTGTCCCAGAGATGAGGCTTTATTCCCCCGCCCCCCGCCCCAGCTAAATTAGTTCAATGAGAGAAAGAGAGGAATGCAGGGGAATGGAACTGAACATAGATTGTAGTACTTAATTCTAGTGAAAAATAGTTCTTCTTTAGCTTAAAAAATAATCATCAGATAAGTTAACCTTTGCACATTAAAAAATAACTCATACACTATATTTCCAATTATGTAAATGTTAACATTAGAATGCATGTGTCCTAGTCTTATTTCCATCTCTCAGATAAAAGAACTCTGTTAAGATAGGTGTGTGGAAACTTATTCAAAGATGGTGTAACAATAAGATCTACATCTCCTGCCTTCTCTAATTTCTTGTGAAACTACTGTGTCAAACTCTTTCTTGTATCGAATTAGAATAGTTCAAATCCACTATCAGAACACTCAAGAGCTTCCTTTTAAATGAGATTTTTTTTTCTGATTTGCTATGTGTTTTTACCTTCAACAATAGCATGTATTAATAAGAGGGAGAGTGAAAATGTAACAAGATGAAGTACAGCCTGGTAGTTACAAAATACTCAAGGGGATATAAAGTACAACACAGGGAATACAGTCAGTAATATTGTGTAACTATATATAGTGCCAGGTGTGTACTAGACTGATCAGGGTGGTCACTCATAAATTATATAAATGTCTAACCACTATGCTGTACACTTGAACTAATATAAAGTAATAGTGAATGTCAATTCTAACTAAAAAATAAAATTTAAGAGAGAGAGAGAGAGAGAGAGAAACAGTTTCTTTGCTGACAGCATATGCAAATTAAAAACTTTCCCTCCCTACACTCCTCCAAAGCTACCATTGGTATACTGGGCAGAGATCCTAGAAATTAAGCAGGTACAGTTAATTGTAAGATGCCATGTAAAACAGTACTAACCTTGCTGGCCAGGTGGTTTCATGTACTTTGGAAGGTCACTAGGACGAGTGAAAATTTTACTGCTGTATCTGAAACATACAACCAAACTATGTGTATGTGTGTGTAAGTGTGTGTATGTGTGTATGCATGTGTAAGTGTGTGTATGTACATATATCTAGATATATAGATATAGATATATGTGTGTGTATGTGTGTGTGTATATGGAAAAACAATTGCCAACTAGTGTTAGGAGTAATGTCTCTGATTAAAAAAAAGACAATTCTACATTTTAAATATTAAGAGCCAATTTCATGAAATAGTTTTTTTTTCAATTCTACAGTTATTGAGAGTGATAAAATATTTTGTGATTCTTATGAGAATTTGATATATTTTACAACCAGTGAAGATTATCACTGAACATTTTATTGACTTACCTTGTTTATCAGAAAATTCAGTTAAGTGAGGCTAATAGTAACTTCAATATTTTCTCAAACCACTCCCTAAAAATTTATCCAACATTTCAAGAAATTTGGCATGTCTTGTTCTACTTGCATAATCCCTACATGTCTGATAATACATTTTCCTACCCTCACAAGGAGCTGAAATTATATAATGTAATGCAAAATTATTTTTACATATATACTTATGTGTAGATATGTATGTATATATTTATATATTTATAGATACATGGAATGTGTGTGTGTGTGTGTGTGTGTGTGTGTGTATGGGGGGCAGAAAGAAAATGTGAGTCTGCTCTACTAAAGATCTTTTTTTGGATGGGGGGCAGGGTTGAGGTAGTTGGCAGCATGTATTGGGGGTCTTACAAGAGTATATGAGGAAAGAATGATGGGTACATTCACTTCACAAATATTTCTTAAGAACCAACTATAGGTCAGAGCCTGTTGTAGATTTGGGGGATGCAGAGTTGAATAAAAAAATGGATTTCTAACCTCCTGATTTTTATCTTTTAGTAACATAATTTACTATATAGCTAGATTAACCCACAGAAAATTCCCCAGAAATACAAACATAAGCAAAAGCAATCTCTAGGTTGTAGAATAGGTGTATCAAGAAGTAAAGATGGACCAAAATAATAGAACAAGAAGCTTTTCAATGCTAGAACCCAGACATTAAGTTTGGGATACTGAGAAGCAAATTGTTGCCTCATGTGATGTAGTGACTTCAGATTCTGAAGAAAGAGACTTACCCCCCCCCCAATATCCAATAATTTAATGTTCTATGTTTACATATTTTGAAAATTACTCAGGCTGATACTATCATCATGAAAACTAAACCATAATCTGTAGTTTTTATTATGTTCTTTTGATTGTGAGTACTATGTGCTTGAGTTTTGTACCAAAATGTTTTCTGATTAAAATGTCATAGAAAGTGTCCATCTCATTTATAGGGAACCTTATAACAAGTTATGTAATAGCCTGTCCAATTTCTTAAGAGGCAGTTAATTAGTTTATTTCTTTTTGGTGAGTTTAACCTTTAAAAACCAGTAAATCAAAATGCTTCCTCTAACAAGTAGAATTATTTAAACTTGTAATTAAAATGAGTTTGATCAATAAGTGATAAAATGTAACTAGATCCTCAGAATCCCAAATGGAACTACTTTTTTTAATCCAAAAAGTTTTGTTGATTGCTCTCAAAAGTCACAAGATGCTTTATTTACTTTGATAAACTTGCCTTTCTACAGATTAAAATAATAATAATAATAACAAAGGGATGTAATAAGAGCCACAGTGAGATTAGCATGATTTTAAATCAGAATAGGTTATGTCAGATCAGGCTTTGACAAAATGGAAATATCTTTGATGTTTAGGTATGTTAGCAAAATAAAAGAGGTTTGTTGCCTACAAGCCAAATGAGATAGGAGCAAGATTTTGCAGCAAAGCAAGTAAAGCTTTAATTAAGGAAATGGTGTCAAGCCTGGAGACACAGGTGAGCTCGTGCTCAAAGACCTGGCTTCCTGATAGCCTCTAGGGGATATGTTATGTAGGGGAAACTTATTGGTCATGGTGGCTAAAGAATTTGGGGTCCTAGGCTCTACTGATTGGTTGAGTCTAGGGTAGGAGGCATTAGATCTTTGCCTCAGGTCTTGATGTTAGTCATGGTGTCCTAAGACTGATGCTGACCTAAGAGCTTAATTAAGGGAGTGGTCCTACAGTATATGAGAAAGTAGGAAGATAAGAAAAGAAGGGAGTCATGGTGCTCATAGTCTAGAAAAGGTAGGTTTGAATTAAGAAGAAAAAAGAGAAAAAGTCATTTTAAAGAAGTGAAGTTTTTACATGGTTACAGATATAGTATATTTTCATTTCTTTGGTATTTGAAGAGACTTTTTTTTCATCCTCTTTAGCTTGTTTAGACTTGATGCAGCATAGAAAAAAGGCCTGCTTTAAGCTGGTAGCTTTACTTTATCAGAGAGGACTTATGTGTATGAAAGCACTTTCCTTTCTATGAATGTATTCTGAGAACTCACCATTTAAAAAATCCCCCACTTATATTTGTCACTAAAAAGACCTTTAAAATTCGAGTTGTTAGATGATGGAAGTGCCTACTATTTACTCTTGATAGAAGATGACTTTTTAATAAGTGCCTGATTCTTTATTCCCTCTCAAATGGAAAGAAAAAAATCAGTCAAGTGGCTGCTTATTTATGCATTCTAAACTCTTAGTATAGAACCAAGACATTATGCTTGAGCAGTTGTCAAAAAGTGCTTCTAATCATTTATCTCCTTGCATTAGAGAATAAAAATGCTTGTGTTGCATATCCCTTAAGAAATGTTCATTAAATTTTTGAGTGACTATCGTTTTCAAGCTTTAAATTAGTTGGTATATGTATCATTATCACCCAGAAATGTGGATGACCATATTTATTGACACTTAAACAGTGAGCATTGTCTTTACATTATAATCATGGACCTTTCAAAGTTATATAAACTGAGCAAATTGTAATTAAATAACTGATATTAATGAAGTACTACTCAGTCAAAATACATTTAAGTATTTACTACGTACTAGACTGAGCTACAAATATCAAACAAGTTATTTCTGTATGTTAGAAACTCATGGTTTATAGATAATTGGTCTGCCTTCATCCCTCCAATTTCAGATGTCTATATGTGGATATAATATGTAAATTTTTCTAACTTTCTTGGATTCTAAAAAAAATTTCCATCATTATCTTTCAAAATTATTTTGTCACCCAACACACTTCAGTAATTAGGATAATATTGCTCTAATATTTGGTTATTTCTTTATTTCCAAGGACTCTTCCTGGTTTTCCATTTTTGCTGGGCCTGACTCACAGATCAGTCATGTCACCTCTCAAGAGCTGCCTTCCTCACTTCTTGTTGACTCTTTCCTATATATGGCTTCCCTATATATGACCCTTCCTATATATGGCTTATTACAGACATTTACTTTTTACTCTCTTTCTACTTCTATGCTACTGCATACTGTTAGAGAAAATAACAACATTGACTTGTTCCACTAAAAGTTATGATTATCAGACTCAACTTGGGCCCTCAATAATACTTGGTAATTTTTTCTTTGTTATGGTCTCCTCCCTTATCCATTCTCTGTAAGGTAGCCTCAGTCCTCTTTTGTCCTCAGTTTTGCTGGTATTTGAATCTCTTACATTGTTACAAAAATTAGTGCATTCACACTTTAATCATTTAACTTTCATTTCATCCTAAATTCACCAATTTCTAACTCCGTTACTACCTCATTCTCCACTTTACGAGAGGAAAATATGATCCTGCTTTTCAAGGTTTGCATTCTCCCATTTGTCTAGATTCTTCCTCCATCTATTATCTTTTTTAAATTCATCTTTACCCTCTTTTCCAGTACCTTGTCTTCAATCTAAACTATCTTAAACATCAGACACTTCCTTAAGCAATTAGTTTATCTTTTTATGTCTTATAAATATATTTTATAAATATATAATTTATAGTATTTTATTATCACAAAAGGAAATTCATTTATTGTAGAACATTTGGAAAATTCACAAAAAATAATAACAATAAAATTGCCTGAAATATTTTTATCTAGGTGTAAGATTGTTATATTTTGGTGTAAAGCTAGATATTATCTGGTTATCTTATATGTTTTTTTTATAAAATTAAGCCCATACTGTACCTAGTAGTTTGTAACATTCTCTTCTAGAATGTTTCTTTGTTTCTTCCTTACATATGTTTGAATGTTCAGAGCGTGTTTAACCTCTTTCCTTTCATATCTATGGTTTATTATTCAACTAATTATAATCAGACTTTCATCCCCATTTCTTGACAACAACTTTTTACATTGTATTTACCAATAGGCTCCTAAATATTAAAATTAGTATTCTTTTCTTAGCACTCATTGTCCTTGCGTTCCTGAAGACGTCATTGTTGTTGTTTCCAGAAGTGTTTCTTGACTTAAGCTTCCAGATTCAACTCTCCTTATACTTTGCCTACCTTTCTGTTTTCTTTCCTTGTTGGACTTTCTTTGGCTCCCCATTCTAAGTCTCAGATTTAACACTCTAGTTTGGTATGTTCTCTTCATCTCTTTCAAGTAACATTTCCTGTCTGGGCATTTTCCTTTACTTTTTTTTTTTTTTTTTTTTTTTTTTGCTTATGCTATGTGCTATCACAAATGTTGATTTTATTTTTCTCAAATTTATATTGACTGCTCTATGAAAGACAATGTCAAAAGAATGAAAAGACGAGCCACAGACTGGGAGAAAATATTTTCAAAAGACACATGTGATAAAGTACTGTTATGTAAAACATAAAAGGAACTCTTAAAACTCATCATCATCATCATCATCATCATCATCATCATCATCATAAACAGTTAAAAAAAAGGCCAAAGACCTTAATAGACACCTCACCAAAGATACAGAAATGGCCAATAAGCATATGAAAACATGCTCCATATCACCTATTATTAGGGAAACACAAATTACAACAACAATGAGATATTACTATACACCTATTAAAATGGGAAAAATCTAGAACACCGATGGCACCAGATGTTGGTGAGAATGTGGAACAACAGCAGCTCTCATTCATTGCCAGTAGGAATGGAAAATGGTACAGCCGCTTTAAAAGGCAGTTTGGTGGGTTCTTACAAAACTCAACTTGTTCTTACCATACAATTCAGCATTCATGCTCCTTGGAACACATCCGAAAAAGTTGAAAATTTACGTCCACACAAAACCTGCATTTAGATATGTATAACTGTTTTATCTGTAATCATCAAAACTTGGAAGCAACCAGGATGTCCTTCAGTAGGTAAATAGATAAATAAACTGCGATGCATTCAGACAATGGAACACTATTCAGCACTAAAAAGAAATGAACTGTCAAAATATGAAAAGACATGGAGGAAGTTTAAAGCAAATTACCAAGTGAAAGAAACCAAATTGAGAAGGCTACATACTGCATGTTTCCAATTAAATGATGTTTGAGAAAAGGCAAAACCATGGAGACAGTGAAAACATTAGTGGTTGCTGGGGACTTGAGTGGAGGGTAGAATAGGGAGGCCACAGGGGATTTTAGGGCAATGAAAATGCTCTTTATAATACAGTAACAGTGGATACATTTGTTCAAACCCATAGAATTACATCACCAAGAATAAACCATAGTATAACTGTGGACTTTGGGTGATTATGATGTGTCAGTATAGATTCATCAATTGTAACTAATCTGCCACCCAGGTAGGGGATGCTGATGATCAAGGAGGCTCTGCCTGTGTGGAGGAAGGGAATTTATGAGATATCTTTGTATCTTTCCCTCAATATTATTGTAAACTAAAACTGTTATAAAAACACAAAGTCAAAAAAAAATTATATGATTACTTTCTGTTCTGGACTGAACATAAGAGCCATACATTTCCTGTATATCCTCTTGTTTATTTCCTCCTTATATATTTTCTCCTGGATGTTTCATTGTTCCTTAAACATATCTGAAATCCACTGTCTTCTATGCAAACATAGAACCCTATTTAGTATTCTACAGGGAAACTCATGCTGGGCACCCTGAAATTTTCTCTGACTCTTCACTCCATTATATCACTATTAGCAACTTTATCTTTAAAAAGCTTCTCAAATGTCTCGACCTCTTTCTTGTTGTTTTCTTTTTTCTGAGAAATGGATTCATGTTGCAAAATTGTTTAAAAAATGAATATTTAATTAGAATAACGTAATCATAAGAAATTGCATAGTTTAAGACTGACAAATATCTTAAAATTTGGGAAAAAGACCTTAGTTTTTTTTTCTTAATGTACTTTTGTAACATTTTTATCCTTTATTTTTTTTTGATTGCATACTCATCAATCTCCTGTGCACATGGCAACAATCCATATTTTTTTATAGAGAAAATAAAAACATAATTGTCTTTTCTCTAGTATGGTTTGATCATTTTGCTGTCAGTGGCAATTTTACTTGTTGTTTAGTCTTAATCCACGAGATATCGTCAGGTTAGATGGTTTGATGTACTAAGACATGATCTGATACAATGGGAAACAAAACACACAACTTCACACACAGGTAGATTTGCCATTTGAAGTACTGTTGTATATTAATGCCCTACAACTCAGAAACACTGATAAAACCTATTTCATTTGATTTACACCAAAAAAAAAAAAAAAGATGAGGATGGTATTTTTATAATTGTGTATGGTTTATTACCTAGTACAATATATTCCCTCTTTGGCATCCCTTTTTGACTAGGTATGAATGAGAACACAATACTCTGCTTATAATTTACTCTCATAATGATTCAGAAATTTCCTCAGGCTTGTTTTGAGCTCCACTTATTTCTCCTCCACTATCCACATTCTTTCCCTTACTAAGTGCCAATGGACCTTTGTATTATGATCAGACTTCTGGTCTTATAGTTTCTTATCACAGAGCTGAGTAAGTTGACACAGAATTATTCCTGACAACTTGTCCTACAGTGGGATAGTTTTCTATAACTTACTTATTCAAGGACATTATTCCAATGCATAAATAGACCCCATTTTTTCCTAAACTGGATATATGCCCAAAATATCTCTAGCTAGATTGGCAAATACATGCAGCCTCTCTAACACCATAGGATAAGAGCAAAAATGGGACAGATCGAAAGGCAGAGTAGGAAGACCCAGCAACCCTAACCAGTGGTAATGCATTTGAAAATATTGCAAAAGTATAAGACTATGAGTAGTCCTGCTGGGGTTCCTCCCAGGGCCTTGGCTGTGGCCTGTGTCAGTGAGGACCCTGATTCTCAAGCTTCTTGGCTTCAAGGTAAAGCTGCCTCTCCTGCAGCCACTCCTTGCATTGATTTAGGCCTGTAATATTTCTAGTGTAGACAATTGTAGCAACTTCTTAACTATTCTTTGGCATTTAGGGCCTCTTCTCTCTAATTTATTCTCATTCAGCAGTATCAATAAATTTATCTTTTAAAACACCAGTTTGCTCCAGTTGGAAATGTAGCTGAGTAGATGAATGTGACCTCGAGAGAGATACTTAGGTTGAGTCACTTATTACCTGTTTGATTCTAAGCAAAGCATTTATCTTCTTTAAGCCTTGGTTTTATTTTTTTTATAAAATTAGAAACATAGTATTTCTACCTTTTTTAGGGCTACTGTGAAGATCAGATTAGAACTCACATATAAAATTGTCAAAAAACAATTTTTTTGTTGTTAATTATCATCAAGGCACATCCCTTCTTTTGAAGAGTTTAAATTGTCCTTGTTGTCTGATTAGCTAAGTATTTAAGCTCTTTCACTTGCCTTTTTTTTTTTTTTTTGGTCCCTACGTTGTGCTTACCCACATCCTCTGCGATAGTCACACTGACTATCCCTATTATCCATCCACCAAATACAACTTTAAAGACTTCAAACCTTATGCCACTCTGTTGTGTTTTGTCAAATATATACTCCTTAATTTGGCAAAAAATATAAGTGCCCTTCAAGGCCCAGTCCATATGTCATTTCTTGGTCATCACAAGCATAATTACTAGGTCAAGTCTATACTTTCATTCTAAATACAGCATCTATACTCTTATCATGTTGTTTAATAATTAGATGTTTTCCTGCCTAACTCCCTTGATGGACTCTGAATACTCTGAGGGCAGGAAATGTGCCGGGCACAATTATATTTTTAACCTAGTATAGTGTCTGGCATAGAAAAGGAGATCAATACATGTTGGTGGAATTAAATTCAATCCCAGGACTTCTTGCACCTTTTAATTGTTCTCTAGCTCTCTTGATTATTCTTCTGTCTAGGTAGTGGTACGTTGCATTTCATGAAATATTTCCAGTATCGTACAATTAATAGTCAGTTTTATCCTCTTACATTTTGCAGTGATGAAGGAGTTTATCTTAATATTATTGTTTATGCTATTCTTTATATTCATTTATGTAAAGTTAACTGAAACTTCAAATTCAATCTGGTGGAATCTCGGTAGAGACTACTAACAAAAAGAGAGAGCAAATGAGACATGTTTACTATTATATAGTTTTATCCTAAAATGACATGTTCTGAGTTGAATTTAAACTCTTATTAAATATTGAATAAAAACGGTTAATCCCCTCCACCCTCTACCCCAGATTTAGGTTTAAATGTGTATAAGAGGAATGAATTTTGAGTATAATAATTTATTATGCTTTTGATTGTAGCAACATAAAAGAGATTTAGTAAAGGCATTTGACAATCATATCAATCTAGCTAATTATATTTATAATGTATACACTTGTGTATTTTAATACATTAAATTCAGTTAGTTTGCTGGTAATGAACACAAAGTCATGGGGTTGACACAGGTAGGAGTTACTTTTTATTTTTGTGAATATAGGAGACTAGAAAATAATTTTATCATAACAATGTAATGACAATAATTTCAGATTCTTACAACTTAGTAAACAGAATAGTTATCAGCCATCAGGGTATGTTACAATTTGCATAAATGCACACTGAACCCAGCAGTTACAAGGTCATCATTGCGTCCACAACGAATAGGCCAACTTTGCCACTTATACTTGGCATATGCTCTCAGAGGTGTTGATTGTTCAAAATACCTGTTTGCCCGAGTCTATTAAGCTTAAAAACTACATTTTAATGGCCCCTTATATTTAAACCCTTTTCAATATGGCAAATGCTTGAGAGCTACTTACAAACACCATTAAATTTCATCACTAATTACTAATAACAGGAATGAAATTAGCACCTGTATGAGCTGCTTTAGATTTTGGATTGCCCTTAATAAACAGTTGAGAAAATCCTCTGTTGCTAAACATTTACGGGGGCATTTGCATTCAGATTTTCAATGAGTTGCTATGATTTATATTTTCATATAGTCATCTGAAAAAGCATACGACTTGAGGACACTGTTTCTTTTTGAATTTGAAGGAGTGTATGTAATATCTTACATTTTGAAATCAGTTTGAAGTGTGACATTAATCTGTCTCATACATAAACGATTATTTCAAAGGCTACTAAGATGAGAATGCTAGGGGAGTGAAAAGGACTTTTTGCAAAAAAAATAAAAATAAAAAAGTCGAAAGTTTTTAGTTTAAACTAACGTAAATGGAGGGCTCAATAGGTTTTAGAGATTCCTTAAAAAGCAAAAGTTCTTAAAGATGTGAAACCCTGGCTTCTCTAGCTGGTCCTTGTGGGCCTTTGACCTGTGCTGCTTCTGTAGGTACTGGGAGAGTTTTAAAGTGAAAACAAAGCAATTAAATTGCCAAAATGATCAGTGCTATCTACAGCACCATTAAATAGCATTGGTAATTAGTAACAGGAATTATGGACTTGGGAATTTTTCACTTAGTGAGTGTGTACTCATCTTGCTGCCTCATCGAAAAGGTGTGAGAAAAATTATGTAAAAATTAATGTGATAGAAAAAATGTCATGGAGCCTTCTCATTAGCCCAAGGTAATTAATTCTGGGATAATACACTATATCTTTGGTTACCTATTCAATGTTTACACTTAAATGTATAAGATGTTATATTATCTTAAAGATTTGGGGCTAATCAAATCCTAAATACAGTGACTCTAATCATTCAAATTGTTTTCTTTGACAACACAGATTTATTTTCCTATTATTTTAAAGCACAGCAAGAGACATTTTAAAAATAAAGTTTGTAAGCTTAAAAAAAATCTTACAAGATAACCAGAAGATGGCAGCATGGCAGCTACTTAGAAATTTGATAGCTTGTAACTTTTATTATAGGATAAAGTTTCTAGATTTGGTAAATAGTATCCTGTTTCCAATCATAAAATTTTCTTAATATAAGAAACATAATTAAAAGAAAAACTGTTAGTGAGATCTAAATAATAGCTTGACAAAAGCAGAATTACAAAGGAACAAAAATAGGTTCTTCACTGCAAATAATGTAGAAGATGAAAGAGAAATGGTAGTGAGAGAATGTCAAGGCTCTTAAAAATGTGCTTTCAGAACATTTTAAATAAGCTTGATGGAGCCCATTATGGGAGAGAAGAGACTCTTAAAATTCCAGACAGGATGTGTCCTGATATTGAAATAACCAATTAATTCCATCTAGACCATTAGGAAAGAATTAAAGGTCATTATTATAATTACACAGGTTCAAAACAAAGTCCTTAAATTTAATATCTTTAAAGTCTGTTTCAGCTTTTAAAAACACCTATGATTCTATGATCTTATTAATCTTTTATAGACCAACTATGTGCAGTTTGCAAAGAACTCCAGTATAGCCGTTTTGTTTTTAAAGATGTAATCACATAACAAAAATTAACTAAAGATTTTTATAGACCAAAAAAATAAAATAAAATAAACCTCAGCAAATAGCCACATATTTATAGTAATATGGCACATAATAAAATGAAAGTTCAAGAAAATATTTCCTATATTCTCTGAAAAATACTGTAACAAGATTTTACTACAATCGAAATGTTGAGGGAAGCTCCCCAATGCATTCTACTCTGTTGTCAAAAATGCAACTCAGAACGTTCACCTATTACATTTTTCTGTTCCTTTTAAAAATTTATGATATGTATTAAATCCTCACTCTTCTTCTCAAATACACCAGGACGTATTCAAACTGAACTAGTTACCATGCTTGTTATGAGAGTAGTTTGAGTTTTCACATTTATTAATATATTAGTGTAGATCTGTTTACTTATTCAAAATTTATTTATTGCCTACTATAATACCTGGGGTCATTCGAGACAATAAAATCCATTACATGTTTTGGATAGATCCATTAAACAGTGATTGCAGGAAAATATGAATTATAAACTGAATAGGAAGGCCAAATATTTTGTGTGAATGTCCATATAGTCATTATAATTAACAAAAATAATTATTCATGTGTGTTGTTTAAGTCCTTGTCATTTTTCTTAGTTTAGTATAAAAGATATAATAGTTAATTAAACTTATAATGCCATAAACTAGTATTGAGTTCACAGGATGAATATATATATACACACACACATATATACACACACAGAAATATATGTATAATCAAGCTTTTTCAAGTAACGTCATAGAATAACCGTCAAAACATTGGAGATAAAGAGATAAAGCCACTGAAGAATCCATGAAAGAGATTATTTCTCCTCATTTCCTCCTGCAGTGGGCAGCAAAGCCTTAGTTAGGTTTTAAGGTTTCTGAAAGAAAACGCAACAATGAACAGCAGAGTTAAACAACTGCTAGAACAGCGGACAAGTGTTGTTTGCAGTTATGGCTCAAAGGGAAGAGGTGTTTGAGGCAGAACAACAGATTTAATGATGGACGATGATGATTATGATAAGAATTTTATAAAATGTTTCACTTGTTCTCTAATTAAAAACAAAGGTGTTTAATACAGTAAATCATAAAGATAGTTTTTTTTTTTTTTTTTCTAGTTGAGCAACCTGAGACACAGTTGATTTAAATCTAAAGACAGAATGCTAATGAACAGTAGAGTCAGGGTTCCGAGGCAGATACCTTGACTCTGTATTAAAGTTAGAGGAAAAGTAAGAACAGATCAGAGAGAGGTCCAGCCTAGGAAAATCTTCGACTTTTTGGAGTTAAGAAATTATTTGTATTCTTTTAGATATTCCACAAATACAGAAACAATATCTATTCAAGTGCTTAAACTCAATACTTGAAGGCAAGAATAGAATTGAAGCTCATTCAAGGAATTTATACTATGAGAGATTTCAGTAACAGGGGTAGATCATTCACCTTAAATTTGATTCCCACTTGTCTTGGTAAATTCCAACTTGAATTAAAAAGTTCTAACCCACAAGTAAGATGATTATTTCCCCCCCACCCACCCCCAGTAGAGGGTTTTGGTCTTATGAACAGAAAAACCATGCAGGATGGAATATTTTGGAGTGAACAATTTATTTGGGGGTCTATTTATGCCCTATAAACTTTGTATGATATCCAGTGTACTCTCCCCATTTAGGTAGATATGCACTAAAAACTTAATTGGGTGACTATAAAAAAAAATGGAAACTTGTCTATAGTCTTAGTCATTCTACTCTGAGTCTAACCCTGATTTTGTGTCAGAGCTTTCTCCACCATGGATAGGGGCTTGTTCCTGAAATGTTCTAATACATAATTTCTTTTTAGAATATACAATGCCATTAAAACACAGCATACATTAAATGCAAAATGTATATAAAGGTAAAGAATATTATAGCAGCCAGCCAGCTAGGCAGAAAATATTTCTTAAGGCCCTAGTATGTGCTAGGTATTATCCTAGGCAATGGAAGACAGCAATAAATTCAGTGGAAGAATTCGAATCAGTTTTTGAGAGCATTAGAGAAACATTGAAGACTTTTCAATAAAGTCATGACTAAAGCAGAGGGTTCTTGTTGTTTCCACTCTACATTTAATTTTCACTTCAGATGAAGAATATGAAAAAGTTCAGTGGTTGATTAAACACCTCACTCCTTATTGTACATCAGCCTCAGGTCAACAAATAATACTTCTTTAAAATTGGATCAAATTTGGCCAAATTTTAAAATGTTATAAAGCACATGGAGCCCACACAGTGGCTGTTTGGTCTCATTATCTGTCCCCCTTAACTAAATATTTGTTTGTTTTTTCTATGGCATTAAATTAATATTATATTTTATGTCTATGGAGTTAAAATAAAATGTTACTGCCCCTTACTGAAAAAGCTAGTTTTTTATACCTTATTCTTTTTATGGAATGTCTTTTAGTAGTAGAAAATATTGCCAGGTATTGTTTTTCTATACATTGACATGTGCAGAAAAGTATAAAAGGGGAAAAACACATTTTTAGAAAAATTGTAACAATTTTTTGTACTTTATGTTATGAATATCTGCTAATTCTGAGAAAAAGTTACATACATTGTTCAGATTTAAGTTTTTCTGCTTTTTTGGATCTCCTTTGGAGCTTTCTCAGGTCTTTGCTTTGACCTCTTATGTACAATTCTTTTTATCCCCTTTTATAAATTTTACTGTGTCCCGAATACCTTTTACCTGATTTTTTTTTTTCAATCTCTCTTCTAGAATCTCTGCCCTCCACCCTGGAATTTTATTTAAATCTCTCATTTCTTTACAACATTTTTAGGAAATAAAATGTTAGGTAAACTGTGACAAAAGAAAATTAACAGAGAAAACTAAATATACAGTCAATTAAATTTTGGACAATAAAGGAGTTGGCTCTTTCTAACGTAGTTGAAATAGTTTCTAGATCTTTACCTTTATTTGTAAATCCTTATTTATCATCATCTTTAGGCATTTATCAATAATATAGGAAAGTCACACCGTACTAAGTTCCAACTGAGTGCAGCCTAAACTGTTAGTTATATGTATCAATGGCCCTTTTAAATCTCAAGCAAATTTGGACTTTCACCTGGAAGATAACAAATACACATTTTAAATTTGGTTATGTAATATTCTCTACCACCTAGTCACTTCCTACTGCTAGTGTCATCATTATACAGTAGTATTTGTGCTTTTTCTACAATTAAATATTTTATACAATTAAATATTTTATAAAATAATATATTTTCATGAAATATGGAGAAAAAATAAATTTGTGATTAAAAGCACAAAGTTAATAAAATTAGTATTTAAATGGGAATCTAGAACTGCTGCCCAACTACAAATGATTTCAGAATACATACACCTCCTATTGTTAATCCTGGGCAGGGATTCTCCACTGTTTCTGCACCTTTGACTTTCTAGTGTGCTTCTCATATTCTCTTCCAGAGATATAAAGTTCATGTTACAAAATTTTCATTGTATGGTAATTTATTTCATCCCTCCTGTATACGTGACCTCATATAATTACATACAAATCTAATGATGGCAAAACTCTTCAGGTTCTTGATATTCTGTCAGTGATGCTAACCACTTTTCAACCAAGAATATAAACATCAAACATGCAAATGTGTCAATCACCATCAAATTAATTTTAACTTACCTAATAATGTAATGGAGTAGATATATAAAATGTAAATGACAGAAACTGTTTTTCTAGACCTTGTTAATCTATGCAGGTAGATATATTGCAATTGCCTCATACCTTTTTTTCCCAATACATGGTATGTTGTAGTAATTGGTGAATACTTGAATTTGATGAAATAATAAAATAGACATGAGGTTTTGGTATAGGTGAATGTAATGATGATAATAGAAAACACAGGCTTAACAATTAGTTTGGTTCGTACTGTCAATTACAATATATGGAAGGGTAATATAGTCTCATCAATTTGGAGGGTAAAAAACTAGAATAGCGAGTAATTATAAAATGCTGCAAAAAGGTGCCATTGGAATAATTTGGTAGCTATAAAGAAAGTTTTGAAATGCGTTGGCTTCATTTACAAAGTTACCTATGTAAAGCTCTGTTATATGGATTTAAAAGTTTTCAAGATAATTTTAGATCAGCAGAAATGTTGCAAAGAATGGCACAGTTTACTCATTATCTAGCTTCCTCTAATGTTAACACATGACGTAGTCATAATACAATTTTTGTACAATTAAACAATTAACTACGCATGATTAAATTGGGATTATGTGTTTTTAGCAATGCCACAGAAGTAATATTGTGTCCTTCTCAGTGCATCATGTCAGAGGGTATATGATATTTTTTTATTTCTCAGGATGTACTTGAGTAAGGTAGCATGTGCTGGGTCTTTCCACTATAAATTTAATATTTTCCCCTTTGTAACTAATAAATATATTGGGAAAGCTACTTCGAGATTATGTGAATATTCTGCTTCACCCAATTATTTTAGCATCCACTATTAAATTTTGCCTACAATAATTTTTATTGCGGTGTTCGCCTAATGGTGATTTTATACTCATGTTATTTTTTAATTCATTATTATATAATGAGCTTTTTGTTTCTTAAATATTAGTTGCCATTAATATTAAACAGAAACAACAAAATAGGTAATTTCTTTTTGTTTATTCATTAGGACTTTTTGCATTTCTTATAAAGACTCTAGCTATATTAGACTAGTGTCCCTACTCTAAAATGTTTTTAGCTAAATTTTACTGGTGCAAAGTTACATTCACCCAGACTCTACCCACACCAAACCTACCTATACCATTTTGAAATTTTTTTCAAGTTCTAAACTAACACAGTTCCATTAAGGAACCAATCTTTTAAATTGCTTTGATGAGTCAGTGTAATCTCTGTTATGTTATCGATCTACTAAATTAACAATTATTAAAATAAGTGTGATGATGATTTAATGATGATAAAGTGTATGACTTGAGAGCTCCTTTTTTTGAAAGTTTACCATAAATTTGGAAAGAAATTTGTAAAATATGGACAAAACAAACAGTACAGTGATTTGTAATTCTATAATGTGAGATTAGGTTTTTAAATTGGATTTTTCCTTAAATATAAATTGTTGATTTTATGGGGGAAAGTTTCTTAATACCAGCTAACTCATAAAAAGCTTGCAAGCTTAACTAAAATTTATGTCACTTAATTCCCCCCCCCCGATATACACTGTAAAATATACATAGCATATTCTGTAAATTCTAAATATTTCTGATATGAATGCTTCAGAGTTGGCAAGAATATATTCTAGATGTTAGCTTTTTTCTACTCTATAGAGTTATATCTAGAATATGATCCTAAAAACTAAGTATAATACGTCAAAGGATAATAAGACATTTTACTTTTAGATATAAGAACAGCAAAAAATAGCTTTGGTCATCTCATAGGAAACCTTTTGCACTCTTTCAAGCTTCCTGTGGATCTGTCTGATGACATTAATGAAAATTACATTGTCTTATTTTGTGACTTCTGCAGTTATTCAGCATTATCACAAACTCACAAACTCACGAAGGATGTTTTCACCCAACTATTTAAAATCACTAATGGATTTGCAGCTAACCTCTGACTTCAGTCGCGGTCAGTTGCCTTCAGTATCACTTGTGTATGCATTGAGCTGATAAGTACTGTGGTTCATTTTACCCTTGAGAGAACCAAGTTTAAGGAAAACAGAAAACAGGAAAAAAAAATCAGACAAATAATTACCTCAGCTTGAGCTGAAGGTGATGAAAAATCACTTAATTTCTTCCTAATTCTTGGCAAGATGTAATGAAACAAGGCTTTGGGGGAGTGGAGGGGGTGAGGAAGGCCCCACGACAAAAGGTGGTGGAGAAACAAGGGGTGTCAGCTTGCTGTGCTCTTTGTTATGGCTTCCTTGGATTCCTTCAAACTGTATTTCATTCTGTGTTATCAGTTTGGTAAGAATATAATTAAAATGTACATCTTCGTTTCACCACGGATTTCTTTGTACATAAGGGGCTCTTCCTCAATATCCCCAGTGTCACTGTTTCACATTACATTTTAATTTGTTAGTTCATCGGAAAGAACAGTGTACCCTAGCATATAAGGGATTACTCGTTATGACTCAGTGGGCTAACAAAGCTTTTGATGAAAGGGGAAGTCTAATAAAAAGAAAGATTCTCCTTCTTCTAGGTCAAATTATTAGCTCAGATATTTCATGCAAGAGAGAAATTGGCAATGCATTTTCTCACTGCAGTATATAATATGCTTACTTAAAAAAAACTTTAAAAAGATACATAAAGTGAGTATCTCCTATAATAAGCAAGAAGATATCATTTGAGAATATAATATATACACCAAATCTAAAACAATGGCACTTTTAAAATAACCCTTAAGAATTACCATTGCATGAAAGATAGCTTTAAATATTATCCTTTTTATTTATTTAAAAAGAATGACAATTATTTCTGATAACCTGGTAAGAATTTAAACAAATGTTTAAATATATTACAAAGGTGTAATAATAACTTCCATGACAATTTGGTTATTTACCTTTATATACTTAACTTTTATGACTTTATATTTTGTCAACTTGGACATTTTGAACGAAACACAATGTATGTCAGTTGAAGATATTTATAATTTACTTACCAAAAGAATAATATTAAACCCTAAGGAAGCATATATACCAACCACAAAATAATATCATTTCCTTTCATTTTGAGGATTCGCTGATTATTCAACATGTTGAGTATTCAACATTCAGTTTCAATACTTCAAAATGAGAATTACATGTTAAACAATGGAGTTTTATAGTGATAGCCCTGAAGACCTGATAGAATAGTACAATTAAGGAGGTAAAACTCCTGAGTCTACCTTTTGTGTCCTTATTTTACCTTCTCATGAATAACTAAAAGCCATTTATGCTCATTGCAGAAATTCCTCTCCAAAGACACCATGCACTGTAAGGGGAGTTCAGCACTCAAGGGTCCAATTTTAGGTCTGTTGCTAATTATCTGTGTAAGCTTGAGCAAGTTTCCTAACTTCTTTCAACTTACATTATGGCATATGCTAAATGAGAGTTGTAGAAAATATTTTTTTATTTCCCTCAATTAATAAACTTGTAACGTATCTCAATTTTGAAAGGTTCATGTTTTTCCACATCTTTTTGAAATGTAAATGTGGTTCATCATTCAGTGGATCTGAAGGGATTAGGAATTTTTTGGAAAGCTTAATCGTTTCTGCTTTTTAAATTATAACTTTAACAATGGCTTCAAAATATATCGTAACGATGGCTTCAAAATATATACATATATGTATATACAAATGTATATACATATATGTATATACAAATGTATATACATATATGTATATACAAATGTATATACATATATGTATATACAAAATATACATATATAATGGCATATATGTATATAACTGTACATTCTATGACATCCAGCATGTGTTCATTGAGAAACTACCATGGTTATTTGTGTGTATACACACACTGTAGGAAATATTTCTGGAGAAAGATATCTAAGTCGAGATCTGGAAAAGAGTAGAAGTTAGCCAATAGATAATAGGAGAAAGTAGGACTTTAGGAAAGGGGAGTATGTAAAAATCTATCAAATAGAAGAAATAGTCCTTTTGAGAAATTTTAAATGTTCATTAATGATAAACTTCAACTTCAAAAGTTTTAACCTAGTTCAGGGAAAGGAAACTAACATTTGTTGAGCATAAACTGTGCTTCATGCAGAGTATTTGATCTTTAGACTTGTTATGTTACTTGATATATTATATGTCTCCATAGAGCTACTTCTTCATAGGACCTTACATAACCCTTCATTTAGGCAACTGTTTAATATTGGTCCATTAGAGCTAATTAATTTTCTTCTAACCTCACCATTGTCTTTTATCAATGAATCACAGTTAACCATTACTTCTGCCCTTGGAATATCCTCTTTGTCCAGGCTTTTCTAACATCTTTCTTCTGATAATCAGACAGCATTTTGACAGTGGTTCATGTATAAACCCCTTTAGGTTAATTGTGTGATTTTTCCCCCCAATAGTATTTTTTCTCTTTTCAGACACTTAATTTATGCATTTTAATTATTATATAAATTTTACAAGGAACAGTAAAATCATTCTTTAAAATTAGTTAAAATATTGACATATATTTATATTCAGGAGATATATTTATTCTTTGAAAACTATACCTTTAGCTATGTGTGAACACACATATGTGTGCACATTTGTGTCTGTGTTGGGGATAAATTAGAGGAAAGTGCTACCAGATATTTGTGGGATTTTTTTTCTCCTCTCAAATAAGAATTCTAAATTTAAAATTAAAAAAAAAATCTATTTCAATCATCTCGTTTTATAGACTACCTGAAACCCAAAGTTAAGAATGTATCTAGTGTTCCTACTTTCAGTTCCAGTGCCTTTATTATAATACAAGTTAGCCATGATAACATATCTCTTTCAAAAAGTAAACTTATATATGACAAAGCATATATTTATAAAACTACTCTTCAGTGGTGCCCAGACTATCTTCACATGTTGCTCACTTTAAAATATAATTTTAAAGGATAACTAGAAACTTGATTTCCCTAATTTATGCCTCTCAACCCAGACCAAAGAAGAAAGCCTATCTGACTATTTCAAAGACATGTGCATAAAATTAGCTGGCTATTATCTAGTTAACAAATAAGCTCTGCTGTCTGGTGTGCTATGAAGTGGAAGTGAGTGGTTGTTAGAAAGAGGATATAAATGGTGCTTTGCAAGGTTATATTGATCTTTCTTTTTGTTTTCAATTTAAGGTTTTGGAAAAGGTAATTTTAAAGGTAAGGAAAAGTCTAGTGAAAGTCACCATCTCTATTCTAACATGTTATGGCTGATTAGGTTATTAAGCTAGCATGTTCAGTTTTCTGTTGTAAGGTAATAGAGAGTAGACTATGGATATATCTTATTACATATGCAGAAAGGGCAACTGTTAATTATTTTATGAAGCATCGTTAACATTCACTATTCAACAAATGTTTTCTGAGTTCCCATTATGTGCCAGGCATTGTGCTAGGTTTTAGAAAAGAGAAATCAAGAAGGAAATTCTCTTCTGTTCAGCAACTGATGAGTATTTTGGAAGAGATATACCTTTGAAGCAACAATTACAGTGCAGAATTATAAGACAGGAATGCAAAACTTATAAGAGATACACATAATGTGGGCATATGATTAACCTCAGGAAGAAGATGGAAAGGGAGATAGCATGAGCTGAGCTCTGAAACACAGCCCAAGTAGGAACTTAGCCAAGAGAAGAATAGCAAAAGAGAATTTAAGGAAAAAGGAATAGAATAAGGAAAACATGAGGAAAAAGGAACAGAGTGTGACAAACACAGAAGTGAAAGAGAAAGTAGCCTATTCAGGGAACAGCAAGTGGTTTGTTTTTTCTGGAGCAGAAAAGTAATATAGGTGAATGATGGAAGATGAGACTGCTGAGCAAGTTGGGAGCAACTTGCTTCACAAATGCCAAAACCAAGAAATTATAAATATAAATATAAGTATATAAATATAAATAAGTATATATTGTCCTAGGTAATGGGAAACTCTTTTCAGAGGTTACCGAGAGAATTATGTAAATAGAATTCACCTTTTGGATAATCTCCCAGTAAATAGAATGGAAGATGGATTGGATAAGGATAGGAGAGAAGACAGGGAGATCAATTAGAAAATTCCAGCCTCTAGGTGCTGTGTGAACCTCTCATCTATTGCTCTTCTTACTAAAAGAAAGTTTAGTTTTAAAACTGTGTGTATTCAAAAATGAGCAATTTCTTAGATTGCAATTCTAATTATTTTAGCCTACATTGAAGAAAATGAGTTCAAACAGGTTAACTGACTTGCTGAAAGCCAAAGAATTTCCTAAAACACTGAAATTTAGGATCCTGATCTCCTTTCTCAAGAAATATGGATTAAAATTCACAAGGAACCAGCCATTTAGCCTCAGAGAAATATTTTAACTACAGTATTAATGATGATATGTCTGTGTTAGCAGCACCATAAAACAAGTGATCTTCATGGGGGAAAAAACTGGTTAAAATTAAAAAGACAAAGGAAAATGAGATCTGATTATTAAAGTAATTAGGTGATAAACCAATGGGGTGACAGATCCATAAATACCAGTTACTGACTGATGATAATGGAACATTCAAACCTCTCAATTGGTGCTCAAGTCCAGCTCCCAGGAATAATATGGGACCTGCCTTCCTGCAAGATGCTAATGCTGCCTTCAGAACAATGATGTGCAAACCCAGCATTACAGCAGTGTTGTTGTCCCACACGCATTCCACTATTATTTTGTTTTTTGTAGCTCTAAGTTCTGAATTTCTGAAGATCAGGAACTTATGAACTGGTATCATGAAAAGGACAGGGAAAGACTATTATGATTAACCCTTCTTGAGATTTGCCAGACTCACAATATGTTCATAAAACTTGAATAAAATAAATACATTAAGGGTATGACACACTGTAGAGATAAGAATTTATGTAGATTCTTTTTTTATATACCCCCTTGAGGCTTCTATCAGGTACTTAAATCACAGTTAAAAGCATAATTTGGCACTCAATTTGTTATTGGCTCCTTCAAACTAAGGATTTCATTACTGATAAACAGAAGTACACTTTCTAGGTACATATATTTATTCCAGTAGCTTTAATTGACTGTTGAACTTTATACTATTCACTATAAGATAATTTAGATAATCATTATCCCCAGTGAAGGTTAGAGATTTGTTCAAGAACACAGATTAATATATGGGAGAACTGGTGCCCAAGTCCTATTACCTGGACCCTAAGTCATCCCTGTATCCACTGTTCCAAAAGGAATTTGCACCTTTGCCAATACATTATAGCTTGTTATGAAGTAATTCTTAAAATGCATATGTATATCAAAATTCTGCCAGCCCCAAAGATTCTAAACTTAGAAAGATTGAATTTTAGATAACATTTAGTCCTGTAGGGAGGTAAAATGAAAGTCAGTCTTCAAGTATTTTAGTGGTCACAGTGGGCCACGTAGCACATGATGATTCAAGGTTGCTAGCTGTGGGGTGCACTGTGGCTGGGTAGTCCTGACTTCTGATGTACGTAATGTGCCAACACAAGTCATTTAGAGTGCTGTGGCCTAAGAATAATGCATAGAGCAATTACCCACTTACCTGGGTGGGTCCAACCCATTTCTCCTATTTGCAGAATAGGTATAGTAGGAGATTAACATTGCTTCACTGGAATAAAACATCGCTTTTATTTGTAAAGGAAATACAATGGTCATGGCAGAAAATAAAGAAAAATACATAGAAGAAAATCACCATTCAGAGTTAACCACCAAGAGCATTTTCATTTATTTTCTTCCATGATTTTCTCTATTCATATTACATAAAAAAGACTTTATAAATATCTGTTCACAAGTTTATAGAAAGAATTGAATGGTGGAATGTTCCAGGAAAGCTAGTGACAGTTTTGCCTCAGCAGGATGAATTAACATTCGTGATTGTGTACCATTTACAGTTCTTTATTTCTGAAAATATGAATTCGCTAAACTTCCAATTGGTGATCATGGTACAACAAAGTCAAGTCTATTCCATTACAATAAAATAGTGTATGTACCTTATAGTAAAGGGGATAGAAGGAAGTATGAGATAATTTTAATCTTTATGTCTTATGTCATGGGATACTTTGTGATATTTCTATTAGGGAATAAGGAAAGAACACTCCTTTTTACTCCAGAGGAGTAAGACAAGTTGTATTTAGATATCAGCATTGTCAATTATTTTTTTTTTTATGTAAAAGAGAGGCAGACCACTTCCAGAGTGAATCAGTTTCCAGGTTGTATTCAATGATTATAATGTGGACAACCTCTCTCTCCCTGTCCCTCCTGAGATGGTGGAGGATTCTGCCAACAAACACACCAACCAACCAACAAACACACACACAAACACACACTCTGACTCATGTCTATTTAGAGTTCTGAGTGTTTTACTATCTTATAAAAACATATTATTTATATTGAGGGAAAGAAGAGGGAAAGAAGATTGGCAGAATTACAGAAATTCCTAATTTGGGGGGTTAATTTAGTTTTATACAATATAATCCTATTGTATCCTGATCTTTTCATCTAAAACTGAAATACACTTAATAGTCCCATGTCCTTAAATTGGTCTTTGAAAACATGGTTACAAATAAAAGCACAATATTTCCTTATCTGTGAAACAACTAAGCTTCTCTAATGTTATAAGACATTTATCTTGTTTCCTTTTTGTGGGGAGAGGCTCATATAAATAGTAGTGAAATGGATATCACGGTACATAAATGTTTATCAGCATCTGTTTGATATGTCATTTTGAGTGAATCCCAGAAGTGAATTAACTGGGTGAAAGGGAGCAAATATTTTTAAGACTGTGATACATGCTGGCAAATTGCTTTCCAATTTATACTACCACCAGTAATGAGTGAAGATAGCAATTTCATCACACCTGTTCATTACTGTCAGAACAAAATAACACAAAAGACTTGCTTTATTAAAACAGCATTATTTCCTTTTTGTAGACAAATACCTTCAAAGACAGACATAGGCCAAGCTGTTCTCAATAATTAAAATCTCGGTGATGATCTCTTTCTTCAGGTCAGGAGAAGATCACTTTGAGATCCTTTTGAGAGTAGATTTGGAGAGGCAGGAAAGGGAAGCTGTGCCCACTGATAAACAACCCTTTGAAACCTAGGAACATCAAGAGAGCTTCAGTTATGCAAGAAGTCCATGAAAGAGACAGATGAATATTAAATGGAAATGAGAGGACACTGGAGATAAAAATCACCTCTGTCACATGGCTGTGTAAAGCTGTGCTAGAACTTTGGAAATTAACAATTATAGTAGTGTTCTAGTTCTGGTAAAACAGAGTACCACAGACTGAGGACTTAAACAACAGAAAAAAAAAATTCTCGTAATTCTGGAGGTTAAATGACCAAGATCCAGGTGTCCACAGGGTTAGTTTCTTCTGAGAGCCTCTCTCCTTGACTTGTAGATGGCCATCTTCTCTTTGAATCTTCAAATGGTCTTTCTTCTACATGCCTCTGTTCTAATGTATCCTTATAAGAATACCAGTCTCAGTGCATTAGAGCCCATCCTAATGACCTTATTTTAACCTAATTATCTTTTTAAACACATTTTTTTCCAATATGGCCACATTGTGAGGTTCTAGGGACTATAATTTCAACATATGCATTTTGAGAAAACAGAATTCATCCCATAACATTAATATATTAAAATTTGCTTTAATGTAATGTGAAGTACACTATTCATGATGCTTACCTATTTGTTCAGTAATTATTGTGGAATCATTATTGTCCTTTATGAGACAAAAGTATGCTGCACACCATGATTATTCTGAATTTCTTTTGAATCTTTATGTTCACAAGCACATCTGGTTTTATAACAAGTGGATACAAAAAAAAATAGATTTTAATAGCTGCATCTGATCTCTTAAGTTCAGTTTGCATACATATATAGCATCCTTCATTCAAATAGAGCATAATATTGAACTCGCTCCTGAAATTGGGTCATACATCAATAGGGAGATAAAAATGGAGTGAAAGTTTCCTCCAAGATAGGTTAAAGAAGTAAGTCACTTTAAGGACTTAGCATAAGGTGATGTGGAGTAACTCTGCCACTAACCTTATGATCTCCTGACAGCTTTGACAGGGGAAAATGATGTAGCCTGGAGAAAGACTTCTGTGATAAGCTCAATGGCTTATGCTTACGAACCTGACATATGTGACAGTTCCATTTCAGTTAAGAAATGGATACATCCAATTTTGGCTATTAAAGATATTAAATCATTCTATATTTCTCAATATGAATAAGATATAGAAAATAAAATTTAAATGCAACTTCTAAATACATGTACTGACATGTATAAATTAACAGTTATTTACTTGGTATTTTTAAAGAAATAGAGATAAGGAATAATGTAAACTATTGACTTTGATGTATCTGAAAATGATGTAGAGATACTGCATAGTCACTTAATGGACACTAATAATTAAGGTGGGAGAAAAAAATCTTGACCAGTTCTAAAGTATTCACAGTGAGCATAAGGGTAATAAAATTGTTGTGATACTCATTTAATTTATTCTAAAGTAAAATACTGATTTAACAATGGCAAAATGATTGTTGACTTAGATCTACTTTTGTAATAACATGTCTTGTTGTATTCAGAGCATAGGAAAGATCTGTAAATCCCATGCATTGTATTGATATGCATACATGATCATTTCCAGGTTTTCTCTAGATATGAACCTCTCTTTTGAATCACAGCACTAATGGCATAAACAACACTCTCTAGTCCTTTTTCTCCTCCTTTCCCCAACACATTGTTTTTAGCCATAGAAATTCCTCTGTAATTAGTGAATGGATTTAAAGAATTAATTTTTCCACACATTTTTGGACTTTTTCAGAGAAGATTCTTACAGGCAATCAACAAATTGAAACACAGGGTGTTTTGCAGTCACTTAATAAAACTAAGTTATTTCAAACAGGATAATGTCTGGCTTTCAATTTAGTACTCTTTATTTAAAAGAATAAAACTAAAAAAAAGACAATTGACTAAACTATTCTCTGATGTTAAAAACGTTTAAGAAAAGGAGTAGGATTACAATTCGCTCTGGCGTTCAGGTTTGTGTGGTGTGAAAAGCTTGGTAACTAGTTCAACCTAGGTTTAATACATAGCTATATTAAATATTAGATGGACAATGTTTAAGTAGGTTACTAGCAACTAAAATAGCTTCTTGCAGGACCCTTGACCAAGGTTAGTTCTCTTCTTTCTAGAAGAGTCACTCTATGTAAATGATGTGATCTCATAATTTGGGAAGGTTTGTCAAGAGCTGAGGTAGGAGGATCCCACCTCCTGTGCCGGATCAGACAGGGTTTCTCAGCCTTAGCACACAAACGATATTTTGAGCTAGTTAATTCTTCTTGGGTGTGTCGGGGGCTGTCATGTGAATTGTAGCATGTTTATCAGCATCCCCGGCCCCCTACCAACTAAATACCATTTGTACCTTACCTCTGGTTGTTACAACCAAAAATGTCTGCAGAAATTGCTAAATAGCTCTATCAGTATGTATGTGTATGTGTGGTGGTGGTGGTGGGGTGCGAATCAAAGAGAGAGTGGGGAATTCGCCCTGGTAAAAGATCCTTTAGTTAAAATAATGAGATGATATGGGCAGATCACCAACCCCTTCACCACCACCACTGGTTTGACATTTAGAACTCTCCATATTGGGGCTATATAGTTTTATTGTTTTCTTTTTCTTATCTTTTTTGTTGTTGGTGGTGGTGTTATTTATTATTTATATAATAATAATAATAGTGATAATAATTTGTTCATTTTATTATCTTTTCCTTCTAATTCTAGCCTATACTTACTTCAATTAAACCAATTTTAAAGATAAATATATCTCCTCCTTCCTTTCTTCTTGGAGCTTTTCTCATTGTAAATAAGTATGTTCCTATCAGAAAAATCAGAGCAAGCAAGCTTAATCCTATGTTTAAAGCCCCGACCATTCATAGTAGCTAAAGAAATTGATCTTTTAGAAGCTGAAGATTTTCTGTTTATCTGTAAGTCCGACTCTGACTTCACTGATACTATGTCTTTCTGTGATTAATTTATTGTAGCCTGGCTTTAATGCTGACTGTCCAAAGTTCTGTACTTACTCTTCATTTCATTCTTCTCCTCCCATGGATATTAGACAGATGGATTCTTGCTCAACCAGTGGAAAACTTTAAATGACTGCCTGTCTTTTAAGGAGATTTTTGTTCCTTTAGTCATGCCAGCTAAAAGCAAAACATAGAACATAGAATTATAGTTATTAAATACCATCTAAAATGTCTCATTCCAAATAAATAAATAAATATTTTAAAAACCTTGCCACTTTTACATTGATTTCTCTGATGATTTTTACATGAATAAAGTTGCCATCCTTACTTGTGTTTCTCAATTATTCTGCACATAATTATAATTATGTGAATTTAAATATAAGAACTATGAACTAAGGTTTCCATACTGAGAGGTGAATAGTTAAGTAGAATTATCAGATATTTTCAAATGTCCAAATTATTTAATATTATTTTTGAAGAACTAATTTTAGTTTTCCAATGTTTAAGAGTTTACAATAGCCTACGTTATTGAGCACTTAGTATGTCCACGAAGTGTTTTAAGCAATTTATTTGTATTAACTCAATCTTTACAACAACCTCATTGTCAGTGAAAACCTAAGGCTTAGAGAGTGTTGTGTAAATAGTCTGAAGTCCTTGTTGGCTAGTAATCCAGGGACCAACATTCAAAATCCAGGAAGTATGAAATTCTAGTTTTGGCCATAAAATGAACAATTCGAACTAAATTTATGATTGTGTGCGTGCATGTGTGCACATGCACTTCTGCAAACATGTCTGTTCCACTTGAATAATGGCTGAGGGAATATTCTAGGCCAGCCAAAGGCTTGGTTTTCTCTCATTACCTAGGAACTCTCAAGGCATGTTTGTATAATAATGAAATCCCCTAATTCACAGTTTGAGTCACTTTATTTGATTTTCCACTCAAGTGACTTTTAGAGCTAAAATTCTTTGAGTTTGAGAACTTTAAATATGGAAGAAACATATATTTTATTTCTATTTTATGGATGCTATCTATCACTCATGGTAAAACTTCTGTTCCAATATAATGATAGAAATCACAAAAGAAGTTATTTCTTCTCATTTTCCCTGATATCTGAAAATTTCAGTTAGATAAAATGCCAAAAAGTATGAACAAAGTGAGTAGTTCTTTCATCTATTCTTAATTGAAGTTTTTGTAATTAATATTATCACATTTGCAATGAGAGTTCTTAGATTTAGATCTCAATTTTTATGTAGGTAGGTCTCTGAACATATTGGGAAATGTGGCACTGCATCTAATGGAATAATAAAGCAAAGAAATAATAGAAATATTGGCTTTTGAACAGTTATACATGCTTCTTTTTCCTCTTGATTTTTAAAGTGCTGAAGTTTATTTGAACATATTTATATCTATTACCTGCACATATATTTCAATTTCTCTGCTTGAAAATTTGAAACATTACTGTGGAAATGATTTTCTGTTAACTTTTATGGGTGCTCTACTGCCACTTTTTGATTAACAAATATTATAAGACTTTTATTATCATAAACTCTATTTAACCTGCTTCTTTACTTTCCTGTTTTGAACCTAATAATTAATGTAACATTTTGAAAAGTGATGTCTGAGTTTTTGCCTAAAATTGACCTTTACATATCAGTAATCGAATCTGTTTCTATTTCTTTCCGGGAATAGAGCTCCTTTGGAGGTTCAGATTGAGAAGTATATCAGAATATTTTCTCTTATCTTTTTTTTCTTAATGAACTTTAGCAAAAAAGACAAAAGATAGGATATCTTTTTGAAGTTAATGGGCAGATACATATCATAAACAATGGTTGGGGTTTCAACCATATTCCTTTCTTAATTTTATATTGGTATTTCTCAATCTGTTATACTAAGTATATTAATAAGAATATATGTATATATTTTTCATTAGGTTTCTGTCCTGAGACCACAGCAGGATGTGCCTTGGACAAAGGTATGTACATTTTAAATATATTTCAAATTTTCTCCATAACTAAAGTCTAAAAATATTATGGTAATATGTACAGTACTGCTAGATGTTTAGATATATGGAATTATAGTACATGTTCATGTATATGATATATACTCTTAAATCTGACAAAATATAATACTAATGAGAAAACATCAATATCAAAATCTGATTTTCAAATGCATATCATTGCCTGAGCAAAAGAGCCTTAATCCACACAACTCATATTCAAAGAACTGTGATCACTAATGCCTTTGAAAGTAAAACAATGGGACCACCTGTTCAAAGGTTGATGTGAGGTGTTTATCATAGTCTTTAATGACTCAGATGAATACATTATCAAAATAGTATACATATGAATTAAATTATCAGTCAAGAACTACTGAAAAGTGTCTATGTTTTCGGGGAACAAATAGTGAAATTAGTTTAAAGTTATAAATAAACCACAAATAAAACACACACACAGTTCAGTAAAAATTATATGAATGCACTACATGAAAGATAAGAGGGATTGTGCAAGGCCAATACAAAGATGCCTATAATTTCAAAATGAAATGCTATTAAAAAAAGTGTGAACAAAAGTTATTATAAAGATCATGAATTGTAGGAACATTGAATCCTAAGAGGGAGAAAAGAAAATGTGTATTATGAATGAAAAGTACATAGTGGGAAATGAGTAAAGACCAAAGGAACTAAGAGTCTTAGGGACTGTAGTGGAGAAAAATAAAGACTGATAAAATGAATTTCACATGTAGAAACTATAAAAATAAGCCCTTCTCTATAGAGGAAGTAGCAAGGAAAAAAATTGCTTAAATGAACACATAAAGAATTTAAGTGAACTGTAGTGTAAGATGTTGAGAGAACGTTTGATCTCATTTTTCTGGAGGTATTTAAATACCGAATAAACTCACAAATGTCTGATTAGAGTTTCTCTAAAGCACCATTTATCCTATACAGGGGCCTTCCAACCCCATGTGCAAACTGGTCAGGCAGTTCCCTTTATTTTTCTGCATGACACGGTAATATTATATTGGAAAGGAAGTTGGGAGTTGGTTTGTGGTTATAAGAAAAATATGGACCTGTATGCTATTATTAATAATAATTGATGCCTATTCTATATTTTATGCAAATATAATATTTGAGGAAATACATTTACATATAAATCTTTACAGTTTGGCTCAAAACATACTGTATGTGTTCTGTCATGTTACTCTTTAAAATATTCTATTGCAAACTAATCAAAAACAGATTCACAAATATAGAGGACAATCTGGTGATGGCCAGAAAGGAAGGGGTTGTGGGGACTGCGAGAATGGGGTGAAGGGTTATAGAAGTACAAATTAGTAGTCGAAAAATGGTCACGGAGATGGGGAGCACAGCCTAGGGAACACAGCGAGCATTAATGTAATGGCTAGGTGGAAAACTAGGGGAGAGGAGGAGCAATTAGGGGACCATTTTATAAACTTTGTAAATGTCTAACCTATGTACTATATACTTGAAACTAATTAAAATAAATAAACTTTAAATAAAAAATTATGTTAGCATATCTATATGCATATATGGATAATTTTCTAAGATTTTTTTTTTAATTTCAGTTTTTCTTGACTCTATTTTTATGTAATTTTTCTTTTAGTCATTTTCAGTTCCTATTTAGAGACTAGTGTGACTTAGAGTATCTAAAGACAATATGCCGGCTCACATGCACTGCCAGGGGAATGAACGGCTCCAGGCACAAATCCCTGTCGTGTCGAGGCTTTGGCATGCTATTTGGCAGAGAACTAAGTAAAACATAGTACAGTGAAAATAATCTTGTTTTTTAAATAGAAGTGCAGCCTCAACTTCAAGTCTGCTGTTGGTCACTTTTACTCTTTCTCCCTCATATTCTGAGGGAATAGCATTTCTGGCAATGAACTGAGAACTAGGCATTTCCTACATGTTCTCACAGTACATAGAAGTAGGAGAGTCATGGCTTGAAAACTGGACCTTCCTGGGGTTGAAGGGCAACTCTGTCATTAAGTAGCTGTGGAATCCTAGGCAGGTTACCTCTGATAGAAAATAAATTTATTAATACTTATCACAGAAGTTGTGTGGGTATTAAAATGAGACAATCATCCTAGAGCACTTCTTATATCTGTTTCATAGTAGACATTGAATAAATGTTTTTACGCCTTCCTATTTCTGCAATGAGTTGAATTTTGTGTAAACTTATTATAATCATCTCAGTCATTATGTGAATAAAAAAGGAATGACTAATATACATCGGTAAGTTTTTGGTTTTGTAAGCAAATGGGCACTCTTTGTGTGGGAAAGAATTGTTGCAAACTCTTGATCATTTTTTATATTCATTTTTTTTTAAAGAGTTGCATGTGATTTAAAGGATCTTTATACTACATAACAGTGATTCGAATGTCTTTAATTTAATTTTACCTTTTGTTAGTGCCTCAACGATGGAAAACTGCACTGTAAAATGTAGATGGCTTAGAAAAATTATACCTCTATATCACACCCAAAACATCTTAATTTGGTTAGATAGTTTAGTTTAGCTTTCTTGTTGAGAAATTATTATGTGTATCATATATATTGTATTAGGTACTAAAGGTACAAAGAAGAAAGATATGTTTTCTGACTTCAAGGGAATTATAATCCTAGAAGGGAAGAGACATTTGGCAGGGAATTAAATGTTTATACTCACCATTTTAACATGATGTGACAATATACTACAATAAAGAGGTGCCAATGAAGGAGCCGTATAAAAAGGTCACTTTAATCAATCTGGCTCCCTGGAAGGGTTAACACTTTGGCTTTCTTAAAACGTGATGATTAACTGGCCAGATATTAATCAAATATAAAGAATGAGGGTGGGAAGATGTTAAGAATAAAGGTTGGGAAATTGATTAGAAATCTATTGTTTGAACTAAAAAAGAAATGGTACCAAAAAAAGTATAGATTTGAAATTGGGAAGTGACATCCTCCTGCTTCATTCTCCAAAGTATAGATTTAAGATGCATTTAGGTTATTTTTACTGGATTAAGATTGATGTGTAATGGTGTTTAACATAGTGTTACTTATAACATGATAATAAGAAACAAATAATAAGGAAACTATTAAATTATGGTAATAAAAATATTTCAGTTATTAAAATTCATGACTTTGGAAAGTATTTAAAGAGGTTGTATTTCTAAAAAAAAAAAAACAAGGGAAACTGAAATAGTATATTACCGTATTTCTTTTATACATTTGCTTTTATACATATATTTATGTAAAACAGAAACAGAATACTCAATTACATATATATCATATATATAATCATGTGCTCTTTTTAGGGGATAGGGTTCAAGGAGTGTATAGAAAAACAATGTAAACATATGCATTCAGAATAATTAAAGGCAATTATCTCCATGTAGTAGGTATATGTGTGGCATTTATTTTCTCTTAAAACTTTGATATATGTTTTACACTTTATACGATGACTGTAGTGAGCACACTCTAATATGGCTCACATGAATCTTACTTCAGATATCTATCCCTTTGTGTGATCCCCTCCCCTTGTGTGTGGGCAGGACCTCTGACTTGCTTTTACTCAATGGAATATGGAGAAGGTGACAGGATATCACTCATGTAATTATGTTATGTTACATGGCAAAGGTGATGGAATGGCAGGACCATGACTATATTATTTAAGGCTACATTTTATTAGAAGACTAGTTTTCACTCTTGCACTGACCTTGAAGATGTAAGCTGCCCATGGTACAAGAGGATCTAAGGAAAGGGCTATATATCAAGAAAGTGTGGCAGCTTCTAGGGACTCAGGGTGGCCTTTAGGAGCTGAGAATGGTTGCTGCTGGCAGTCAGCAAGAGGAACCTCTCTCCGACAGTCATAATAATGATAAATAAATTCTTTCAAAACTACATATATATATTATATATATATATGTATGTATGTATGTATGTATGTATGTATGTATGTATGTATGTATATATACACACACAATGCAATCTATAGATTCAATACAATCTCTGTCCAAATGCCAATGATATTTCTCACCAAAGTAGAACAAATAACCTTAAAATTTATATGGAACCACAAAGACCCTGGAGAGCTGCAACAATCTTGAGAAAGGAGAACAATGTTGGGGATATCAAGCTACCTGATAGAAAACTATACTATAAGATTACAGTAATTAAAACAGCATGGTACTGACGTAAAAATAAACATGTAGATTAATGGAACAGAATAAAGAGCCCAAAATAAACCCACGCCTATATGATCAATTAATCTATGACAAAGGAGGCAAGAATATACAATGAGGTAAAGACAGTCTTTTTAATAAATAATGTTGGAAAGACTGGACAAATACATGCAACAAAATCAAACTAGATTACCTTATTATACCATGTACAAGAGTAAACTAAAAATGGGTTAAAGACTTAAATGTAAGACCAGAAACCATAAAACACCTAGAAAAAAAAAAACAGGCAGTACACACTCTGACCTTGCTCTTAGTAATATTTTTCTTGATATATCCCCTTGGGCAAGGGAACCAAAATTAAAAATAAACAAATGGGACTACATCAAACTAAACAGGTTTTTGCACAGCAGAGGAAACCATTGACAAAATAAAAAGACAACCTAATGATCAGGAGAAGATATTCATGAATGATACATCTGATAAGGGTTAATATCCAAAATATATTTAGAACTCATACAACATAACAACAAATAACAAGCAAACAATCCAATTTAAAAAATGGGCAGAGGACCTGAACAGACATTTCTCCAAAGAGGACATGCATATTGCCAATAGACAAATAAAAATATGCTCAATGTCACTAATCATTAGTGAAATGAAAATTTAAACCACAGTTAGGTATTGCCTTTCACCTGGCAGAATGGCTATCATCAGTAAATCAACAAACAAGTGTTGATGAGGATGTAGAGAAAGGGAATCCTTATGCATTGTGGATGGGATTGCAAATTGTTTATGGAATGCTATGGAAAACAGTATGGGGGTTCTTCAAAAAATTTAAAAAGAACTACCTTATGACCCAGCAATTCCACGTCTGAGTATTTATTTGAAGAAATCCAAAACTTTAATTGAAAAGATATATGCATCCCAATGTTCATTGTAGCATTATTTACAATAGCCAAGATGTGGAAGCAACCTAAATGTCCATTAATAGATAGCTGCATTAAAAAAAAAAAAAATTGGTACATATATACATTGGAATATTATTTGGCCATTAAAAATGAAATCTTACCATTTGTAACAATATGAATGTAGTTAGAGGGTATTATGCTAAGTGAAATAAGTCAGACAGGAAAAAACAAATGTCAAGTGATTTCATATATATGCAGAATCTGAAGAACGAAATAAACAAACAAAACAGAAACAGACGTACAGATACAGAGAAAAAAATTGATGGTTGCCAGTTAGGTGAGGGGTTGGAGAGCTGTGAAAAGGAGGAAGGGAGTAAGAAGTACAAATTATTAGTTACAAAAAGTCATGAGGATGTAAAGTGCAGCATAGGGAAAATAGTCAATAATATTGTAATAACTATGGTGCCAGGGGGTACTAGATTTATTGGGGGATCACTTTGTAATTTATATAAATATCTAACCACTATGCTATACACCTGAAACTAATATTAAATAATATTTAATATCAGCTGTAATTGGAAAAAAAAAATAGACCAGTGATTGTAGATTTTTTAAAAAGGATCCAGGAAATGACCTCACATGAGCTACAGACTGAAAGTAGGGAAGTGAAGTTAAATAATGCTGATAGGCTTGCAGATAATAGGGGAGTCAGAACTCTTGGATACCATGAGTAGGATGGTTAAGAGGGTTTATACATTTTTGGAAGAATAGGTCAACATCTACATTGAATGTACTTCTTATGAAAATTCTACAAAGAACTTTCTATGTTTAGGTGGGGAAACTGAGTTAAACACAGAAATATGTGATAGGCAAACTCAGTTTTGACAGATTCCAAATCCCACATTCTCTCTATGAAATTATATAATGGTTAATATAGAAAAAGGGAATAGGAGAATTGGGTTATAAGCTGGTTTTAATTTAAAAAGAAAGAAATATTTTATAATAAATTGTTGCTCTGAATTTTCAACTACTGTGACTCTTGCTGAAATCATTTGTCTTCCTTACTAAAAAAAAAAATAACTGAATAAAAACACCAAAAAATTTATACAAAACATCAATTTTTTTTCTTTAAGTTCAGAGAGTTAGTGTATTCAGTTGCTTATGAAAGACTTTTAGTCCAGAATTGCTGTGTTAAAAATTGCAGAATGCTGAATCTACACACTCCTACATATTTTATTTTATCATAAAATTTAAGCAGTCTTATGTATGTATAGCAGAGCTACCACTTGCATAAAATGTAACTGAAAAGTAAATATTAAGTGTTTTCAAGTAAAATATAAAAGATGTAATTGCTTAGTTTTCTTTGCATTTTCTATTATGAACAAGTACTAAGGAAATGATCATAAAGGGAATTCCAGTAAACTGTCCTGTCTTTATTTTATTGCCTGAATTTCTGTAAAATTTTGCTGATCTACTAAGTAAACCATCCAAGTGAAAATAATTCTGTAATAAATAATCTTTTAGAGCTTTGAAGAAAACAATGATTCCATAAAAATGTTTCATGAAACACATTCTTGTAGAAATGCTCGAGGTAAAATGGGTTCCATGGAAAAAGTAATTTGAGAAACACTCCTTATCACACCCTTATAAACTATATTACCCTATGGGATATTTGGCAGGTTTATCAGCATGATAAAAAACAATGAAAATTTATGTTGTGGAAATTATTAATTTTGTTTGCTGTAGAAAAATTTGGAGCTAATATGGCCATGTGAGAGGTACTATTTCGTAATAATTAAGTGTAGTCTCTAGAGTCAGACTGGATTTGATTTGCTGTTCCACTATTTTAGAGGTAAAATTCACATCAGATAAAGTTAACCATTTCACACAAACATTCCCTATTTATATAGGTAAATAATTTTTGACAAAAGAGCCAAAAAAACGTACAGTGGGGAAAGGAAAGCCTCTTCAATGGTGCTGGGAAAACTGGAAATCACCTGCAAAAGAATGAAACTAGACTGTTGTCTATTACCACACAACAAAATTAACTCAAAATGGATTAAGGACCTGAATATAATTCCTCAAACAATAAATTGCATAGAAGAAAACATAGAAACTAAACTCATGGATCTCAAACTTAAAGAGGATTTTATGAATTTGACCTCAAAAGCAAGGGAAGTAAAAGAAAACATAAATGAATGGGACTACATCAAACTAAAAAGCTTCTGCACAACAAAAGAAACCATCAACAAGGTAAAGAGACAACCATCTGAATGGGAAAATATATTTGCAAACAGCGCCTCCGATAAGAGCCTAATATCAAAAATATAAAAGAACTCATATAACTCAATAATGACAAAAAAATAAATGACCTAATCAAAAAATGGGCAGAGGACCTGAACAAACATTCCTCCCAAGAATACATACAAATGTTCAACAAACAAATGAAAAGATGCTCAGCATCACTAGCTATTAGGAAAATGCAAATCAAAACCACAATGAGATACCATCTCACATGTGTTAGAATAGCTGTTAAAATAGGACAAACAATAATCGAGAGTCCAGAAATAAACCCGTATTTATATGGGCAAATAATTTTTGACAAAAAAAGCCAAAAACATACAGTGGAGAAAGGAAAGCCTCTTCAATAAATCGTGCTGGGAAAATTGGAGGGCCTCCTGCAAAAGAATGAAACCAGACTGTCGTCTATCACTCTACAACAAAATTAACTCAAAATGGATTAAAAATCTGAATATAAGACCGGAATCAATAAAATGCATAGAAGAAAATGGAGGAACTAAACTCAAGGACCTTGGTCTTAAAGAGGATTTCATGAATTTGATCTCAAAGGTAAAGGACGTAAAAACAAAAATAAATAAATGGGATTACATCGAACTGAAAAACTTCTGCTTAGCTAAAGAAACTGTCAACAAGGTAAAGAAATAACCATCTGAATGAAAAAATGTATTTGCAAACAACGCCTCTCATAAGGGCCTAATATCCAAAATTTACAAAGAACTTATATGACACAATAACAACAACAAAAAAAAACAAACAATATAATCAAAAGATAGACAGAGCACATGAACAGACACTTCTCTTTAGAGGACATACAAATGGCCGACAAATATATGAAAAGATGCTCAATATCACTAGCTATTAGGGAAATGCAAATCAAAACCACAATGAGATACCATCTCACACTTGTTAGAATAGCTATAATCAACAGGAAAAGAAATAACAAATGCTGAAGAGGATGTGGAGAAAAAAGAACCCTCATACACTGCTGGCAGGACTGCAAATTGGTACAGCCACTGTGGAAAACAGCATGGAGGTTCCTCAAAAAACTAAGAATTGATCTACCATGTGATCCGGCAATCCCTCTACTGGGTATCTACCCCAAAGACTTGAAAACCCACATCCAAAAAGAAATTTGCACACACGATCTTTATAGCAGCATTATTTGCAGTGGCCAGGACATGGAAGCAACCGAAGTATCCTATGATAGATGATTGGCTAAAGAAGCTGTGGTACCTATATACAATGTAATATTACTCAACCATTTGTGACCACATGGATGGACCTTGAGGTAGTATTGCTAAGCGAAGTAAACCCGACAGAAAAAATTGAAAATCACATGACATCACTTATATGTGGGATATAAACCTAAAAGCAAGAAACAGACTAATGGACAATAGATTAATAGTTACTGTTGATACGGGGAGGTAGATGGGGTAAAAGGGGTCAAATATGTGGTGACAGAGGAAATTAACTATAGAGAGTGAACATACAAGAAAAGTATATGTAACTTACTGTTGAATTGTACACTTGAAACTTACTGGATTGCATTAACCAGTGTCACCATAATAAAATATAATTAATAATAATAAATAATAATAATAATAATAAAAAAAAAGAGAACATTTCAGTGGCATTAGCAATATGTTTATAACCTCTTTCTAGTTCCAAAATGTGTCATCACTCCAAAAGGACCATTGTATCCATCAGGTAGTTGCTTCCCGTTCCTCCTTTCCCCATCTGCTCCACTGTGATAACTTGTGTGGACATTCTATTTACCCTCCTTGAGACTCATTTTCCTCGGTATTACTATAAAAACAGGAAGACCTTACATGATGGTTGTAAGATTTTAGGAAAGTTATTAAATACACTTAGGAAATTATAAGTATTAAATAGATGTTAGATAAAATGATAACCTATTTGGTTCTCTTTTGCATCCAAAGGAAAAATTGTTCAAGAAAACACTGTCAAAGAAACGCTGATAAAAGTCAACATAACAGAAAAAGAGAGAAGCCATAGACCTTGAATTACGTAGATGTTAATGAATCCCACATAACTCTGGTGCCCCAGAAGACACAATTAGCACTCATGTTTATCTCTGTCTTTCCATGGAAGGTTTATGGCTAAAGCAGTTTTGAGGTAGATATTAGGGCAGAGAGGTGCTAAGAGAAGGAAGGGTGTTCCCAGGAATCCCTAATCTGAAAATAACAGGAATACAGAGGTTTTTTGAGGAAGGGGCAGGGTGGGGGCACATTCTTTAAGTCATGAACAAAGGAAATGAAACAGCTGACAGCAGCTCTAACTTAGCTCTAATTATTTTCTGGTTGATACCATAGATGTTCATGATTGTAAGATTTTTAAGAGCACCATTGACATTAAAAAGCAAATTCCAATACAACATGTAAAAATATAATTTAAAATTATGTATAAGCATATGTTTATATTTATATATGTAAATGTATGTAAATTTAATTATAGGTATAATTTTGTATGTGTGGAATCATATTCCATAGTGAGTATATAGCTCTAGAAGAATTTTCACCGGAATTAGAGAAGTAATTGGCACAATGTATCAGAACTTCAGATATTTTTCATTTGACTCTGTATTCTTTTCTATAATTGTTGAAATTTTCATATGACTATATGCTATCTTACTAACAGAAACAGAACAGAAGAGCTGTATTCATTTAGTAATAGAGATACATTACAACCATATCTTGTTTGATATTTTTACCCAATTTGCCTTGATAATTGCTGAAAGAACAAATCCTTAAAATATATATCAAAATGATCAAGTGGTTTGTGTCCAGGAACCCACAGAAGAAAGAATAAAGGAGTTTGTTAGACCCTCCCCCCACTTTTCTCCATAAATGCAAATTATTCTTGAACATATAGCTAACTGGAATTTTCACCTCCTTCTCGTTTAGTTCAATCTACCCAAATTTTCTCCAAATCTTTTTCTCCTGATCAAACTTAGAACGTTAATTTCTAGTTCTTTTGCAAATTCTACCAAAGATAATACTCTGTGAATTTAAAGGGCAGAGATAATTTATCACATTTTACTACACAGAGAAGTTCAATTTCCTGCTCCTGATCTTCTGCAGTCTGTCATTTGCCTCTTGAAACAAAGGATATAAACTCTTTAGTGGTCCTCAAACCTGGGTGTCTTCATCGGAATCATCTGGAGACCTCCTTAACATACAGATACTTGGATCCCACACCAAACTTTCTTCTTGTTTAAGTCTAGAATGAGATCTGGGAATCCACTTACAATATTCTAGATTATACTGACCCATGGATTATACTTTGAGAAACACTGGAAACTTTATAGCTCCCAATGTTAGTTAACCTGTTTGCAAGCCTGTGATTTAAAAAAAAATATATTTCTTCCAAGCATTTTCATCTAAAAGCATCTGTAATTCTTTTTACCTCCTCTCCTTGAAAATGTGTTTTGTGATTCAGGTAGAACATGACAGTTTATCCATCATAATAATCACATGTAGCACTCTCAAATACAGAAATGATTGAACAATCTACTTCTTATTTCATTTCTTTTTAGAATAGATATAGGCCAACTTCTCATAACAAATGGAAGAATCAAATCTTCCAATTATATTTTTAATTAAGTTAATGTGATTTTACCAAAGTAGTCTTGCTTACAATAAATTATTATTTACTACACAGTATGCTATAGTAATATAATATTTAATTTCTAAAATATGTGTAGTTTAGGCTTTTTATTAAGCTATCTCTGATGTACTAATACGTTTTCCTGCAAACATCCCTGAGAAGCAGACAAGAACTACCATTATTTATCATCATTTGTAGAGAGATTGAATCACTGAGCTATTAAGTAACTTGAAGAAGGTTGCAGAATCAGTGACTAAGTCAGAACACTTCATCTCCTAGCCACCTTGATCAGTAATTTTCTCAACAAATCCTGTTATATATATTTCTTGCTCTTAGAGTTTACAAGTCATTCAATTTTGCGGGAGATTATTCATTATGGGGCATATGAGAATTTGTACCCTATAGAAAGTTGAAAACTAGAAGTAGAAAATCATATTAAAGAAAGTCTTTACTTTTCAAAAATTACTTTTTTATGCTTTGAATGTCCTTGTTACTATTACTATTCCATAGAACACTTTCTTATTCCATTTATCCATCTGTCCATTCATTCATTTATTCAACCAATATTTATAGAACATTTTTAATATATTTAACACTCTGCTAATAAACTAGACACAATTTTTGTACTCAGTTTGTGAATTCTGATATCAGATACACAGACAAATGGTATCATATAATAATTGCTATACTGCAGCTAAGTGTTAGGAGAAAAGTGGCTAATGGGAAGAATCTCTGAATCTATTCGAGGGAGTCAGAGAAATCGCAGAAATTAGAACATTCTAGCTAGGTTTGGAAGGAAGGGTAAAAATTTATAAGGATTCAAGTAAGGATAGGGTCATGGAATGGGGAGAACAGAGGAAAATCCTAAACATAATATAATCCTATCTCATCTGAGATATAAATGATCTCTGGTTTTAAAATTTATAGGCCTAGTAAATACATTTTCATTTTTTTGAGCCTTTGTGTCTTCCATGGAGAACACTGTGGGTCATTCCCAGATATGAGATGTTTAGCATCATGAACTCACCACATTAGAACCCTCATCATTCTGGCAGCCATGTTCATCTAGAGAAACAGACCCCTCTTCATTATGAAATGTATACAAGCAAACACAAAATAGAACTAGTGTTTTAAATAGTATAACAAAGCAAAGAGAGGCCTCACTGCCTAGGTTGGCCTTGTATACTTCATCCTGAAGGGCATTTTTGCAACTAAGTAAGAAGCCCTCAAAATATAATGGAAACACTGACAGACGCTTAACTATACCAGCTCTGGTGAGTACAGCCATAATTCACTTCATAATACAAATTGATAAGTTGTCCAGAGGGATCCCTGCATTGATGTTATTGAGTGTCTTTTTGAAAAGTTCTGGTTCTGGGCTATGAAATCACAATATGAAACTGAATGATTCTCTTAGGAATAGATTCTAAACTGACCCCCTCAATTACAGTACTGATATCCTTAGGGTAGGCAACGTGGAAATGCCCTATGAAGACTGGAAATGTAAAACAATAAACCAAAGTGGAAAAAGCAAACAATGAAACAAAGTTTGTTATATGAAAAATCTAATATTTCTTCCCACAAGGCCTACTTAAAAGCTAAGCATATCAGAGGTGAAAGAAGGCAGCCTTCTTTAACTTAAGTGGGGTTAGCTGTCAAGCAGGTTATGAGTACACTTTGTACTCGCAAAATCATGTGGTGGGCCAAAGTGCAGCAATCACAGTGATCTTGATGGTCAAAGTATCCTACGTGTTTCATAATATAATGCAAATGACTTCAATCTGAGGTAGCCACAATTCCAAATACCATTTAGAGCTTTAATGACTTGTCCTAGAAAGGTCCTGACAGGCCACATTTAATGGATCTTCTAAACAATGTAAAAGATTTCTCTAAATATACAGCTTATAATTTTAGTGTAAAAATAATTGTCCTCTGTCCCCACTACTGGTCTCTTCCCCACGTGCAGTGCTGGGGTCCTGAAAATTACAAACACTTCAAAGAATTTTGAAAATATCACTCACAAAATCCTGAAAGGACATTAAATTCTCAACAGAAAGTTAGGAGACAAGGATTCTAGTGTCAGCTTTTCCAATGCAAACTAAGTAACCTTGAGTTCATTATAACCTCTATGGGCCTCGATATGCTCATCTCTAAAGTGAAGGTCACAGATTACCTGTTATGTCCTTTGCTGTTGGTCCATGGCACCATTTAAGCCTTCTAATGAATTACTTAAATATCTAAGTCCACATTAAGCCTTATGAAAAGCATAACTGGCAAGATTTTCCTCTCTATTACTTGTGTTAATAGGGGCCAAAATGGCATGGATACTTTAAATTCACAGATAATCCCCAAACTTCAATTTAGCTAAGTGTTCTAACCTCCTTTTCTGCCAAACCATTTACAGGGGATTCAAATGATTAGCACACACTGGCACTAGAATTATCTCTTTTGTAATTCCATACCTACTGCCTTTCCACCAGGATATTTTGCTATATAAATTTCCAAAAAATAGAAATGAAGAGTATGTCAAATATAGTAATTGTATAATCTAACAACTAGTTATTTCAAAATATCCTAAGTGTTATGATTACTAACAATGATTTATCAAGGGCTTCTCCTATAACAGGTGTTTTATAAATCATTTATTTAAAACTCACAATCACCTTGTTGTCGTATATTTATTTCTTAGGCTGCCATAACCAAGTACCACAAACTAGGTTGCTTAAACCACAGAAATTTATTGTCTCACAGTTTTGGAGGCTAAAAGCCTGATATCAGGGTATCACCAGGGATGGTCCCCTCTGAGGGTTGTGATCGAGAATCAGTTTCATGTCCCTTTCCTAGTTTCTGGTATTGGATTGGCACGCTTTGACTTGTAGATATGTCACTCCAATATCCTTCATTTTCATGTGGTATTCTCTCTTTGTCTGTGTCTTATTGTGTTCTTTTCCTGAAGACAACAATCAGATTAGGGACCCATTCTACTTCAATAAGATCTCATTTTAACTTGAGTACCTCTATAAAATACCCTTATTATTTTTTCAAGTAAGGGACTGGGTCTCAGGACTTTAAATAGATCCGTATTTGGTGAGCCTCAATTCAATCTATAACAAATATGTATTCTCATTTTATAAATGAGCTAACTAAAGTTATGATGTTGAATTAATTTCCTTAAGGTCATAAAACCAGTAGAGCTGGGGTTCATATCCACATTTGATGACCATATTTGTTGTTTAGAAAATATTATTGGTACTCAAAAAGAAAAGCTATATTAGTTCCTGAAGACTAAAAATATTGAGCATAATCTTTTTGGATGCTTCAGTAGGTGTTGAGGATTTAGGAACACTGACCAGCGTCCAATTATTGATGGCACCACAACTAAATATGCACTGTCAGAGCAGATTCTTGAGAAAGCTTTCCAAGCCTGGGCAAAAATTAAGGGGGGAGAAAAGAAAAATCCTAGACCTCAGGTCATCTTGGAAGATATTTATACAAATAATAACCAGAGAAATCCATTAATGGAGTGTCTTTGTAAAAGATTTTTAAATGTTCAATATTTACTTAATGGGGAATTGGTGAACAGCATCTTTGAGAGTTTCCTGTGTGTATATTTGTGTGTGTGTGTGTGTGTGTGTGTGTGTGTGTGTGCGCGCACGCGTGTGTGTTTCATTCAAGTACTTCAAGTACTGTAGCAGAAGAGGGGCAATAACTACTCTGCAGTTATGTAAGAAGCTGCATTGGAAGAACAAAATTAACTGGCATCATATTTATTATTCTTTTTTTCCAGTTATGCTTTAATGTCCTTAAACAATTGGTATTTGTGAAATGGATTGGCTACACATCAATGTGGCTCTGCTCTGAGCACCTTGATTTAATATCTTACACAGAAATGCATAAGGAAGAAACTTGAGCCTTGGAAGAAAGCAGGTGGACTTTAGGAACTAGAGCAGGAGATACCTGAATTTTAGAAACTGGGGTAAATAGGAAAGTTTCCAATAGAGCCTTGAGTTCCAGAGTTCTGAAGTTTCTCCAACAAATAATCCTTTTTATTCCAATAGTTTATCAAAATAATGCCTCACTTCAAGATAACTTGGAAGTGGTTGGAAATGTTTCGCTTTTCTGAGATTCCTGGTATTTTGCTAAATGAGAAATTACTTATGTTAGTAAACATATATTTTAAAAATGCAGATGTCTGTGGGAAGTTAAGAGGCATTAGCTTTTCATATATTTAATGTGAATCTGTTATATTCACCCTTTGCTTTAAAAAACAAAGATTGGTTACAGTGAAGCAAGTGCAAGTCTTGATGTAGGACTGAGTAAAAGGAAGAGATACATAGTTTAGGAATGTTGTTTTCTCAGCAAAAGTAATTTATGTAGAGGCATCTTGATTTGTGTATGTCTAAGCTAGGGGAGTCTATTTTCCTTTGTGTTGTTGCTATAGACTAGATGTTTAATCTGTTTATTTCTAGCCATCCTTCGGTTGCTTTATAATTGAATAAAAGCAAAAATGCTTCTTATTTTTTCTGAGTGCCATTTACATTATTTTATTTATGAGATTTCAATAATAGATACTTGAAGTATGTAATTGTTAGAATAAATTTAAACATCTAAATAATTATCACCTTTGATTGCAGTTGGATATGCAAGGAATAAAGGAGTTGACATAATGACAAGAATTTTGCAATTTGAATTAATAATGGTTGGTAAACTAGGAGTAATGCTAAGTAAAACAGATTTACATTAATCATACAAAAGTTGATTTTTTTCGTACTTGTTAACAATTAATATACTCATTTCCAAAATCCCATACCAATTTCTTATGAAGTGTTATCCATGGAGTTTCACACACATGCATCAGTATGTGAGCTCCTTTTATCATTTTATTTAGGTAAGGAGAAAAGATTGCTGGTTATATGAAGTCACTTGAGTTGAAACCAACTTTGAATCCAGCTTTCCCCTCTCTCTTTTTAAAAATGGGTGAAGGGAAATAGAAGCATAAAGAGTTAATAAACAGAGTTATTCTAATAACTATACTCCTAACTTTTGCCTTATGAGGTTTTCAAATGAACTGTCAGACTCTTACTATAAATCCCTTCCTGAGGTTTTCCTAAAAAAAAAAAAAAAAAAAAAAAAAAAAAGGAATTGAGAGCACAAAAAATAACATATTATTAAAAAAGCATACCTCCTCCACTGACTGGTGTGGATTCTATATAGATTATTGTCTTGCTATAGAGTCTTGAAAGGAATTGAGACTGTTAAACAAAACAATGATTGATCTGATAATGCCATCCCATGTTATGGTTTAGGGGATCGATAAATAATACTCTGTTCTTTCCCTCCTGAGCCTGGAATCAAGTCAGAATTAAGACCCAGGAGATAGACAAATGGAGGTCAAATAGCCAGTTTTAGTTTAAAGAAAATGTGGTTTGGAATGTTTCGTTAAATACGATTACTGGCTTACCACTGAATTAACCAGACTTTCCAACATAGTCATTGGCACATTGGAACAACCAAAGCTTACCCCAAAAGGATCAAGTTGACCCCTCTCTGCTTATAGGGCAACAGAGAACTTGACTGAGATAGGCATGGAAAGAGGCAAGAGGGCCAATCTAGATGTGTTCAGTGCTTCTGCCAGAAATTGGAATAAGAGGAGCAGGAAAAAGCCAGGTGGGTTGCTGTAATGGGACACTCATAAAAATAAGAGGCAAGGGGAGGAAGGAAGATCCTATTCAACATCCTCCATCTCATGGCTCTCTTCACCGAGCCTTACCTACACAAGTTGAATGCTCCCATCTCAAATTATCACCAGCCATATTATCAATTATAGATTAAAATATCAGTATATAAACGATAATGTCTCTGATATAAAAAGTCTCAAGTATGAACAGTGTAATTCTTCCATTATCAAATTTCACAGATTGACTAAAGTCCCTAATTAAATCACCTTCCTATGTAAAACTCCAAGCAAATCAAAAGTCAAAATTCCTAACTTAAAGCCTAAAGAAATTACAGTCCCAAATCAACACATTTCTTTCTTTCTTTATTTACTTACTTTGCTCAGCTAACCTGCTGGTGGTGACTCCTCTGATTACTGAGCAGTGCTGGTGACTTTAGCACCTGTTATTCTCTAAAATTGGTTTTCGTTTCCTTTTACACTTCAGAAGTACTCTTCCCCACTGAAGTAACCACCATTCAGATTTTCTGTGTAGTTTTTATTACTTATTTTTATAACCTTTACATTTGCAATATATTAGTTTTGCTTGTTTTAGGAAAATAAATAAATTGAGTCATGCTAGACCTAATCCTCAGTCTTCTTTCTTTTGCTAGCTCTGGTTCTGTATTTTTTATGGTGATGCATATGGCTGTAGTTCATTGATAGCATACGCTACAATTGATTTATCACTTCTATGGATCATTGCTTCTTTTACTTCATTTTTAAGGTTGTTCTTAATAACACTCATGCAAATATTTAACAATGACACTGAATAACACTCATGAAAATGTAGGGATTCCTTCAGTATGGGATCCTCACTTTTTAAAAAGTGCAGTGGGTTAATAGAATACGCAATGTTATTACAGTACTAGCTTTATACATACCAAGTTTAGAAAACACAGCAACCCTGTTCATAGCTACAGCTATGAACCAGAGATTCCGTGGCAACTGGTAGAATGGTATCCCATGAAAATCTTTCTTGGATCAGCCTTGTTAAGATGCCAGGCAGTCCATGTCAATTGTCTGAATTCCAAGACCTATGAAGTCCCATGAGATCTCTTCTATCATAAGCTTAAACATAGCACTGCATTGAGTATGTCTTAGAAAAAATCTACTTGGGCATAAAATTCTTTTTCAGAGAGTGTTATTTGAAACTTTCTGGCCATCTTGCTAAATTGAGAAATTGCAAAGATGACAGACTCAGTTACCAGTTATAAACTGAGGTGCCTTTCTTTCCCAAATTATGTATTCAAACCTTTTAATTTCCATTTTGCATTTGAGCCCTGGGTTGCTAGAGTCCCAGTGCTGCAATGAATGTGATTCTGCCTTATGATATGGTTCACATACTCTCTTTTGTGTAGGCATGTTAAGTTCTCTGATGCCCCAACTGCTACCACTGACACTAGATATCAGAATACTTAAAACTATGAAGTGTGCTTTTTTTGGAGGAACATGCAGCCTTTAGACCTCACAGGTGTTTCATCTGAATAATCAACTTGGTCTGAAGCTGTTGATAGTCCTGAAGCATGTGTCCCCAGGTGGTCTAATAAAGCCCAATACCTTTGCCGGGAGCTACTCCCAAGAATATCCCTTCTCTCTTTTCCAGGCCTTGGAAAAATTCTACTGCTTTAGATACACTGGAAACTTCTTTATGTGTGTAATATCTTCCTCTGCATCAATGGATGTGCCACTGGTGTTCAATTCCTTGCTGTTATTCTATTACATCATTCCTAGGAGGATTAGCTGACTTTTCAACTGTTTAACATGTTAACCCGTTTCTCACACACACTGAAGTAATACTGTTTGTAGGTGCACAATGTTCTGTTTCTCTTTTCTTCCACTTTGCTCTGTGGTCCAGTCATTTGTTTTGACAGTATCGTCTCTAGATTTTGTCTTATAGCTAAAAAATAAGTGAGCACTGCGCTTGTCAAAAAGAATTACTTTTCAAACAGACTTTGTCTAACGTCACCTCCTAAGGTTGAATAATGCTGCCTAAGAGGCACACACCGGTAGAGCGTGTAACTCAGGCCTGGGCTCTGTGTGTCATTGCATGCTGTGCTCTTCCTCACTGTGTTTCCTCTTTTCCTTCTCTCATCCCAGCCTCTCGTCCAACTTCTTATGCAGAAATCTTATGGCCTAACAATACTTATACTTCAATCGATTATAAATCATGCCAATTCAGTGAGTAGCAACTTATAACACTCTCCTCTTACAAGTTTTAAGTATTCTACACAAATCTTCCCGGTGTTTTCCTTTCAATTCTGCCTGGATTTTCAGATGTGCAGTGGTTTAATGATCTAAGTCTAGAAGAGTAGCTCCCTGATAGTGTTAATTATTAACTCCACCTGTACATCTGTCCTCTGATAAAGCTGCATAAGTTTTATCCAAAAGTAAACAAACAAACAAACCAGTTTAGTATATTTCTGTGACCTTGCCTCTTTTCTTTTGTTAGATTTGTTAAATTTATTTTGGTATAAGTAACTTTCTGATCTGATAACAAGTCCTCTTCCACCGCCCCCTATCCCCCAAATCCTTTCCAATAAATATTTGACCTGGGCACGTCTTTTTCATTTCAGCTATGTTAAGCATACCCTTTAAAATCACAACCTATTTCTTCAGAACAATCTCCCTTTCAAGATCAGTCTGTCTTCCTTTTTATTTTTCTTTAAATTCCCATTCTAACTATCAGACAAACTGAAGCACATTTTTAAAAAAGCATTGGAGAGTTTCTTTTAGATTTTCTGAGCAAACTTGATTTCTTAAAACAGTATTTATACAAAAGTTTGTTTTTTTTTTTAATTTTCGAAGTTCACTGAGTTTTGTTTTCTATCTCAACCAAAGCTAAGACATATTTACTTTATAATAAAGTCCTCCATTTCATTTTATTGTTATTTATTGAAGCCAATTATATTGTGATTGAAGTTGTTTTCTCACTCTTTAGTTAGCAAATCTGAAGTCATTTTATGTTTATGACTAAGTGGTAGGGATGATTTGAGCTTCCATATAATCCACATGAATAAAGAAAATTTCCTCTCTGCATTTCCCTCCTTGAATGCAATTCAGAGGAACAAAACTTGGAGAGCTGTTCTAGCATTTAGCTAGTGTTATGCAGAGGATGGAACATAGCAAATTTCAGGAATTGAAAAAGTCCAATGTGGCTAGAGTACAAAGGCGGAGAAGGAAATCAGGCCAGAAAGGGAGACAAAGGGGTAAACCGTGTAAGGTTATATAGACTGTGGTAAGAACTGGGAACAATAAGGGACACTTTAATCTTAGAATCTTCAGAAAGTTTGTGCAGGAAGATGAAACAACTAAAATCTCCTTAAAGGAATAGTGATATGTAAATGAATAAAAATCACAGTGACGAAGCTGAAGGAAACACTCATTTTCCCTGGCATGATGTGGGAAATTGGAAGAATGAACTTTAGTTTCGAATATCCATTTCTACTGGGCTGTGTTACTTCATTTTACTGTCGGTATGCATTCTCCACGATTGTATAACCTTTTATCCAGAGATTGTCCAGGAGGCTAGATCCAGCTAAAACAATGTGTGTGATAATGGTGATTGAAGATTATATATATATATTAAATGGAATGATGTTTTCCAAAATCTGATTTCAGATTTTGTGAGTCATTTTGGTGGAAGAAAAAAAAAAAGGAAATCTTTTTTGCTTACTCATCTCTCTCCAGGTGGGACTGAAGTCTTCCTCATTTTAGTTCCAAAAAATGGCTTATCAACAAAAGTAATTAGAATTACTGAATTCATCCTCAAAAATAAGTTCATAATTGTCAGGACACAAAGCTATTTGATTTTCACATTGCATCTAAGGCATAGCCACAAAATCTATTTCCTGTGTCAGAATTGATTTGAAATATGTCTACAATTATTTTTTTTTTAAATGTATCATGAACAAGAAAAAAGAAAACAATTAGAACAGAGTCTGTTTACCAAACTATTCCCTTGTTGAAAACAGAAACTAAAGTATTATCTCCTCAGGAATCACTCAAGAAAACAGTAGGTTAATGTTGCAGATGTAAAGCATTCTTTGATACAATTTCCATGCTTCATCACCTGCTATCTCAGTCACCATGAACACCAACTAACTGAAAATTGTTTGTATCTCATTTCAAAATATATGAATTATTTTGTATAACACTGTCTATAGGACTAGCTGTGAACACCAAGAACTGCAGTGATTTTTCTCTACATATCTAGTTTCCCCAACACCTGCCTTTGTACTTTGTTCTATAGAAATAAAAAGCATTCAATTTTCAAGAAACTACAGGGGGTTTTTAAAGATAGATGCTTGCCCCCCAAACATATTTTTAGTTAAATGTATAAAACAAATGAGCAGACAAACAGGTTTTTCTATATTATTTATCATATAGTACCATTTCAAACAAGTGATAAGGAGACAGCCAACAGTGGAAGTCCATACTGAAAACCCAAATGTGAGGCTTGAACAGGTCTCAAGGTTCAGTGTTAGACATGCAGGAGCAGATTGGCCAGCTGAAAAACTAGTGGAAGGTGGAATCATCTAGTGAAAATTAACATAGAATTAAATTTTCAAGGGCTTTTTGATGTCATCTTCACTAAATGGAATTAGGCACAGGGTAGGAGAGAGCAAGTAGAATAGATCATTAGGTTAGTTGGTAACAGGAAATAAACTGTGAAGTTGGAGATATGGTCCCTTTAACTAAAAGTGATAGAATCAGAGGTACCGATTCTAGGAAATGTCATTTTAGGCTTAGTCCTTTGGCAGAGCTTGAATTACCAACAATCAGGTTATTTGCGAGATTATTAAATTTAGGAACTTACTTTTTATGTGTTCGTTGGAAACAAAGAAATTTTTTATAAGGCATTTCTAGCTGGTTTCATCTGTCCTAAATTAGAACAAAAGCGATATGGTTTTCATAGTTATAAACGCTACGAAATGTGTTTGGAGAGATTACCTTTATTCCATGGTGCTGTGATTAAAATTGGAACTTGCGGAAATAAAGTGCTTAAAATCTAAAGGGTGATTGTTCTATGAGTAGACAATCACTGGTACCATGAGTACCCAAAACTGAACATGCCAAAGGGGATTGATCCAACAAATATTTAGTGTCTCTCATATGCTGAATTCTAGATATTGGGCACTAGTATGCAGTAATAAATTCGGCAGACAAAATGAATTCAACTGGCTTTCTAGTGAGAGGCAAACTGACTATAAAAAAAATATGCAGGATTCATGTGAAATCTACCCATGGGAAACCCCTCTACTTCTTCCTCTCAGTTGTTTAGTCTTTAAAATTGTCCATGGTCAAGGGAAGAAATTAGGATGCTACTGTCCCTGGTTTCTCCTAGCAAAAAGAGTAGGCAAACAGGAGCCATGCGAATCTTGAAAAAGGTATTGATTTTGACCGCTTGGAGAATTTGTATCTATAAGTACTAGCATCTAAGCACATGTCCATGTAATTAGTTCAAACAAATAAGCTCATAATTCATATTATAGCAGTTACCATGCCTGGCAATTATTTGTTTACTTTAGTTTTCACTGGTTGACATCAAACTTTTAAATGCAGAAATTGAGTCTCAGTCATATTTTTCCTTTGGTACCTAATAAAGTTTCTGATCCATAATTTCTGATTCATAATTAAAGATATAGATAATACTATAACATGAGATAAGATAGGAATAAACCAGAAGGCATATTGATTGGAGTCAATTTTTCTTATATTGAACTACATTTAATATTCTAGTTTCAAAGTAAACAACTTCGATTCATGAGATTGTATGATTTATGTGGAAAAAATTGTTTTTATGGTTTAAATAAGTTTGATGCATCTCAAGGCATCTTAAAGCAAATTAAATATTGCCATGCCATGGACCATTTAATAGTCCTTTATTTGCTAATCTGCATTGTGAATATCTGGAGGAGAATATAGTAATATATTTTTTTCCACAAAATATTTTGGAGTAGCAATTTTCTTCCAAGTGAAATCTAGGAAGTGTCAGTTTACATTGTTGGTGAAATGATTACTGTTATACTAATGATTTTGTATCTTGAAATACATAACCTATATTTAATGAATTAGGTATTAAACAGGTAATTCTATGGAAAATTTGTCGTCATCATCCATTTTTCAAACTCAGCCTTGCAGAATATTAAATAATTAATAAAATTGATAAAGTATATCCAAATCTACATTCAAAATGTATTGAATCCTTTGCTCTGAATTCGGCTGTTCTGCTTTCTACTTCTAAAAACAACTCTATTTTCCCTCCAAAAAAAGTAGAAAAGTATTTTTCCAATCAGAAGACATGTAGATAATTGCATGACTGTCCTCTATAATTAATTTATCATAAATTATTACTTGTTTGGGGAGGGGGGGTGGTACAATGACTTAAAAAAATCACCCCAAATGAGTTAAAATTCAAATTGAGAATGATAGAAATCATTATTTATGCAAAAGAATACCAAGGGCTTAAAAAATGTAGACAAAAAAATGTATTAAAATTGCATGGCCTCACCAGGATATCGACCAATCAGATAAATTTTGTTGAACCCATAAACATTAGAAAATAGGATGATGATGATTATTAATGTGACAATTAATGTGAGGAGTAGAATGACTGCATTACATAGATTTCTAGAACCAGTTAGCCTGTATTTTGTCTTTCCAGGTGAAAAATGAGACATAGTTAAGACCTGAAGAGAATTTGTCAAGACTACTCTTAATTTTTTGTGGGCAATTTATTCAGACAGAAGAATATGCTTAGTGACTTATATTTTGGATACAAAGCAGCATGATATGGAGTATGAGGTAACTGAAACATGTGATATTTTAGTCTCTTCCAGTTATAGGTCATGACTTTGGAAAGGGAAGAGGATATGGGCTGTGACCAGTTGACTACATAGACAGTGTTGAGGAATAGATCATTATTTATGATACCAAAGAAGTGGGCTTTTAGGAAGGTCAGACTGCATCTCAGGTTCAATTTATCTAAATGTATGATCCCTCACTTTGACACAAGCACTTTCCTAGGTATCTTCATAGGGATAACTTATTTAGTTCTTATAGCAAACTGATAAGAACAAACTATTAAAATCTCCATTTTTATAGATAAGGAAACTGAAGGTTAGATAAGTTTTCTTAATTAATGAAATTCAAAAGTAGTAGAGGTAGAGCACAAACTGTGCCTTTCAGTTCCAGGCTCTTAGCTTTATAACATGACTACCTTCTTTTAAAGGATCTGAAGAATGCATTTGGCAGGTGATTTTTCTTTTACATAAAATCGTTTTATCCATGCATTCACTTTTTTCCTAGCCATTTTTACTTATTTATTTATTTAACAAACGTACAGGATATATTGAGCATGAGACCTTGGAAAGAAGATGTAGAAATAAATGTATGTGGGTACAGAGCATCTCGAAGACTTTAACAGAAAGGTCAAAATAGGTTATTTAAATAAAAGAATAAAATGCACACCATTTAGAATAGCTGGAATGACATAGAAGTGAAATGATAATGACATAGAAAGAAGTACAATATTCAGTAATTATCAGAAAGAGACTAAAGAAAGATAGTAACAATAGAATTGATTTTGTGCCTCTATTTACCAGTGTAATGAGTATGTATGATATAAAAAGGAAAATTGAAAGTTTAGCAACTATAGTTCAGTATAATTGCATGGGTACCAGTGAATGTTATTTGAAGTTTATACCTTGATCAAAAGAAGCTAGTAGAGGAGTGAAAAGAGTTGATATTTATAAAGGACATATCTAAGTGGAAACCCAATGGTCTAAGTATAAAAGTTTTATGCTACATATTTATGTAAGTAAAAAAAAAAAAAAAGAGAGAAACAGGTACAGTGTTCTTATAAGGCTGCCAGAGTTTTTAAGACTGCCTAGGAATATGGGTGAGACACTTCGATGACTTCAAATTTCTGACATAACTTGTACATAAACAAGAGCTACCTTTCTTTAACTTCATCTCCATACTCAAAACTTGTTTCCTCTCTTTTCTTCTTCATCAAAATTCAAAAGAGAAAATAATACATTCCATTTACTATAAAAATCTTTAAATTATTATTTATCACTCAAAACATTAAGATTCTAATCTCAAAATTCTGCTGAAATGTCTCCGAAGGCAATAATGAAGGCCAAATTTCTGTTTTCATCATCTTGGAATACTCTGAGGAACATTTTGCATTGCTGACATCCCTTGTTCTTGGCTTCTTGTTTCTGCATTTCTTACTTAAATTTCTCAGCCAATTTTGGCTATTATGTTTTTGCTGCCTTTTCCAGAAATGTCAATGTTCCCCTAAGTATCCATTGCCAGTCATCTTTTCTCCCTTGCTTTATCATTCAATAAAACATAAATCTATATCTCTAGTTTATAACTTTCTCCTGAATTCCTGATCTTTATGTCTGGTTGGTTACTAGAACTGCCCAAATAAAAAACCTACAGGATTCTAAAACTCAATTCACTTAAAATTTTATTTCTTGCATTCCTCTATCACTTCCTCAGACTGTTTATTGAATTATGGGTATTATCATCCCACTTCAAAATCTTATCTGCCTTATCTTCAGGTTGCTAACAAACTACCAAATTTGCCATTATCTAGACTTTCAAATCTGTTCTCAAAGATATTTTCAAATACCAGTCTTATGTCTTTGTACCATAAACATCAAACCCCAGTTTCACAAAATGTATTGACATTCATGTTGTCGCATAGTCCATATTCCTTCTTTGTAATGTGTATTCACCTCAATTAAAATCTTCTTTGACTGTCCCTAGAAGAGCTGACAACTTCCACTAATGAGTTGACTAGCCTATATATTTACTTTAGCATGCTTTTCTTTCTACTAAATTTATTTATGCTTGTATTGAGAAAACTCCATATACATAAATGCTGGTACATTTCTATGAATTTCAAACAAAATCAACTTAGAAACAAAAGTAGTGTTAATGACAAAATGGAACCACTTTATAAGATAACAGTTTCTATTGAACATAAGGATAGAAAAATTCTAAATATATATGTGTTGCAGGTGTACAATTTAACAGGAAGGCATACACACACACACACACACACACACATTTCATGTATACATTTCTTAATGTAGTCTAACATATACAAATAAAATGATGGAGCTAAAAGGAAAACAAACAAACAGAATGATGGTGGGATATTACAACATGTATCCTTCAATATCAATAACTTGATTGACACATTCAATATAATTTATGTGTACAAACCAATGTACACAATTGCAGAATCTATATTATTTTCAAGTGCACAAAGACAATTTGTAAAAATTGACCAGATGCTGAATCATAAAGCTAGCTTTAGTATTTGTATTGAACTGACATCATGCAGAGTGAATACTTTTTGTACACTAATTAATCTGCACTAGAAAATCTCCAGATATTATGAAAATTAAAATAAACATTTTTGGACTACTTCTTGGGTTAAAAAAATCAACCTGAAAATATTTTGAAATGAATACAAATTGAAATGACATGTAATAAACTAAAGCCAATATTAAAGTGTATTTTAAATACACTTATAAGAAAAGAATAAGGCAGAAAATCAGTTGTAAGCATCTATCTCAAGAAGTTGGGGGAAAACAACACATTTAACCCAAATACAGAAGAAAAAAAATAATGAAAATTAAATAATTAATTAAGAATATTGTGTATTATACCAACTATGCAATAGAGAAAATCAAGAAAACAAAACAAAAACTTTTTAGAATAAACTGATAAAAGAGGTAGATATTGTTAGAAAAAAGTGATGTATCAAGAATAATGTATGGACTAAAAAGCTAAATCTCTAGAAATCCTGAAGATATTAAATGGAATGTTGTAAAATTATTTTTAACCTAAACACTGTAAAAATAATTTTCTTTAAAATATATATACCTAACAAAACTGACAAGAATGAGAATAAGACAGTCTAAATAATCATATGCAGGTTAAAGTAATATAATGAATAATAAAGATTCTGCATAAATAAAGTTTTTAGTACATAGAATTCCAATAATAGATATTGGAATTAATGGTGAAGATTTTCCTTTACGATCAAGAGAAATATTCCCAGGATCACCACTTTTATTCACTATTATGAGTATGTATAATATATATTAATATATATTAAGTTTGCTCTCAATATAAGAGCATAGAAAATCAATTCCATTTCTATGAACAAGTGATAAATAGAAAATAGAAATATTGTCTAATGATATAAAATATATCAAACAGAAATGAATCTATTGAAAGATGTAAAGCCTCTACATAGAAAATTCTACGTTATTGAGATAAATAAAACAATAGAATATAAAGATAATTCATGGAATGGGGGAAAATGTTTGCAAATGATATATCTGATAAAGAATTAATATCCAGATTATAAAAAGAGTAGTGAGAACTCAAAAATTAAACAGTGAACAAATGATTTGAATAGACATTTCTCCAAATAAGATATATCAATGGACAATAACCACATGAAAATTGTTCAGCATCATTAGTCATTAGAGAAATGCAGATCAAAACCACAATAAGCAAACTCATAGACACAGAGAACAAATTGATGGTAACCAGATGGGAGGGGTTTTGGAGAGATGGGTGAAAAAGGTGACGGGATTAAGAAGTACAAATTGACAGTTATAAAAATACTCAGGGACATAAAGTACAGCATAGGGAATATAGTCAATAATATTGTAAAAACTATGTATGGTTTCAGATGGGTACTAGACTTATTGGGGTGATCACTTTGTAAGGTACATAAATGTCTAATCACTATGTTATAGACCTGAATCTAATATAATATTATTTGTCAAGTATAAATGAAAAATAAAAAAAAATAAAATGCACAGTGAGGTCACATTCACTGGCTATAATGGCTATAGTGTTTTTAAAAATGGAAAGTAAGTGTTGGTGAGGATGTGGGGAAATTAAAATCCTCATGCATTGCTGCTAGGGCTGTAAAATGGTATACCCACTGTGGAAAATACTTTGGCATTTTCTCAGTGAAACATAGAATTAACATATGACCCAGAAATTCTATTCCTAAATATATACCCAAAAGGTCTGAAAACATACTATCATAGAGAAAAAGTTATACAAGAATGTTCAAGATCATTATTCATAATAGCCAAACAATGAAAAGGATAAAAAATTATCTAATAAATGGATAAGCAACACATGTTTTATCAATGGAATATTATTTAGCCATAAAAAGAGAATACTACTATGTGCTACAACACTGATGTCCCTTGAAAACACGCTAAGTAAGTAAAATAAGTTGGACACAAATGTCCACAAATTATATGGTTCCATTTGTATGAAATGTCCAAATAGGCGATTATGTAGAGACAGATTAGGGGTTGATAGTTGAAGATGATAAAAGAGAAATGGAGTCAATAGCTAATAATAATTTGAGGTATTGAAGATGTTCTAGAATTAGTGTGATGTTTACACAATATTGTGAATGTCCTACAAACCAGTAAATTGTTCAATTTAAAACAGTGAACTTTATGTTATGTGAATTATATTTCAAAAAGTCAATCAACTCTTAATAACGGAAAAGGTAGAAAGGACTGCTCTACTAGATACCAAGGTACGTTATAAGGTTATTTTATGTAAGATAGTGTGAAATAGACAAATAGTTAAATGGAGAACATTGACATCTAGAACCAGAGCCAAGCATCTATAGGCACTTATGACAAAACTAGCATTGTAGACCAGTGAGAAAAGATATTTTCAATAAATTTTGTTGGGTCAATTTGGAGCATAATGAAATTATGCCTCCACTCACACAGTTAAACATAAAGTTCAGTGGACTTTATGTGAGAGGCTAACAAATGAGTTGTGATGTAAGAGGCTAACAAATTATCACATAACAAAGATTTTAGAAGAAAATAGGGAAGAGTTTATGTGATTTTGTATAAACAGTATACAAAAAAAAATAAAGAGGTGGTTAAATTTGACTGCAGTAAATTAAAAATTAATTTGCAAAAAAAAGACATAGTGAGTAAAAGGTTAAGCCTTGGAGTCAGAAATAAATTTTCAACACATGTAAACAACAAAGGGCTCATATCTAGAATACATAAAATGTTTCTACAAATCAAAATAGAGAAGACAAGCCACATACAACGTAGACAAGAAAATTGAAAACTATATCCTTAATATATATATGACTAACATATGAAATGCAATAAAAGATTAATAATCTAGGAACTATAGATAAAAAGTATAATTACACAGTAAACTAGTGACTGTTATTAAGCAGAAAAAAAAATTATTTCTGGTGAGTTTGTGCAACAGTGGCAACTCTCATGCACTATTTGGGAACATTTGCTAAAGTAGAACATATACACATTTTCTGATCTTGCAGTTTACTCCTAGAATATATCCAACAAAAATACATGCTCAAGCATAAAAACACGTTCATAGTAGAATTATCCATTAAACCAAAAAGTGGAAACAATCCATATATCTGCCAATAGAGGATTATATATATATTTTATAATATTCATCCAATGGAATACTAAAGAGTAATGAAAATTAACTATAGTTATAAGCAACAAGACAGATGAACTTTACAAATACGATGTTAAAGGAAAGTAATGGCATAGAATGTCTATGTCTATGTATATGTGATTCCAATTGTATATGTTCAAAAGTAAGGCAAAATAAAGCTATATGATGACCAAAAAAACTGAAAAACTATGTGATAGTTTATTGAGATTATAATGCACATTGTGTTCAATGACATCACATGATATATTCAAAGAGTTGTCCCTCTTTGGCAACGTATAATCAGCATGCCATGCAAAAATACAATGACTATATGGTATTGATGCTATATATTACACAGATCCCTGAATATGCATCTGTGTTGCCTCACATGATTCATATTTTTATTTAAACCTGTGCTTTAGCATAACCCACAAGAAATATTCAAGTAGATTTAAACTTTGCATCTATATGTGTGTATATATATGCTGTATATAGGTGTATGTGTGTGTATGTGTGTATATATATTATTTATATACACATGTATATATTGTATATACTGTGTATATGTGTGAACAAGCTATGGGCTTCCAAGTGTTATCCATGTCCTAGTTTTTGATCTAAGTGATGATTACATGAGCATTCAGTTTGTGACAATATAGAGATATATACATTAGTACTTTTGCAAGTTTTTTATGTGGTTTATAACTCAACAGAGAAATAACTCAAATTATGAAAAGAAAAGAAAATATACTAAACATTCTCTATGGTTCCCATGAGCAGAACTAAGATCCAGCAATAGAGGCTTCTAGGAGACAGACCATCTATTTCACCTTTGAAGCAAGGCTAGGGAATTTGAAGAGCTGTCTCATAATACAACAGAATTCATTAATTTCTCCTCATAAGTGAACAGCTACTCTTCTCACATAATTCTAGGGCTTAGAGAAGGAATTTTAAGATTCTTTCCAGGTAATTTTTTTTTAACCAATTAATGGTCTAGCATTACGTGTATAATTTTGGTCAATAACCTAATTTAAATGTTCAGAGAATAAGGCACAAACATATTTATATGCACAGAAAACCACACACACAGTGTCTGATTCTCTTTATATTTATCGTATTTTCTATTCTCTTTCAAGGAAAGATAAGTGTTTCAATATCTGTACAATATGTACTCTCAAACTTGATTCCCAAGGCGAAAAGAAAAGGTGATCATTATATGTTTAAAAAAAAACTCCTTTATTTTATAATAATAAATGTTAGAAGTTCAATATCTGTGCTCAAACATAGAGGCAGGCAAGCATATTTACAAAGGTCTCACATTGTTTGCCTTTGCCTTTACACAAGACAACATTTATAAAACCTTTGTATTCCATGGCAGGTGCTGGGTCTTCTCTTAGGGAATTGTGCTGTTTAATATTGTCTTTCATTTGAACGTCAAGTACCTTTACAAAATAGAGACTGCATTTTAATATAATTTGGAAATTAAAACTCATTAACTTTTATCATAATATCTTTCATGAATTTACTTTTCCAAAATTAATCAAAACCAAGATTAATTACTGTCCGATAGCTAGCAAAGGCAGAAATATGGGAATTTTTTTAAAACTGAAGCTTTGATTTGCCTCATTCATAAGAAAATTAAATATATGTAATAAATATTAGAAGATGTAAGTACATTTAATACTAATAGTCCCCCTATTTTGAGTACTTAAAGAATTAAAATAATAATTTTCATGGCCACCTGAGTAATTAGAAATATTTATTTTCTTTATTTTAATGACATACTGTGAGATTAAACACTTCAATTTAAGTAAAAAATATATTTTTTACCTAAAAGTGATGTTCTAAAGCATTTTCATAAGTTTGTAATGCTTGTAAATATAAATGTTATAGAATTATAAAATTTTATTGTTTATATTTTTAAGCAATACACTAAAACAACTTTCTGTCTTCCTTATTTTATTTTGTTTTAGGCTTGGATTCCTGGATCATCCGGTGACTTCAAAAATTTGGTAAGATACTTTTTTTTCTGTAGCATTATTAATATTTTTGATTCCTGTGCCACACAATTTTGGATAATGTCTCTCTTCTAATCTCAGGCTTAACCCTTTTTCTTAATTCCCCCTCATTACTATCCCCTGAAGTTGAATCCCACAAGGCTAGTAGGAGTGGATTAATTTCATTTTAACCCACATGGGATGATCTGATAAGTCCAGATATTTCTTGAAGATTCACCTTCATGGGTCAGGAGAATATTCCAAAGAGGGGTAGCATTTGTTTCTTCAGGAACAAAAATTGCTACTGAAAGAATGAGAGATGAAGAGGATTATTCAGGTAAGTTGGAGAAAGTATCAATTTGAGAAATTTTCTTTTAAAAAAAGATCAAATAACAGCAAGATAAAAGCCATGGAGAAGAATGAGAATGAAAACTCAATTTTTAAAATGTTTTTCATTGCTACAATGTTGGTATTATAGTTTTTATATTATAGAACTAGAAACACTGAAGGCTCTGGTCTTTTCCACATGGAAACAAAATTCTGAGGTATCCATCTGGCACATATGTTATAGGCATAGAAAAGATAATTTTTAATAAAAAAATGACTGGCCGCAGTAGAAGTTTTTACTACTGTTATATTTTTTCCAGACAACCACTTCTGTATTCATTTGAGATTCCACCCAGCCCCTTTTTATCTCCAAATATTCTTGAGATATTGTTTGCATTCAAATTCTTATATTGAGATCCTATTATGTTCTGAACCTATAAGACTATAAAACATATTCTATCTCTTAGTTTATCTTAATTCTCTAAAGAATACTTTAATTTGAATTCTTATTCTTGTGCTATCTAGGAGGCCCCAACTCTTCTAATTTCTAGAGTCACCCTATAATACTCAGCCAAGAGTACTATGAAGTTACAACTTGATAGATTTCAGGAGTACAGTCTTACACACCATTCTTCACTAATAAATGGTTATTTCTGGATTAGAATAGAATGAATGGGAGAGCGGTGAGAGTTCAGCCTGTTTTTGTTTTGCATTACTTCTTGCTTCCAAATGTTTCTCAGCTACCTTCTGGTCATCTTATCAAAGCTTTCCTGTGCTGCTCCAGGCCATCCAAGTGTATACCTCCTGCCAAACGGTAACAAAGTTGACAGTAAACCTTCATGTTTAAAAAATATTACCAGAGACGAGGTTAAGCTAACAAAATTACAGCATGCAAAAGGAAAACTTAAACTTTTATTTATATCAGATCCTACTGTTCATGAAAGCCACTGCACCTTGCATTCTCAAAAGAGTATGCACTCTGAGTCACTTTCCTCAGTACCAGCACACCACTGTATTGGTGCCTGCATCCCCACTCCCCCACCCCCAGCAGAATCCACTTTGGCATTCTTTATATTTGAGTCCAGCCAGCAAAGTGAAGAATGTGTTAATATAATAATATGTCAGTGTTTACCCAACCTGCAAAAAAGAATAGCCCTTCACCATGCACTTTTTCTAGGCAGAGGAGGATTTTGCATTACCTTTGGATAGAATCGTATTGAAATTACACCCAAACCAAAAAAAAAAAAAAAAAACCCAAAAAAAAAAAAAAAAAAATCTACTCATAATGATAATTCAGTGTTCCATATTTAGCCATAAATAGGAGCAATAGAAACTTAAAATTCGTATATTAATTCTCAGGATGAGGATGAGGGTTAGCCTCCATCCCTTGAACACTCCGAAAATGAAAAGCTTTGTTTAAGCATTTGTTGGGGAGGAAGGAAGACTTGATGGGGTCTTATAGATAGCAGGCATTTTATCTCCTCTTTGCATTATGATAAATCTCAAAGTCCCTGGATGCCTCCCACAAAAAAAAAAAAAAAAAACAAAAAAACAAAAACAAAAAAAACTTTTTATCTGTATTAGTGGAATCCCAATTTTCTTCCTATAATTCTTCTTTTTCTCTGAATTCCACCTTTCTTCCATGTTGAACTTGACTGTGGGCTCTTCCAGTTCTGATCAGCACATTTATCCTCTAGGTCTTCACGTATCTTCTAATTTGTCACTTTTAATCCATGTTTCACAAAACAGACAGATTTATTGTTAAACAACACATATTTCTCTTGTTTATGTATCCCACCATGTTCCCTGTAAGTTTATTTTTTTAATGTGTTATACAAGATATAATCGAATACGTCCATGTTTAATCAAAAGCAGTTATTCTTGAGTGCATACCAAGAAATTCGAGGATAATTGATTACTTTGGTCAGTTCTTTCCTCTTGTAGCCCTCATTGTCACTATTTCCACTTCCGTGAACAGTTGTTTTTCCTATCTTCCATACATTCCTTCCTATTCATTCTTCAAGGACTAGTTCAACTCCCATTTTCTCCTGGAAGTCTTCATTGTTTTAAATATCATAATTCGATTCCTTCTCTCCCTGGACTCTTTATTTTCAGGATCACAAAGTTTAACACTTTATCTTATATTTACTATCATATGTTCTAAGGTTCTTGTGTTGTGTGCATATTTTCTACTCAGTAATTTTGCAGCTCATTAATTTAAGTGAGGTAACTGCCATTTTGAGCTATTTATGGTAGCATACCTAACATATCGCTCTGTGTTTAGCAGTTCCCCAAGAAATATTTTCAGTTTAATAACTTATTTAGGATCGCAACAACAGTTATAAAGACTGAACCTAAATTTAATTTATATTATAGTTTGCTTCTATACTATTATGATTTTTAAAAGAAACAATGTTGTGGACATGATGGTTGATTACTAGTATCGTTTAAAACAAATTCTGAATTATACGATACACTCTTTAAAACTGTAGTTTATAGTATAATTCAGAGAAAATAAAATAAATGTAAAATTTAAACCATGAAAGTATTGAAATATAAATGATCATATGTAAATTATTAGAAAATAAAATAAAATATACTCTGTTCAATTATATAACTCTCAAGCTAAAAAAAAAGAAAAAAAAAGATTTACTCTAGAACTAAATGCCAGCAATAAAAATTTACTTCAATATGAAGAGTTAACATTGCCCATGTTGAAGTTGAAAATATTTACAAAAAACATTACTTCAGCATTTAAAATTTACATAAGGTAATGTGTTTAATGCTTATGATTCACTGAATTTTGTATCTGTATGCGCAATTACAGCAATCTGTTCCAATTCATAAATTTTATTTTCTGCACCTGGAGTTTGGACATTTTAAGAGGTCAACATAATAACACATGCACAATTATATACTTTTGATGGAAGTACATATTTTTAAACATTCACTGTATATTAAATGCTATGCTATGTGCTTTTTCTGTGAAGTCTCATTTCAAACTTCCATTCACACTTTGAGATATGAATTTTGATCACCATTTTAAAGCTGAACTGATGAGGGGTCAAATAAATTAATTAGTTCATCTGTGGTAACTTAGTTAATCACGATACTGAGAATTCGGTATTATTCCTAGAACTTCAAAGACCCCACTAAGATACCTTCCCAAAGAAAACTCACCTCAGTCAGCTTTTAATAAAACCCAATTCTATATATTTTGGAGTAATATCCTTGACCTTTAGTTCTTAAGAAAATTGATACAAAAGTGACTAAAATGAGTTTTAAACTTTATACCTACAGTTATTTGAGATGAAAATTCTGCTGTCATCAGTTAGTATGCTTCTCTGATAAATAAATTGTCATTACATGAATATAAGTCATATATTCAGAGACCAAAGGGAGGAATTGTATTCTCATCAATTCATTAATTCATCCATTCTCTCACAATTTATTGAGTACTGGTGCAAACAATCTCATGTAGTTTGGGTAATATAGAAATTACATTCAAAAACCATCATTTTATGTGTTCTTCATGTGGTGCTTTTATTTTTATTTTTAATTTTTTTAAATTGCTATTGACTATAATTCTGAGCGTATGTTTTAAGGCTATTATTGTTTCCCTCTACTTTGCAGAGATAGCAAGCTAATGGAAATCATAAGGCAGTGTGAGAAACATGTTAATGCACACTAATACTTCCTTTCCTTTCACTCTTGAGCATAAAGAAGATTATATTTTCCCCTCACCCTACATTTAGATGGGGTCATGGGATTAATTCTGGCCAAGAAAAAATGGCAGTGAAGTATATCACTTCTAGGCAGAGGAGCTGTGCTTTCTAGTCTTTCTCTGCCTCTGCAGAGGATACTTCAATTTGAGATAAATTATCCTGGATCCCTGAGTCACTTGATGGAAGACAACTGTTCTGGCAAGTCTCACAGTTCCACAGCCTGCCTATAAAGAACAAGAAGCAAATTATTTTGTCTTAAGCTACTGAGTTGATTTTTTTTGAGGGGGGAGGGGGGTTGCTTTGTTCCAGCAACATAGAGCTTGCCTAAATTAATCAAATAGTCCTTGATAAAATGAACAGTGTAGTGTTTGTTTGAATAAGTCTGAAATCTGGAGTCATATTTCCAAAGGTGTATTAAGGCAGTATTATTTTTTTACATTTATATTGATTTATTTTAGACTGTAAAATAGTTTTTACCTGACTGCCACCAAATAACCTGAGGTCCATTTGTTTGGTTGGCATAGCAGGTAGCCTAGGCTCCCAAAATAAAAGCCTGGGAAAATATGTACTATAATATTTAATAAAAATTAGCTATTATTCATTTAATAAATACCTTTGGATAAAGTGGACAACCTGAAATAGAGAGAAATACAAGACATCTATCTGAATTTAAAATGGTATAATTTCCTCTTGAAAACTGAATAACATTTTTGTAATAGTACGGTTACCCCTTTAATGTTGACGCATTAGGTTGCAGTCCATATTAAAGACCGCACAACAAATATTTTCATTTTCCTAAGATAAAAAAAGAGTCTCCATGTCTTAGATTATTTTATTTTGGTGTGGTTCTCAGAGTAATCTACGTTCAGCTCTTTACTTTTTGGAAAGACATGAAATAACACCCCCTTCTTTGTTTGGTTCCTTTTCTTTTTCTAGCGGAAGTCTGTATGCTCTCATTTTTTGTTAAGAGATGTACTAATTTAAATGCAATAAAAATATCAACTAGCATTATTTCTACAGCAGCTAATTAGTTCAACATAACCCTTTTTCTTCATACATAGGACTAGATATAAATAATTGTATACAATTACCTGGAACTGAAATGATTTAAATGTACAGCTACGGAAAGGGCACAACACATTATGCCTCATGAAGTATTTCATGCCGATCACTACTAGCCTCTAAAACAGTTGTAGGACATTAAAATCTACCTTTATAATGTTTATTCAACTTTTAAGAGTCAGTCATTACAGCTGGAAGGTAGTCCAACCTGTGTGTTACATTCCTTCGACAATTTCTATTAACTTTCTATCTGCTTGCTCCTCTTACCTAATTTCACTTTTAGGATGGAGTTCAAAAGTTCTTAAGGCATCACATTTCATTTTGGGGAGATGACTAGTTTTTAACCATATTTTCTTAGCATTGAGCAAAAATTATGTTAATCGTATTCTCCTCAGGGTGGCATAGTACTTACATATTTGCTAATAACAATCTTTAGTTGGACTCAATTAGTTTCGATAATTGGACTACATGGAGAAGTGTCATTTTAGTGGAAATTTAAATTATCTACTTTTTAATTTAAACTGCTCTCGTCTGATGTAGAATATTAATACATGCTGTTATGAAAACAATTTAAATAGGGATTCTAATAAATCATCTGACATTATCTATCTTAGTACTAATATAGTGAAAGAACGTTTTGTGGTTAATTAAGCACGGCATCCTTGCTTCATTTCTTGCCTGCTGTCCTAAGTCAAGCAGAACTTTTCCAGGTGTTCACCAAAATAGAAATACTACCCTAATAGTTTTTTAATATATATATTTTAAACTCCCTATTTATTATTTTGCATTTGTTCCTCTAACCTGGGTGTTTAAACCACTAAACATATGGTACAACCAGTGTCATGTGATACCAGGGAAACTCTTCAATTTGCAGCTGATGCCCCTGTCCACTTTGTTCCTCTCTCTTTGTTTTTGAGAGAGATGCAAGTACAGTCGTTTCTACTTTGCCCCAGGCTGAAACACCTCATGTAATTCAAACACTAGTATCAAAAAAAGATATATACTTTGAAAAGTTGTCCATGGACATATTAAGACATATGAAATTGTCTTTCCATGCATAATTTCTATTTTTTAGTTGACGCTGAATCGGTTTACCTATTTTGTTGTTGTTAATGGGAAGTTATGTGGTAGAAGGTGTCTTTTAAAATTTCAGAAATAGACGAGGGACAGAAAAACATGAAAGTTAATAAAATGATTGAGGTTGAAGAAAGGCAATATTACAAAATACGTTTAATTTTCCAGAAAACTTTTAAGCATAGATTTAACTTTAAATACTTTTATCATACTTGTCATAAATAAATATTGATTCACTGCCAAATAAATGCCTTTTGATTATTATTATTATTTTCATTGACAATATTTGCTTTGTCTACATCTGGCTATTTCCAATTAGACTAATTAGTCCTCAAATATTTATATTTTATTTATTCATTTAAATCTTTCTACCAAATAAGTATAGTTCTATTAATAACACATTGAAAGCACTATCTCCAATATAACCACTGATTTACAGACATATACAATATCATACATATATATTCGTGTTTTTGATTTGTATATAGAGTGTTTTGCAACAACCACATGTTTTGAATTTTTACTTTAGTTTTTTGTATGCTCTCTTATTAAGTACAATTTTACAACAGGTTGTACAGACACAAGATGATTTTTTTTAAAACATGCTTAAAGAAAACTGTATCACTTTACTGAAGGTATTGAGCAATGGTAAGTGGCAAGGTGCATGGGCTTTATGAAAATTGGGGCTATGCTCATAGGAGAACATATGGTGGATTTTACTTTGTCCATATGATAAGCTGCGATTGCCATGCACATGTGCTAAGCCTTTATAGGTCTTCCATGTCTAGGAAGTGAGGATTTTTTTTGTTTTGTTTTGTGTCTCTCTCTCTGTGTGTGTGTGTGTGTGTGTGTGTGTGTGTGTGTGTGTGTGTGTGTGTAGAATGAAATGGAAAAGACCAAGGAGATTACTGAGAAACATAATAATAGAAGATTAATTCTAGGATAATGTTTTTTTTTTAAGTATTATATGACATGTCTATACCTTGTTAAATAGATGTGCAAGCTACCCACAAACCATAGTATAGGATTTCTTTTTCTTATCTAAAGTTCTAATTAAAATAAACCACATTTCATAATTAGGTAGCTATATGGTTGGATTTGTTGGGTTCTCTTTCTGCTCTTGTATGATTCTCATGAATCATATGATTTTCTAAAGGATGTTCCTGCTAGGGAAAACAGAATAAAACTTCTGATTATTACATTTAATCCAGTTTTGTTTTCAGTGTTTTTAAATCACAATTCTCATTTAATAAATATTTATTGCAATTTCATGAAGACTGCAATTTGTCATTATTTTCACAAAAGGATTTGCCACACACACAAAAAAATTCTCAAACGTTTCTTCTTCTTGACTAAGAAGAAAATATGGAAATTTTGTTGTATCAACATCTATCTGAATAATTACAAATACTTTCTATCCTGAAAAGGAAATCAAGGAAACTGGGTAAAGGGACTACTTTAAAACCTAAAGATATAACTATACTGATGAGCCCCTCTCACTGACACTCATGCATAGGAATAAGCAAGGCCATTTTTTAAAAATGGTACAAGCCATGCTTAGTATCACAGCTCAAAGTTTATATATTACATATATATATGTATATATATATATACACACACATATATATACACACACATGTATATACATATACATGTATATGTATATATATGTATTACATGTGTGTGTATATATATGTGTGTGTGTGTATATATATATATACATATATATATGTGTATATATATATATATATATAAACTCAGATTGTATGTTCTTTGTGTTTTGTTGGTGATTTTTCATTCTCATTTCCAGTGTGTTAAAATGATTCAATATTATAATTTTTAGTGCTAATTTGATCAATTTACCTTTCCAATGAACTCAGAAATGATCTGAACTGCAAACCACTAAAGTTTTGGCCAGAACTCATGCTACCCCAGTGTCCATCTCTTTAAAAACTCATTGGAGAGAATCCAAAATGTATGAAATCAGCATTTCAGAATCTTAAAGTCAGACTTACACAAAATATCAATGATGTTGTACATTTACCTTCCATGGTAATATCATTGCATTTTAGCAAAATGCAGATTTTTTGTTGTTGTTCTTCATCAAATATAAAATTTGAGGTAAAAAAAATTATACTGTGATAGTGGAGGATAGAATATGTTTTAGTGTTTAAACATTTGTTTTTTATAGATTAAGACACATCATTCAGTTTTGTTGTGGCATGGTTTTGGTTTTGTCTAATTGACTCTATTAAGAAGTAAGACTATTTTTTTTCAAATTAAAAATAGTCTATATGTTTTTCATTTGTCACATTCAGAAGCATCATTTTTAAGGGATTTATTTTATGCTATTATTATATTACAGTGTTTATTTTGACCATGTAGCAATACTTTAGCACATACTTAACAATTTTAAAATTTAATAAGAAAATCTTAGATATCATTGAGAGTATTTTATAATTCTGTGTTGCAAATTCCATTCACTTACTTCTCAGTACTGTTTGAATGTAGCAATTACAGCCTGATTTCTCACTAGGAGTTATTTGCATGGCAGTAAGGGTCATGTATGCGGATTCCATTAAATCTTTCAAGTTATCCAATCACTTTTAGTTCAAAGCAATAATAAATAGTTATTCTATATATGTTTGATACACTGACAAGATTATCTGTGTTTCTTGATTTAAGATTTTTACCTTTATAACCTTAAGTAGATAAGAACTTTAAAAAGTGACTTATTCTTGATTTGAAAAAATATGACTGTGGAAGGGATATCATGATCCTTGAGCTTGAGTTATAGGCCAGTAAGAACTTGTGTGACTTTTGACAAATAATTTAATAACTTAAGTCTCAATATTCTCATCCATGAAATGAATCTATGTGTAAATTTTTTTTTCAAAATTATTTTCAAATCTGATTATATGTTTTGGATAAAAAGCATCTCCCCACCCCATTTTTGTATTTGGGTAAGTAGTCACAGATGTTTTCTTAAATTCTCACCAAAGTTATACAGAGTTGAGCATGAAAATCCTGATAGCATGATGATGACATTTTATTTTAATGTTGATCTTGTTTCACATTCCTGTTTGCAAATTTAATTTTCTCTTATAAAAGAAAATATTTTGGTATATTCTTCACAGAATGCCAATAGATAACTCGAGTATTTATTTTGTATTTATAGCCATTCCTTGACATACTACAGAACCTTTTTTTTTTTTTTTTTTTTTTTTTAACACCTACAGCACATGGTATTCCTGGATGGTCTCCCATCCAAGTACTAACCAGGCCAAACACTGCTTAGCTTCTGAGATCAGACAAGATTAGGCATGTTCGTAGACATGGCCATGGCATGGCTGTAGACCAGAAGAATTTTATGTTTGTAAATTATGTAGTACTATCTCCACTTCTTCCATAAGTAGAGGGATGCTATTTTCTGGGAAGTTAGGAATGATTTGAATTTGTAGTCAAGATTTACTGAGAAAAGGATAGATCTTTTGTTTCAAGTCTTTCTATTACTAGTTTGTTTTTGTTTTTGAGTTTTGATTCCTATAATATATGCTGTTACTGTGAGAGTATTACAATGAAAGTATAAAGTAATTCATATGTTGTCATATTATTTTTATAAATGGGGTGTCTGATAATTCAAAATGGATTATCCACATCAAGATTAATGGATGGATAATACTATATCAAGATTAAGTGTGTCTGTCTATTGCACAGAAAACTGGCTTTTTATTTCCATCATCTTTTAAACTATCAAATGCTATCAAGACTATAATTGTGGAATAAATCTGGCTACTTCATATCCATGGTAAAGCTTTCCCCTGGGAATACAGAGAAACTTTCTTTTAAATAATTTCTTTCATTTCTGTTATTTTTAGAATTAAAATTTAAGATCCTGGTTAAAATGACCACCAAAGTAATGTAAACAAAATGAGTGAGATTTACCTATCTGTACATTGAAAGATTAACTCATTAAAAAGTTTATTAGTACTTCTTAATTATTAAAGGATTTCATTTTAGATAGAATTACAGATTGTGTTAAAATTGCTGTCTACAACATTCTTTAGTCTTTCAGTTCTTTGCTTAACATTTTTTGGAATAGGATTTTAAAAATATGTGCCTTTTCATATTGAGGTGAAAGAACTCATTGGTATAAATAAGTACATTCTCAATACTGTGATTATTTTTTTCATCTACATATCAAATATTTATATCTAAATTATTTTAAAGTTGAGGATTTGCATGTATTTGATTGTTGTATATTCTATCTTTTTAGTTTTATCTGAAACAGGTATTTACCCTTTAATTCTAGAAATGAACTAAAACTGTCCATCTTTTATTTTACTTCACATAGCATAATACCCTCAAGATCCATCCATGTTGTCACAAATGAAAGGATTTCCTTCTTTTTTTTTTTATGCTCCACACAAATTTTAGGATGATTTGTTCTGGTACTGTGAAAATGCCATTGGATTTTGATAGAGATTGCATTGAATCTATAGTTTGCTTTGTTTAGCTTGAACATTTTAACATTGTTTTCCAAATCATCATTATGTCTTTCTATTATTTGAATCTTCTTCAATTTCTTTCATAAATGTGTTATAGTTTTCATTGTACAGGTCTTTTACTTCCTTGGTTAAATTTATTCCTAGGTATTTTATGAGTTTGATGCAATTGTAAATGAGACTGTTTTCTTTAATCACTTCTTGCTAGTTCATATCAGTATATGAAAATGCAATAGGTATTCTCATATTGATGTCATATCTTATAACTTTACTGAATTTGTTTATTCTAATAGTTTTTATGTGGAGTCTATAGGATTTTCTATATATATATATGTCATCTGCAAATAGTGACAGTTTTACTGCTTCCTTTCCATTTTGCATGCCTTTCCTTGCTTTTTCTTGCCTAATTGCTCTGGTTAGGACATCCAGTGCTAGTGGTGAGAGTGGACATCTTTTTCTTGTTCCTGATCTTTGAGGAAAAGCTTTCAGCTTTTCACTGTTGAGTATGTTATTTGTGGGCTTGTCTATGACCTTTTAATTTGTTTAATTAATTAATTTGCTAATTTTGGTATCCTGCTTTCTTTTATTAAACAAGGTTTGCCCTTTCTATATGTCTTTTATTATGATGAAGTACATTCACTCTATGTACACTTGGTTTGGTGTTTTTATCATAAATGGATGTTTAATTTTTTCAACAATTTTTTTTTTGTATATGGAGGTATTGAGATGATCATATGATTTTTATCTTTCATTTGCTTAATGTGATATAGTACATCAGTTGATTTGGGGTTGTCAAAACATCCTTTCATCTCTGAAATAAATCTCACTTGATCATGGTATATGATCCTTTTAATGTATTGTTGAATCTAGATTGCTAATATTTTGAGGATTTTTGCATGTATATGCATCATGAACGTCGACTTATATTTTCTTTTCCTGTGACATTCTTGTCTTGTTTTGACATCAGGGTAATGATGGCTTTGAAAAATGCATTAGAAAATGTTCCATCCACTTCTTTTTTTTCTTTTTCTTTTCTTTTCTTTTTCTTTTCTTTTTTTTTTTTTTTTTTGGAAGAGCTTGAGAAGGATGGACATTAATTCATCTTTAGATATTTATTAAAATTCATCATTGAAGCTATCTGGTTCTGAACTTTTATTTATTGGTAGGTCTTTGATTACTGATCCAATCTCCTAGTAATCCATCTATTAAGATTTTCTATTTCTTCATGATTCTGTCTTGGAAGTTTGTGTGTTTCAAGAAATTCATACATTTTTTTCTAAGTTGTCTATTTGTTGGCATGTAATTGTTTAGTAGTAGCATCGTATGATCTTTTGTATTTCTGTGGTATCAGTTGTAACTTTTATTTCATTCTGATTTTATCTATTTAAGTTCTCTCTCTTTTATTCTAGGTTAGTCTGACTATGGCTTGTCAATTTTGTTTACCCTTTTGAAGAACTAGCTCTTAATTGCATTGATTTTGCTATTTCTTTTTAATCTCTATTTCATTTATTTCCACTATGATATTTGTTACACCCAACTTTGGCTTCATTTGTTCTTCTTTTTCTCATTTCTTGAGTTATAAAGTTAATTTTTTTTTATTTGACATTTTTTCTTGTTTCTAGATGTAGGTATTTGTCACTATGAACTTGCTTCTGACCACTGCTTTTGCTGCATTCCATAAGTTTTAGTATGTTGCATTTTCATTTTTATTTGTCTCCAGGTTTTTTTTTTTTTATTTTTCTTTGATTTGTTCTTTAACTCATTGATTGTTCAGGAGCATGTTGTTTAATCTCCATATATTTGTGATTTTTTTCAGTTTTCTTCCTGTAGTTTATTTCTACTTTTATATGATTAAGATCAGAAAAGATGCTTGATACAATTTCAGTCTTTTTAAGTCTTTATTAAGACTTCTTTTATGGCCTAACATATGATTTATTCCAAAGAATGTTCCATGTCTGCTTGAGAACAATGTGTATTCTGTTGCTTTTGAATGGAATGTTCTGTATATATTTGTTAAGTGAATCGGTTCTAATGCATTCTTTAAGGACAGTGTTTTCTCATTGATTTTTCTCTCTGGATGATTTATGCATGATGAAAGTAGGGTTATTAGCACGCTCTATGATTATTGTATTGATGCCTATTTATCTCTTTAGGTCTGTTAATATTTGCTTTATATACTTAGGTACATTATCCATTTTTAATAGAATTTTTATAAAATTCTTACTGAGTTATACAAACTCTTATACATAAAAGTACATTTTTAAAAAGCACCCAGGGATTTTTGTCTTTTTTTTTTAACAGCATTTATGATGTATTTTACCACGCAGGATTTTTATGTAATTAATTTTACTAGTTGTGTTCTTTATTGTTTCTAGTTTACTGCCATGCTTAGAAAAACTTTCCCTATTTAAAGATTATATACAATCTCACTATTCTTTTTTTTTTTTTTTGGTATTTTTAGAGTGTTTGTTTCAATCTTTCTTTGGATAAATCTCAATTAATTTTCTTGCAAAGTATACCAAAGTAATATAGCTTTGTGTGTGTGTGTGTGTGTGTGTGTGTGTGTGGCAAAAACTAGCTAATTATCTCAATCTTATCACTGAGCAATATTTCACTCACTGATTTAAGTTAATGAAGTAGTATTCTTATTGTTATTCTTTTACATATATATGTATATGTATATATATATAAAATATCTGAAAATATGTTTCATGCCAATATAAGAGCTCTTAAAAAATTGTCCCACATTTACCCAGAATTGTATGGCTGTGGACAGAGCCCAAGTCAATTATTATAACTTTCAGTTTGATTTTGCATTAGTATTTAGTGTTGCAGTGATTTATCAGAGCAATTTTTTCTTGTTGCCATGTAAAAGTGTGTTAATTCAGTGATCCTCCTCTGAAAAATGGTTATGAGGCAAAATATGCTTTAGCCCTATGGTAGAAGTAGCATTTATATCAATTAGGAATAAAGAAAATCCAACTTCACCTTAGCTTTTATACAGGAAACTCCAGTGAGGCAAGTCTGTGCTCCTTTAACCTCATATAGTAATTTATAGTCAATAATCTTTTTGCTTAAATGGATCACCTGTTATTAAAGATAATAATCATTTATACACGCTACACAGACCATTGCTTAGACACCTCATTATACAATAAAGCATCTTGGTACTTTCTGCCGCTCTGGGAACTATTGTATAAGTTTGTGTTGGGCTTAGATTTCTTAATGAGATGAACCATTTAGTGAAAATGCTATAAATTTAAGGATTTGCCACAGGAAAAGAATTAGAATGTGAAAGAAACAGTGGCACCTGGCAGAGGCAAAGAAGAGCCCACAGTAGGTCTGCTGTAGTCACCATCTTGCCAACGCCCATTCATGCTCTTTTAGTAGCAGAAACAGTGAGAAACAAAAGAACAGAATATTGATGTGTGTGTGTGTGTGTGTGTGTGTGTGTGTGTGTGTGTGTTGTGTGTGTTTATACACATTGTTCTCAAGCAGACATGGAACATTCTTCGGAATAAATTATAATATACTTTAGGCACAAGATGCCCTATTTTGAATATGAAACTTAGAAATTCAACTTGCTAGTTGGGAGTAGGGAGAATAATTTACCTTCCTAGAAGTTCCTTTGAAAGTTCCCAGCACTCATATTAGAGAGACACAACTTTGGACAAGAAATTTCAATTAATGATAAAAGCTACAAAATTAAAACTCACCAAACCCAGGTTATAAAATCAAAGACAAGTGGCCTTAATTTTAGTGAAATCTGCCAACAAATACACACACACACACACACACACACACACACACACACACCAATATTCTGTTCTTTTGTTTCTCACTGTTTCTGCTACTAAAAGAGCATGAATGGGCGTTGGCAAGATGGTGACTACGGCAGACCTACTGTGGGCTCTTCTTTGCCTCTGCCAGGTGCCACTGTTTCTTTCATATTCTAATTCTTTTCCTGTGGCAAATCCTTAAATTTATAGCATTTTCACTAAATGGTTCATCTCATTAAGAAATCTAAGCCCAACACAAACTTATACAATAGCTCCCAGAGCGGCAGAAAGTACCAATATGCTTTATTGTATAATGAGGGGTCTAAGCAATGGTCTGTGTAGCGCAAGTCCTGCAAAATGTGTAGAATGCAAAACCAATTTATCCTCTGTCTATGAGACATCTACCACTTTAAAAAATAATAAAAAAGAAAGAGCATGAATGGAATAGTTTATATAATAGCCTACCTTTCTTGAAACAGGGTGATTTAGGAGGCTCTGCATTTATTTTTCTAAAGTGAGCCATCTTTTCATGGGCCAACTCAATTTTAGTTCTATGATGCTTTAAAGTATCATAAATTAATCTAACTTAGCCTTGAACTACCTTTATTCATGGCTTGAACCCTGTGTTTTGCACTTGATATAATCTGATTATTATAATTGTTTCCTGGCTGTTTATGACATCCCTTGAGTTCATTCACTGGAAGTAATTAATGACAGATGCATGGATCACATTTCTTGTTGTTTTTCATGTCTAGCGTGAGATCTAGAGATCTAAGTGGATTAGTGACGTTCTTGATGCATGTCATCATGCCTCACTTATCAGAAACATGATCTCCTTTCCCCACACTAAATTTCTTGGGTTTTGATTATTATTTTAACAACATACAAGAAACATTTATGTCTTTAAGCTTAGTTCTTAGATAAGTATTAATAAACACTTTATATCTGAGCTTATCTGGCAGAAATAGAATGCAAGGCTATGAATATTTCATTTCTAAAACAGTAAATGTAGACATCAGTGCAATGGCTCACTTACCAAGTAGAATAAACTTGCCCATTTACAATTATTTTATTTAAAAGTTTGAGCATGGCTTAATGAGTGCTGAATATTAGGATTCTTTTTCAGATATTCAAACAAGTCAAGGTGGACAAGAGTAGTGACAAATTTAGCAAATGAGTTTTTTATTAGTGTATTTTATATTCTTTATCCATCATAACTTCTTTTCAATTATTCTGTCACTATAGCAACCACATACCATTCTAATGAAAACAATAAACACCATAAAGAATATTTTATGGAAGTTTTTAAAAAGCTATATTAGGTAATAGACTACTTTCAATACATTTCTTAGGTCCTCCTGGTATGTCATTGGGTTTAAAGTATTCAGGTGGAGAAAAGAAATTTGCATTATTCTGAGACCAACTGGATGAACTAAAAAAAGCTTTTGTCAGCCTAATTTGTATAATAATCCATTGTAGTGTCTGAAGGGTGCCTGTATGTTCAAAAATGACAATGCAGAATAGGTATGTCATCTAGCAGAGACTTATTGTCGACCATTCCAGCAGTTTGGACAAGCTTGGGAGGAACTTTTCTCATGGGGTAGTGTTTTTCCTTCCCTGTGGGTTTAATTTGTTTTTGACTGAAAGAGAGCATCATGCTTTTGGCAGTCTGTAAATTAAAATATTAATGAACTGAAATAAAAAGTAAAATAGAGTGTTTTTTATTAAACGCAATCAAAGTTTATAAATATATCTCAGACTTGTCATCCTGTCAGTGTGTCCCTAGGCTCAAGCAATAAAGGAGAAAGTTTGATGAATTTTATTTCTTCAGGCTTATGGTTATTGCCATTTTCTTTTAGAAACGGGAAATGCTATTATTTTCTTCTTTTGTCCAGATGGCTACTATTTTCATGTTCAACAATAAAAGAAATTAGAAGTAAAGGAGAGAAAATATTCAATGGATGTTATTTTCTTTTATTACACTATTTTGTATTTGGTTTTGAATGCCATAGAAACTCAAAATTCAGTTCTTCAAGTTAAAATCAATGAAAGAATTGTTTGAATTTTGTGTTTTGCTAAACTGGCACAAGATCTCAAAACACTAATGCTGAATTAAATCCTAAAGGAAAAATCATGTACATTTGTGCATCAAAATTGACAGTATCTGTGTCAAGAGAACTATTACTGGTTTATTTTTTCCTTTGAATGACTCTTCATATAGTTGGATATAGCTGTTTAACTTGGAAATCATGCCATGCCTCTGAAGCTGTCCTGTCTAATTAGGCTGACTATATCTTGTTCATAACCCACAATTTGAGGGCTGTTTGAATAGACCAGGGTTTCTCAACCTTCACCCTATTGACATTTAAAGATATTCTATGTAGTGTGGGATGCTTAGAAGCATCCCTGGTTTCTATACACTATATACAATAGTAACCCACCAATTCTAACAAACGAAATTGTCTCTAGGCATTACCATTGCTACATGGATGCTAAAACTTCCATATGTTGAGAACCACCCAGATATAGTGAATGTAACTCTAATAGAAGTCCTTTATCCTCAGTATTTGTCCCATCTAAAAGAAAAAATCCCTTAAAACAAGATAATAAGTAATCTAAATTATTATTTGAAATATTATATTTTTATCTTTTTGTTTCTATTGCCAGAGTTTTATATTATACGCTGAAAGTTGCAAAGTAGGTAGAAACAATTGCATTATCAACCTACATGTATATTATACATATACAAATTATTTATGAGTATATACATATATTAACTAATATAGCTTTCTCTGCATATCAACTATTCTATATCAACTAATCTATCTACATACATAAAAACTATACTCAAAAGAGAATATACATATTTTGATAGGTATCAATTCATGATAACTTAGAGAACTTTATGGATGGTCTCATATTAAAATGGTATAATCTAATTTAACATAAAAGAAGGATTTCAAAATAAAGTAGTATTCAATTAATATTTTCTTTGGTAAATAAAACTTCAAGTTCTATTGAGACCTCTTAATTAACAATAAAAACAATACAACGGACTCATTAAAATTGACAATGCAAAACCTTTGAATATAGTAAAACTGATCTGAAAGGAAGAAGCGATCCTTTAAGTTCACTGTGGGTTTCTTCCCACTTCATAATCAGGAATCAAGTACTAGAAATAAAACTGCTCAAGCTTCTGTCTTTACGCATTTATTAAGAATTGAATTACGTTATTGTAGGCCTAAGTCCTTAGTATGTTTCTTAATCACCCTTTCCATTATAATTAATTTTTGGTGTGTGGAAAGGGCCAGACTTTGTAGAGGTCTGGATTCTTATTCTGCTACTGATTAACTATTTCAATAAGCTAAGTTACTTAACCTTATTTAAGATGTAGTTTACAAAAGGAAAATATGGAGTAATATGCTCTCCTATTAACCTTATACCTCTGCAACAAAGATATTAAACTATAAGCACTGCAGTGTATTTGGTCTATAGATAAAATCAATTCATTCTGGCATATTTTCTACTTAGTAAAATGACTTTTATAGTAGTGACACTAGAAACCTATTCTACATTTTTTTTTTACACAGGAGGTTAACAAAATCTATCTATACAATTGCTTTCTACTGAATTACAGTATCTCTAGATTAGAAGATATTTTCATAAATATATATAATCCATTGTAAAATGCAGAAAAAACAATTTATTAACTGTGTTCAATAACTAGATTTCTGGAGCAAGCACCTTCATCCATATATAAACATGGGTAAATCAACCTATGTAGACAAAAATCTATCTATATCTCCAAAATATGATTAAATGACTACTACTATATAAATGGTGATTACAGTACTGCGGGCAGTAACACAGAATAAACATACTTTTATTTTTGACCCTTTAAAGTTTGTTTAAATTTTGCTTTCTGTTAAACAGAAATGATCTGCTACATTACCCAAATACAGTCTTTCCCTTTTAGAACAGCCAAATGTGAAATGTACTACTTAATAAAGCAGATGCAAGGTTTTGTAGTATGTATTAAGATAGATTGCTTATGTAAAATGGAAATGAATACCATAAATCAAAATAGCTCATTATATTTTTTGTTTTATAGTAATTTATCAGTTTTAGATTTTTTTAATTATTCAGGTTTGTAGTTTTCTGCCTGAGTGTAAGCCTCCTTGTAAAAATTAGTTATATGTATGCCTTTACCACAGTGAAAAAGTGCACACATAATCTTGCCATTACATATGTGAGATAGAAATTGAGAAAGTTAAAGTCATGCTAGTTGATGAGATCATAAAAATGACATTTTGTAAAATAAGTTTTGAAAGTTTATAAATAATGAAAAGAAATGCTTTAAAATAGATAATACAATGTACAAGATAAATAGAAATACAACAAGAATCTAGAAAATTGTAAGAGAATATTAAATATACTTGACTAATCTTTTATTAACATTATTCTGTTTTTTTTAATTTTTTTTGGTATTTGGAAGTCTGTAAAACCACATATTCTTACCTTATAACATCTGTCAATTTATTCAGAATAAGGATGTTTTATAAGGTCTTAAACTCTTGACATGCATTCATTCACTCATGAAATTAAGACTACAGGAATGAAAAGATATTGTTACTGTTCTCAAAAGGCTCATGATATAATTGATGTTTATAATGGAACCTGAAGAGTCCCCCAGAAAATACCATCTGGGATTGGCAAATGGAGGGAAAAAATTCAATTTAATTAAATTGTAATTTTAAAACCATATTTTTAATGAATTTACAATGCAATTTCAACTAAATGGAAATGCAAAAATGTGTCATGTTGTCTTTTCAGTGGCATTATCAATTAGATTTTTGGAAAACCAGGTATTATGCACGTTCTACCAAATTTTAAGTAAATTTGAATCCGTCGGTGGTTATTTGACAAGTGACAGCTTCTTTTTTCCCTTCCCTTTCATCCTGAGTGAACTTTACCAGCAAAAGTAGCAGATGAAGAATATAACTTGGAGGAGAACCTCTAGATACAGAGAAACAGAAAATACAGATCTAAATTTATCTGTGACCGATGTCTTAAAATTAATAAAATTGGGCCCAATAATTGTAGAACTTTCTGTAAGCATGTTTTCTTTTAGAAATCCCTTGTACCAAACTGGGACCATCACAAACCCAATCAATAACCTCAAAGTAGGCAGAACTCTGTAGCTGAAAGAAACACTATTATCTCTTCCATTAATAGTACCAGTTCTTACAGAGAAATCTTTCTCAGTGTCATTTAGAGGCCCAGTTCTTTTCAGCAAATCTTTATAGGCTATTATATGGTTTTCTCTCATATTACTAATTTTAAAGGGGCACATTAGAGAGTGAATAGGAGAATTCTTACTTGTAGGCATTTGGTCCTGAGAAGTAAACACTGGGAATGAGAGAGAACTCTAATAGGCATAAGGAATTTCAAAGCATAGCAATGTGGAGCTCTTCATTATGTGGACAAATAACTCTAGATTTTAATAGTCTTTTATATAGCAGAATGCTATATACATGTACTGCTAATACATCAAAACCCAGTGGGATAGTGGTATTGCCAACACATTATCAAAAATAAGATGAACTTTCACAACATACTTATTAAATAAAGAAATTAAGCATTAACATATTTTAGAAAAAAGTTATATTTTTAGAAAACATATTTTTAATAACCCATATGTGAAACTCTTTTTCCTGGATGTTTTCAGAAAAAATGTATTGTTGAATTATTTTTGAAATGGCATATTGAATAATATAAGCAGTGATCATAGCCCCATTACAATGAGTATGGCAGCATTATTTATAAATGACTTCTTACACCAATTCTGTTATGCATCAGATGCTATTTTCTAACAACAACAGAAAAATAACTCTCAACTATTTTGCTGTATTAGGTTCCATTAGAAATGAACTGAAAATAAAATAGGTTATGTCCGATCCATGACATCATTTGTATCTTGCGTAGGCTAAATACTGAGTAATGATATTTTTTCACGAAAATGTTATCTCTGAAGACTTCAGTATAGAAATCTGCCAACAATATATTCTTTATTATGTTTTAACAACACACTGGTTTTAGTTAACAATAATCATCATAATTTCCAGTATATACCTTATAAGTGCAAAAATACCATTTGATATTGCCTTCAAAATACAATCTATATCTTTTTAATTAGAAAAATAATAGTGATTTACGCAAGAATTCCTTTATGATATTTCTAAATTTTACTCAGATTCACACACACACACACACACACACACACACACACACACACAAACATGTCATTGTTGCTTTGGCAACTGGTAATTTTAATTAAAAATTATATATTTATCTGCAATTACAGATGATCAGTGTTGAGCAGCATTTCTCACTTTTAATTCTTTTAACTAGGTTTATCATTTTATCTTTGCTGGTATCTAATTATTTTAGTGGATGTGACCAAATGGTATTTGATAATGGAGGCAAAAATTTTAGATTTTTAAAATTTTTTATTTTTTTATTTGGTTTTAATCTATATAATACACTTCTAGCAATACCTACCTCCTCTCACTCACTCTCAGTGAAAAACAGGCTTTTGTTGTTCTGCATTTTATGTTCATTTTTCTCTTTAATGGAATATTTGGATACACAATTGAGTTTTCAAGAACTAGCAAATGCATGGTGATATGTAATGATATATTGTCATGATTTAATGTAACTTTTACCTATTTTGGTGTCTGATAATACATTGGGAGAAAAATTTCACAAGAAATGTCAGTGTGTACAAGAGGCTTGATAATCTCAGTGAGATATTTTAGAATAATCAAAATTGTTTAAGAGAGAGAGTTTTTATCTAAAATATATAATACATGAA